>CM060931.1:885226950-885943200 GCA_030765085.1 Allium cepa | reverse complement strand
ATTGGCCCTTGACTGTTTGCATCCAACTAAAATCTAGTATGGATATTGTTGTCGCTTTTAACTGAACAATAAGCTTCGCATTTTGTGAAAGTATGCTTATACTAGTAGCAATAGAATTTGAAGCTTTTACAAAGGCTATGAAGTTATTAGCAAAGATGTAACATATGAATGAACATTATAAATAGGTCAAATATTGTTTTTCAAGATCTACCTTTCATTGAAAATTGGGAAATAAAAATCATAGCAGTGACAAAAAATTAGAAGATAAAAATTCCTCTTGATGTATACCTTTAAAATTGAAAACCCCTTTCAAACACCTTGAAGTATGATGGAAAATTTAATGGCAATATAATGATATATCAAATGCATTATAAAAAAGGGATAAATTTTATAAAAGGATAACTTTTATAAAGGATAAACCCTCTATTTTACAAGTTTACTGGGCACCATCCCTTCCCACCACTGGCTCTTCATTCTCCCTTTTTATTTTTATTTTAAAAACCCCATACCTAATTGATCCTGCTCTGCTGATTCTTTTTTTATTGATAGTAATTTTGTTTAAATAAATAGAAAAAGAATTAACAAAATAGATGATTGCGGACAATTGGTTGAAATTGATCAAAACATAATATCCTAGAAACTACACAAAAAACCATTGAAATCTTTAATAGCAGAAAAAATATCAATATCCATACCATGAGGATTCATATGTACATTCTCCTAAGTGCCAATGATTCTTTTAAATTAGGATTTACGGTTTGAAAATCAAAACAAGAAAAAAGAAAAGTTTTGAGCGAAAAAAGTATGTAGAAAGAAAAGAAAAAGAATAATTATATAGAGGTTAAATAAATAACATCATTTATGTTTATAAGGAAGAATCACTAATTCTATTCTCCTTGAAAAAATCTTTGTATTAAAAATTCAGTTTTTTTTACCAATTCCTTAGCCAATATTCTCCCTTTGAAAATTCGTTTAAAATCATTTACCTTTCATAAAGCAACGTGGATATAGCAAGCATGACATCCCCTTTCTATTCTCATTCGCATTTGGCAATCCTTGCTCCAAAATAAGCATCGCTTGCTACGATTCTTCAAGAGTAAAACGGTTTAGAAAAGATAGAACGTTGAAAAATAATAATGAAATCAACGATAGGAGAATCGATTCAAACCTTATTTCTCAGTTTGAGCGTGGCCAACTGCATAATTGATCATTTGGCTAGCGATCTGCTCGTGCTGAGGTACAACAGAGATGACGCTAATGGTTTTGTGCAACACTAGACCATTTGAGAGTGAATTTGGACATTGTTAAAGTAACTACCGGATGAAAGATGATTCGGCTATTTTAATTGTGAGTTTGAAACCCTATACTTGTCGAAATGGATATGGATTGAGTAAGCAGAAGCAGTTTTATCTTTATAAGGAGCCCTTTGTATTCTAATAATTCGTTAAAAACTGTATGGAAGGGAAAGGAAAAATGGAAAAATGTGGATAAAGAAAAAAAGGGTGATAATTTTTCAGTGTGTACTGTAAAATACAACTAAGCTATAAAGCAGACGGAAAACAATTGATATAAAAAATGTTTTCAGCATATAAAATTGAAAAAGAAATTTATATGTTTTTTCCTTTTTGGAAAATATCAAAATTTAGAATAGCAATGGGATAGGTTTTGGATCTAAACCCGATAGACCTGCCCCCGTTGGAACTGGGTCAGCCTGCAACAGAAAAAGCTGGCGAAATTTCAAAAAAATTACCACTTTTAGAATTTTAGACCTATGAAGCCTAAAGATATATTAGATACAATGAAATAATTTTTAAAAAAAAATCATATCTTATTTAAAATTGATTAAAAGAAGTTCTTATAATTTAAACTTAACAAAACAGCGTATAAAATACACCGAACAATTGCACGAAAGAGTAAACAAAGAGTAAGATACTATTTATTTCTTTCTCCAAAACTTATGTCATCTACAGAATGAAACTTTTATACCTTTCTCTAAATGTTATAAAGTTACTTAAAGACGTACCATGCTTTATGTGGAGAGAGAAACCCTCCATTTCTCCCTTTTTTAATTGAATTAATTGATACATTAAAAGCCATTAATTATAAATTAATGCATGACATAAAATTTAAGTTTGTTTAAATATGTTCCAGTGTGAATTATGAATGTACAACATTGTGATGTTATAATGGATGTATCAAATTCATCCATATGTGTGAATATGTAAACAATGCTAAGATATGAAAAAGGTTTAAATATATCAAATATATTCATTCCTCAATTACATGGCATAATTGTGAAATATAGGAAAGTATGTTTAACTAATAACTGCGTATATATGAATGAATCCAAATCAATTTCAAGGTAATCGTAAAAGGGACAAAGTGGAAAGAAATAAAAGATAACAAATATGATTGGTTCATCTCTACACTTTGGCAATCTTAACAAATGCAGCATTTAATTAATAATCAATCGATCATTATAACACAAAACTAAGAACATCCAACAATAATTGACATGCATATACTATTATCTCATTTTAAATTGTTTTTAAAAATAAAGCTATTAAATTATACAATTTGAAATATGAACATTAAATGTCATATCTACACATACATATAAACGTAATTATGTGTATTCAAAGATTAAACCAAAACTTCTTAATTAATTCAAAATAAACTTCCATATTACATTATGTAAACTTAAATAATTAACAAAATATATATATGTACAACTAAATCAGGAGTTACTACCTATATGAATAAATTTTTCTTTACCTTTTTTTTGATAAAAAGAAAGTGAAACATACTAAGCTAAAAAATATATCCTTCAATTATTTAAAGAAGGATATAGATATCAAACAGGGTAAACAATTAAGAAAATGATTGTAATCAATTTGACATTCTTTTATCATATGTAAGTTTCTATTACATTACATATGCAATTAATAAGGATATACAAACTTTCAAATCTAAAATATATACTTTGATTAACATAGATCTGTAATTAAAACATTATACCAATCGTATCCAAATTATTATTTTCATCTATGAGAATGAAATCAAATCAATTAATATGAGCATAAAAACTTTTAGGTATAAAGAATTACACTTTGGTTTGAAATTTTATAACATAGATCTATGGTTAAAAACATTGTAAAATTATACATACAAATTTTAGTTTTGATTCATCTAAATTATGATATTCAATTTTATTCATTCGAGCATTATATCAAAAACATTAGAATAAAAAGATCATATCTTAATTCCAAAGCCTTGAATCACAGCTCATAACAATGAATTCATGTAACCAATAAATCACACCTTGAGTGATAAATCAAATCTCCTAGATTTAAAATCAGCCTCCAGATGTTGCAAGATCAAGAGGAATAAACCATTTTTCATAATTGATTTTATTTGTATTCGATTTTCAGAATAATTGAAGCCATGGAAGATCTTATATTTTAAGCCATTAGAGAAGAAGGGGAGAACCAGGAAGGTTATAGAAAAAAGAATGAAAAAATGAGAAAGTCAATTGTATTTGAAAGAAGGAAACATTTCTCATTCTTTAATTAAAACTTTCATAGTTAATTCTCTTGATTAACATTTTCTTTTCACTCCTATTACTTTACATCGTATGGCTGAAAATTACTGCCACAAATAACATAAGATTCCATAAATCAATGCATATAATTCTCTTTTATTTAATTACATTGATATCATATATAATGTGTGCAAATATAACTTTTATAAATGCTTTCAAATAATTAAAAATAACACCCAAACATCAAACAAAATAAATAATAATTAATATTTCTTAAATACTAATTAATTTAATTAATTTACAACTTCTTATAAATTAATTAAATCACATGGTTTTGCATAGAATTCATCATTGCGGTTGTGCGACTTAAAGATGTAAATTTAGTTGACAATTAATATTGAATAATTCAAATTTTAACATTCACACGTCACTTAGCAGGTAATGTGACATTTTGGCCGAATTCATCAATTACACATCTTTTGGTAAAATCCAATTTTACTTATTATAAGCGATACCTAATAGTGGCCATTTTTTACACTAATTCTCTTTGTCAAAACTATATCATGTTAAGACTTTTGGAATTTGGCAATGGTCAAAATTCCAATATCATCCACATTCAACTTTATAGTCCAAATACAAAGTCTTTGATTCAATAATAACAATTATTATCAACTGAATTACTTAGGCTATAAATTTTGACTTTGGGTTAACTTGAGTTGACCGTGAACCAACCCCATATATCTTAGGAGGCAAATCCACTCTTGAATAGTGTTTTACTTCCAATTCTTCTACTCGACCCAACTATATTCATTCGATGGATGTTGTGCCACGATTTAACAATAATCAAAGCGAAGCTTTCACATTGAAGACCAATAGTATTCTCAAGTCGAGAGTACTATGTAAATTCGTCATCTCAATATTCCCTGCTTGACCTTAGTTATGTTAACCAACAGAAAACTATCAAGTGAGTCATTCTATAGTTATCCAATAGTTATCAATACGTAACCCTTTGGTGGCCCCAACAGTCATGAGAAATAAACTACCCAACATTTGGAGAGTGTTACGTACTCTAGTCTCAATGGATCATCGATATCCAGTCTCAATGTGTCTTGTCTAAGAACATTTAAAATGATATTTTGTTTCATTGTGATAAATTACTCGCGGTTACAACGCTTTATAAATACTATCACAAAATATACCATTTATGGATCTTCTGTTAAATACACTTTCAAATAAATTGATTATGTAACAACCCAGAATTTCTATTAATTAAAAATTGTATATTTAATTAATTTTAAATATTAATAAGTGAAATTTATAAGTCGAATAAATTTTATTTCGAATAATTGGATTTAATTGAATAATTAAATCGATAATTAGATAGTTGAAAATACAGAAATAATTGAAAATTGAGTTAAATATGATTGAAAATGATTTGTAAAATTTTATTTTATCAAATTGGAGTTAGAACGATGTTATAGAACTTTTAAAATCGAAATTAAAGTTAATTTGTGAAAATTGAATATTTTAATATTTAATCGACTAGTGAAATTAGTCAATTTTCGAACAGTCTCAGAATTGGACGAAACTAGTTCCATTGGATCCGTAATAGTTTGTTATTATCATATTTCAATTTTCGTGTCAATTAGAGTTTTCGTTTGACCGTGGCAGCTCGAAACGCATCGAAATTGTTTTAATAATTATTTGGCGAGTTAAAATAGCCATTTTTCAAACAGTCTTGGATTTCGACGAAACCAATTTCATCGAATCCGTAATGTGATATTATTGTGTGGTTTCAAATTTCATGCCAATCGGATTTATCGTTTATCCGGGGCAAGCCAAAACGCCTAGAAAATTCGTTTAATCGATTTAATTTAAAATCGATCGTTTATTGCCATAACTCGCACAGATGATCGAATTAGCTCCCGAACACGTTCCATTGTATTCGGAACGCGGGGTAAAGTTTAGGAACGCCAACCGGCACGCTTCGTTTGGAGTTCGGAAATTCCGCGATGAATAGTGTTTGAGAAATTTTCTATATAAGCCCTTTATATTTCATTTTTGCAAAAAAATTAAAAACCCTAGGGTTTCAATTCACCGGCCGCCACCTTCATATTAACCTATGGCCGAAATCTTCTCTCTTTCCCCCATCATTTTCTTTAAATCCGTGAAGCAATCCAAGAAACTTTCAACTAGAGAAGTGTAGAGCTTCACGAGCTCTACAGATCCAACGGTGAAGATCGAGAATCATGCGATGGATTGGCGGCAAATCGTGCTCAAACGACCAAAAGTCGCGTACATCCCTCAAGCTAAAGAAGAGACCGAGCTTGGTCAATTTGTAGCCGAAGGTGGCTCTTGGCGAGGGCTTCAATTTGGCACCATCTGATCAGGGTGAAGCTCGTCGAAGTGGGGTGCGAAATCCATGAGATGGTGGCGGCAGTTGGGTTGGAGGGACGGCAAAGAAAGAAGAAGAGAGGGAAAGGTAGGTGCGGCCCTAATGCAATACGAAGAAAATGGACGGCAGATGTTGAATTAGGTTTAGAAATTTAAAATTAAGTTGTAATTAATTTATATAAAAATTGTGTAAAGTTATAAATATCATAACTTGTTGATGCGAGGTCGGAATCTGACGAAACCAGTTGCGTTGGGTTCGTATGGACGAGCACTACGCTATGGAATTAGATTGGAGTCGTTTGGAGCTAGCGAAAATTTCGGGTAAAATTAAACGACCATTTAATTTTATTCGAAATAAAAGCTGAAAACGAAATTGAAATCAAGGTGAGAACTTCTCACTCAATCGAATCGGTTTCGATTTTAATTTTAAATAGTTATATTTAAAATTCTTGAATGCATGTTTGAATGATGATTGTTATCTATTGATTGTTAAAATAGACATTAAGCGCCGTTAGTAAGCGGAGGTTATTTATTAAAAACATATACCGCGATAATTCCATCTTGATTGGAATTGGTATTATATATGTACTTGGAGTTGATTTTCCCGCATTATATAGCGGATGAGACCCTATTGTGCCGCCTATTAAGCGGATAATAATTTATAAATCCCATATACCACGATAATTCCGCACTGGAACGGAATTGGTATTGTGCTAATGTTTGTGGATGCAGGGAACAGGTTGGAGGGATCCAACTGGATTCCTCAACTATATTGATTTATTTACAGATATTGTGATATTTGTTGATTATCATATCGATATACGATATTTGGATGTCGTGATTGACTATTTGGTGCTGTTGCATCGTCGGATCCATTTTTGAAGTTTTAAAGTAATGATTTTGGTTTTTAAAAGAATTTTTAAAGTGATTTTTGAAAGTATACGTTTTATTAAATTTTTGAATTGATTCATTTTAAATAATTAAAACATTATAAAATTAAGACTTTTGTGAAATATAAGCAAAAGGTGATTTTTGAGATAAGTAGTTAATAAAGTTATAAAATAGTTAAATTGGGATTTTTGAATTATTTTAAAACGGGTTATACGAAAGATGTATAAATTTGATATTTTAGAATTAAAAATATTGGAATTATAAACCGAGTTTTTATAGGTGTTAAAATGAAGTATAAATGGATTCATAAGTGAATGAAAATTTATAGATTTATGAATTGCGAAGTTATAAAATGAATAGATGTTGTAAGACAAAAGATTTTAAGGAATTAACTTATAAATCGGATTTTTGCATTTAAATTGAAATCTTTGATGAAGAAAAAATGGTTTATAGTTGAGATCTATAAAATATATATTTTATAAATCGAAATAATAGAATTTTAAAAGGAGTTCTATTAATGTTGAAAATAGGGTTATAAATGAAATCTTATAAGTTATAAGATATATAATTTGGGAGGTTTAAAAGAACGATTTTGTAAACAAATAAATTATAAGTATTTAACTTATAATATGAACTTTTAGTATATCATTGAGATATGAATTGAAATAGGATAATAAAGGAGGTTTATAAAAGGAAGTTGTTATAAAATAAATAGAAATAGAATTTATAAACATTGTTTTATAAATCCGCAAAACGACTTATTTTGATAAGTAAATTGTTATAGCTTATTAATGGAGTTATATTCACATTTTAGATAGTGAATGATCCTTTAAATAAAATGTATAGAAATGATAAAATTGGTTAACGAAGTATATTCATGTTTTTAAATAGTGAATATTATGTTAAAGAAAGTGTTCTGGATGTGATGTTTTAAATAGAATTAAAACAAAAATGTATTAAAAATCGAAAACATAGATTTCAATATTCATTGTTGAAATAGACGTTTTCGAGAAATAGAAGGAAATGATGGACTATAACACTGTTGTTATAGTAAATGGTTTCCGAAAGGAAATGTTTATATAGTATTGAGATTTATATATCTATCTAAATTTCGAATCCCTATACTACTGATTTTGGGTTGTCGTAACGATGTTTTACGCGACATTTGTTTTGGCCCAAATAAATGTGTTTAAGAGAATGATTTCTTAAAGAATGAAATATATACTTAATTTTGATTTAAGTATAGTGAATATTTTCCAAATGTTGAAGTATGGAAATGTTTTTCCAATATGAAATGAAACGTTTTGAGAATTTATCTTTTTGAAGATAAATTGAAAATGAATAATTGAAATCGTATATTCATAAATATTTTGGAATGTAAATTCACTATGGAATTTATAAATGAAAAGGGGAATTTGTTTAAAAATAAACGTTGATTTATTTTTGAAGTGTGGGAATTAATTTTCGGATTTGGAACGTAAATATAAAGTAAATCGTTAAGGATTTATTTTATTGGTTTAAATGAACCATGTTGAAATGAAAGTATTTCCGCGTAAGGAAAATGATTGAAATTTGTTTTCAAAAGTGGTAAAGGTGAAAAGTGATTTGAAAATTGTTTTCAAATGGTTGAACGGTGAAAATTATATATCTTGTAAAGATATCTTTGGAAAATAAATAATTTGGAAAATTATTTGGAATCTGGTGATGTTGTGCATATCCATTGATAGTTCAATAACCGAATATCAATATTTACCTTTAAATAGGTATTTGTTGTGATTTGCTTGAATTTGAATGCCACACTTATTTTTAAATAAGCGCTCACTATTCGGATTAGCCGGGAAAGGACCTTGGCGTCGTATAACCCATTCCGAATATGTGATACGTCGTTATGAATTACATTTGAAGACCGGTGTTGAAGACCCAATATTTTCAAAAGCGAAAGGACAACTCGTCGAATGTCTTTGCATCGACTGGTCCCCGGTACAGAGACTCCATATGTGATGGGAAGTCCGGTCGTGATTAGTGAATATCCAGATTGCAAGGACTTCTTTGTAAGTGCCTTCGGTTTTGTTCGATCCCGGAACAGACTTGTATGGATAGTATGTCTGACATCACAAATTGAGATATAAAGCTGATTTCTTTCGAATATATTTCTGTTGGTGGCAGAGAATTTATTCTTTTAGCTTAACACCCTTCTCTGAGACGTACGAGCTCAGAGGTTATGTAGTTGATGGTTATCAACGATATATTCCCAATTTGGTAATGTGACATGCTGAGTGTTGCTATGAAATGATCATTGTTGATCATTTGTGATATGATCATTTGTTTGATCATTTATCTTTGTGATCATTATTTTGATCATTTGTTGACCCAAAGCACGGCTTTGAACAAAAGCGTGGCTTTGTGGATGAGACTTCGTCGGACCTCACACCTCGGAAATGGTCAAAACAGGAAGATTGCAGCAAGGTTATTAGGGGTAGCGCCCTTTAGTGTATGTCATTCCTTCTGGATAGAGGTGGTATCATGGTATGGAGCCCAGATACTTAACCTATGTTGTTGCTGCAAACTTATTACTTTGTGGTTGTTGGAAATTGAGGATCCTCGGATGCAGATCGGTTACGATCAGAGGATGGCATATTCATGTCAGTAATTACCCAGTTAGGGGTAACCCGGCCTTGTGTTGGCAGAGATCCGATTTGGTTCTCGGGACGTCATTCCAGAGACGTTTCCATGTGGCAATGGGAAGTTCCTTGGCCTGACCATTTGTTGAAAATCCAAATAAACAATACGAACCCTGTACGGTTTTAGTTGTATAACCTGCCATGGAATGTGGCGGTAACATGCTATTGAACATGATAGCTATAGTAGGCATACGATAATGGTCGTATGTTGGCTAAGATTTATATCTTTATTTTCGAAATAATTTTTCCTACATTATGCACTAGTAATAATATCAAATGTTTCTTTTTAATGCGTATCAAGCATCTTTGACTATCATAAGGAGAAATCTCCTCCGATTCTGCGTTTGCATTGTGTGTGTGTGTGCGGGAGGCCTTATGGTAGTCTCATTTTTAAAAGCATTGCGAATTGACTTTAAAAATATTCCTCTATTTTGTTTTTGAAGATAAAAATAAACTGTTTTTAGTTCTCACACCAGTCACATTACTGACTCGGAGTTTATTGTTTTCCTTCCTAAACTCTGGGTGCCTACCAATTTCCACACGGACAGTCAAGAGTTAAGGGTTATCAGGATATTCTGGAATTCAGGAGTTGCTGGAGGCAAGCTGGATGGCATGGCGTATTACTTGTATATAGCATTTCTTTTCCGCCGTTTGTTGTTCTTTGATTGTTGTACACTCTGATGATATAATGTAATGTAATCTGATGTAAAGTAATAACTGAAATAGTTCTTTGTTTAAAGATTATTCATTTATTTATTATATGTTGTTCCGCTGCGACTGTGACATTCTGATATTATTCTGCTGTTTTCTTTCTGTTCTGTTCTATCTTTTCTCTCTTCTTCTATCTTTTTCTTTTTTTCTTTTTCTTAAAACCCTAAGAATTCATATTTCTGTTCATCTTGAGTTAATCAATGGAGATTAGTGTCTATTCAAGGAGTACGGATTTGTGGGTCCTCACAGATTAATTCACATAACCATATTACATTCGAAAAATAATAGAAAGTAGATACCTTTATTTAGAACAAGATTGGTCAGCGAGTTAGATATATGAAACAAATTACATAATTGCCCCCATAGGGCTCACCTCTAACTCTATCAGTCTCCTATTTGCACTTGGGCTCAATTATGGAATCTTATTCCAACTACTTCAATTAGTTTTCTCAAAACCAATTGTGTAAGTCCCTTCATGAATGAATATGCTAAAATGTTTTAATTATCTACTTTATCAATCAAACTCTCTTCGACGACGATAAATTGTTATATCATGTGGAATAATTCGGAGTACGTCTCTTGACTTCTGTGAGCTTAAGTTCTGTTACAAACTATATCATGACATTGTTATCATGTAACAATGTTATGAGATTCTCAACGTTTGAAATTGGCTTAGTTATAAATTTGTGCACTTCGGTGCAGTTAAAGCTCTCGGCAGGTTCAATGGGTGGAGGTGCAAAAAGTCATATCAGGGTTATAACGAGGATATAATGGGATATAGTGGTTGACTCTAAAATAACATATAAAACTCATACTTAATGTTTTTACAAATATATAAATGGTAATTAAATGAAAAATTAACATTCAATTGAATTATAATCAATACATAAATAATTTTAGATAAAAACATGTGCGAATGTACTGTAAATAAATGTAAAACTGTTATATAACATAATTGAATTTAGTAGAATATTAGAGTATTTTCATTTTAAGAATATATTAAAAATTCAATTAAATAAATAAATAAATTTTTTAATTTTTATAATGTACAAATGTCATTTTTCCATTCATTTCTTTTAAAGAAGATATAACAAAATAGCAGAATATGACGGCATAACGGGATATAGCGGAAACAGCGGGGCTTAAAGTGGAAATGCTACATTTGAGGCCATATGGAAAAGTCATAGTAGTAGGAATCCGCTATTTGATATAGCAGGGTTATAGTGAGGCATTAACTTCACAGGTGCACTTATATTTTTATATACATTGTTTTTATCGCGGTGCTATTCAAGACGATGTACTCAGCTTTTTTCATTGAATTGGCCACGGTCTTTCATTTGGAATATTTTCAACCTGCAGATTCTTAACCTGAATTTATTATTGACATACTATGCTCAATATCACTTATGAAGTTTGAGTATGAACGCTCCTTCATAAGAAGTTTTTGTTTTTATAAACAATTCTTTAGACTTTCACAAATATACGAGAACACTTCAAACAACCATTTAGTGATATCAATTTGGATTTGATATTTTCTCCATATATCAAATACATAAATAAACCACGGTACCGTAGACAACATAACATGTATGATAATTCCTATTACCAATGCATGAGCAAATCATCTCACATGTTCGATATTAAACTATTTAATTAGATGTCTTCGATCAATAAGCGTAAGATAGGGTTTTGTTTGTACCGATTTGGGACATTTCAAATATCTTTTATACTCACTATAAAATACATCATTACAATTCATAGTTCACTATTAAAACAACCATGGTTAATTTTAACACAAGTATATTATTAACATCAACAATGTGTTGTTCACTTATTTTAGAAATATTAGCGTAACTTTTAATGTTTTTTCTTATGAACACATGCTTCCTCTGCATTTTAATTGATAATAAAATTATTTGATATTTCTATCAAAATATTTGTTCAATTTTGATGCTTATAAATGAAGGGACATGGCCAGCCTGCAGAGGAATAAATTGGTGAATTTCATTTTTTTGCCACTTTGTATCTTTAATGGCCTACGAAATCTATATTTCATTTAGAACTTTTCTTAATTTGGTCTAAATAAAGTCTTTTATTCTATTTAAAATGGTTAAAGGGGAGTTTAAATAAATTTAATTTCAAATGTACAGTGTATCAAATACACCTGACATTTATTTATAAGTGTAAATGTATAGGGAATGAAACCTTTTATTTCTTTCCTTAAAGCAAGAATTAATTAAGAGCATTAATTGTATTAAATGGAAAGAGAAACCTCATTTTACTCTCTTTGATTTGAATTGATTGATTCATTAAACGTCATTATTAACAATTTATTCGTGGCAATATTTATTAATATGTCCATATGTGTTCGAACTCTACAATTTATATTTTGAGATTTATTTAATTTTCTTTATTACTTATAGAAGTATATATATGCATGTGTGTGTGCATGTGTAACATCATAATCCATGAAGGGTATAATGTGTTCGTATATGGATGCTGGGATTTGCATTGCAACTGACACATTAGCTCATTTTATGTGTACTGTAATGTGTCCAAATATGTGCTTGCATAATATGTCAAACATAAAGTACTATTATATGTATGAATGTATGTATATAATTTACTGAATAAAACAGTTTCTGTCATAATAAATTAATGTAAAATAATTATAAGATAATAATACAAGTGTTTAAAATTTTAAAATAATTCCATTAGGCATTACTATTTCAATATTTGTACTAAACTTTAATTGGATTCTCATCATGTGACTTTCTTCTTCTTCGGTGTAGTAAAAAGGAGATATGTATTTGGCAACTGAGTATTACATAATTATTATATAAGGTATATATACTCTACTTGAACTTTATTGCTATTATGTTATGCTAGAAATCTATTGTTTAAATTTTCATATAAGATCTTCCTTGGCTATAAATAACAGTAGTGTGTAACCTGTGCATTGCGCACGTTAATGTTGTAAAAGAAATTGTCAAGTATACAGAGTCAAATAGTTGACATACAATGTAATATGCTAATGTGGATCATATATTTGTGTAAGTCACATGTTTTAATTATTGTGTATATGTTACTCTATAATTAATTGCCAATTTCGAAAGAAAAATAACAGCATAAATTTAAATAAGCTTAGTCAAATGGAATTAAAGAGAATATTTCAAATAATTTGTAAATTATACTTCAAAATAAAGTAGTAATGAAAATGGAAGAGAGCCTTCATTACTACGCATGGTTATTATTACTAAATATCACTTAAGAAAGGAAATAATAATACAAACTTGAATGTAAAACAAGTGAAGCTAATTAAATAACAACTGAATGTATACTTAAAAATAAATAGTAGGTCAGAATCAAGGAGAGACATATTAATAATTGTAAATAAACCATAAACAATAGCGATCTTTATATAAAATACTAAATCGAAATATTAGTAGACTTTAGTTCTCAAAATTCAAAAGTGAGACATAATTCCTTCAAGCTTACTATTATTTAATAGAATATATTTAACAAATCATTCTATCAATAATTTAAGTTACATAGGAATAAATTATCGAAAATAATATTATTTTGGATTATAAATAAATATGTTCGAATTTAAAAATAAGTCTAGTAAAATGATTTTGAAATTTAAATAAATTATACTTTAATTACAATATTTAGTTAATTTATATGTATAGTAAATGAGTATACATATTAATAAAAAAAATTATATTGCTATTTCAATATCTTAGTGTTAAATAATATTTTTGTTATTGTAAAATAATTTAAAATAACATTATTCAATTGAACTCGGTTGCATTTTAAATATCATACTTAAATAATTTATATGTTTAAATAGCTATAGACAGTTATAGATATTTTTATTTTCTGATTTTAAATATTCATGGTGAAATATGCAGTTTTAAGTTAGTTTCAAAAAAGTTATAGTTTTAAGTTTCATTAAGTTATATTTTAGATTATATATTATGATTGGATGTGGATGAGAGTACAAAATTGTAATATGTACACACACACATATAAAAAAGATAACCAATGATGATATTGTATTTTTGACATGCTGAAATTGTGAGAAGCTTCATGACAAATAAATAGAGATTATAAAGAAGAAATCTTAAAAAGAGAGATTAAGGAGAAAAATATATTTTGTTCAATTTTATTATTATTTAACAGATCGGTACTTAGATAAACACATATTACTTATTTTATTATATTAACCGAATAAATTATAAGTACCTATATTTTTTAGATTGTATATATCAAAAATAATATATTTGGATTATTTAATAATTTTGAAATTTATAACATTAAGTATAATATTTATCAATTTATCTTTGTTAAATAAATATAGATGTTACAAACAAATTATCATTTTTTTTATTTAGCATGTCAAAATGGTATGAATTCCTAGTAAAATATATTAAAATATTATTTTTAAATAGTTAATAGTAATCATATATTCATTATTTTCATTTTGTAAATATTTAAAATGATATTTTTTTTCAAATTAGTTTTATAATAATAGTTCTAAAGTTTAAGGAAATTGCATCTTAACCATATTATTTTATTAATTCAAAAGTTTAAAAAATGTAAATAAATAAAGATATATTATTGTTATTTCAAAAAAAAATTGTTTTGAAATATTTTATCTGATTTTAAAATAAATTTAATTTATATTTTGAAATTAAGAAATTATGCGTTAAATCTGACTGATATACCTATATATTTGAAAAAATTGTAAGTATTTATTTATGTAATAAATTTCAAAGAAAAATATTAATGTAATGTTTTCTTTTTTGAAGTAATATTAAGTAAATTCGTGATCTTGTGTATATTTATGTGCATTCGCCCCCACATATGTGTATGATGATGGGTTTTAGGAGGTGCGAAGCTAACTTTGAGTACAATGGATATGTTAAATTGCAAAATCGGTAATGATAGAATTTTTAAATGTAATATAAGATAATCAAAGAAAAAATTATTTTTTTATTTTACTAAAATTATGGATAATAACAATAATAAAATAGTAGGATATATCCCATGCATTGCATACGCCAATGTTTATGGTACTTATACTTTGAATATTGTTAAAAAAATTGTTATGTAGTGTATTACATATCAATCATAAATTAAATTTTTTATTATTGTTTATGCATATAATTTTTGTTAAGTGATTCATATATTTTTATATTTGAAAGAAATATCCGTTCTACTATTTTATTACTAAGAATGTCGTATGTAAATTGAAATTATTATTTTGTTTATAAATTATCAAAGAACTTAATGAGTGTTTATTACTTGAATTTATTATATAGTATGGATTTATAGTATTTAGTTAATTTAAAAACTTGAATTTGAATATAAAATAATAAGAGAAAATTGTTGATAACTTTGTAAATGACTTTAGAAATTATAAATTCTCGGTATATGAATATAAAATCAAGAACAAATTAACGTCATATTTTGGATAACTATAGAATGATAATTTATACGGATATAAAAAAATCAAAGAGAATTATGTAGTGTTTGTGAAATTTTTATAATTAAATAGATGATTTGTAATTTTCAAACCTTTTTATCATTTAAATGATAATTTATTAAAATAAATTATAATGCATTAAAGTTGTTCTTTTTATCATTTGTGTGATTCATATTTTTTTATATCTGAATGAAAATTTCGTTTATACCATTTTATTATAATGAGCTGATATACTTATTGACATTGTTATCTATATTATTTTTTAGATAAATTAACAAAATACTGGTTAATTAATTTATTTTAAAAATTAATATTTAAATTATTTAGTTAATTCAAATACAAAGGCTTAAATGTAGATTGTACATGAAAACTGAGAACTTTGAAAATAATAGTAGAATGCAAAAAATGTAGATTTCGATTGTAAGACGATAGTGTAAAATTAATAAAATATTACAAACAACTCAAAAATTTTAAATTGTATAGGGTCTTTAAAATAAAATATGAATAAATATTCAGAGAAAGTTAAGGAGAGTTGAGAGAACTAGTAGAATTAATGTGAGATCAAGAATTTCTTTTGCTTTGCTATTATTTAGTAAATAGATTGGACATACCTTTCATTCTCTGTTGCCTTATTCTTGAAAATGTACTTGTGATCTAAACTATTAATTGAGTAGCATGTGCAAAAATGCATATAATGTCACTCAAATTTAAAAATTTCCAACCTGATGCTACATATAGTAATTGGAAATCTAATATTTCCTAATATTTTGTTTCATTTGCATCATTTTAAATGATAAATAACCTCGTTTATCCCACCCTTCCCATTAAATCTTGGGGCCTTGGGAGGATGACAAATAAAACTTCTCTACTTTTTATAATTTTTACAGGAATTTGTATTGAACGAATCGAGTTGAAATTCCATGTTTTGTGGGGATAAGATCGTAACTTAATAATCTGTTGATATTTATTGATGTTTTATTTAGTCTCATGTTTTATTTGTCTTGAGCTAATGTAGTAGGAGTTACTATTTCCCAGAGAGCGTCACTAAAAGTAAACATTATTATTTCCAAATCATTATTTTTTCTATAGTCAACTTTTAAAGTGACACAAAATCTAGATATGAATTATCTTTTCTATGGTCAACTTTACGTACTTGGGACGTATGATAAACACATACACACACATACACGTATGTATTTATTTATTAAGTGTAGTTAAGGTCTCTTATTGCTCCATCTTTTACTATACATTCATATTATGTACGCTTATTCCTGTATAACATTTTATAATTTAATAAGCTAATAAAATAATCTTATTTACGATCTTATATTAATTTTATCAACTAAATCTTGTTTAATCAATTTATTAATTAAATAATTAACATTTTAGTTTATTTTATTTTGTTCGATTAAACATTTTAAATTCAATATGTATACTATAACACTGATAGTTATAACATATATCTTAATCTATGTGTATTATGTTATTCACTAATTAACATTTTATTTATTAAGAAAATCTAATTAATTATATTTTACTTCGAAACTCTATAAAATACACCACTTAAATTTTTAATATAATGTCACATATATCAATATATGATTTTAATTTAATTGAATAATTATTTAATTTAATAGTCTAATTAGTATTTAAATAATTTTAAATATTAAATTCTAAATTTCTAAAACAATATTGAAAATTATTTATAATATTTATAAAAATTTGTTTATTTTAAATTTAACCTTTTAATTTAGTACTTTATTTTAATTTCAAACAAACTTTGAAAATTAGCCTAAGGCTTAAATTCAAACTAGGCATTTCATGTTAGGGATAATCTTTAGGCTTACTTCACCTTTCGTATTAGGCCGGTAGCCAGGTAGTGCATGATACTTCGTTACCTATACACTACTTTTCTAAATATCATACTAAATGGGTAAGCTTAATCAGTTAGCTACAATACTACTAATTTAGACCATAAAGGCCATTGGACTCTGACAACATTGAAGGTCAAGCACAAACTCCTTTGGGATGACCCTTCTAGGTACTTCGAGAGAGTTTCACATGCAGCCTTTCGACTAGCATGATATCACAGGACATTTAGGGGAAAAAGATAATGTTTTATCACGAATCACAATGTTATACCCTATATAATGCTATTGTAGGGATCCAACCTAAAACATCTAATGTATCAACTGAATGCCTTGGCCAACCTCGCATTGATGCCATTATCGGAACTGGGTCATCATGCAATGGATTAAATGGGCGAATTTATATTTGTTTTTTCATTTTGGATATTATTGGGCATGTGAAGCCTAAATTATTTTAGGTTTTTTTTTTGAATTACCTAAAGAACCAAACTTCGCTTGTAAACTCTAAGGAAGTATGTGCCTGCCAAACACATACTTCGGATACTTGTTAAAGGGTTGTCAGTTTCGGGGCTCGAACTCGTGACCTTCGATCACGCAGTCCGGACCATCAACCAACTGCGCCAACCCTGTTGGCTAAATTATTTTAGGTTTAATCTTAATAAATTATAAATAAAATCATTATTTCATTTTATTGGTTAATAAAAGGATTTTATTCGATTATATAAATGATATACAATGTGTATGTATGTATCAAATACATTTGTACATGTACGTGCATATGCAAAATATAAAGTATGTAGGGTTTGACATGCCTGTATCTAGGTGTTGGGATATACACCACGACAAATACATTAGCCCCTTCAACTACAAGAAAATGGTCTATTAATTGCAAATGGCAATAGCGTTGTAACATGTCTTGCTATTATTAGCTATTTAGGAGTTATTTGATTAAAAGTATACTCATGTTTACGCTATTATTAATGAGAACAAAAGGTTGGCGATACATTTTTCTCTTCCTCTCTCTTGTTCATTTTCACATGAACTTTTCTGAAACTTTAGAACCAATTCGTCCGTGATTTTGCCGTTCCTCCTTTACATCCAAACCTTAATATTCTTCTGCTCCTAAATTGTGCCTTTGCCCATGTATAGACGTCCACCTCTCCTTTGATACTCGTTACATACGTTTACATCTCCGGATCTCTACATCCTCCACCTGTTACTGTTTCGATTCCCATATGATAATCCCTTCGCCTTTTCCATCTTTGTCGTTTTCTTTCTCTAGTCCTTGGTTTTCATTATCGAAAATTTGGTTTTAGATCTCAACCAGGTAATCTTTGATATATTTAACCTATTTGAAGTCAAAATAAGATATTTTACCTTAAATCTGGTCCCCTCATTCTTAGCTGGATTGGATTTCGCAACTTTGAAGCTTTGTCTTAATTATATTGGTCAATTGGCTCTTTTCCAGTTACCAATTCCTACTCCCATGCGGAAGAAATCTAGTATTTTGGGTGTTGTTTTCAAATCTACTGCTATTATGTCAAATGCTTCTTATGTTATAAATTTATGCTGTCAATTTTTTATCACTGTAGTTCTTCCTGCTGCATCTCAGTTTCATTCTAATTTCAATGTATACCGGATGCTTCACAGCGAAGTCTTTTACTATTGAAAGTTAATTGACTTTACTATGATGAGCATACCTTATAATTTTTAAGATGATTGGATTTACATATATATAATCATAACAATGTTCTCCCTTTTTATCCATTTTAACGTTGAACATTGCTTGTGTAGATACTTGGTACAATATCGAGTTCTATAGAATTTTATATGTTTCATATTGTCATAGTTTTCTTTCTCAAACAAAGTAATGAATGTATGTATGTTTGCTAAGTTTGTCCAGATTTTTTATGTAGCAAATATTACTATTTGCATTCATGATGCCCCTCAACCTGATCATGAATTTCTTTTTACACAAGAACATTTGAAACATTGTTCTTTTCTCATATCGGATAAGCTAATGTAGCATGTCTATAACCTGTGGTGCAATAAATAATTCCTATTTTTATAAAAATTAGCTTAATCATTTTTCATAGAGATTACTTCATTTCTAGCCCACCCTAAAGGATAATTTAAGCGGTAATAAACCAATGGTAGGTCCATTTTACCTTCGCATAGAAATTGGTTTTTTAACACAAAAATGGACCCATCAATCTCCAAAATGAGCGCATCTATGTGAAATATGAACCCCATTTAATATTCAGCTATAATGTGAACTTCAACATCAGAGTTTCATATGTAATACTGAATACGAGCTGAATTAAACATGCATGGCTCCAAGTAGGTACTTTTATATAACTGACTGGACATGTGATTTAACTCATATGTACATTTATCCTATTACACAATGTAATGAATTGTTTACTCAAAACTATATTTGCAGGGCGGCTTCCAAGTTAAGCTCGATAAACCATGATATCTCTATTGCTTCACAAACTAAAAGAAGAGGTATGCATATTGTTAAAATATTGTAATTTTATAGTTTTTACCCCTATGTTACCCTTTTTTTACTCATTTATAATCTTATATATCTTTAGTATGCGATTAATATGTGTCCGGCAATTCATTAGTAATCAAAATATCATTCAGAACTGTTGCCTTACATTAGGCTTAGTTCCTCCTAGGACACTTTTCCCCTTCCTTCTTAGATGGCTAGTGTACAACATGTTTACTGCGTGTAGAAGGTGCAAACAAGCTTTAACATTGATATGAATTTAACTCATATGACAAAAGGTGACTGTTTAACATTTTTAAGTTTATTTAAAACCTTCGAATAAAGCTATTGAGGACATTGGAAGCCATCATATATAATGCAAGCATTTAGGGTAAACTATAATCTATTATATAATATCAAATCTGAAATAAAGGTACGGTATTATTGCATTTTAATTTTTAGGATGCTAGGTTTTGAGGTACCTACTCATAACATAGCCTATAACATATTAAAATGTCGAATCTGGTATAATGTTGTAAAGATATGATTCAGTGGCAACAAATATGTGTTCAAAGTGCTAAAAAAATATTCATAAAACAAGCCGTCGTCCAATTGCAACACAAATACAACAACCAAAGAAAAATGGTGACTAAATAAGCCGCGTGTCAGCCAAATTATTTAAAAAAAATGCTTTATCTTAGTGAATAAGTACCCGTTTAAAAAAAATTTGGTCAAATAAAACAACTACAAGCTCCTTTTGCATATATTTAAGGTTCCCTTTTCTACTTTATTGTTTTTCTCTTAACTGACACCGCACTAAAGTTACTGCCCCTAACTAAGCAATTTTCGGTTGTCCAATAGCTGAAAACAAAACTATTGTGAGCATGAAAGTGGCTTTCATTGTGATTAGATATACCTGAAGCATATATAGTATGGTTTTAATATTATTTGCTTTCATTTGCATTAATGGTTGACCAAATGACATTAAATTTTATGTGCCAGTTGATTTATGATGATAGGTTTACAAAAGAGGTTCCTCTTCCAATTGTATGAAAATGAAAATTTTCTATATAATGAAATTTATCTAAAATGGCGACAATTTGTTCAAAAAACTTATTCAGGTGGTGTAAAGTCATTTATGACAATATATTATTTTGTGTAAAGAAGCTATTCATAAAGTTATTAATCTGACATATATGTCATAGTTGAATACTATTTCTCATTAAAAATTATTCATAAGTTGGTTATAATTCAACTTTACAACCAATTTGACTGATAATTTTCTGAAACTTATCTCTATTCGTTTATCATTAATTGAGCATTAACTTTAGTAACAGAAAATGGTTGATGTCCATAGTTTTAAAAATGTAATTAGTTAAATTAATCAACCACTTGAATTATTCAGTCAATTTATCTTAGCAATATTTTCTTATATATGGTTTTAGATATATTTTGCACCATGAAAAGGTCAAAACTTCTTTCTTTTGGTTTGTTAATTAAGGATTACCACAAATTGCATGCGCGCGTGTGTGTGTCTGTATAACGAGTATAGAGGGTCATTTGTCCTTTGTGGACGTACAAAAACCTCCTTCACCATCATTGATTTTCTCTTTTAGGTTTCATATTTTTTGTACTTAATCAATAATGTTATTATGGGTTTAAGGCATGTGCTACATTTAATACTCATTTCTTCTGTGTTTTCTAAGTTCAACACAATAATGATGTTTATTCATACTTACTTAATTTAACCGATATTGTAATGTATTAAATTAATATCTATGTGGATAGGGTATAATGGTACAAATACCCTTTACACCGATTGGTAACATGTTGTGTCCATTAAGCGATAATATGTGTCTTGTTGGGCTATTTATTGTTTTTCACGTGGCATTTGTGCAAAGCTTCAAATTTGAATCTATGTTGCAAAAAATAATGAATTTTATTTCTACTTGCTTTTAGCTTTTTTTTTTTTGAAATGGTACTTTATATACAACATGTTACCAGGACAGCACATCACATGTCAATAAACATTCGAATGCATGTTTCGAACTTGTGACCTCTCGCACCAAAGCAGAATCACTTAACAACTAGACAATGGTGCTTGTCAATTGCTTTTAGCTCTTCCAGATTGTTCGCATATTCTTACAATCCCCTTACCAAATTCTATGTTTTCTTTTTTTGTTTAATTCTCTAGGTTATTCTGATAGGTTCTCGACCTCAAAAATAAAAGATCTAAAAGATCGAGGGTTGTTGTTAATGAATTTGTATTCTTTATGCAAATAAAATTGCTTTATATTTTTCTAGGTTCAAATGAGGTACATCTCTTTTATTTCATGTGTATTCGTTTTTATATTTATAGGATTTGGTTAAAATGTTTGCTGCTTCAATGCTTTTTTTAAACTGAAATATTAATTAGCAGTACTTTTTCATATAATTACAAAGCTACAATTTTATTGCATGTAAAGATAGATTCAAACTCTTTAACATGTCGCACATAGAATTAAAAAAATTATAATAAATTTATTGCTGTGAAAAAGTCGATCATAATGAGGTTGTTGATATTATAGGCCACACGACTTAAATTATTTATTTGATAGGGAGGTATAATTTATTGTAAAAAAGTAAGATAAGTCGATGCCATATCAATACCATTGTCATTCAAGCTATATGTGTTTTATTGTAAAATATATATAGTTTTTCCAATATTGCTAATTCGGTTGTTGATTTTCTTTGTAGACATTCCCAAGCCACAACGATGACAATAGGACTCACTTTTTCATACATTGGACAGTTAGCAGTACATCGTGTATCCGTGCTCACTAAATTAGGGGAAATGAAGTAATTTTCTCAATGAAAATATCAAAAAACTATATGTTGATTAAAATATGCAGTAAAAGTTGAGCTTCATAAAAATATCAAAAAACTACATGTCGTCATTTGATATCTGCGGATTGCTTATATTTCTCATTCGTCTTAAGCAATCGCTCTTGCACAACCTTGTGGCATTCTTGCAATTCATTCACCAAATCACTAGCTCGTTTGATCACTCCTTTCTGCTGTGGTATTACAGATAAATCCAATGGTCCCTTCGGAATTGTTGAATAAACAACCTGGAATGGAATGAAACCAGTGCTACGATTAACTGCATGGTTGTGTGCAAACTCAGCCTGACACAGCTTGGGATCCCAACCCTTCAAATTGTCATTCACAAGGCATCTCAATAGATTATCCAGGGATCTATTCGCAACTTCTGTCTGTCCATCCGTCTGTGGATGATAAGCACTACTAAATTTCAGTTTTGTCCCGGCCATTCTCCATAGACTCATCCAAAAATGACTCAGAAAAAGAGTGTCTATATCTGAAACAATAGATTCAGGCAACCCATGAAGACGATAAATCTCTCTGAAGTATAACTGTGCGACATTAACTGCATCTGCCGTCTTCTTGCATGCAATAAAATGTACCATTTTCAAAAATCGATCAACCACCACATAGATATAATCATTGCCACGTTGTGCCCTCGGTAAACCCAATACAAAGTCCATACTAACATTCACCCATGGCTTAGTAGGTATAGGCAACGGCATACATAAACCTGCATTTGTAGCGGTCCCTTTTGAAACTTGACAAAACGGCACCTCTGAACAAACTTTTCAACCTCCTTCCTCATTGACGGCCAAAAATAAGATTTTGATATTAACTGCAAAGTACGGTCGCGGCCCATATGTCCTTCTTCATGCAATTCTTTGATGATCTTCATTCGTAAACTGCAATCTGGAATACACAATTGATTTCCTTTAAATAGAAACCATCAACCAACACATATCCATCCATACTTCCCTGCTTGACTTTGTCTAGGATCCTGGAAAAATATGAATCTGAAGTAAGCAAATTTGGAAGTAAGTCAAAACCCATCACCTCTACTCGCATAGTTGTTAGCAAACTACTCCTTCGACTCAATGCATTGGTAACGCGATTAGTTACTCCAGACTTGTGCTTCACGACGAATGTAAATTGTTGCAAATAAGCTATCCACGATGCATGCCTAGCTGCAATTTTATCCTGCCCTTGTAAATGTTTCAATGCTTCATGATCCGTATACAAACCAAATTCTTTATGGAACAAATAGTGTCTCCAATGCTTCACAGCCTACACAATCGCGTAAAACTCCACATCATAAGTATTGTATCTCATCTATGCTCTAGAAAGTTTCTCACTTAAATAGGAAATTGGACGACCCTTTTGACTCGACACTCCTTCAATTCCAACTTCCGATGCATCCGTATGTAACTCAAATAGCAACTGAAAATCTGGCAACACTAGAATTGGTGCTGACGCTAAAAGTTCCTTGATTCGCTCAAAAGCAAATCCTGCCTCTTCCGTCCATGAAAACTTATTTCCCTTCATACAATCAGTAACAGGAGCCATCACACTTCTAAAGTGCGGTATAAATCTTCGATAAAATGAAGCTAACCCATGAAAACTTCTGACTTCTTTTATAGTTTTGGGCTGTGGCCAATTTCTGATTGCGTCTACTTTACTCTGATCTACCTGTATCCCTTCCTCAGACACAACATAACCCAGAAATAAAATACTTGGCGTCATGAACACGCACTTCTTCATCACTGCATAGAATTGTTCTTGACGAAGAATAGTTAACACCTTTCGCAAGTGTTGAATATGCTCCTCTGCGCTTGCATTGTAGATCAAGATATCATCAAAATAAACAACAACAAACTTCCCAATGTAAGGTCTGAAAATTTGATTCATCACCCTCATAAATGTACTTGGTGCATTAGATAGACCAAACAGCATTACCAGCCATTCATATAATCCTTCCCGTGTCTTGAATGCTGTCTTCCATTCATCACCTGGTCTATTGCGAATCTGATGATAACCACTCTTAAGATCGATCTTCAAAAAGATTACAGACCTACTTAGTTGATCCAATAAATCATCAAGCCTTGGCATAGGAAATCTGTATCTAACAGTTATTTTGTTGAGTGCCCTGCTATCTATACACATTCTCCCTTGCTCAAGCAATTCCTCAACCTGTCTCCTCAACTCTTCATGCTCCTTTGGACTCATTCGATAATGTGGCCTGTGCGGTAACACAACACCTGGCACTAGATCAATCTGATGTTGTATGTCTCTCAGCGGCGGTAATTCCTTGGGTAATTCCGTAGGAAAAACATCTTCAAATTCATTCAACACTGATCTAACCTCCTCAGGAATTTCAACATCTACACTTGCTTCATACCCAATCAACATAAACATTTCAGCACTATCCTTCACTTCTTCAACAAATTCTTTCGAAGATAATAGGCTAGTTGATTCCACCTTCTTCTCTGCTTTGCTTTCACTTTGTTCTCGCTTCTTAGGAACCAAAGTAATTTGAGTACCTTCAAATATGAAACTGTAGCTGTTGGTGCGACCATTATGCTGTACAGCTTTATCATATTGCCATGGTCTTCCCAAAGGTAGATGACACACATCCATATCCACAACATCACACCAAATATCATCTTTGTACTTCTTCCCAATAGAAAATGTAACAAATGCTCATCTTCCCACTGCAACTTCTCCACCTTTCTTCGGCCATGCCAGCTTATAAGATCTAGGATGCTTTTCAGTCTTCAACCCTAACTTCATGACGGCTTCTTCAAAAATAATGTTATCACATCTTCCCGCATCAATAACAAACCTACAAACCTTCCCCAAGATAGTACATGTAGACTAAAAGATATTGCTTCTTAGCCAACTAGAATCATTCTCATGCTTTGGCACTAAACAAGACCTTATCATCAAATTACATCCTTCGTCTCCCGAAACAACTTCTTCATCATCATCAAACTTCGATGGTTGAGAATAATCAATCTCAACTTCCACATGCTCATACTCACATTCTTCTGCAACCAATACTCTCTTCTTTGGCTTTGTACATTCATTGCTTTTATGGCCAAACTGCTGACAATTATAGCACTTGATACTGTTGTTGGCCTTTGCTTTATCGGCTTCATGGACAATTGGTTTACTGACTTCTTTGGAAACATTAGCACTGCTACTAGCACCCTTATTCTGATTGTTGGAACTTGTAAACACACCACCTCCTCGTCTCCCTTGCTTCTCCCAAGCTAGAGCTTTCTGATGTGCTTCAGCAGCAGACATTGAATTAAACATATTCACCATATCCTGGATCTACATTCGTAACCCTCCAATATATCTAGCCGTTAGCTGTTCTTCTATTTCCATGATATCATTCCTTGTAATCAATTGATAAAATTCATCTGCATAATCATTCACTGTCCTCGTCCCTTGTCTCAATTTCCGAAAACATTGATACATAAGAGATTGATAATTGTACGGCAAGAAAGTTGCATTCATCATCTTTCTCATCTTCTCCCAAGTGACAACTTTCGATTTTCCCATTCTCTCCCGAGTTAGTTTAGTTTGCTGCCACCAAGCCATAGCTCTTCCCCTTAGTCTTGAGCAACTAACTGAACTCTGCGATTCTCCGGCACTTCCTTGAACTCCAAAATTTCTTCAACATTTGACAACCAATCAAGAAATTCTTCTGCTTGCATACCGCCTTTGAATTCTGGAATTTCCATCCTCATACCTGACTCCCATTTATGATCATTTTCTGAATCCACATATTGATTTCGCACTTGGCCTCGATCTCGATAATGAATACTTCCTCTATCACCATATTCCTCAAAATCATTTGTACTTCGATATCGATCTCGTCCATCTATGTCTCTACGATCACGTATGTCCCTTCTATCATGTGTTTCGGCATCACGATAAGGATCATCTCCAAACCCACGATGAGTTCTTCTCTCTTCATTTCTATACTCATGGTGTTCTCTTCTCATTGATACTGATGATTCTCTTCTATCTTGAAAAGATTGTGGTGACATTCTCCTTTCTCCCGAAACTGAAGGTGAAAATCTGGTTCCACTATAGTGTGAAATTGGTGAAGTTCTCCTTTGACTTTGATTCATGTCTCTCATCAACTTCTCTAACTTTCCAATACCTTCATCAAACTTTTCATTGATACGTTGTTCCATCTGCTCAGCTTCTTGTCTTCTATACACATCTTCAACATTTTAAAATCGATTAGCATGTCTCAGAGGCATGATCTTCAAACAATCTCCTTTCTGATCTAACTTGGTTTAACTCAGCTTCGACTTAACTTGGTTTAACTCGGCTTTGAATTAGCTCGGCTCTGCACTAGCTCGGCTCTTACCTAGCTCGGCTTTGAAAGGAATTGATTCGGCCTTGGATCTGATATGGCTCTGATACCAAATAAGTGACGCAGCGGATTAACACTTTGACGTGCTACTAATGTTTTGATACAAATTGACGCAATTTTCTTCCTCATGAAATGATTTCGTGTCGAGTCAAACAAGATAAATGACCAAATCCATTGATCTCTCGAGATACCCGATTCTAGCTATCTTCAACACATTGATCGCGCATGATTCCGCGTTAGAAGATTTAAGATTCTTCGACGTTGATCTCGCGCACGAGATTCCATGAATCGGCTTCAAGTTCGTTGATTCGAGCGTGCTCAAATATCCGAAGATGGAAGAAAAGGAGATCACACTCAACTTCAACAAAGTGGCAAAAAGCAAAAAAATAAATTTTATTCCAAAAATCAACTCCTTTACAAATGACACCACTCCCCTATTTATTGGGATTACAACACATACCTACGACTTAGCAACAGCACAAACGACCTACGACTTAACATCACAGGTGACACGCGACTTAACGAGATATAGGTTACAACACATTCACCATAACATCAATGATATACGACATAAGAACGTACAATATAAGAACATTACAACATCACGACTTAACGAATTGCAACATCTAGCAACAACTGACATAAGAGAATTACAACACCATGCGACGTAACAACTCGCGACTTAAGAAGATACAGACTAAGTAGCTTCGGCAACTTGCGGCTTAAAAGATAGAGACTTAAGCTTCAAGGCGGCATAAGGAAAATCTGCTTCAGGTTGCGACTTAGCGACTTATGACTTAAGCATCAGCGACCTAAACTTCTGGAACTTGAGCGACATAACACTGGAGCGACCAAAGAAATCTCAACGACCTAACCATGGAGCGACTTAAGGAATCTCTGTTTCCGGAACGACTTATGGATTGAGCGACATAAGAAACAACATCTTCAGCGACATAATAACTTCATGCGACTTATAGAAAGCGGCATGTGAGAGCGACTGAAAAAAACGACCTATAGAAAAGCGGCTTAATGTCTTAACTCGCTATCTTATAATGCATGCGATATAAGGTCTGTAGCATAGCTTGTAAGGTCGTAGCTTGGTAGATCGTAGCTCGGTAGGTCGTAGCTCATTAGGTTGAAGTGACCTAAGGAAAAGCGACATGAGTGATTCGCTGCTTCACCCTCCCCTCATGTCTTGTTAGGCCGTAACTCGCTAGGTCGCTGGCGACTCAAGTCAGACGTCTTACGCCCTAAAGCATGAAGCGCTGCATCATATTCTATTAAAAATAAAGTTAAGTCATACTAAATTTAAAATAAAGTTGTGAAACTCTATACCATTTCTGAATAATACTTTCATTAATTATCTTTAAAATAGAACCATTTTATAAAGTATAAATAATAATAATATTCTTTAAAACATAATTCTAATTACCCTTAAAAACAGTTACTTCTATAACTACTTTGATATATGTTCACTTTTAGAATTCTTACAACTTAAATAATTTTCTTGAAACCATTCTTTAATATAACTTCAAACTCTAACATTTCAGAAATCCATTTTAAAAACATACTTGGCTTCCAGGGAATACACTTCCATCTTAAAATAACTAAAGAATTCTTTTTATCAATCCAACACGTTTTATCCCAATTCAATTTTACGTTCATCCTGTAAAATCCTTTCCATACATTAAAAATAGCTCCTTTTATTATAAACACATTGCTATTTTCTGGAAATCACTTTCACACATACGTTTAAAATATTTAGAATAAGCTCTTGAAATTATTTAATTGAAAATAATACTTAAGGAAATATATAGGGGTTTCCTAAGTATTTTAAATAAAATTTAACTTTCAAAATAAGGTTATTAAATCAAATATTCATATTAAAATTTCCTTTTGAAAACTTAATACTACTTTACCTTTTTAAAAATAACTAAATACCATAATTACTTAATAAAATATTTGCTTTAACTTAAAAACTTTTTAAAATAATATTTCTTTCTAAAAATATTCTAAACATATTTAAACTACAAATTTATAACTTGAAAACTTTCTTAAAAACAAAATAAAATTTCAGGAGAAAGCACACTTCCCATTCTTTAAAATAAATCTCGCTATTATTTTAAACCATTCTCAATTCCCTTTTTAAACCATAAATTCAAGAACTTCATATTATCAACCCATCACTTGAATTTAATTCCTTTTAAATGCTTTATTTAAGAATTTCTTTAATTTTCCTTAAAACCCAATTTATTTATATTTAAATTTCCAGGTTGTATTCACTAAATCAGAGCACAACACAATTAAATTTCCAACTTAACTATCATAGTAAATAAACAGAGCATAGCATAACAAGATCTAAACAATTTTATCATAGAATATAAATGTGATATATTACAGAATATAAATAAATTTCTATTTGTGAGGGATCCAGTTGGATCCCTCCAACCCGTTTTTCCTGCATCCATAGATATTAGCACAACAATATATATCGATTCAATCATATTCAACCAATCAAGCAATCATTTAGATATTGACTATTTAAATTAACCAGTATTCCAGATGTGAGTGAGTTAAACTCACCTTGGGTTTTCAGCGAGCGTTCAAATTTAAATTAAACCGAACGGTGTTCGATTTAACCTAAATTCTTACTACCTCGAAACGATTCCTGAACTGCTCCACTACGTAGTATGCAGCTCTGCGATTCCGACGCTACCAAATTCATTGAAATCTGACACCGTATGAAATAGATATGAATTTTCAAAGTTTGTATATAAAATTTAAAACAAAGTTCTCTTTTTTTTCTACCATAAACAATCACGGACGCACACCCTACAGCACGAAATCAAGGCCGCATATGCTTTTCTTCCTCACGTAATGTCCACGTCAAAGCCGAACCCATCACCATCTAAAAACCCTAAATGCCGCAACCACAAAACACGACCGGAAATCGATCAAGCACCACCAAAACGAAGCCCATCGCCGACTCGACCGCCACGAACGCGCGCGAGCTCGTCCCTCTACCCCACTCAGAAAACGCGAGTGAACGGCAGCATTCTTCGACCAGATTCAGGCTTCAAACAGCGACATCGGCAAAGACTACCGTTGGATCTATATTACTCGACGAGTACTATGATTCTCCAGTTGGAAGAATTGCGAATTAATGCATGGATTGATTGATAATTGAGGAAGAATAGTAAGCGTTTTTTGGCCTTAAAATAATGGTGGGGGCTAAAGAAGGTTTCTAGGGTTTCGGCCTCTTAATTAAATATATATAAACCTTTAGTTATATTATTTTAATATTAAAACCATTATAAAGCAACTTATTCAAACGATCTCCAAATCACACGTGCCGCCTGGCGTTGCTAAGGTTTTACCTACGTTTTGAACACAATGGAACGTGTTTCGAAAGTTAATTTGGTCGTATGCGCGAGTTACGGAAATAAACGATCAATTTTAAATTAAATAGATTAAAGTATTTCCTATGCGTTTTAAGCCGTCGGGGTTAAACGACAACTCCAATTGCTACGAAAATTGAAATCCGATAATAACAAACTATTACAGATCCAATGGAACTTGTTTCATCAAATTCTAAGACTATGCCCCGGAAGGCTATTTTAACTCGTCAATGAATTCGAGCGATTTTCAAAATCGTCATAATCATTTAAAATTTCACTTTTAAAATTTCATTAACTCTATTATAACTCATATAAAATTTATATTCACATTAGAAATCTTTTTCATTCAGTTTAAATCAAAATCTAAATATTTGCATTATTATATTATTAAATTCCATTATTAAATTAATATAAAATTCCAAATTCAACCTATCGACTTTTAATTCCATCCAATAGCCCAATATTAAAATTCAAACCCAAAATAGACTTAAAATAAATTTTAGAATCTAATTTTATATCTATTTACACTCAGATTACCAATTATCCTAATTTTAATATATTAAGTTATTATTATTCAAATCTCAATTAAATTACCGTATTTGAAATTTAACTAATTCTATTAATTTGACCAAAATATTTTATTTCAAAATCCAAATTATAATCCATATTCGACATTAAAATGACTTAAATGTTCAAATTTGGCGATCCAAAATTCCGGGTCATTACATTCCTCCCCCTATAAAAATTTCATCCCCGAAATTTGCTAGGGTAGAAGAATGTTCCAAACCCAATAGTAAAACTTAGTGAAATCTCAATTTCACTTTGCTCAAATTCTTTAGTTACAAATCGAAACTACTAGTTTCAATTCCTATCCCAAAATCCTTTTTATTTTAAATTGTTATTTGAAATCAATTTTGTCGTTAATGAAACATTTCAAATTTTTAAAAAAAATTCTAAGTCTCAAAATTTCTAGAAAATTTTGGCAGTGTCTCCCCTGTACGGAGGAGCTTTTGCAATATCACAATAGATATAAATATATATACATCGACCCACATGGTCGGAAAAATCAAAAACAGTTCGTATTTCCTATTTTTAATGCGTAGACGTACCTTTATTAGCATTTTAACAGCATGCGGCTAATTTATATTGCATATACACACTCCGACTCTATCTACTGCCTCCTGTACCTGTACTTACTTAGACGAACACGTCAGTTTCCAATAACATGAGATATTTAATAACATTTTATTCATTAAACTGGCCAAACACATCAATTACATGGTTTAAACAAGCAGACTTCATAGTCTAACAATGTTAACCATATTTTATCAGCAATTCAAAGAATTCAATCACCTTTTTAAATTTCTTATACAAGTCCAAACTTCATTTTATTTCACTTGAATGATTTACATTCAAGTTTAATATTCTCAATCCATATTCACATCAATATGATTAATGTGTATCACTTGCATCAATTTACTTCAATTCAATTTCAAATTAATTCACAATCAAATTCTTATTCTTAAATTTGATATACTTACATTTCCTTTCTGATTCACTTGTATTAATATACAAAATCACTTAATACAACTTCAATCCATTCCAATTTATTCAAAAACCAATTATTTGCTTACTTTAAACTATTTACCTCTGTTTACCACAAAACGACAAATTTTCAATGCAAATTTAAATGTTATTCAAGTAATAACCATTACTAAAGCTTATAATTATTTTAAATTAATCTTAACTCACTTTATATCAATTTTATTAAATTCTACATGGTTCACAATCCAAACATTCTTATCACATTGCAATTATTCAATTTCATTAACCAATTCAAGTTTATGTTAATATCATTCCATTCTGGATTATTTACAACCCATACATCCTTATTTTATCACAATAATTAATTAAAACCATTTCACTTGCAATTCAATTTCATTATCCAAACAAATTTCATTCGAGACTCCTTATAAAGCTTGACCATAATTGTTTTCCCAACTTGCTTAGGTTATTTCAATTTCACACTATATTCATTATCTTCTTAAATTAATTTTATTTCATTCTCATTTGATTCTCATTCAATCAAATTCCAATTCATTCACAAATTTTAAATCAATTTGTTTACTCATTCACTCCATTTACAATTTTATTTTATTGACAAATGAGACCACTTTAAATTATTTCACTCATTTGAATTTATTTACAATTCAAACCATCACTATTATTATAATCTAATTCCATTATTCATTCACACTCTCAGCTTTTTATTGCCAAAACTAAATTCCATACCAGAACTGGGTTTTTATTTTTCTTTTCAAAATTCTCTTAACAAACCACCAAAATTTCATACATGCCAATACAAATTCCATTTAATTTAGTTTACACTAAATTCATCTTCAAGCTTTTCTTTTTATTTAATTTAGCTTATGCTAAATTCATTCTCAAACAAATTTCTTTGGACTAGGTTAAGTTAAAATTTTATTCATGCAATATCATTCTTACTTGATCTAAATTAAATTCCCTTTCAATTTAATTTTTTTCAAAATTTAATTCAATTATAACTAAATTTATTCAGCCAACTTAAATTCATTCCATTTCTTTTACTATCTTTTATAAGAATTTAATTCCATTCATTTCTATTCATAACACCATTGAATCTTAATTTTAATTAAATCCAATAACTTCAATTTCATTTAATCAAAGTTAAATCCAATTCAATCCAATTTTAATTCTCCATATATAAGTTTAAAATTTATTTACTAACTTAAGTTCATTCACCCATGTATATCTTATATTTTCTCCACCTTATCTTACTTTACATTTCATTTAGGATTAAATTTGAATCCCCCATACCATTCAACTATTTCCCATTTGTGATTATAATACCATTTCCTATTTATAAGTTTACCAACTTATTTACTTTAAAGTTTATCTTGCTCATTTGAATTTATTTCCATCTTATAATCATAATTCCAAATTATATATATATATGTATCATTGAATTCTTAACGATACAAATTTTCATCCAATTTAATTCTTTGCACCATTTTAAATTCACAATTTTAGATTATAAGTATAACACTTACTAGCTTATGAGTACAATTTACTACACAATGACCCATAATTACCAAGTTATTTTACATTTAAATCTAATCCAAATCAATTTAATTCTAGGTCCAATTTATTTAACCTATCCGAAGTTAAATTCAAATTTTCTATTTACTTCCATATACTCAAGTCAAATTTTAATTCCAAGATTAAAAATTTCATTTCTTCCTTATTAATATCAATTTCACTTAATTAGTTCAATAGTTGATCCATTTAGCCTTCACATTATTTAAATAGAATTTTCCAGAATTCAATTACCCGATTTTATTTCAAAACCATTTTGAAATAATAAATAACTCATACTCTCTTGGTATATCAAATCAAACTTCGAGATTTCTAAAATAATCTTTTTCTACCAAAGCAATGAAACTTCTAAAATCACTTGTATCTTAAACAAGTCCAATAAATATCATAATCACTCACATGGTAGCAATCCATCACTTTAGAAACTCGAAAATGAATTCTGATGATGTGGCCATCATCATCAGGATTATTTTCCAACAAGTGAAGTGAGTTCAATGCTTCCTAACTTTCCCAAATTCATTCCAAAACAGTTTCCATTCAAAAGTACTTCCCAAAATAATATTCAAATATTACCATCAAACACCTTTGGACAACACTCCAAAACATTTCCAAGATTCTAAATTTCCAAATTTTGTTTTCAACACATTTAAAATCCTTTTCAAAACTTCCGGTATTTAAATTCTGGTTTAATTCTAATTTAGTTATTTTTCTTTTGTATAATTTATACTCATAAATTTTTATTTGATTATAACCATTTCAAATTTTAGATCAAATTTTAGATTCCTATTTAATTAAGATATTAACAACCAAACAATCAAATATTATATATAATAATTTCAAAAAAAAATTTCTTATATCAAAATATAATTTTGGGTAAAATTATTTCATTTACCCATTTTAAAAACAATACTATGTCGGTTTATCTTGTTTAAGAGTTTAGAAACCCCTATCGACACGGTTGTACTTACTGTACCGACCAGAATTCATAAACACTCAACCGATAAGTCAACACAGTATGAAAACAATTTATATTCACTAACAAGTACGCTCTCATATTTATTAATACGCTCAACTCATTATAGAGTACTATTGACTCTGTTTAATGTGTAATTTTTCCACCAAAGCCTAGGTTGTCGCCAACCTAAGCTCTGACACCAAGTGTAACAGCCCGCAAATTTGTACCCCTTGAGTCAACACTGTTCTACATCAATTAACTCAAGTGGAACAGAAATACGAACCATTAGGGTTAAAGAAGAAGAGGTAGAAGGAAGAAGGAACCAAACAATATCAGAATCTCACAATCCCAGCGGAATAAAAATAATTGATAAAATCAAATCTTTACACAAACTGAAATCTATATCTGTTTTATACAATATATCATCAGAGTATCTCATACAAACAATATTTACAAGTCAGACAATCATACAATCATAGCAGCAGATACATATAAGTACGGATAAGACCTCTCGGGCTCCAGCTCCTCTCCTGCTCCATAGCATCCTGCCGTGAACATATAATACTCGGTCTGACCCCGAGCATTATAACGAAATAACATCCGAGTCAGTCTGGAATACCAGCTGATAATAATGCACCCAAATTGATTATTAAATTTTCAAAAATCCTATGAAAACAAAAGCATCTCGTAAGACCACGCCACAAATAAACATGTCGGGTTTTTACCTTACGATAGCTAAAACACTTTTTATAGAAATCCTCTGATATTATAATAGGGTCTATATAGAAATACTTATAAAATAGCCGAAATTGTTACATTATTAAATTCTAGCTACTACCACAGAGTGGGTAATACAAACAAAACTCGTAAAAGGCTCGTAGGGAGAATGGATTTCCAACAATGACTTGGCACTGGGGTACCACCTGTCACAGTACCTGGCCGAGATTAGTGTACCGAGGACCACGCCTGTGATAACCCGGATTTCTGGGCATTGTAGTTAGTAATAAAATTGGTTTAATAAATAGAAATACTGAATTTATAGATAAATAAAATTTTAAACAGATTATTGATTACAAATTGAATATGGGATTGTTTAAAATATATGCAAATATATATATATTTGTTTGAGTTGATTTTTAATTGGATTTAAACTTGGAATTTAAAAGATGCATATCTTAAAAATGAATTTGGAATATGTTTGTTATTAATACATAATTTAGTTTTAAAACATATTCTTTGAAATTTTATAAATGTTAGTATAAGTAATTTTATTTAATAGGGATATAAATTGGTATAACATATATATAGGTATAAATTAAATATAATTAGGCATATATTATATAAAGGGCATTTTTATCATACAAATTACAAATGTAAAGTATTTAAATCATGGAAGCTAACAAGTGTAATAATTCTAACATAAAATTTAACAAGTGTCATTGATACATCTTCTTCATTTTCTTTTCTAATTTCTTTTCAATTCAAGAATTAAGAAAAAAATCTTCAACCTACAATCCTTAAAACAAAATATGCAACTCATCCTTCCACAAACCAGAAATAAATTATCCTCAGATCTGGAACCCTATTCAAACTAATCTGAAATGATTCTTTAATCTGTAAACATTTATTATTCAAGTGCTGTAAACAACCAAAGTCTGTAACCATTTGTTCTTCAAATCCATACCACTTTCAAGAATGCATGCAAGTAGATTTGAAGCAAAAATCAAAGTTTTCAAAGCTATCATTTCAGATTTTAAAGGCAAACTCTCCAGTTTTCAAAGAATGGAAGCAATTTTGGTTTTAGAGCTCCCAGGTTTCCAAGTTCTGTTCAAATTTGCTTTAGCTTCTCTTCTCATCATATCGGTGAGTAAACACATCTGATTTTTTTTAAAAAAGGTTTTTAAATTTGTTAAGTTCCTGTTGCATGAAGAATCTTAAGCTTAGATAGGAAAAATAATGGTTTGCATGTCGTAGTTAAATGATCTTGTGTATATTTGTTTGCAGTTACCTATGTGTGCATAACTGTTATTCGAGTGGGTGCTCTGTTCTTTAACTGTTGAATGCAAATATCATTTAAAATTTAGAGTTTTTGTTTCAAATCAGTTTTATGTTGAAACGTTTAAACAAAATTTGTTTAAAACAATGAAAATTAAATGTTAAAAATGCATAGGTTAAGAATTGAAGATTTTGTCAACCTGGAAGCTTATTATGCAGTAAAGAAAACTTGATTTATGTAAATAAAAGAAAATCTAAGTATGGATATCAGTTGCATTAATCACTGTGATAGTTAATTCTATTGTGTAGATGACGATGATTGAATTGTTTGTGTATGAGAATGTGTGTATATGTATGTATATGTATATATATATGATTGTAGTGTCTCTGTACTTCACTGAATTTAGAGTTATAAGCTAAGATTTATTCAAAATCCATTTGTCAATGATATGTTCCTTGTTAGGATGTAGGACTCAAACAAAAGCTGTTTGTTTGTTTATAAATTAAGTTTTAAGATTCAATTTAACTTAAAATTAAATTGAAATTCCACTGGAATCAAAAGCAATTAGTATAAGCCCAAGATAAGTAAAAGTCAATTATCTTGATTCATCAATTCAAGGACATTAATCGAATCTTCAACTAAAAACATGATTTTTAAGCATTAAATCATAAATTTTAGTAAAGGGTATAGGAGCAGTTCTGGTTTGACCAGAAAAGATATTTTGGGTAGTCACTGATAATCTAGATGGTCTGGAGGGTCAGCATTTTCTTTGGAGATGCAGTGATGATCAGTGAATCAGGTAAAAATATCAAAAGGGAAATTAATGATCGGAGGCGATGGTGGTTTGTCTGGAAGGTTTGTAAACCTAGTTTGAATAGGTTATACATTCTTGATCGGTGCGATAGCTCTGGTGGACCGAGTGCCACTATATTTTGGGAAATGAAAGAAGACGAATTGACGAAGTTGTGGCCGGAGGATTAAGCACTCCAGAGATCGGAGGCGCGTTAACAAGGAGGTTCCAGTTTGGTCGTTGGGTCCAGTTTTGGGTTTGCCTACTCGATTTTGTTTCCAAATGTGAATCGATGGGCTTGGTGTATGGATGGTCTGAGGAGATGATCGTGGATGTGTGGAGGTTGATGCGGGTGGCGGGAATTGGCCGGAGCCACAGTGTACGTGCACAGAGCACATTGTTATCTCTGATGAAGTTTGGTTTGGGAGCAGGGAAATACTCGAGACGTTCTCGAGTGTTGCTCGAAGATTTTAGGAGTTTAACTCGAAGTAGTTGAGGGTTTGCCTGTAGACTTTAAATTTAATCAGAGTTTAAAAAAAAAGATAGGAAGAAGAGGAACTCGGGATTTACTCGAGTAAACAACAGTTTGACCCGATGCAGCAACACTTGAACAGTTCTAAGTAGATTTTAAAAAAAGTTTTAAAACTTGTTTCTGAAATTTTAAAATTTAAAATAGTTTAAACCTTATATAAATTTCTTAATGTTTTAATAAATGTTTTTTTAAACATACTTTAAGGAGTTTTGAAGTTAGTTGAATTTAAACATTGTTAAGAAATTTTAAAATGACTTTGAAAACGAGTTTTGAAAGCAATTTTAAAGGTTTATATAAAAGACAAGTTTTAAATTTAAATTGAAACTAGCTTTTGAAATTTATAAATTGATAAATGTTTTAAGTTATTTAAAGTTGTGTTTTTGATAACCTTAATTTATCAAATTAAATGATTGTTTATCTTAAAAACTTAATTAATAATTTAATGAAGTAGGGATAGTTATAAAGGAATGATGTGAATATGTTAAGGGTAATTTAAGCATTTACAAGATAATGTTTTATCTTAATTAAGATTTTAATATCTTAATTTTAATTAAGTTAATTTAAGGAAATTTAGTTTAATTAATTAGCTTAAATATAAAGGATTAATTAAGGAATTAATTAAGGGAAAATAATTAACTTGATTAATAATGGTCAAGGGTTAAGGTTAATTAATTGATTATAAAAGTAATTAAGGGTTGATTACTTTGTTTTGAAAGAGATCAATTAATAATTAAGGTTTATTAATTAAAGAGTAATTAATCTGTGCTTAAGGGTTAATCGATTAATTGATAAGGATAGTCAAGAAGTGATTAATTAATTAAGTGTTTGTAAGTACTATAATGGTTTGAGAATAATTAATTTGTGCAGTTAAGTAAGAATAATTACATAATGTAATGAAAGGATGATTAATCAAGGATGATTAATCAAGATGAATAATTAAGGATGATTAATTAATTGAATATAATTAATTATGGTTAGATAAGCAGGATTTTTAAGTAATAAAGTAATTAATTTAATTCATTGATAGTTAATTAAATTAATCAGAAATGGTATGACTAATTTATCTTGCTTATGAATGATTGCATGGTATTTGAATACCTTGGATTATTTGATATCCTTGATATGTGTTAACGTTTAAAATCGAACGCTAACACCCCGGTGTATATTAGGATTGAGTGAAAGCACCACCCGTGAACACGGGAACTAAAAACAAGTAGAAAAGTCATAAAGAAAGCAGAAAAGACAACAGTTTTTATAGTGGTTCGACTTCAGGTAAGCCTACGTCCACTTTAATCCTCTTTATTACTGAATCAATTACAACTTTACAACAGTCTTCAATTACAATACTGATGAGACAAACAACTAGAACTTCGATGCAGAAGAACTCTTTGAATCTATGTTGATTGCGTTAGATTTCCTCCTGAAGTTTGTTGAGATGCCTTTCGTATTTGAAGTGTCGAGTGAGTCGAGAATTCAGCAGACTATCGGCGCTTAAAGGGATCGGCCAAAAGTCCCTTGAAAGTTGGAGATGGCAACGTATTTATAGAGGATTCTAGGCAGGAAACATTACCAAGTCCTAACTCGTAACCGGTCTAAGTTGGGTCGTGGACGACTCAAACTAAGTCGTGGGTCGGTCGCGACTTAAATGCTAGGTCGAGACTCCGGAAAGGCATTCTTGCTGAACTCTACAAGTCCTGAACCGTGTACGAGTTAAGAGGCTGCATGTTAAGTAGCTGCATCGGACTTGCCTTCCTTTGCTTGAATCGTGAACGACCTAGCATAGGCCGTAAGTCGGTCGCGACTCAAGTGTAGTTCGTGATCTTGTCCCTGTCCTGAGCAGTTAGGGCGACAACCTCCTTGGATAGTTAGATCGGTAACCCATCTAAGCCTTAGGTCGGTCCTCCCTCAAATCTTAGGTCGGCATTCCTGTTAAGTCGGCAACCTTTAAGGCATTAGGCCGGTACCCATGTTTGGTCGGTAGCTATCTTAGGTTGGTATCCTTTAAGGATTAGGTCGGCATTCCTATTTTAGGCAGTTAGGTCGGTATCCCTGGTAAGTCTTAGGGCTTAGGCAGTTAGGTTACCAACCTTTTGGGTCGGTAACTGTTAAGCCTTAAGTCGGTAACTGTTTTAGGTTGCTGAGTCATGGCCGAGGTGGAGTTAACACTTGCCGCTCGAAGTATACGCCTAATGGTTAGGCCGTGTGCTTCGATATCCTTTAACCCGTCCCCCTTTAGGTCGGTAGGTCGTACGCGACCTAACAGCTAGATCGTATGTGCCGCTTCAGGTCCCTCCGCTGCAAGGTATAAGTCTCACATCTTTTTCTTCCTTTTCATTACTTACTCTCTTGCTTGATTCTACCATTAAAAATTTTCCCGAGCTCCAAAAGGCGATTTCATTCCAATCAATCACCGATAATCTTTGCTACTCATTGCGTAAGTGATCTTGAATTCTAACCCAACTGCGACTATTGCTAAGACACGAATTTTCACTTCCTGCTCCCAAATCACCTTTGCATGTCTTACCTAGCTTTTGTGATCGGTTCCAATCGTCGTTGGCTACGTTGCCGTTGCGATTCTCAATATTTTAGCATCGCGCTTGATTTATGGCGGCTTCATGATGGTTCGGATTGGTGTTTGATAAGCTGATGGGGTGAATGGATAATAGGCTTAGTTGAGGGGATGATGGATTGATGTTATTTAGGCGATAACGGGTATTGGGTTGGAGTGGAGTCAACTGGTTGAGGGGATGACTTGAAATTCTCACGGCTTAGTTAGTTTTTGAATCTACCGACTTAGGAATTTCTTGCAATCTCGGCTGCACACGACTTAGCTTTTAGGTCGTATTGATTTCCTGACGACTTAGGACTTAGGCTGTACGAGCGACTCAACCCTTTGGATTCTTAACTCGACCTATCTTTTGGCCGACCTAGTTTGATACGATCTAAACCTTAGTTCGTGGCCGAACTAGCACTCGGGGAAATTTGCCGACCTAATCCTTAAATCGCGGCCGAACTAGCACTTGGGGAATCTTGCACCACTTTTTGAACCGGAGCCTTTCTCCTTACCACTCCTCACGACCTAAAGAACCACCGATTTAAGGAATCAGAGACTTAATCTTAACTCGCGAGAGATTCCTTGGGTCGCAGCCGAGTTAACACTTAGATGCCCAACTCGAATTCTCACTTAAAAACATAATTCCAACTTGAATACTCAACTTGATCTGCTGGACTGAATTTCTTAAATCCTACATTGTTTTAACTTTGTTGCCTTATTTCACAGATCACATTAACTTATAGGCTAACAACCTGCTGAAAACAACAATCACAGAAAACCAAGGCGAATATACTGCCATTGACTGCCCACATCAAATGACAGATTAGTCGACATAGAGTAATCAACTTAAACACACTGTATGAAATGCTGTGAACCAATCAACTAAAGTGAAATATCAATGCAAAGCATCACTGTCTTGAACTGATTTGTTTGCATCTACATTTCACTTTCGTATTTAAAACAACAAACCCTGGACTTTATAACTGACAAATGCTTGCTAGTTTTTATTCCAGTTATATTCGCTTATTGCTTTGTTGATTTTACACAACACTTCACACATTTTAGAAAACGTGCACCTTCATGTTTGAATATCCAGTTGTTTGTGTAGAATGACTTCCCTCCAAGAAGAAGAAGTGGTAGCTCAAGCGGGAGAGACCTTTCAGACAGCTGTTCCCATAGAGAATCCTCCAGAGAGAACTTCGACTATCCTAACTTCGAGAGCGTTTATTCAGCTACGTACTCAATTTGGTTTTGCTGAAAATGATGCCCTACTTCCCGGGCCAAATGATACTGCCGACAGTCCTCCCCCTGGTTTTGTCGCAGTCAATCGTCAAATGTGCCTAAGAGGGGCGATTCCCCCCTTTAATGACTTCCTTCGAACCCTTCTCCTTCGGTTGATAATCTCTCCATTCCAACTTCATCCTAATGGCTACGCCATCTTGATGGGGTTGTGTGTATTGTTTAGGAGAACTCTTGATCGTTTGCCAAGTATTGAAGAAATTCGCTACTTATGCTCGTTTACAAAGAGTAAAGACCATCCTTCCCTTATTATTGTGAGAAGCGCTAGAAACCGCAAGCTTATTTCTGATCTTACCGAAAGTGTTCATGGATTTTTGAACCAGTTTTTCTTTGCTCGCTGCCCCCTAGGGTTTTATGCCATCTGGAGAGTAGGAAGTAAGATTACCTGTTTCTATTTTCTCCATTTTCCAAACTTTTTCGAGATCCGAATTACCGATTGCTAATTTCGTTCTTTGTTCTTTTCAGCACTTCCTCTCCCCTCTAGAGATCCAAGCCACAAGCAAGTTTTTGAAAGATTAAGTGCTGTGACTGCTAGAGAGAGAAGTATAAAGTTTTTGTTGAGGGACGAATTTTTGCATCAGTATGGACTTTTACACGCTTCTCGCTCTACACACCCCCGTGAGGTTCCAGACTCCCCACCTAAAGCATTAGATGCCCCAGTTTCCACTGACGAACCCATACCAAAAGAACCTGCTTCCGAGGCTTCTCTGGTGAAGTGCTCTACTACTGTCGATGTTGCGGGGTCGTCTGGCAAATTCGCACTTGCCCCAGTCATTGAGGAAGAAGAGCCTCAGGGATCTCCCCAACATTCACAGAAGTCTGGTGAAGAAGTCGGGAAAACAAGCCCTGTCAAGCCGAGCGGGGACGACACTTTCGAAGGGTTGAGCGACCTCTTTGTCACCTCACAAGAGCTCTTTAAAGACGACCCTGTCACTACTAGGGTTTCTTCTTCAGTGGTGGAAGCGATTTCTTCTTTGCAACAAGTTCCATCGACCCAAGAGTTGACGTTAACTACTACCCCCACGATTACTCCGCAATAGAAGAGTGGTTCGTAGTTTGATGCGCGTAGTTTGCACATCACACACACTTAGAATCTTTCGGCACTTTCATGTACCTAATTCTTTGTACTTTGAAGATTCTACAGTTGCGCTTCTTTTCTCTGAAGACTTTTAAGACTTGTCTCTTTTTTTTATTTCAGATTTCCCAATGAGGCGAAGTGGTTCATATTACGACGACTTCAAGCAATATGGAAAGCATGGTCAGTATGACTACAGACGCTATCTTCCCACTTATAGGGAACTTGATGAAGAGAGGGCTGCTCGAAAGGCTCAGGAGAGACGTTCTTATGAAGAACGCTATGGAAGTGGGGATGAGCGGTACGATTCTTCCCATAGAGAGGGTGATTCCCATAAGCGTAAATCCCATGATGACAGAGGGAAGAGCCACATGGCAGATGACCCAAGCAAACGGGCTAAAGTTAGTGAGCAATCCGTGCCTGCAATTTCTGAGAAGACCACTACTCCAATTCCTTCTCAATCTCCTGCCCCTTCCCGTACTGATATTTAGACAATCATCAATAGGCCTTCATATCAAGTTGGGCCAGGTCCAGCTACTCTCCAAAGTCGGTTTCCGCAATGGTGCTTGAAGGGGGTTCGCTTCGATCTCGATTTAGTTCCAATTGACAAGCCTGCCATGCTGCGAAATCTCGATGCCGTCAGACTTGATATTGAAAGAATGTCGAGCTGGCAAAAGCTTGTTGACGAGCTTCAAAGGGTAAACCGTGCGAATCTCGAGGCCATGCTTACTATGGAAAATGACAAAGCTGAATGGCAGAAGGTTCTTGAGCAGCATGATACCGAGATGAGGAGCATCACTACTTATAATGAAGAGCTTGAAGCGAAGGTCGAGAAGCTTAAAGAAGAGCTCGCCACTTCTTCTACTTCCTACACTCAAGAAGAAGAAGTGCTTCAAAAACAAGTGAGAGATGCTCATGCCGGCCAAAGAGACGCCGAAGACAGGCTCGAAGTGCAAAAACGAATCAATGAGGGCTATATTGCTGATATTGCAGAGCTTCGGAAGAAAACCGATTCTCAAGAGGCGGAGATCGAAATGCTTAAGCTTCAACTCTCCAAAACTGAAAGAGAGCGTGATGAGGCCGTTGCCGGTAAAATTGCAGCTGAAGAATCTCATGAGGCAACGAAGACCAGCATCAACTCGACATTATTTGACTTCTACCTGCATACCGTCTTGGGGCGCGGTAGTCTCGCCTTTCTAGGTCCCTAATATGAAATTACTCTGGCTGAGGTGTGGGAGGCCGCACTTGATATGCTTGGTGCTAAAGGTGCTGGCTACGTCGAATCAGCTCTTGAGGAGCATTACTTGGATGACGACGCTCATGCCGCACTCGCCAGGGGAAAAGAACAACTTGCGAAATTAAGAGCCGAAATGGCAGAAGGGGAACGTTTAGGAAAAACTACTTCAACTGATCCAGTTCAGCCTTCACCTTCGGCCGAAATCGACATTGTCGGCTCCAGTTCTCATTCTCCATCCCCGGTTAAAGTTACAACTGAGATCACAAGCACACATGGTGGAGATGAAGGCGAAGAGAGCGCTGAAGCACAGGCTTATGAGGTTGATATCAGGAAGCCGACTTCTCCAGGTAACTCTACTGTTAATCTTGCCCAAGTAGACTGCTCATTTGCTTCTTATGAGTTTGATGAGCTTCTTGACTATTTCCTGAACCTCAACGAGCCTTTATCTCCTCTCTTTACTGACTTTAACTTCTTTTCTTCTGTAGAGAAAGTGTCGAGCATCGTTCAGACTCCCCCTCCTCCAGTTATTCTTCCTCCGCCTCTCCAGGTCACTCCTCCATCCGCCTCTCAACCCGGGTCGCAAGAGGAGCAAATAGAGGCTCTCCGAGACTTAGATGATCCTAATGCTTCACAGGAACATGGGGGAGAATGGCTTGGAGAAGGCAATGAGTCCCCGGAGCGAACCATTTCTGATAACATAAAATTGTCTGCTCTTGTTACTCCGGGAAGTGAGTCTTCTTCAAGGAGGAGGAGGAAGCGTGTCACTTCCAAGAAGAAAAGGAAAGACATTCTTGTTTCTGAAGAGGAAGCGAAGGTTGTTCCGGCAGTAACCCTCTCTCCTTCATCCCCGATTCTCCCAAGCCGTCCTGAAAAGCTGCCTATTAGGTCAGGTGAAGGCTCTAAAGGTGGTGGTAAGAAGAAGTAACGGGCCCTGCTTCCCTTTATTTTTACTTTTTTCTTTTTGCATGTACTGACCAGAGATTGTGCGGGTACCGGCCTCAGCTTTTCTTTTCATTTTGAAACCTGTACCTGTACAAATTTTGACAGTATTGAATAAAATGATTCTTTTGTTTATACAAACTTCTATCTGTATTTGAGAATGCGTTTACTATTCATTTTTGTACAAGCTTCTTTATATGATATTGCAGTGAGCTTGTGGTATGTTGTTCAAGCGTAATTTTTACCAATGTAGTTATACCACGTTGCCCCTATACCATAAGCTCGTTGCAATATTTTATACTTTGAGGGGACTCGTACTCTTATTTTCTGGAGAATAATTATTCCATACTTGGAGGAATATTATTTTGTTCAAAATAGTGTACATCTCCCTCCATATGAGTTTCTACGCTCCAACCTTCGAAGATATCACTTTTTCTTTTGTGCATACACAAATTTTTACCAAGTGAATTCTCCTATGTGGTAAAGCGGGCCTCTGAAGGGCACTTTAACTTCTTTTTGAGGAAGAGTATTTTCCAGAATAGATGAACCATCCTTCCTTTGAGAGCTAAAGTGTGCCTTTGAAGAGGGCTTCTTTTTTTTTTCTTTTTTTCTATTGCGCCTCGGTGAAGGGCTTTCTGATCTTTGCTTTGCATTTCTGATGAAATGCTTCTTTGAAAAGTTGTACCTCTGAGGAGAGCTTTTTCACGTTTCAACACTTGGAAGCTTTATTTCAATCTCAGTGAAACGTGTGCCTCCGAAGAGTTGTGCCTCCGGGGAGGGCTTTCCACATTTCAACACTTGGAAGTTTTATTTCAATCTCGGTGAAACGTGTGCCTCCGAAGAGGTCTTTCTGTTTGATTGTGCCTCTGGGAAGAGGTCTTTTTGTTTGATTGCGCCTCTGGGAAGAGGTCTTTTTGTTTCTGCCTCTGGAAAGAGGTCTTTTTGTTTCTGCCTCTGGGAAGAGGTCTTTTTGTTTCTGCCTCTTGGGAGAGGCTTTTATTTTTTCCCTGTTCGCTGGGAAGCGGGCCTCCGAAGAGGGCTTTTCACGTTTCGACTCACGGGAGTGTATCACCGATCACGGTGAAATGTGTGCCTTTGAGTAGGGTTTTTGCCTGGAAGTTTGGAGTTTCTTTCTCTCAGTTGGACGGATTCATGGGAGCGTATCACCGATCAGTCCGCAACTTTATGTCGAGAAAGAACTCTCTTTTTCTGGTTAGGCTCGCTCGAGGTCTTTTAGCATTTCAACTGTGGTGAAATGGGCCTCCAAAGAGGGATTTTCACGTTTCAACACTTGGAAGTTTTATTTCAATCTCGGTGAAACGTGTGCCTCTGAGTAGGGCTTTTGCCTGGAAGTTTGGAGTTTCTTTATCTCAGTTGGATGGATTCACGGGAGTGTATCACCGATCAGTCCGCAACTTTATGTCGAGAAAGAACTCTCTTTTTCTGGCGAAGCCCGCTTGAGGTCTTTATCCTCCAAAGAGTTGTGCCTCTGAAGAGGGCTTGTGCCTCCGAAGAGGTCTTTTGCTGTTTGATGTTTGCTCGCCCATGTCTCTTTGCCATCTATTGATGTCGGCGATCCCCGTTATCTTTTGCAAGTGTCATCCCTTTTTAGTTGCCAATAATTTTTCTTATCCAAAGAAATATACTTCATAGTTAAGCGAGTTGGTGGTGATAGACACAGGCTATTTAACTGGATGCTTGTTTGTACAAACATTCGCAGTTAGTTAGAAATGGTCCACTTCCATCCACATCGCTAACTTTTGTTCGAAGCACTTCTTTTGTAGGATTTGAGTATGGAAATTTTGAATGGTTTAGCGTTTGCTTGCTGGGTGACATCGGAGATCGCTTGGTCTTGTGATGGGTAAGTTTTGTTTTTATGGCCTGCATTATTAAATTGACATTTTAGTAACACAATTAACGTATTTTATATGTCGAAATAAAACAAAGAAGTTTATAATAGTAGAGAACACAAGATTTATAGTGGTTTGGCCAAAAGCTGGGCCTACATCCACTTTATAGCTTTTCATTATTCACTTGCTTTACAATTTCTTTCAATACAAGAATCATATATTCGTAATTCTTTTACAACATTTTAGCAAAGATTTTAAGTAAAATATGGATGCAAATGATTGTTGTTCCAAGCTCTTAGGATTGGTTCTCCTTCGACAGTTGTGAGTTTGAATGTGCCATCAAGAAGTTTCATGCCTATAACATATGGCCCTTCCCAGTTTGGCCCAAACACACCTATGGCTGTCATAATTCTCTTCAGGACTAAGTCCCCAACTTCAAAGTTGCGCTGACGAACTTTGGAATTGAAGTGCCTGGCTATTCTTTGCTGGTGAGCTACAATTCTAAGCCTAGCCTCTTCTCTTCTTTCATCGAGGAGGTAAGTGCTTCCAATTGCAATTTTGCATTCACATCTTGATCAAAATGGATCCTTCTGTGTGAGGGGACTTCAGTTTCCACTTGAATCATCACTTCTGATCCGTATGCCAATGGAAATCGAGTATGCCCAGTCGCAGTTTTGTGGGTGGTTCTGTATGCCCATAGTGCAAGCGGTAACTTATCGACCCAACCGCCTTTTGCTTTTTCCAGCTTCTTTTTGATGGTTGATTTGATGATTTTGTTTACTTCTTCCACTTGCCCGTTTGCCTGCAGATGAGCCACTGCTGAGAAGCTTTTTCGGATCTTGAATCGTTTGCAGAAATCTTGGAACTCCTCACTTTCAAACTGAGTACCATTGTCTGTGATTATCTTCTGAGGCACACCATACCTGCAAATGATATTTTTAGTCACAAAACTTATCATTTTCTTAGAGGTAATAGTAGCCAATGGTTCGGCTTCAGCCCATTTAGTGAAGTAATCAACAGCAACGATAGCATATTTAATCCCCGATTTGGCAGTCGGCAAAGGCCCAATGAGATCTATTCCCCAGATGGCAAACGTCCATGGACTGACCATTTGAGTTAGCTCAGTGGAATGTGCTCTAGGAATTTTAGCGAATCTCTGGCATTTATCACACTTTCGGGAATAGTCAACAGCATCCTGATTAATTTCTGGCCAAAAGTATCCATAACGGAAGATTTTCTTTGCTAAAGTTTGACCACCTGTATGATCCCCACATTCCCCTCCGTGTACTTCAGTCAGAATTGTCTTAGCTTCTTCCTTTGTCACGCACCAGAGTAATGGCATTGAAAATCCTCGTCTGTACAAACGACCATCTTGAACTATATATCTGGAGGCTTTCCTCATCAGCTTCTGTCGTTCTTTTGAACTTTCTGGCAAAGAACCATTGAGTAAATATTCAAGTATCGGAGTCATCCTTGATTCTCGCTCTTGGGATACATTCATAATCCAATCAACATCCATTTCATCTGTGCTTGGAGCTGACAAGACTTCGACGTGAAATAATCCCAATAGTTGAGCTTCACCAGTACTCGAATACTTTGCGAGAGAATCCGCCTTCGTGTTCTCTTCTTGGGGTATATGGTTTATTGAATAACGGTCAAAATTTTGAAGAAGCTCCCAGGCTTTTGATAAATAGGCGGGTAGATTCCCTCCTTTAGCTTGAAATTCCTTCTTGACTTGTCAGACAATAAGTTTAGAATCACTGAAGATCTGCAATGCCTTAATGTTTAGTTTTTTAGCGATCCTCAAACCAGCAATGAGGGCTTCGTATTCTGCTTCATTATTTGTCGAAGGAAATTCTAGTCTCAGTGCATAACATAGCGATCGCCCTTCTGTGGTTTCAAGGACAACCCATGCTCTGGAACAGTAATCATTTCTTGCGCCATCGACATGCAATTTCCATTGGATTGGGACGTTATCAGTAACTTCTTCCTCAGTATCACCTTTATCCGTACATTCTGCGATGAAATCTGCTAAAGCTTGTCCATTGATTGCTTTCCGGGGATGATAAGTGATGTCATATTGGCTGAGTTCAATATTCCATTTCAAAAGACGGCCCGAAGTCTCAGGACGGAATAGGACTTGCTTTAGAGGTTGATCAGTGAGGACTTTGATGGGATGAGCTTGGAAATACGTCCTCAATTTTCTTGATGCGATCAATAAACAATAGGCGAGCTTTTCCAACCTCGAATAGTTCATCTCTGCCCCAGTGAATCTTTTGTTGATATAATAGACTGGTCATTGAATCCTTGTGTCTTCCCGTACCAACACTGCACTGAGAGCATGAGATGAAATTGCCAAATATACGAAGAGATTTTCACCATTGTCAGGCTTTGAAAGTATCGGAGGCACTTCCATATGACGAACCAACTCATCGAATGCCTTTTGACATTCAGGAGTCCACTCAAAGTTTTTTCTTCCTTTCTTCAAAGCATCAAAGAATGGAATGCATTTGTCAGTGGCTTTTGAAATGAACCGACTCAAGGCAGCAACCTTTCCATTGAGACTTTGCAATTCCTTCTTCATTCTAGGAGCCTTGACCTCTCTCAGGGCAGTGATCTGAGCTGGATTAGCTTCAATGTCCCTAGCGCTCACAATGAAACCCAAAAACTTTCCGGACTCCACTCCAAATGAACATTTCAAGGGATTAAGCTTCATTCTGTACTTTCGGAGTACTGCGAACATCTCTGCAAAGTGATTCATGTGGTCCACTGCTTTCTTAGACTTCACTAGCATGTCATCAACATAAACTTCCATTGTCTTGCCAATCTGTGGTTTAAACATGGCATTAACAAGCCTTTGGTAAGTTGCCCCTGCATTCTTGAGTCCGAAAGGCATGACCTTGTAGCAGTAGAGTCCAACATCTGTGATGAAGCTTGTGTCCTCTTGATCTGGCTCATGCATCATAATCTGATTATATCCGGAGTATGCATCCACAAAAGATAACAATCCATGCCCTGCCGTCCCATCCACCAACTGATCGATCCTGGGCAGCGGGAAACAGTCTTTGGGGCAGGCTTTGTTCAGATCTGAAAAGTCAATGCATACTCTCCATTTTCTGTTAGCTTTTTTAACCAGCACTGGATTTGATACCCAATTTGGATAAGTAGATTCTCTGATGAAACCGTTCTCCATGAGCCGATCCACTTCTTCTTTTAATGCTGCTGTCCTCTCAGGACCCTGGGTTCTTCTTTTCTGTTTCACAGTTGTAAATTTTGGATCAATGTTCAGAGTGTGTATTGCAATCTCTGGGGATATTCCACACATGTCAGCATGAGTCCAAGCAAATACATCCAAATTTGCCTTCAAAAACGAAATCAGAACATTTTGAACCGTTGTGTTGAGTTGTGAACCCACATTCAGCACTTTGTTCAGGTCCTTTGGGTCAATGGATACCGGCACTGCTACCTCTACCGGTACTACCCTATTCTCCCCTGCATTGGCTTTCCTTGGATCCATCTCTCTTCGTGCGGCACTACATTCACCAATGCAGGGTCCACCCTGTAATTGCTACAAGGTTGGTTCTTTGGTGCGGACTGGAGCCGCCGCACCTTTTCCCATCTCTCTTTTCCTTGATTCACGCAGCTCCGTAAGATAACATTCTCGCCCCGCATCTTGGTCTTCTTTGATCATGCCAACTCCATTATCCGTGGGGAATTTTATAGTCATACACCACGAGGCAAGAACAGCTTTAAATGCAGCAAGAGTTGGTCAGCCTAAAAAGGCATTGTAGGCAGAGAATTCTTCAACAATTATAAAGGTTTGCTTTCGAGCCACCTTCCTCAGTCCCTTTCCAAGTTCTACAAACGAATCTATGGTCCCAATCGGCTGTTTGGGTTCTCCAGCAAACCTAGCAATCTTAAGTGATGAAGCATGATCGTCAGCCATTGGAATTTTCATTTGATCAAAGGTCTTCTTGAAGAGAATGTTGCATGAAGCTCCGCAATCAACTAGAACTCTTCTCACAGTAGCCGGCCCAATACCAGCGGATATGACCAGAGGATCTATGGTAGGAGCCTCGATACCCAAAGAATCTTTGGCACTGAATACAATATCATCTGTGGAAGTCTTTTGTTGCTTTAAAGGTGCATCATTCTCTAAAACAAAAACATTCTCTTCAGCTGGTACATGCCTCAAGGCCCGGGCATACTTTTCCATCTCGCCCCAGCTTTTGCCTGCTGGGTGAGAACCTCCAGTTATTATATTGATGACAGGTCTTTCCGATTCATGCTCTACGGCCTTCTCACTTGAGCCAGAACGGTGAGTGGGAACTTGTTGTCCTTGAGTTGACGAAGCTGGGGCATTTCTACTCCTTTTCACATACTGTTGGAGCTTGTTCTCTTTCAAAAGTTGTTCAATTACTTCTTTCAACTGACGACATTCGTTGGTGTCATGGCCAGGCGGGTTGTGGAACCGGCAGAACCTTCCACTCTTCTCCATCTTATTTCCCACTCTCATTTTAGGCAGTGTCGGATAATTGACATCATCCTTGGTTGCAAAGAAGATGTTCTCAAGGGTATCGGTCAAGGGAGTGAAATTGAAAGGACGACCTTTCTTAGCATCTCCCTGTTTCTTTCCACCATCATTTCCCCTTTTCTGAGTGTTAGGCTCTTTCTTGTTTGAAGCAGCACCATTGTTCCCGGCTTCCACCGATACCACCTTAGCCGGTGTTTGGAGGCTCTCCAAGCGCATGAATTCATCCGCTTTCTTGTAGAATTTGTCAAGTGAGTTTGGTTCTTTCATTTTCAACCATTTTCCAAATTCACTCGATTTGTCAATCGCCCTCATCAAGTATGTTAGGACCATGCGTGGCTCAGCATTATCTACCTCGGCCAATGCTATGTTAAAACGATTTAAAAATGATCTGATAGATTCTCCCGGATTTTGCTCTAGACTTGACAGCGACATTATATCCTTTGCTTTAGAAGCATACAATCGAAATTGCTCCTTGAATTTCCTGGTCAAATCGGAGAATTGATCAATGTACCTGACTGGCAGCTTTGTAAACCACAATAGAGCCACACCTTCAAGATATACCGGGAAATATCGACATTTGATTTCATCAGACGCTCTAGCACCCGTCATATGCCAGTCGTATTTATACAGAAACTCGTTAGGATCACTCGTCCCCTCGTAAGCCGGAATAGCAGGGGGAACGAATTTCCTTGGGACTCTGCCTTCAAGATCTTTTCAGTAAATGGAGTTTTTCTTGGAGCAAAACCCCACTCTTTCTCATCTTCATCTCTTCGCATATTTTCCTTCATGTTTTGACGAACCATACCCAAAAAATACTCTTCATCATTTAGAGGCTTTGGAGGACACACATCAGCCACTCTCTCTGAATTCTGTCTTGACAATCGTTCACGGAGGGTCGGCTGCGGCCCTGATCCTCCAGCTTGAGGAGGAGTCCTTTCTACAGGGTCTGCGGCTCTTTGAGAAATGTTCCCTTCAACATCCTGAACTCCCACAGTAGGGTTCCCATCATTATTAACCGGTTGACGATTTGCTCCTAGCAGATCATTCAACTTACTTAAGATCAGGGCATTCTGGGCATTCTGGGCTTCCAACTGCGCATTCTGAGCATTCAATTGTTGATTCAACCCCAAAACTACGGAGTCCAATTCTGCTCGCGTAACTCCAATAGTTGGAGCTACTTGACTTGAAGGAGGAGAGGTAGCAGTATTCTCTTGAACATTGTCGGATCTTACAGAACTTCGTTTTCTCCCAGGAGCCATTATTTCCAATAAACTTCTGGTTTTAAAAGAAATCCTTTCAACAGACCTTTGCGGAGCAATGATGGAAGTATCCTGAGTTAGATTCTCAGTGAAAGCACCAAAAATGTTAACGTTTAAAATCGAACGCTAACACCCCGGTGTATATTGGTATTGAATGAAAGCACCACCCGTGAACACGGGAACTAAAAACAAGTAGAAAAGTCACAGAGAAAGCAGAAAAGACAACAGTTTTTATAGTGGTTCGGCTTCAGGTAAGCCTACGTCCACTTTAATCCCCTTTATTACTGAATCAATTACAACTTTACAACAGTCTTCAATTACAATACTGATGAGACAAAAAACTAGAACTTCGATGCAGAAGAACTCTTTGAATCCATGTTGATTGCGTTAGATTTCCTCCTGAAGTTTGTTGAGATGCCTTTCGTATTTGAATTGTCGAGTGAGTCGAGAATTCAGCAGAGTATCGACGCTTAAAGGGATCGTCCAAAAATCCCTTGAAAGTTGGAGATGGCAACGTATTTATAGAGGATTCTGGGCAGGAAACATTACCAAGTCCTAACTCGTAACCGGTCTAAGTTGGGTCGTGGACGACTCAAACTAAGTCGTGGGTTGGTCGCGACTTAAATGCTAGGTCGAGACTCCGGAAAGGCATTCTTGCTGAACTCTACAAGTCCTGAACCGTGTACGAGTTAAGAGGCTACGTGTTAAGTAGCTGCATCGGACTTGCCTTCCTTTGCCTGAATCGTGAACGACCTAGCATAGGCCGTAAGTCGGTCGCGACTCAAGTGTAGTTCGTGATCTTGTCCCTATCCTGAGCAGTTAGGGCGGCAACCTCCTTGGATAGTTAGATCGGTAACCCACCTAAGCCTTAGGTCGGTCCACCCTCAAATCTTAGGTCGGCATCCCTGTTAAGTCGGCAACCTTTAAGGCATTAGGCTGGTACCCATGTTAGGTCGGTAGCTATCTTAGGTCGGTATCCTTTGAGGATTAGGTCAGCATTCCTATTTTAGACAATTAGGTCGGTATCCCTGGTAAGTCTTAGGGCTTAGGCAGTTAGGTTACCAACCTTTTAGGTCGGTAACTGTTAAGCCTTAAGTCGACAACTGTTTAGGTTGCTGAGTCATGGCCGAGGTGGAGTTAACAATATATGACTGGGGTGTTTTGTGAAATGAAATGTTTTGTAATGTGATATAGGGTGGTTGTGGGGTTATCTGTCGACGATGAATTGCTATATTCAAAGTGATATATTATATTAAAGGTTGAATTATGTTTCACTTAATTAATGGGGAATTAGGAGGACATTAGATTCAAAGAGACCGGAGTCGGGTATTAATTAATGCCCGAAACCACTTTGATTCTTATAATTTGATATGTGAAACTAATAGACTGAAGTGGAATGACTTAAGTAAATTGGACCATTTAAATCTAAGTTTTGGCACTTAGATATTGATGTGTGAAATGGTTGATGTCTATAACAACTTGTGAAGTTGTAAATTAATAAGTTACCCCAGGTTTATATAAATTTGTATGCTTTTATTTTCCATGTTAGATGGGTTTACTCGCGCTGGGTTCCAGCCTGACCCGGGTGTTACTTTGATGTAATGCTCGGGTTAGACCGAGTATTACAGATTTTAAGGTAAGGACGTTCTGGAGCTCAGGAGGCAAGCTGGATGGCAGGGACTTTTGAGACACGGATTCTATGAAGATTTTGATTAATGACAAAGAAATAAAGACGATCGACTAAACACAGACATCATGGCTATAAAGAGGCACAAAGGAGCTACATATGGTACTCTAGATTATAAGTTGATTATTTGATATTGTAATAGTGATAAACTTGTTAAAATCTATCCTCAAATAATCATGCACCTCAATATAATCGATATATATATATATATATATATATATATATATAATAGCATTGCATATTCATTGTGCAAATTGACAGTAACCGGTCGACCGGTATTAATACAGGCGGTCGACCGGTTCTGTGTAAAATGCACAATGAACGTGCACACATGCACATAACGACTATATATTTGAAACCCTGTCTACTGGCCATTTTTTGACCTGTCGACCGTTTTTAAACAGAGAGCAACCTTTTTCAAAAGACACTTCCTTCTCCAATGGTTGCATCTCTAACCTTTCATCAATGATCATATCTATTAATGGCTACTGTTCACAAAGAGTTACAACCATTTTTTTTATATAAACTCAACTAAATCATTGATTCAAATACATGAAAATATATGTTTTTCTACTCTAATTTCTGATCTTACTTTCTAAATACTCATGCATTCTAAAAGCTCTCAATTATTTTAATTGCTTATTGAATCATTGAAATTATTTCATATCTTTTGATTCAATAAGTAATATACTTTCCTTAATCTTCACAAAACATCATTCACATATTTTGAGGATAAGATTATAGGAAATTTGTACTATAGTGACAAAACTATGTTAGCAAGAACACATACTGTCAACAAACAATTATATTCATCATTGTTGAAGTCCTCGGTGTTTGCTCGGGTGTTGTAAACCTATTCCTCCGGGTGAAGCGAGGTAGTTAATAGTGAAAATCCAGATAGAAGTCTGGGACTGGACGTAGGACGGTGCTCCGAACCAGTATAAAAATCTCTGGTGTGATTTTTCTTTTTTATTTACTGTGCTATTATCATCTATTTTCGCATTTATTTTATATTCCATATTACACGATCCGTGTGTACTATTTTAGTACGTGCACTCGTAAACTATCACTACTGCACACTTTTCATTTGGTATCAGAGCACGGTCATCATATAACCGTCACACAGTTATTTGATATATTCTAGTAATATGACAAATAACGCAAGTACTAGCACTCAAAACACCACTTACATGGAAGGTCAATCGACACAAAGACCTCCATTTTTCAACGGTCTTAACTATAGTTATTGGGCAACTCGTATGTCATTCTTTATGCAATCAAATAGTTATGATGCTTGGAATGCAACTCAAAAAGAAATAGTAAATCCAACAACTGATTATTCAGAATGGACTGCGGCTGAGAAAACGGCAGCAGCCGTAAATGCAAAAGCAATAAATATGTTGTTTTGTGCATTAGATCAAAATGAATATAACCATGTTAGTATCTGCACTACTGCATATCAAATTTGGGAAACGCTAAAAATCACTCATGAAGGTACTAACAAGGTTAAACAAGCCAAAATAGCCATGCTGAAAAGTCAATTTCAAAATGAAACCAAATGAGACAATCAATGATATGTATTCACGGTTTCAAACTATACACCATGCACTTATTGGCTTAGGACAAAAGTATTCTGATTTTGATGTTGTTTCAACAGTCCTACATTCTCTGACTAGTGAATGGGAAGGAAAAGTATTAGCAATTGAAGAAGCTAAAGACCTTTCCGTCATGAAGCCATATGAATTGATAGGAAATCTAATGTCCTATGAAGCTAACTTGCAGACTAGAAAGGAACAAAAAGTAGAGAAGAAGAACGTGGCATTCCATGCTGAAAATGAATCAGAATCTGAAGACGAAGGTCTGGCTTTCATAGCAAAAGGTTACAAAAAATTCCTAAAATAGCGAAAAGCCAGTCGTTATAACAGAAAGAAATCTGGATCAAATAAACCAACATCATCCTCTATAGAATGCTTCAACTGTCACAAAAAGGGGCACATGCAGAAGGATTGTCCAGAACAAAAGAAGAAGTCAGAAAATGACAAATTCAAATATAAGAAGGACAAGTCAAAAAAACGAGCCTTCTTAGTAACGTGGGATGATTCAGACTCATCTTCATCAGAAAGTGAAAGTGATTCGGAGAATGAACAAGCTAATGTTTGTTTTATGGCAACAGAAGATGAGGTACAAATTCCTACACTTGATGAATTACTTGATATTAATGCTGAATTGATAGTCAAATATAAAGACATAAAACGTCAATTAAAAGAAGCCAAAGCAGATTTGAGTAGAGCAGAATTTGAACGAGATATGTTAAATGACGAGAAGAAAATATTAGAAGAAGAACTTGAAAAATTTCAAGAATCATAATCTAATGTTGACTCTCAATTATTTCTTTTGAGTCAAGAAATTAAAACTCAAAAAGAGAAAAATGATGCTCTCACTACTAAAAATCATGAGCTTGAGGCAAAAGTCAAAATTCTGGACCAAGAAAAGACTAGTTTACAAAGTAAGTTAGATAACATTACTCAAAATGTTTCTAACTTTAACAAAGGTCGAGAAAATTTAACAAAAATCATTGAAAGTTCACAATCTATTTCGGACAAACAAGGTTTGGGATATAAGAAACAAGAAACCAAGAAACATCTTGGTAATAAAAGAAAGAAGATAGTACAAAAAACCGAAGCTAAGAAAAATCTTAGTTTATTATACTCCAAACCGAAACCAGTTGTGAAATTTCAAAAGAAAAATATCAAGACTATCAAAATATGGGTTCCTAAAACAAATAACAATTTGATTAGGAACAAATATATTCAGAATTTCATGAATACTGTGCATCATAATACTAATTATGTATATAAAGGGGATACCAGACCCGTATGGGTTTGGACTCCTAAGACCTAACTCTTAGGACCCTATAAAAAGTGGGTACCATGAACTTAATTCTTTTTTTTGCAGCTCCCACTTAAGAAAAGAGGAAAGTGGATATTGGACAGTGGTTGCTCGAAGCACATGACTGGAGACAAGAGCTTATTAACAAATATTACATACTCAGATGGTGGATCTGTCACTTTTGGAGATAATTCAAAAGGCTATATCATCGGCAAAGGCGATGTGAGAAATTGCGGTACATCTAACTTACCTCTTATTACTAATGTCATGCTAGTTAAAAATTTAAAACACAATTTACTTAGTATTAGTCAGTTATGTGACAAGGGTTTTATAATCTCCTTTTCAAATAATAAGTGTAGCATTTTAGATAAAGACCATAATTTAGTTTTCGAAGGTTATAGAGATAGAAGTATATATATTCTTAATATGAATATTAATCATAATTCAGATATGTGTCTTGTGGCTAATGATAATGATCCATGGCTATGGCACAAACGCTTTTGTCATATAAACTTAGGAAAATTGACCAAATTATCTTTTAAATCCAAGAAAGTAATATCAACATTACAACCACTTGAGTTACTACACATGGATTTATTTGGACCTACTAGGGTGCAGTCAATAAATCACAGTCGATATGTGCTTGTAATTGTTGATGATTTCTCTCGTTACACATGGACAATTTTCTTAAAAAATAAAAGTGACACTTTCGATCATTTCAAATCTTTCGTCAAAAGAATTCAAAAATCAAAAGGAATTAAAGTTAAAAATATAAGAAGTGATCATGGCGGAGAGTTTGAAAATAATGAATTTGAACATTTTTGTACAAAGAAAGGTATATATCATAATTTTTCGTTTCCTAGAACTCCACAACAGAACGGAGTTGTAGAACGAAAGAACCGAACTTTACAAGAATGTGCAAGAACATTATTGAATGGAACCACCTTACCAAAACATTTCTGGGCAGAAGCCGTCGCAACTGCCTGTTATGTTTTAAATCGTGTGTCCATAAGACCTCTTACCAAGAATACTCCTTATGAATTATTTAACAAAAGAAAGCCTAAAATATCATACTTCAAAGTTTTTGGTTCCAAGTGTTTTATCTTAAATACGAAAGACCAGCTTGGCAAATTCGATCCAAAAGCCGATGAAGGAATATTTGTCGGTTATTCGGAATGAAGTAAGGCCTATCGTATATTTAATAAACGAACCAAAACTATTAAAGAATCACTTCATGTCTCTTTTGATGAATTCTATCAGCATCCTCACACTATATCAGATGACGACGAATCAATAGTCACTAACAATCCAATTATCACGAATATTGATTCTGACTCAGAAATAATTATTGAGAATATTCCTCAAATATGTGAGTTACAATCACCACCAAGGATATTAAGAGACCATCCGGTCCAAAATATAGTCGGTGAAGTAACATCACAAGTCAGAACAAGGAGCAACTCAACCAAATGGGTCATGTCGCTTTTCTCTCAAATATCGAACCTAAGAATCCAAAAGAAGCTGCTACGGACGATTACTGGATCATTTCCATGCAGGAAGAACTAAATCAGTTCGAGCGCAATGACGTTTGGGAACTTGTTCCAAGAGAAATTGATCAGTCAGTTATTGGTACTAAATGGGTCTATAAAAATAAGGCTGACGAACAAGGAAATATCACCAAAAATAAAGCAAGATTAGTAGCACAAGGGTATAATCAGGAAGAAGGTATCGATTATGAAGAAACTTATGCACCAGTTGCTCGACTAGAAGCTATTAGAATCCTATTATCTTTTGCTTGTCACCATAATTTCAAACTTTATCAGATGGATGTCAAAAGTGCTTTTCTTAATGGATTTATCAAAGAGAATGTCTATGTCAAACAACCTCCTTTGTTCGTACATGAAAAATATCCTGACCATGTGTTCAAACTTAAGAAAGCTCTGTATGGTTTAAAACAAGCACCTCGTGCTTGGTATGAACGATTACATAGTTATCTTATTAACTCAGGATTTCAAATAGGCAAAGTCGATCACACTTTGTTTATTAAACATTCTCAAAAGGATATTCTAGTTATCCAGATATATGTAGACGACATCATCTTTGGTTCAACTAACGATAAACTCTATAAGGAATTTGCAAGTATTATGACCAAAGAGTTCGAAATGTCTCATATGGGAGAACTGTCATATTTTCTTGAACTTCAAATCAAACAACTTTCGAGTGGTATCTTTATCAATCAAGAAAAATATTGCGGAAATCTTATCAAACGCTTCGGATTAGAAAATACATCTGGTAAACCAACTCCTATGAGTACAACTACACATCTTGAAAAAGATGAAAATGGTAAGAGTGCTGACCAGAAATTATATCGAAGCATGATTGGTTCTCTTCTTTATCTTACAGCTAGTCGTCCAGATATAATGAGTGTTTGTCTATGTGCACGCTTTCAAGCAGATCCAAAGGAATCACATCTACGAGCAGTGAAACGTATAATTCGTTATCTTAATAATACCAAAGATTTTGGTCTTTTTTATCCAAAAGGATGTCCATTTGAATTAGTATCATATAGTGATGCTGATTTTGGCGGCTCGCGAACGGATAGAAAAAGTACAAGTGGTACGTGCCATTTTATTGGAAAATCACTTGTCTCCTGGTTTAGTAAGAAACAAAATTGTGTTTCACTATCAACATGTGAAGCTGAATATATATCAGCAGCTCTCGCTTGTACTCAAGTACTATATATGCAACAAACACTTCAAGATTTTGATATTCATTTATCAAATTCTATTATATACTGTGATAACACAAGTGTTATAAATCTCTCTAAGAATCCAGTGAATCATTATAGAACCAAACACATTGATATCCGTCATCATTTCCTTAGAGATAATATTGAAAAAGGATATATATGTCTTGAATATGTCCAAACTGATAATCAATTAGCGGACATTTTTACTAAGCCTCTGCTCGAATCTAGTTTTATTAGATTACGAAGAGAGCTTGGTTTAATTTCAAGAAAAGATTTTGACTAGTAATTACTAATGATTGTCTTTTCTTTTGGTTATATTTTAACTATAGCATTTTTTTTAAGAAAAGCTATTTATTTTCTTTAAATAAGAGCCTTTGCTTGCTTTCACGGTCATATTTCTTTATTCACTCTCATCCACAGGCTTAAGTTTAAGGAATTTCTTTATAAGCTTGTCAAAACTTCTCTCTTTATTCATCTTTTCTTATCTGAGCATAAGCCTCTATACATAATTTTTATGGCTCACATTTGTAATAAGTGTGCTCAAAAATCACACATTTCCGTTACAAGTTCCGAGCCGGAGGAGTATTATTCTCCTGAAACACCAAAACAGAAACCGAAGTATCATCACCAATACAATCGTACTCCTGGTAGTATACCAACCTCAAAACGAGTAAAGAAGTCGCTATTTTGTTCTCCTCGTACCAAAGTACAGATCGACGAGATTCACCACTATCAGAAACATCAAATAGATCTTCAAAGACAGCTCCATTATGGACAAAGCCAGCTTTATCATGAGCAAAAACGAACATCGGCACGTTTATCTGTTTTAGAAAAGATGGCATCATTCTTTTGTGGTTCAAACAAGCATGATGTGCATGAACCGATGCCGTCTAGGCCGTCAACATCGAGGAGTCCTAACTCTTGGGATCGGAATTATAACAGGAATGAAGGTGCTCAGAAAAACTGGAGTCCATGGTCACATCGTATTAAAGATAATAAAGAAAATTCTAATGACGATTCTTCCACTTCTCATTAAATTTATATATATATATATATATACTTGTTGCATCGTTTTCTCTCTATAACTCTTGTAATAACGTTTGTATTTTATAATAAGAGTGAAATATGAATTATATAGCTCGACACATTCTCAAAAAAAAAAACTGCAATACATACCGTTTTTTCATCAGGCAACAAAACCGGTCGACCACCTATAATATGACCGGTCGACCGTTTAGCCTTTGGATGAAAACGGTCGACCGTCCATATTATAGCGGTCGACCGATTTACGTATATTCAGTTTTTATATACTGGTTGCATCATTTTTTTACCCACCTCCTCACTTGTCTCAACCGGTTATTTATCCCCAAATTCCAAAAACCCTATTCTCTCAATTTCAATTTCCAAATCTCCAAATTTTCTAACAATGGCTCCTCCGCAAAAGAAACCCAAGAAAGGATCATCCTCCGGAACTTCATCACTCAATATCTCCGCTAAGAAGTGGCTCGAAAATCTGATAGCTATAACAAGATGGAATCAAATGACTAACTACAAGTTTCACTCAGGTTCTTTCATCAAGTTTGATGATTTCACATCTTATGGAATCCGTAGGTTAGCAAATAACTCCAATCTTACTCCATTGATCGATTTTTCAGAAAATAATGTGGAAATAAATCACTTGATGATAAAATTATTCTATGCCAACATGAATCTGGACGAGTATAAACCTGATGATCCTAACGGAGTCATTTGGTCTGTCGTATGTGGCAAACAAATTTTTATCACTCTTGATAGGATAGCTTCTATATTGGGAATTCCAAATCAAGGTGATGAGTTTTCATCACATTTCTGTGAAGTTTTCACTCGCAATAACATCAGCCATCAATTCATGGAGGACAACAGTGGTGGCACAAAATCAATTGGCCTTCGACCCACCGCCAGACTACTACATCGCGTCTTGATGTTTTCTTTGTTTCCTAGACTAGGAAACTACGACGCTGTATACAAAGAAAATTTCAAGGCCCTTTATGCTATTTATGGAGATATCCAAATCAATTGGGTTCATATGCTTTTTGACGAGATTCTCAAGGTGAACAGCTCTACGCGACCTCACTTTTTCTACAATGAATATATCATGTGTATTTTGCTTGCTTGTGGCGTAAGACCTCCTGACTCTGCCACCTCGAAACTAAAATGTATTGACTCCGTAACCATCAAAGCTCCCTCCTCCTTACCTTCAGATTATGCCATTTGAACAATGGCAACAAAGAGGTCCATCAAAAAAACAGCTACTTCCTCTCGACCTCGTTCCGTAGAAGTTAAAATGTTGAAATCAAAATCAACTACGAAAGAATCACTTGAAACTATTGCGCGTAATCAATTCTTGCTTGAATCCAGACTCAAGCGCATGGACACGAAAATTGATAAACGCTTCAACAAAGTCAAGTCATTCTTTGGTATTCTATGGGATGCTATTTCATGTAGCACATCCATCTCTGCTCAAGACCCAGGCAAACGTCCTGCTCCTCCTGCTTTCAACTGGTCATCAACTAAGGAGTCTGCTGGTACTAGTGGACATGGTCGTGGAGAATCATCTAGAGAGGACGATGAAAAGGAAGATGATGATGATGATGAGGAAGAAGATATTCATGAGGAGACAGCTTCTGACTCATCCTAGATTCTGTTTTCTATCTTTTGGTTTAGTAATTTAAAACATCATTCGACACTTGTACTAAATCGTGTCGTTACTTTTATTCGTATGATATTATGGTGTGTATGATACTTTGGTATGTTTGGATACTCTGGTATGTTTGGTGTGTATGATACTTCTATATTATGGTGTATATGATACTTCGGTATGTTATATTATGATATATTCTGGTTGATATACTCCTACATTATTCCATTATCTATTCCTTTTTGTCGATGACAAAGGGGGAGAAAGTGCTAACAATTATTTGCAGGAATATATATATAAAGAATACAAACAAAATCCCAAGGGGAGATCACATATTCAAGGGGAGATTCATAACTTCAGATATATGTTGTCATCAATCAAAAAGGGGGAGAATGTTGAGACACAGATTCTATGAAGATTTTGATTAATGACAAAGAAATAAAGGCGATCGACTAAACACAGACATCATGGCTATAAAGAGGCACAAAGGAGCTACATATGGTACTCTAGATTATAAGTTGATTATTTGATAATGTAATAGTGATAAACTTGTTAAAATCTATCCACAAATAATCATGCACCTCAATATAATCGATATATATATATATATATATATATATATATATATAATAGCATTGCATATTCATTGTGCAAATTGACAGTAACCGGTCGACCGGTATTAATACAGGCGGTCGACCGGTTCTGTGTAAAATGCACAATGAACGTGCACACATGCACATAACGACTATATATTTGAAATCCTGTCTACTGGCCATTTTTTGACCTGTCGACCGTTTTTAAACAGAGAGCAACCTTTTTCAAAAGACACTTCCTTCTCCAATGGTTGCATCTCTAACCTTTCATCAACGATCATATCTATTAATGGCTACTGTTCACAAAGAGTTACAACCATTTTTTTTATATAAACTCAACTAAATCATTGATTCAAATACATGAAAATATATGTTTTTCTACTCTAATTTCTAATCTTACTTTCTAAATACTCCTGCATTCTAAAAGCTCTCAATTATTTTAATTGCTTATTGAATCATTGAAATTATTTCATATCTTTTGATTCAATAAGTAATATACTTTCCTTAATCTTCACAAAACATCATTCACATATTTTGAGGATAAGATTATAGGAAATTTGTACTGCAAGTGACAAAACTGTGTTAGCAAGAACACATACTGTCAACAAACAATTATATTCATCATTGTCGAAGTCCTCGGTGTTGTAAGAGGCAAGTGTTGAAGTCCTCGGTGTTGTAAGAGGCAAGTGTTGAAGTCCTCGGTGTATTAGAGGCGTGAAATCCCGTTCGTTTGCTCGGGTGTTGTAAACCTATTTCTCCGGATGAAGCGAGGTAGTTAATAGTGAAAATCCAGATAGAAGTCTGGGACTGGACGTAGGACGGTGCTCCGAACCAGTATAAAAATCTCTGGTGTGATTTTTCTTTTTTATTTACTGTGCTATTATCATCTATTTCCGCATTTATATTATATTCCATATTACACGATCCGTGTGTACTATATTAGTACGTGCACTCATAAACTATCACTACTGCACACTTTTCAGGGACGTATGGAGAGTCTCCACTATGATATTGTATATATCTAAGGCATGTTAAATTGTATCTATCCAAAGTTGAATAAAATTGTTGTAACTCTGATATATCGATGTAAATTGATAGATACAGTTTTCTTTGGCATAACTATTATTGATATTATATTTTATCCGCTGCGAACGTGAGTTTGTGTGCTTCTTTTTTGTCCTTCTTCTTTCTCTTTCTTCTTTTCTCTAACTATCTGGAATTTTCGGGATCAAAAATTTCGGGTCGTTACATTTGGTATCAGAGTTGAAGGTTAAGCGAGAAACCTTGGCTCTGGTGGGTATACTCATTAAGGATAGGGTAAGTGGTACCCTAGGATGAGTTAAGTATATATATATGAGAGAGCGTACTTGTTATTTTCTTATATAAAGGTTTTTAAATGATTTCAAAAGTGAATGAATCTTATATAAGAAATAGATTATCTATTACATTAAGGAAAATTGGTTGTCGTATTAATTAAATTTAAAAATAATAGTAATAATTAAGTGGTAATAGAATTACGACTAAATTGAAATTAATTTAAAGACAAATTTGAAATGGATTCAAACTGAAATTAAATCTCGAATTTGGGAAAAGTTTCAGGATAAGGATAATCAATTAATTTATGTAGTTAATTAAACTTTATTTAATGAGATTAATTATTGGATAATAATTGGAATTGATAAATAAGAGGGAGTTACTTAATGAAGTAACTAAAGGTAAGTAAATTTAGGGACGATTACTTAATGAAGGTAATTAAGAAATAAGTTAATCAGTGAATGTGATTAATTAATGATGTAATTAATTTAAAGAAATAACAAATAATATTATTTAATGCATTTAAATGAAATGGTCCTATTCCAAACAAGAGTTATTTGAAAATTTAAAAAGAAATTTGTTTTGAATTAAAACCAAAGGTGGTTGGAAATAAACTCTAAATGGTGAGTTTTGAGTTTGGAATAAGATGTGATACCCAAAGTGATAAGTTTTTGAACTTAATAAGTGGAAAGATTATATATGATAATTTTAAATTTTTAAATAGAAGTTCAAACTGGGTAAGGTTGATTGGGTTAAGTGAATTAAGTTTAACTTGAGGAAGAGTTAAATAAGTTGGAATAATCAACCTGATTTGGAAATTTTAAGGTGAAATTGGAATTTAACTTGGAAAGTTAAATGGTTAATTTGAATTGGAGTTTGTGTGATCTCAAAATGGGTTTGAGATCTGGAAATTGTAAATTGATGGATGTTTTAAGATGAATTAGATGACATCATCCTATTGTTGTTAAAAAAATCTTTAAGTTGTGAATTGGATTTGTTTAAATGAATGAGAAATGGAGTATGGTAATCCATTGTTGGGATAAAAAGGTAAATTGATTTAAAGGAATTAAATCAACATTTGAAATATTAACTCGAATTTATATAATTCGAGATGGTTTAAATTTGAAATTTGAATTAGTTCAAATTTAATTTGATTTGAATTAATTGAAATGGTGATTGAAGATGTATGAGTATAAGATTCAAATGGAAAATTTGAATTGGATTAATTTGAAATGATTTGACATTGAAGTCGGTTCAATTTGAAGTTAGTCCAAATTGATTTGAATAATTTGGAATGGTAATTAAAGATTGAATGGTTTTAAATTCAAATGGAATTTAAATTTAATTTGGGAGGAAATCAAGAATAATTCAACTTGATTTGGAAATGGAATTTGAAATTGGGATTAATTCAAACTGGAGTTGAAATGGATTGGAATTGAAGTGGGTTCAATTGAATGGATATTAGTCCAAAGTGATTGGAATAACTTAGGATTGTAATTAAAGTTGAATATGTTTAAAATCAAATGGAATTTGATTTAAATTTGAAAGGGAATTGAGAATTAATTCAACTTGAATTGGAAATGAATCAATTTCAATGGAAATTGAAATTATTTAAATTGGAATTGGGTCAATTTAAAAGGAAGAGGAAATTTAAATTGAACAGTTTTGACTCTGGACTTTTTTTAATATAATTGTTTTAATATAAACCTATTTTCAAAGCTATTCATTATATATACAACCTTTCTTTTAAAAGACAAACTATCTTATACTTGTTTTACAATTATTTTTGAAACTGTTTAACAATTTTCCAACTGTTTTATAAACTAATTAGTATATTTCAGCTGTTTTACAAAACTAATTACTATCTTACTATTATATCGCAATTATCTAAAATTTCTATAATTATTTAACTATTTTCTAACTATTTTACACCTATTTTACAAATTATTAATTATTTTCCAACTACTTATTTATTTTTAATTTTTCAAGCTATTTTCTAAATAAACTGGTCGGAGTTCAAACTGTTACTGGTTAAATACCCAATCGAGATAAGAATAGAGGTGATAATCCAAATGGATTTAAGAAATTGTGAATAAGTGAATGAAAATTAAAGTAAATGTGAATATAAAGAGAATTGATTTGGCTAATAAGCAATAAAGATAAATACGTAGGGTGTACGTATGTTATTCTATTCGCATAGTGATTTGATCCAGATTCGAGCACAGAATTTCGAGATAGTTATATCGATCCGAGTGGGATTTTTACTCGATTTTCGACGGCGAACCTAGATATGGATTGTTGATTGGTTCTAGATATTCTCTATCATAGTTCCGCTATGCAAGGAGAATGACGGTTTCTGATCAAGAAACCAGACCAGTGTCCGCACTAGGAAGTCGGGTGGACATACTAGTTCGAAAGTGAAATTATGTGATCAAGTGAGCGATTAGATTGGTATGGCGTACGAATGGTATGTGTACATCGTACAGATTGGAATGAAATTGATATTGAAAGGAGTAATCAAATTTGAATATTTGATTTTGGATAAATAAAGTTATATATCTTTGTTATATGAGATAAAAACTCCCCTTGATGAATCTATTGCCAGAAGGAAAGGATTTTGAAAGTGTTTGAAGTATAAAATGATTTTATACAAGTTTAAAATGATCCAAAGATTTTTATCAAGGATTTTATATATATCTCTATATATAAAGGATCATATGAGGATTTGGGAAAAAGGTTTTGGGGAACCTTTGGATTTGGAAAGGCTTTTGATTTTTGCGTAAAATCAATATGAGAATTTGGAAAGCCTAGTTTGAGAATTATCGATTTTTGAGTAATCGATTTTGTATAAAAGAGCTTTGTATGAGATCATACTAGGTGTATGATTTGAAGATACTATATATGTATAGTATAAAATGTTTTGATGATGGCTCTGGGGAAAAAGGCTCTCCCTTGAAATGGACTTCTCAGGAGTACCACCGGGTGGTGCTGCCTTGAGCCCCAAGGGGGGGTTCTAAAGTTGATTCTGTGAGGAGTCCATACAAAACTAGTTCCTGAGGATTATTGGGTAGCGAAAGTCGATGGCGCTGATGCCTATATGGGCATTTGGGTTATGCTGTGACGACAATGTAACTCGATGTCACTGCGATCTATTGTGGGGAACATAGCGAAAATCATGTGGAGGATGAGTGCCAACGGTCTACACTTGATTTTGCCGGGAAGGCAACGCAACATCGGTAGACCGCGATCTATGGTCAAGTGGAGTGGAGAAGTTTCATTTTTTTTGGCAGCGAAATTCGAGGGCGCTGATGCCTACAGTTATATGGGTTTTTGCTGTGATAGCTACGTAACCCCAGTTGTAGCTACGATCTGTAGCGGGTTCCATGGCGTAATTAAGGGGTGCGGAGGCCTACAGTTATCTATGGATTTTTTCGGGATGGCAACGTAACCATCGAGTTAACTGCGACCATGGATGGGAGTGATGATTTCCAGGGCATTCTCACCAAAGATATATCCTCTATTTTCAAAAAACTGTTTTCTATATTTTCAATAAAATTATTTTCCAAGTATTTTCACTGGGTGTTAAAAAAATGGGTCTGCTAAGTACTTATAGATTTTCAGTCCTATGCCTGATCAACGTATGACCGAATTTCTATAAGAACAAGGATGGACCTGTTGAAACATCGAGTTATAAAAAGTATTATTATAAAACTATTTTGGCAGAATTACAGATTTTAAAGGTGTTTTAAAATGATCAAAGAATATATTAACTGGTTCTTAAAATATTTAATAAATTCTGGTTTTGTTCCTTTTCGAGGACGAAAACATTCAAAGGGGGAGGAATGTGATAACCCGGATTTCTGGGCATTGTAATTAGTAATATAATTGGTTTAATTAATAGAAATACTGAATTTATAGATAAATAAAATTTTAAATAGATTATTGATTACAAATTGAATATGGGATTGTTTAAAATATATGCAAATATATATATTTGTTTGAGTTGATTTTTAATTGGATTTAAACTTGGAATTTAAAAGATGCATATCTTAAAAATGAATTTGGAATATGTTTGTTATTAATACATAATTTAGTTTTAAAACATATTCTTTGAAATTTTATAAATGTTAGTATAAGAAATTTTATTTAATAGGGATATAAATTGGTATAACATATATATAGGTATAAATTAAATATAATTAGGCATATATTATATAAAGGGCATTTTTATCATACAAATTACAAATGTAAAGTATTTAAATCATGGAAGCTAACAAGTGTAATAATTCTAACATAAAATTTAACAAGTGTCATTGATACATCTTCTTCATTTTCTTTTCTAATTTCTTTTCAATTCAAGAATTAAGAAAAAAATCTTCAACCTACAATCCTTAAAACAAAATATGCAACTCATCCTTCCACAAACCAGAAATAAATTATCCTCAGATCTGGAACCCTATTCAAACTAATCTGAAATGATTCTTTAATCTGTAAACATTTATTATTCAAGCGCTGTAAACAACCAAAGTCTGTAACCATTTGTTCTTCAAATCCATACCACTTTCAAGAATGCATGCAAGTAGATTTGAAGCAAAAATCAAAGTTTTCAAAGCTATCATTTCAGATTTTAAAGGCAAACTCTCCAGTTTTCAAAGAATGGAAGCAATTTTGGTTTTAGAGCTCCCAGGTTTCCAAGTTCTGTTCAAATTTGCTTTAGCTTCTCTGCTCATCATATCGGTGAGTAAACACATCTGATTTTTTTTTAAAAAAGGTTTTTAAATTTGTTAAGTTCCTGTTGCATGAAGAATCTTAAGCTTAGATAGGAAAAATAATGGTTTGCATGTCGTAGTTAAATGATCTTGTGTATATTTGTTTGCAGTTACCTGTGTGTGCATGATTGTTATTCGAGTGGTTGCTCTGTTCTTTAACCGTTGAATGCAAATATCATTCAAAATTTAGAGTTTTTGTTTCAAATCAGTTTTATGTTGAAATGTTTAAACAAATTTTTTTTAAACAATGAAAATTAAATGTTAAAAATGTATAGGGTAAGAATTGAAGATTTTGTCAACCTGGAAGCTTATTATGCAGTAAAGAAAACTTGATTTATGTAAATAAAAGAAAATCTAAGTATGGATATCAGTTGCATTAATCCCTGTGATAGTTAATTATATTGTGTAGATGACTATGATTGAATTGTTTGTGTATGAGAATGTGTGTTTATGTGTGTGTGTGTGTGTGTGTGTGTGTGTGTATGATTGCAGTGTCTCTGTACTTCACTGAATTTACAGTTATAAGCTAAGATTTATTCAAAATCCATTTGTCAATTGATATGTTCCTTGTTAGGATGTAGGACTCAAACAAAAGCTGTTTGTTTGTTTATAAATTAAGTTTTAAGATTCTATTTAACTTAAAATTAAATTGAAATTCCATTGGAAATCAAAATCAATTAGTATAAGCCCAAGATAAGTAAAAGTCAATTATCTTGATTCATCAATTCAAGGACATTAATCGAATCTTCAACTAAAAACATGATTTTTAAGCATTAAATGATAAATTTTAGTAAAGGGATATAGGAGCAGTTCTGGTTTGACCAGAAAAGATATTTTGGGTAGTCACTGATGATCTAGATGGTCTGGAGGGTCAGCGTTTTCTTTGGAGATGCAGTGATGATCAGTGAATCAGGTAAAAATATCAAAAGGGCAATTAATGATCGGAGGCGATGGTGGTTTGTCTGGAAGGTTTGTAAACCTAGTTTGAATAGGTTATACATTCTTGATCGGTGTTATAGCTCTGGTGGACCGAGTGCCACTATATTTTGCGAAATGAAAGAAGGCGAATTGACGAAGTTGTGGCCGGAGGATTAAGCACTCCAGAGATCGGAGGCGCGTGAACAAGGAGGTTCCAGGTTGGTCGTTGGGTCCAGTTTTGGGTTTGCCTACTCGATTTTGTTTCCAAATGTGAATCGATGGGCTTGGTGTATGGATGGTCTGAGGAGATGATCGTGGATGTGTGGAGGTTGATGCGGGTGGCGGGAATTGGCCGGAGCCACAGTGTACGTGCACGGAGCACATTGTTATCTCTGATGAAGTTTGGTTTGGGAGCAGGGAAATACTCGAGACGTTCTCGAGTGTTGCTCGAAGATTTTAGGAGTTTAACTCGAAGTAGTTGAGGGTTTGCCTGTAGACTTTAAATTTAATCAGAGTTTAAAAAAAAGATAGGAAGAAGAGGAACTCGAGATTTACTCGAGTAAACAACAGTTTGACTCGAAGCAGCAACACTTGAACAGTTCTAAGTAGATTTTAAAAAAGTTTTAAAACTTGTTTCTGAAATTTTAAAATTTAAATTAGTTTAAACCTTATATAAATTTCTTAATGTTTTAATAAATATTTATTTAAACATACTTTAAGGAGTTTTGAAGTTAGTTGAATTTAAACATGTTAAGAAATTTTAAAATGACTTTGAAAACGAGTTTTTAAAGCAATTTTAAAGGTTTATATAAAAGACAAGTTTTGAATTCAAATTGAAACTAGCTTTTAAAATTTATAAATTGATAAACGTTTTAAGTTATTTAAAGTTGTGTTTTTGATAACCTTAATTTATCAAATTAAATGATTGTTTATCTTGAAAACTTAATTAATAATTAAATGAAGTAGGGATAGTTATAAAGGAATGATGTGAATATGTTAAGGGTAATTTAAGCATTTACAAGATAATGTTTTATCTTAATTAAGGTTTTAATATCTTAATTTTAATTAAGTTAATTTAAGGAAATTTAGTTTAATTAATTAGCTTAAATATAAAGGATTAATTAGGAAATTAATTAAAGGAAAATAATTAACTTGATTAATAATGGTCAAGGATTAAGGTTAATTAATTGATTATAAAAGTAATTAACGGTTGATTACTTTGTTTTGAAAGAGATCAATTAATAACTAAGGTTTATTAATTAAAGAGTAATTAATCTGTGCTTAAAGGTTAAACGATTAATTGATAAGGATAGTCAAGAAGTGATTAATTAATTAAGTGTTTGTAAGTACTATAATGGTTTGAGAATAATTAATTTATGCAGTTAAGTAAGAATAATTACATAATGTAATGAAAGGATGATTAATCTAGGATGATTAATCAAGATGAATAATTAAGGATGATTAATTAATTGACTATAATTAATTAAGGTTAGATAAGCAGGATTTTTAAGTAATAAGGTAATTAATTTAATTCATTGATAGTTAATTAAATTAATCAGAAATGGTATGACTAATTTATCTTGCTTATGAATGATTGAATGGTATTTGAATACCTTGGATTATTTGATATCCTTGATATGTGACTGGGGTGTTTTGTGAAATGAAATGTTTTGTAATGTGATATAGGGTGGTTGTGGGGTTATCTGTCGACGACGAATTGCTATATTCAAAGTGATATCTTATATTAAAGGTTGAATTATGTTTCACTTAATTAATGGGGAATTAGGTGGACATTAGATTCAAAGAGACCGGAGTCGGGTATTAATTAATGTCCGAAACCACTTCAATTCTTATAATTTGATATATGAAACTAATAGACTGAAGTGGAATGACTTAAGTAAATTGGACCATTTAAATCTAAGTTTTGGCACTTAGATATTGATGTGTGAAATGGTTGATGTCTATAACAACTTGTGAAGTTGTAAATTAATAAGTTACCCTGGGTTTATATAAAGTTGTATGCTTTTATTTTCCATGTTAGATGGGTTTACTCGCGCTGGGTTCCATCCTGACCCGGGTGTTACTTTGATGTAATGCTTGGGTCAGACCGAGTATTACAGATTTTCAGGTAAGGACGTTCTGGAGCTCAGGAGGTGAGCTGGATGGCAGGGACGTATGGAGAGTCTCTAATATGATATTGTATATATCAGAGGCATGTTAAATTGTATCTATCCAATGTTGAATAAAATTGTTGTAACTCTGATATATCGATGTAAATTGATAGATACAGTTTTCTTTGGTATAACTATTATTGATATTATATTTTATCCGCTGCGAATGTGAGTTTGTGTGCTTCTTTTCTGTCCTTCTTCTTTCTCTTTCTTCTTTTCTCTAACTATCTGGAATTTTCGGGATCGAAAATTTCGGGTCATTACAACGCCCGATCCCCTGCAACACAAGGCCCGGACTACCTCTTACTGGGTAGTCCCCAGTAAGATCACCCCGCGGTTGGGATCAGCAACCGCACCACTAAGCCAAAATAAAAGGGACATCTAGACAGGAATGACCTTACCGAAAATGGGTGATGCCCACCAAGCCTTGCTGCATATCCCCTGATTTTAAGTCATTCCCGGTTGATGAGGCTTGAGGCTAAACGTTACCTTTTAGAGCGTTTCACTTAGAATGCTCATCGTCCACCTGACGATGTTCCGAAAGCAATCATCCATACAAGTCCGTCCCGGGTTCGAACGGAACCGAAGGCACTACTCCTACTACATCCATTTTGGAAATATCCTCAGGATTAGAAGCGACTAACCCTTGCACTTCACTGCTCCATCTTCGACTCTGAACACGTTTTTCCACAAAACATACAAAGCAGATCGAAGTGGTTTTCGAGAAATAAATCTCGATCCCGGTCTTTTTGAAACGATCAACGTATTTGTCTAACATTGATAGTCAGTGATTTAACTATCAATTAACATTCACGAAAATCCATTACACAATAAATAATTGTCCACATTATTTATTTCCTTAACATATCTTTACAAGATATAATTCCATTTCAAAATCCCATTGAAACACTTTTCAAATCCAATTCTTCTCATGGAATAAATTTCCAAATCTTTACTTCCTATGAAAACTTCCAAGTACCAATATTTAAGATTTAAAATAATTTAAATACTTTATTCTTGAAAATACGTTAAAACATTCATATTAAAAGTTCTTACATACTTGATTCAATATATGTATATATATATACACTTTTAAAAATATCTCAAATCAAACTGCTTTAGGAAGTATGAACTATTCTCTTCAAAATAAAGTTAAGTCATACTAAATTTAAAATAATGTTGTGAAACTCTATACCATTTCTAAATAATACTTCGATTAATTATCTTTAAAATAGAACCATTGTATAAAGTATAAATAATAATAATATTCTTTAAAACATAATTCTAATTACCCTTTAAAAATAATTACTTCTATAACTACTTTGACATATGTTCACTTTTAAAATTCTTTCAACTTAAATAATTTTCTTGAAACCATTCTTTAATATAACTTCAAACTCTAACGTTTCAAAAATCTATTTTAAAAACGTACTTGGCTTTCAGGGAAATACACTTCCATCTTAGAGTTACCAAAGAATTCTTTTTATCAATCCAACACGTTTTATCCCACTTCAATTTTGCGTTCATCCCGTAAAATCCTTTCCATACATTAAAAATAGCTCCTTTTATTATAAACACATTGCTTTTTCCTGGAAATCACTTTCAAACATACGTTTAAATTATTTAGAATAAGCTCTAGAAATTATTTAATTGAAAATAATACTTAAGGAAATATATAGGGGTTTCCTAAGTATTTTAAATAAAATTTAACTTTTAAAATAAGGTTATTAAATCAAATATTCATATTAAAATTTCCTTTTGAAAACTTAATACTACTTTACCTTTTTAAAAATAATTAAATACCATAATTACTTAATCAAATATTTGCTTTCACTTAAAAATATTTTAAAATAATAGTTCTTTCTAAAAATATTCCAAACATATCTAAACTGCAAATTTATAATTTGAAAACTTCCATAAAAACAAAATAAAATTTCCAAGAGAAAGCACACTTCCCATTCTTTAAAATAAATCTCGCTATTATTTTAAACCATTCTCAATTCCCTTTTTAAACACAAATTCAAACACTTCATATTATCAATCCATCACTTGAGTTTAATTCCTTTTAAATTCTTTATTTAAGAATTTCTTTAATTTTCCTTAAAACCCAGTTTATTTATATTATTTAAATTTCTAGGTTGTATTCACTAAATCAGAGCACAACACAATTAAATTTCCAATTTATCTGCCATAGTAAATAAACAGAGCATAACATAACAGGATCTAAACAATTTTATCACAGAATATAAATGTGATATATTATAGAATATAAATAAATTTCTATTTGTGAGGGATCCAATTGGATCCCTCCAGCCTGTTTTTCCTCCATCCACAGATATTAGCACAGCAATATATCGATTCAATCATATTCAACCAATCAAGCAATAATTTAGATATTGACTATTTAAATTAACCAGTATTCCAGATGTGAGTGAGTTAAACTCACCTGGGGTTTTCGACGGGCTTTAAAATTTAAATTAAATCGGACGGTGTTCGATTTAACCTAATTTCTTACACTCTCGGAATGATTCCAAAACTGCTCCACTGCGTACTATGCGTCTCTGCGATTCCGATGCTACCAAATTCGTTGAAATCTGACACCATATGAGATAGATATGAATTTTCAAAGTTTGTATATAAAATTTAAAACAAATTTCTCTTTTTTTATATACCATAAACAATCACGGCCGCACACCCTACAACACGAGATCAAGGCCGCATATGCTTTTCTCCCTCACGCGATGTCCAGGTCAAAGCCGAACCCATCACTGTCTCAAAACCCTAAATGCTGCGACCACAAAACACAACCGGAAATCGATCAAGCGCCATCGAAACGAAGCCCATCGCCGACTCGACCTCCACCACGAATGCGCGCGAGCTCGGCCCTCCACCCCACTAAGAAAACGCGAGCGAACAGCAACGTTCTATGACCAGATTCAGGCTTCAAACGGCGACATCGGCAAAGATCTACCATTGGATCTATAGTACTCGACGAGTACTACGATTCTCCAGTTGGAAGAATTGCAAATTAATGCATGGATTGATTGATAATTGAGGGAGAAGAGTAAGCGTTTTTCGGCCATTAAATGAATGGTGGCGGCTGAAGAAGGGTTCTAGGGTTTCGGCCTCTTAATTAAATATATATAAACCTTTATTAATATTATTTTAATATTAAAACCATTATAAAGCAACTTATTCAAACGATCTCCAAATCACACGTGCCGCCTGGCGTTCCTAAGGTTTTACCTACGTTCCGAACACAATGGAATGTGTTTCGGAAGCTAATTTGGTCGTATGCGTGAGTTACGGAAATAAACGATCAATTTTATATTAAATCGATTAAAGTATTTCCTATGCCTTTTAAGCTGCCGGGGTTACAATAACTCGGATTGCTACGAAAATTAAAATCCGATAATAACTAACTATTACGGATCCAATAGAAATGGTTTCGTCGAATTCCGAGACTGTGCCCCGGAAGGCTATTTTAACTCGTCAATGAATTCGAGCGATTTTCAAAATCGTTGAAATCATTTAAAATTTCACTTTTAAAATTTCATTAATTCTATTATAACTCATATAAATTTATATTCACATTAGAAATCATTTTGATTTTGTTTAAATCAAAATATAAATATTTGCATTATTATATTATTAAATTCCATTATTAAATTAATATAAAATTTCAAATTCAACTTATCGACTTTTAATTCCATCCAATGGTCCAATATTAAAATTCAAACCCAAATAGACTTAAAATAAATTTAAGAATCTAATTTTATATCTATTTACACTCAGAATTATCAATTATCCTAATTCTAATATATTAAGTTATTATTATTCAAATCTCAATTAATTTACCGTATTTGAAATTTAACTAATTCTATTGATTTAACCAAAATCTTTTATTCCAAATTCAAATTATAATCCATATTCGACATTTAAAATGAATTAAATGTTCAAATTTGGCAACCTAAAATTCCGGGTCGTTATACTTTTATATATAAAAGATGCACCATTTAAAATCCTCTTCAATTCTAAAACAAGGTTCGACCATCTTTCACAAAGATTCATTTACAGCTTTCAAAACAATTTCATTTCAAACTTGAAATTCTTTCAAACAAATTGGAAATCCCTTCTTTATATGAAAGTTATTATCATTTAGAAAACAAAGGTTTTCGTTTCGGAAAAATCGATTACATTTGCACCAGTTAAAGCCCTTGGGTTAAATTCAAATTCTCAAAACAAACCTTTAATTATTTAATTATTCTGTGATTAATTAGTCCTTAATTAATAAATCATCCTTTAATCACTTTCACTAATTAGTTAACCTTGAATTAATTAATCATCCTCAAAATAAATACCTTAATTAATTATCCATATTGATTAATTATCCTCAAATTAAAATATTCTTTAATCACTTGATTAATCAACTTTCATGATTAATTACTTTTTAAATTAAGTAATTATCTTCAAGCAATTAATTACCTTAAATCGCTTTCATTAATTAATTTTCATCAATTAATCACGTTAATTAATTAATCCTATATTATTAATTAGCCTTAAATTAAAAATTAAATTAACCTTTAATTGATTATCCTTTATTAATTACACTAAGTAACTAGCTTTTAATTTAATTACACAAAGTGATTAAGTAAGTAAACCTTTAATCATCAATTAAGAATTTTAATTAATTATTCTTTAATTTCCATCATTAAAATTATCCTTTAAGTAATTAATTATCTTAATTAATTTACACAAAGTAATTTATACTTAATCACTTAATTACATTCTTTAAATTAAGATAAATATTTGAAATCGTTATCATACAAAATCATTTAAGACCTTCTTGATTAATTAAGAATTAAAACACTTCCTTAATCACTTTTTCCATCACAACATTTTAATTTTGAATATACTTGTTGATTAAATTTAATTAATTAACTAATATAAAACTATTAATTAACAAAACCATTTGAAAACATTTCAACTTTTCAAATCTTTGACACTTGTTTTAAAACTAGTTTAAAATTTACAATTCGAAAAACTTGGTCAATATTTCTTTTGGAAATTTGTTTAACAAATTTACTTTGAAATAAAAAAAACAATTTCAAAACATACTTGGCCCGAACCCAGAAATCCCGACCAGGCCTCGAGCCACGTCTAGTTATCCCCGAGGATTACCCCAAGCACCTACCTTCTTCTTCCCTTTCCTATTTTCTTTTTAAAAAAAACTGCTTAAAGTTATTAATCCTCACTCGAAACCCCGAAGACACGCTCGAGTAAAACCCTCTTTTCCCCGAGAATAGCCTGAGTAAACATGTTCTTCCTTAACCATTTCAGCAACCCAGATATATCAATGCACATGTGCGCGTGCACAGTTCAACGGAGTCTCTCCGACCATCACCACTAGACCCAATTGGTTGACGATGACCTCATCATGAAATTTGACAACCCAGTTCGATCAATCTAATCAAACATTAAAATCTAGCTATTCGATCGACATTCTGGAAACAAACCTATTGGCCCAATCGCTTTGCCCCCGCCACCAAAGACCACCAGTGAACTTGCCACTCCACCCAAAGTAACGCCACAACCCCACGCATCTTTCCCCTTGGGTGAGATCGGCCCAAATTCCTTGACGATGTCGCAGTGACCACATAGATTCAGTCGATAAAAAGGCTCGTCGAACCCTAGTTCAACGTCGTGACAATGCCATGGCAATGTTAAATTCCATCACCATTTTTCCATTGATTCTCATTGTTCACCCTACCTCTAGGCCCAAATTCGATGATCAACTCCTCGTCAATCACCGTAAATCGACAATTTAAGTCATTTTGATCAATTTGAATTCTTCTCATTAATTACAAACTTAAAGTAGTGATTTAAATGTTAAAATTCATCGTTTGCAAGTTTAAATCAAGTTATAGATTTAAATCAAGAATTCCAGATAATTGATTTCGAACTTATACTTAATCATACCAGTAACTTTCTATTTTTGAAATAACCGTTTAACTTGATCACTTGGAATTGTTTCTAAAACTTAAAACTTGATTTTCCCATCATATTTAATTTAAAGATCTTCACCAAAATCTATTTCCATTTTGAAATATAAATTTTGGTAAGAAACTCTAGTGTTTGAGGAATAACAGAGAGATGTACACAGACATATATCCAACTATTTATATATAGACACACACACACAGACAATGCAAGCATATTTCAGCAACTAAACAGACATTTTAAAATGTAAATCCAAACATTAAACCCTAAAAGCAAATTCGAATGGGGCTTGCTCACCTAATATATTTTAACAGAGGACTCAAGAGTATGGGAAAAAATTGGAAAATATATGGAACCTTGATCCTGCTTGCTTGATTTCTTATTTGCTTTGATCTTCCTTCTTTTTCTTGCTTTCTCGAATCTTGGCTTCCAGGTTGAAAGACTGAAAACATATTTTGTTTTTTAAATTGCTTTGTTTCTAAGTTTGATTTCGAATTGAAAGCTTCTAAGTTTTTTGCAAACTTCTCTTGCTTCTTTGATTTTCACTCTGTTTTTTTTATTCTCAGACTTTTGAATTTTTTTAAGATGATCTTCAGGTTGAAATTATTGATCACTTTGCATGCTTCAGATTTTTTTTAAGTTTCTCGACTTTGAACTGAAGCTTGAACTTGATTCTTGTTGAATTCGGTCTCATGTAAAAGATGTTTGCTTTGAATTGCTTTGCATTATTCTTCACAGGCTTTAGTTTCTAGGTTTGTATATTTTGATTTTGATCTATTTTGTTATGTTGAATCAAAGCTTGATCCTTGTATTGCTCAGTTGAATCTGTTGCTTTGCCTCAGGTTGAAATTGAAGTTTTGATTTTATTGTTTTCCAGGTTGAAGATTTGAGGTTGAGAGCTTTTTAGATTTTTGATTCGAATTTGGTTTTTTTTCTTTTTTTTTCTTTTTTGTTCTTTTGTTTTCTCTCAGTTTTGATGAAGAGAAAACTGATATATTAACCTGGTTTCTTTCTTTTGTTTACATTCTTAATTTTTTAGAATTTTTTTTGTTTTTTCCACTTGTTATTCAAGTTAACACTTGTTAATCTCAAATTATATAAATCTAACACTTATTAACATATAGGCATTTTATGTTTTTATCCTTGTTTAAAATTAACTTAAAACTTTGTTTAAATCCTTACTTTATTATAAATTACTTAATTTACGTACATATGCATTATATCTTGTTTACACTTGATAGAAATAAATATGTTTCTATATATATATATATATATATATAATTTTTGGAATTTAATTCCAAACAACTTTTGAAATTTATTTATATCCAACTCAAAATATAATTCCCAAATTACAGTAAAGAATTAGAAAACATACTTTTTATGTATTACTCCTTTATCTTATTAGTATGTTAATTACCTATATTTTCAAACTATATTTATATAATTGTATTATCTTAAAGAAAAAGAATATTAAAGTTATTTCAAACTATTATACTTTTAAATATATATATATATATATATATATATATATATATATCTGTGTGTGTGCAGTTTTAAATCCAATTTGACACTTATCTTTAAATTTCTAATCCAAATTCTATTTATTATCAATTTATATTCATATATATTTTCATTCTGGAAATTTTCAAATAAATTTACCAATAAATTTGTAACGACCCGTAAATTTCGACAATTTAAGTTGGTTAATTTAATTAAGATTTTGTAATTTAATTTAAAAAGAGATGAAATATAAAGGGTAAGTAAAACTAAATATTAGCATAGGGGGTAAATCCTAATAAAGGTAGTAGTGAGAGAGTACACTTTGAAATTTTTTTATATATGAAAGGTAAGCAGTAAAATTGTCCAATGCAATATTCGATTTATAACAAGTAACTGCATGAAAATCTAGACAGTAAAGTTAATCTAGCTGAATTTGTATGAATTGAATGAAATAGGTTTAATATGAATGGTATATTAGGTTATAAAATCAAATGAGAAAAGCAAGCGTAATTATTTGATTTATCTAATGAATTAAACATGTTGAATAGTAACTGAATGTTAATTAATGGAAAATTATACAATTTTGTTAGATGATTTGGTCATAATGTCTAATAATTGATTAAATAATAACGGAAATATGTATGCAAGTTTAATAGAAACATGAATAGCCTGAATATAATTAAATGAAACCATGCAATAATGTGGTAAATGATGGCATTTATGAATGAAATAAGATTTGTAGGTAATTTGAATTTAATTCTAAAATGTGTAAACTGAATGTAATTTAATGTAATAAGGAGTGCAATAACAATTGATTGGGATTCAAATTCATCTTAAATAAAATTTCTATATTAATTGAAATTTACTATTTTGCGATTTAGGTGAGAAATAAAGTTTTAATGAAATTAAGGAATGTAATCTAATTCCATGTAAAGAGTCAATATGTATAATAGCAAGGTTTTAATTAAATAAATGGTTTTATGTAGATTTCAACTGATAATTTATGAAGTCTAATGTGAGATCATATTTGCAATTAATTTTCTTAAGTTGTGCAGTAAGGTAGGTTAATTTGTCAATAAAGATAGTTGATTCTATAAGATGAAATAAAGGTTAGTATTAATTATAATATGAAGATTGTTGATAACGTTATTTGGGGGTTGAGGGATAAGTTGAAATTTGATAATTAAGATATTTAGACGTACAATATATAAAGAAAGATATATTGATTCCATTTAATAAATTGGGGATTTAATATTATCAAAGAGAATTAAATATTGTCCTAATGTAATTTAGATAAATTGTGTAATTAAATGCTGGCTCTATTCAGAATATGACAATGGGTGTAATAATTTGGATTGTAAGAAATAGTTATAAGTTACATGTTTAATTTGGTTGATGAAATTTAAATAGAAATAAATGTTAATACACTAAATAAAAGTTACATTTAATATGAGAAGTAATACCATGTTAGAAGTGGTCAAATTTAGGGTGTTAAGACTTATAAATGGAAATTAAGAGGCAGTTGAAATTTAGTGGACTTTAATGTGTATTAATGAGAAATTTATGCTATGACTAAAGAGGTAAATGGAATAAATACAAACCAATGTGGATTGTATACATGGGATGACAATTTTAATGAATAATAGGATTTAAACCTAAAGAAATAAATTCCTTGAAATTTAAGTTGTAATCGCTGCATAAATTGGAATTGTACGTTAATTTGAATTATTCTATAATAAATTTATGTAGGAAGTTGTTTAAGGGGTTTTAAATTTACCAAGTAATCCAAACTGACAAAATTTGCAAATATTTAAAGTTGAGTTGTAAATCTGATTCAATTAACCTATAAATAATTTATTCATTTGGAATATAAATGGCAATGATAGGATTTATTGCAATTAAAGGTAATGTAATTTGTACGCTATTTTAAATTAAGTCAAAACGGGTGGATATTAGGAACCAAAACCTAAAAATAGGGTAGATACATTTTATTTCAATAAGACTTGTATGACTAGAGTGGAGGATTTTATTTTGGAGTCTATGTTATAATTTCAAAGTTTAGTAGATATTGAAATAAAGTAAACATTTGAATCTATGAATCTATCAACTCAAATTTTCACTTAAATTTGTTTAATCATTGTAATTTGTTTGAGAAAATAAAGAGGTATAATAAGTTTAGGTGTAAATGGAAGTATGTATGGGAAAATGAATTATTTGCAGGGAAATATTTGGTAAAAAGGGTGGGACTAAGGAAAGGTTATTGTTTGTTGGAAACATTAATTAATATGGGAATATAATTAGACAAGCATAACCCATGCAAGTGTATAATTAAGAAATTGTCAGGACCCGATTCTTCGTCTTCCGAAAATTCAACATCGATACTCACTTTATCGACTGCCGAGTAATCGAACGACGGAAAACCGAACACTGAGGGTTTTAAGAAAGAAGAAAAGAAGAAAAAGAGAGAAAAAGACAGAAGATAGAGAGAAAAGAGAATAGAAAATAGAACAGAAAGAAAATTGAACATAGAAAGGATAGAGAATAGAAAATAGAACGGAACGGAACACAACACAACAAAACTACATCAGAATCTCACAATTCGCAGCGGAACAACATATAATAATAAATGAATAATCTTTAAACAAAGAAATATATCAGTTATTACATTTTACTCATTACATTACATTACATCATATCATCAGAGTGTACAACATCAAACAACAACAAACAATGCAGCGGAAAAAGAAATACTATATACTAGTAATACGCCATGCCATCCAGCTTGCCTCCAGCAACTCCAGAATATCCAGAATATCCTGATAAACCTAACTCTTGACTGCCCGTGTGGAAACTGGTGGGCACCCAGAGTTTAGGAAGGAAAACAATAAACTCCAAGTCAGTCATGTGACTGGTGTGAGAACTAAAACAGTTTATTTATCTTTAAAATCAAAAATAGAGGAATATTTTTAAAATCAATTCGCAATGCTTTTTAAAAATGAGACTACCATAAGACCTCCCGCCACACACACAATGCAAACGCAGACTTGGAGAAGATTTCTCCTTATGATAGCCAAAGATGCTTGGTACGCATTAAAATCAAATCAATTTTGATATTATTATTAGTGCATAGTGTAGAAAAAATTCATTTCGAAAGTAGAATATAAATCTTAGCCAGCATAGGTACCATTATATTATGCCTACTAATAGCTACCATATTAGATGGCAGGTTCTACAACTAAAACCATACAAGTCACGTATTGTTTCTTTGGATTTCCAACGAATGATCAGGCCAAGGAACTTCCCATTGCCACATGAAAGTGCCTCTGGATGGACATCCCCGAGAACCAAACCGGATCTCTACCAACACAAGGCCGGGTTACCCCTAACTGAGTAACAACTGACCGAATATGCCATCCCCCCGTCCTTTGGGACCTTTTCACCGAGCGCTCGTAATCAATTCACACAATCATAACAAAGTGTTTTCAACATGAGTAAGTATCTGGGCTCCATACCATGACACCACCCTTTTCCAGAAGGAAATGCACACATCCTAAAGGGCGCTACCCCTCATAACCTTGCTGCATCTTTCCTGTTTTGACCATCCACGGGTTGTGAGGCTCGACGAAGTCACGTCCACAAAAACATACTTTATACAAAAGCCATGCTTTGGGTCAACAAATGATCATAGAAATGATCACTAAGATAGACGATCAAATAAACGATCCTATCACAAATAATCAATACAATGATCATTCAGCATCACTCAGCATGTCACATTACCAAATTGGGAATATATCGCTGATAACATTCAACTACACAACCTCTGAGCTCGTACGTCTCAGAGAAGGGTGTTAAGCTAAAAGAATAAATTCTCCGCCACCAACAGAAATATATTTGAAAGAAATCTGCTTTATATCTCAATTTGTAATGTCAGACACACAATCCATACAAGTCTGTTCCGGGCTCGAACAAAACCGAAGGCACTTCTTACGAAGCCCTTGCAATCCGGGTATTCACAATCCCGATCGAATTTCCCATCACTTAAGAGATCTCAATACCGGGAGCTACCCAGTGCAGAGACAATCGATAGGTCATCCTATCGCTTTCGCAAATACTCGGTCTTCAACACCGATCTTCAATGCAATTCACAACGACGTATCACATATTCGGAATGGGTTATACAACCCCATGGTCCTTTCCCGGTTAACCCGAATAGTGAGCGCTTATTCAAAAATAAGTGTGGCATTCACATTCAAACAAATCACATCAATTACCCATTCAAAGGGAAATATTGACAGTCGGTTATTGAACTATCAATTGATATGCATACATCACCAGATTCCAAATAATTTTCCAAATTATTTATTTTCCAAAATATCTTTACTAGATATATAATTTCACACTTCAAAAATAAATCAATATTTTTTTTTTAAACAAGTTCCCCTTTTCTCTTATAAATTCCTTAGTGAATTTATAATCCAAAATATCTATGAATGTTCGATTTCAATTATTCATTTCAATATTCCTTTTCAATTTATCTTCAAAAAGATAAATTCTCAAAATATTCACTTTATATTGGAAAACATTTCCATACTTATTTATTCATAAGTAATTCACAAATTTTATTTATTTTCAACACTTGGAAAATATTCAATATACTTAAATCGAGATTAAGTATATATTTCATTCTTTAAGGAAATCATTCTCTTAAACATATTTATTTGGGCCAAAACGAATGTTACGTAAAACATCGTTACGACAACCCAAAATCACTAGTATAGGGATTCGAAATTAAAATAGATATATAAATCCCAATACTATTCAAAACATTTCCCTTTGGAAATCATTTACTATAACAACAGTGTTATAGTCCACCATTTCCTTTTATTTCTCGAAAACATCTATTTCAACAATAAATGTTGAAATCTATGGTTTTGAATCTCAACACATTTTACAACATCGTTAGATCGTTTTAATTCTATTTAAAACATCAAATCTAAACATTTCCTTTAACATATTATTCACTATTCAAAAACGTGAATATATTTTGTTAACAAATTTCATCCTTTTATTCATTTTATTTCAAAGGATTATTCACAGTTCAAAAACGTGAATATAACTCCATTTATAATTTATAACAATTTACTTATCAAAATAAGTCGTTTTCGAATTTATAAAACAACGTTTATAAATTCTATTTCTATTTGTTTTATAACAACTTCCTTTTTATACATCTCCTTTATTAACCTATTTGATTTATAACTCAATTATAAATCAAAAGTTCATATTATAAGTTAAATGCTTATAAAACGATTATTTTACAAAAATCGTTCTTTTAAACTTCACAATTGTAAATCTTATAACTTATAAGATTCAATTATTCATCCAAGTATATTCTTTAATAATTTCACAAAATTTATAAATCTTACTATTTATAAATCTCATTTATAACTTCTCCATTTATAATTCTATAAATTTCATTCATTTATGAAATTCATTTACACTTCATTCAAACACTTATAAAAACTCGTTTTATAATGTCTATATTTCAATTTATAAATATCCATTTATAAATCTTTTAATATAAATCAATTTATATTATTCTTTAAAACTTCTTTAATCTCCTTTATCATTTCACCATTTCGATTCATAAAATAATTAAATTTTATAAATTCTATATTTTAAACTTTTCACAATAAATTCTAAAATCCCGATTAAACTATTTTATAAAATCATTAGCCCCATATTTTCAAAAATCAGCCTTTTACTATATTTCTCAAAAATTCATAATTTTTATAACTTTAAAAATTATAACGTTTATTTATTTAAAATGGATCAATTCCAAAATTATTTTATAAAACGTATACTTTTCATAAAATCACTTTAAAGTTTCAAAATTTGGTCCAATGATGCTACACACCAAATAGTCAATCACGACAACAACGATATCATATATCGATATGATAATCCATCAAATATCAAAATATCTGAAATCAAATAAATACTGTTGAGGAATCCAGTTGGATCCCTCCAACCTGTTTTCCTGCATCCACAAACATTAGCACAATACCAATTTCGTTCCAGTACGAAATTATCGCGGTATATGGGATTTAAAATATTATCCGCTTAATAGACGGCGCAATAGGGTCTCATCCGCTAAACAAAAAAATACGGGAAATCAATAACTCCAATATATACATATGCCAATATATATATATATTGCTATTATATATAATACCAATTTCACTGTTTATGAAATATTCGCGGTATATGTTTTTATTAAATAACATCCGCTTACTAACGGCGCATAATGTCTATTTTAACAATCAATAGATTTCAATCATCATTCAAACATGCATTCAAATATTTTAAATCTAACTATTTAAAATAAAAATCGAAACTGATTCGATTGAGTGAGAAGTTCTCACCTTGATTTTAAATTCCGTTTTAGCGATTTATTTCGAATAAAATTAAACGCGCGTTTAATTTTAACCAAAATTCTCACTAACTCCAAACGACTCCACTCCAACTCCATCGCGTAGTGCTCGTCCATACGATTCTAACGCAACTGGTTTCGCGCGTTTTCGACCTCGTATGAAAAAGATATGACAGTTTAAAGTTTGTACACGATTTTAATAACTAATTACAACATATATTTTTATATTATAAACCTAGAATGCATCTGAGCCCTTGGATCCAAAACATGCTACATCAGGCCGCACGTCCCCCCCCCCATTCTTCCTCTCCTCTTCGTTCGTGACTCCCTGTAGCCGAACCCATTAGCATGATTAGGGTTAAATTTTTTTACCTCCATCACTCGATGATAATTCGATCAGACAACACCATCACGCGCGCCCAGTCTAGCACCACCCACGGCCAAGGTCCGGTCGAAATCGGCTATCCCTATAGCCTCAAAATGCGTGCGCAACTGCAGGTCCTTGAAGACGATTTGCCGCCAATCCATCGCATGATTTTCGATCATAACCGTTGAATATAAGGATCTCACGTAGCTCTACAACTTTGTAGTTGGAGATTTCTTGAATGGGTTTGTGGATTGAAAGATAATTGAAGAAAAGAAATGGTGATTTTCGGCCATAGATGTAGGTGAACGGCGGCTGAGCAAATATTAGGGTTTAGAAACTTTTATTTTTATTTTTGTGAATTTTTGGGGTATTTATAGGAAATTTTCCAATTCACTATTCATTTCGATTTTCCAAACTCCGATTTACGCGCCGTGACCGACGTTCCTAGGGTTTATCCCGCATTTCGGACACAATGGAACAGGTTTCGGAAGCTAATTCAGACATCTGTGCGAGTTATGGCTACAAACGTTCGATTTAAATTAAACCGATTTAAACGATTTTCTAGGCGTTTTAATTTGTATCGGACAAACGGTAAATCCAATTGACATGAAATTTGAAACCTTACAATAATATCACATTACGGATCCGATGAAACTGGTTTCGTCGAAATCCGAGACTTTTTGAAAAATGGCTATTTTAACTCGCCAAATTAAAATAAAAAATAATTCGATGCGTTTCGAGCTGCCACGATCAAACGATAGCTCCAATTGATACGAAAATTGAAATCCAGTAATAACTAACTATTACGGATCCAATGGAACTGGTTTCGTTCAATTCTGAGACTGTTCAAAAATTGACTATTTTCACTAGTCGATTAAATATTGAAATATTCAATTTTTTACAAATTAACTTTTAATTCGATTTTAAAAGTTCTAAAATATTATTCTAACTTCAATATAATAAAATAAAATTTTACAAATCATTTTCAATCATATTTAACTCAATTTTCAATTATTTCCATAATTTAACATATTAAATTATCGATTTAATTATTCAATTAAATCCAATAATTCAAATAAAAATTTATTTGACTTAAAAATTCACTTATTAATATTTAAAATTAATTAAATATTCAAATTTTAATTATTAAAAATTCTGGGTCGTTACAATCTTCCCCCCTTAAAAGAATTTCGTCCTCGAAATTATTAAGTAAGAAAATTACAGAATCTATTAATTTTCCCAAAATCCATAGTTAAACTTCTTATAATACCTTACTAAGTTTTCAAATCATACCTAGTTATCTTTTCAAAAACAACTACTATTGTTTAACTTTCAACTCCAAAATCAAAATTATAATTTTCAAAATTTTCCCAATTTTCTCAAATTTTTTCTAACGCCTTAAATTTTCCGAAAAAATTCGCCATAGTCTCCTTTGCGCGGCTCGATCCGAAAAAAAAATGACAGTATATATATCACAAATATACATCTCATCAAGTAATGAGGCATCCCGAAGGGAAAAAAGTATAAAAGTACGGTATGTAATCCGAGATATGTACCTTATATTTTATTAGCGAGCATATACGGCTAATATAGCGCGAAAGCGAGCTCCAAATGCGAAGCAAACGCGATCCGCACCTACTAATCACTCAACAAACAACATGAGAATCATGCATATAGATAATAGTATCAATACACAACATATAGCAACATAATAACTATATATGTCACATAACAAATGCAACTAAACAACAAATGCAAACATCAACCAACTAACATCCATAACTAATAAATATTCATTCATATTCTCATTCATATTCAATGAATTGGTTTTCAATTTAATCACATTTGATTTATTAACATTGGATTTTATCAACATTCATTCTTATTCAATTTTAATTAGTTTGCATTCACTAATTCACAAGTTGGTTCACTTCCAAATCAAATTCAATTCCATTCAAATTTATTTACTTCTAATTTGAATTCAATTACATAGCTTTCAATTTCATTATTCATTTTCAATTTAATTCACATTTAATTGATTAATATTCAATCCATCAATTCAATTCAATTCTAAAGTTGAATTTCATTTATAAAACTCAAGTTCATATTCATTTACTCCACTTCATTAATTTACTTTGATAACTATATCAACTTCATTTAACATATCTTAAGTTATATTCCATTTAAACATCACTTAGTTTTTCATAACTTAAATTCCCACTTGTAAATAAATTCAGATTTCAATTCTAAAGTAAATTTCCATTTAACTTTTATTTACAACTCATATTCATAAATATATATTCATATAGTTTCACTTCTTATATATATAAGTTTATTTCACAATTGTAAATCACTTTAATTATAATTCATACTTATAATTCTTTTGCTTATACAATTATTCTTTTATTTAAATTATCCAAACAACTAAACAATCAACTTATATACACTTTAATAATTCTGACAAATTATTCCTTTATATATAAAAATATAATCAAGGCAAAATTATTTCATTTACCCAATTTAAAACAATACTGTGTCGAATTGTTCTGTACAAATGTTTAGAGATCCCTATCAACAACGTTAATTACTCGTATTAACCAGAATCTATATACCACTCAACAAACCAATCATCACAATATAAAACAATTTTATATTCACTAACAAATACGCACTCGTATCTATTATTACACTCAACTCATTCTAGAGTACTGCTGACTCTATCTCTAATGAGTAATACCCAACAGAACCATGGTTGTCGCTTAACCATATGCTCTGATACCACATTGTCAGGACGCGATTCTTCGTCTTCCGAAAATTCAACATCGATACTCACTTTATCGACTGCCGAGTAATCGAACGACGGAAAACCGAACACTGAGGGTTTTAAGAAAGAAGAAAAGAAGAAAAAGAGAGAAAAAGATAGAAGATAGAGAGAAAAGAGAATAGAAAATAGAACAGAAAGAAAATTGAACATAGAAAGGATAGAGAATAGAAAATAGAACGGAACAGAACACAACACAACAAAACTACATCAGAATCTCACAATTCGCAGCGGAACAACATATAATAATAAATGAATAATCTTTAAACAAAGAACTATATCAGTTATTACATTTTACTCATTACATTACATTACATCATATCATCAGAGTGTACAACATCAAACAACAACAAACAATGCAGCGGAAAAAGAAATACTATATACTAGTAATACGCCATGCCATCCAGCTTGCCTCCAGCAACTCCAGAATATCCAGAATATCCTGATAAACCTAACTCTTGACTGCCCGTGTGGAAATTGGTGGGCACCCAGAGTTTAGGAAGGAAAACAATAAACTCCAAGTCAGTCATGTGACTGGTGTGAGAACTAAAACAGTTTATTTATCTTTAAAATCAAAAATAGAGGAATATTTTTAAATTCAATTTGCAATGCTTTTTAAAAATGAGACTACCATAAGACCTCCCGCCACACACACAATGCAAACGCAGACTTGGAGAAGATTTCTCCTTATGATAGCCAAAGATGCTTGATACGCATTAAAATCAAATCAATTTTGATATTATTATTAGTGCATAGTGTAGAAAAAATTCATTTCGAAAGTAGAATATAAATCTTAGCCAGCATAGGTACCATTATATTATGCCTACTAATAGCTACCATATTAGATGGCAGGTTCTACAACTAAAACCGTACAAGTCACGTATTGTTTCTTTGGATTTCCAACGAATGATCAGGCCAAGGAACTTCCCATTGCCACATGAAAATGCCTCTGGATGGACATCCCCGAGAACCAAACCGGATCTCTACCAACACAAGGCCGGGTTACCCCTAACTGAGTAACAACTGACCGAATATGCCATCCCCCGGTCCTTTGGGACCTTTTCACCGAGCGCTCGTAATCAATTCACACAATCATAACAAAGTGTTTTCAACATGAGTAAGTATCTGGGCTCCATACCATGACACCACCCTTTTCCAGAAGGAAATGCACACATCCTAAAGGGCGCTACCCCTCATAACCTTGCTGCATCTTTCCTGTTTTGACCATTCACGGGGTGTGAGGCTCGACGAAGTCACGTCCACAAAAACATACTTTATACAAAAGCTATGCTTTGGGTCAACAAATGATCATAGAAATGATCACTAAGATAGACGATCAAATAAACGATCCTATCACAAATAATCAACACAATGATCATTTCAGCATCACTCAGCATGTCACATTACCAAATTGGGAATATATCGCTGATAACATTCAACTACATAACCTCTGAGCTCGTACGTCTCAGAGAAGGGTGTTAAGCTAAAAGAATAAATTCTCCGCCACCAACAGAAATATATTTGAAAGAAATCTGCTTTATATCTCAATTTGTAATGTCAGACACACAATCCATACAAGTCTGTTCCGGGCTCGAACAAAACCGAAGGCACTTCTTACGAAGCCCTTGCAATCCGGGTATTCACAATCCCGATCGAATTTCTCATCACTTAAGAGATCTCAATACCAGGAGCTACCCAGTGCAGAGACAATCGATAGGTCATCCTATCGCTTTCGCAAATACTCGGTCTTCAACACCGATCTTCAATGCAATTCACAACGACGTATCACATAATGGGTTATACGACCCCATGGTCCTTTCCCGGTTAACCCGAATAGTGAGCGCTTATTCAAAAATAAGTGTGGCATTCACATTCAAACAAATCACATCAATTACCCATTCAAAGGGAAATATTGACAGTCGGTTATTGAACTATCAATTGATATGCATACATCACCAGATTCCAAATAATTTTCCAAATTATTTATTTTCCAAAATATCTTTACTATATATATAATTTCACACTTCAAAAATAAATCAATATTTTTTTTTTTAAACAAGTTCCCCTTTTCTCTTATAAATTCCTTAGTGAATTTATAATCCAAAATATCTATGAATGTTCGATTTCAATTATTCATTTCAATATTCCTTTTCAATTTATCTTCAAAAAGATAAATTCTCAAAATATTCACTTTATATTGGAAAACATTTCCATACTTATTTATTCATAAGTAATTCACAAATTTTATTTATTTTCAACACTTGGAAAATATTCAATATACTTAAATCGAGATTAAGTATATATTTCATTCTTTAAGGAAATCATTCTCTTAAACATATTTATTTGGGCCAAAACGAATGTTACGTAAAACATCGTTACGACAACCCAAAATCACTAGTATAGGGATTCGAAATTAAAATAGATATATAAATCCCAATACTATTCAAAACATTTCCCTTTGGAAATCATTTACTATAACAACAGTGTTATAGTCCACCATTTCCTTTTATTTCTCGAAAACATCTATTTCAACAATAAATGTTGAAATCTATGGTTTTGAATCTCAACACATTTTACAACATCGTTAGATCGTTTTAATTCTATTTAAAACATCAAATCTAAACATTTCCTTTAACATATTATTCACTATTCAAAAACGTGAATATATTTTGTTAACAAATTTCATCCTTTTATTCATTTTATTTCAAAGGATTATTCACAGTTCAAAAACGTGAATATAACTCCATTTATAATTTATAACAATTTACTTATCAAAATAAGTCGTTTTCGAATTTATAAAACAACGTTTATAAATTCTATTTCTATTTGTTTTATAACAACTTCCTTTTTATACATCTCCTTTATTAACCTATTTGATTTATAACTCAATTATAAATCAAAAGTTCATATTATAAGTTAAATGCTTATAAAACGATTATTTTACAAAAATCGTTCTTTTAAACTTCACAATTGTAAATCTTATAACTTATAAGATTCAATTATTCATCCAAGTATATTCTTTAATAATTTCACAAAATTTATAAATCTTACTATTTATAAATCTCATTTATAACTTCTCCATTTATAATTCTATAAATTTCATTCATTTATGAAATTCATTTACACTTCATTCAAACACTTATAAAAACTCGTTTTATAATGTCTATATTTCAATTTATAAATATCCATTTATAAATCTTTTAATATAAATCAATTTATATTATTCTTTAAAACTTCTTTAATCTCCTTTATCATTTCACCATTTCGATTCATAACATAATTAAATTTTATAAATTCTATATTTTAAACATTTCACAATAAATTCTAAAATCCCGATTAAACTATTTTATAAAATCATTAGCCCCATATTTTCAAAAATCATCCTTTTACTATATTTCTCAAAAATTCATAATTTTTATAACTTTAAAAATTATAACGTTTATTTATTTAAAATGGATCAATTCCAAAATTATTTTATAAAACGTATACTTTTCATAAAATCACTTTAAAGTTTCAAAATTTGGTCCAATGATGCTACACACCAAATAGTCAATCACGACAACAACGATATCATATATCGATATGATAATCCATCAAATATCAAAATATCTGAAATCAAATAAATACTGTTGAGGAATCCAGTCGGATCCCTCCAACCTGTTTTCCTGCATCCACAAACATTAGCACAATACCAATTTCGTTCCAGTACGAAATTATCGCGGTATATGGGATTTAAAATATTATCCGCTTAATAGACGGCGCAATAGGGTCTCATCCGCTAAACAAAAAATGCGGGAAATCAATAACTCCAATATATACATATGCCAATATATATATATATATATATTGCTATTATATATAATACCAATTTCACTGTTTATGAAATATTCGCGGTATATGTTTTTATTAAATAACATCCGCTTACTAACGGCGCATAATGTCTATTTTAACAATCAATAGATTTCAATCATCATTCAAACATGCATTCAAATATTTTAAATCTAACTATTTAAAATAAAAATCGAAACTGATTCGATTGAGTGAGAAGTTCTCACCTTGATTTTAAATTCCGTTTTAGCGATTTATTTCGAATAAAATTAAACGCGCGTTTAATTTTACCCAAAATTCTCACTAACTCCAAATGACTCCAATCCATCTCCATCGCGTAGTGCTCGTCCATACGATTCCAACGCAACTGGTTTCGCGCGTTTTCGACCTTGTATGAAAAAGATATGACAGTTTAAAGTTTGTACACGATTTTAATAACTAATTACAACATATATTTTTATATTATAAACCTAGAATGCATCTGAGCCCTTGGATCCAAAACATGCTACATCAGGCCGCACGTTCCCCCCCCCATTCTTCCTCTCCTCTTCGTTCGTGACTCCCTGTAGCCGAACCCATTAGCATGATTAGGGTTAAATTTTTTTTACCTCCATCACTCGATGATAATTCGATCAGACAACACCATCACGCGCGCCCAGTCTAGCACCACCCACGGCCAAGGTCCGGTCGAACTCGGCTATCCCTATAGCCTCGAAATGCGTGCGCAACTGCAGGTCCTTGAAGACGATTTGCCGCCAATCCAACGCATGATTTTCGATCATAACCGTTGAATATAAGGATCTCACGTAGCTCTACAACTTTGTAGTTGGAGATTTCTTGAATGGGTTTGTGGATTGAAAGATAATTGAAGAAAAGAAATGGTGATTTTCGGCCATAGATGTAGGTGAACGGCGGCTGAGCAAATATTAGGGTTTAGAAACTTTTATTTTTATTTTTGTGAATTTTTGGGGTATTTATAGGAAATTTTCCAATTCACTATTCATTTCGATTTTCCAAACTCCGATTTACGCGACGTGACCGACGTTCCTAGGGTTTATCCCGCGTTTCGGACACAATGGAACAGGTTTCGGAAGCTAATTCGGACATCTGTGCGAGTTATGGCTACAAACGTTCGATTTAAATTAAACCGATTTAAACGATTTTCTAGGCGTTTTAATTTGTATCGGACAAATGGTAAATCCAATTGACACGAAATTTGAAATCTTACAATAATATCACATTACGGATCCGATGAAACTGGTTTCGTCGAAATCCGAGACTTTTTGAAAAATGGCTATTTTAACTCGCCAAATTAAATAAAAAATAATTCGATGCGTTTCGAGCTGCCACGATCAAACGATAACTCCAATTGATACGAAAATTGAAATCCGGTAATAACTAGCTATTATGGATCCAATGGAACTGGTTTCGTTCAATTCTGAGACTGTTCAAAAATTGACTATTTTCACTAGTCGATTAAATATTAAAATATTCAATTTTTCACAAATTAACTATTAATTCGATTTTAAAAGTTCTAAAATATTATTCTAACTTCAATATAATAAAATAAAATTTTACAAATCATTTTCAATCATATTTAACTCAATTTTCAATTATTTCCATAATTTAACATATTAAATTATCGATTTAATTATTCAATTAAATCCAATAATTCAAATAAAAATTTATTTGACTTAAAAATTCACTTATTAATATTGAAAATTAATTAAATATTCAAATTTTAATTATTAAAAATTCTGGGTCGTTACAGAAATGAAGCAATAATTAATAATTATTAACCAATCCAAAATTTGGTAACCCATTTAATTAGTGATTGGTATAGGCTATTTATTTAAGTAACAGTGCAATACCAATTTATGTATTTGCGAAATGTTAATAAAATATTTATAGTATGGAATTCAAAACTATATATACATAGGAATGTGGATTTTATAGTATGTAAATTTAGTCGATTTACAATAGTTAAATCTATTGGGAATGAATAAGAATCTAAGATAATTATTACGGTAATTTGAAATTTAGTTAAAAATGGAAATTATTTATGAATTTGAAATTTAATGAAATTATATTGAAACTTAAATAAAGCGTCTAAATTTATATTTGTAAATACGTTTAAAATTCAATGTAAATGTTTGAGGAAGAAATTTATTTATTTACTAATCCGTAACGTATCCGGTTAATATGAAATATTCTGGTGGGCCAACAACCGTTTTCTGCGTTTATAATTCGTGCCTACCTATTCATTTTCACTTTGTCTATAAATAGGCTGTGTAAACCCTAGCCTCCATCTATCTTTATTTCTCTGTGTGTTCTTTTCTTCAACTTCTTCTTTTCCAATGGCTGCAAAATTCTAGATCCAATTACAGTCCAAAATATAAATAAAAATTCAAACTCCTCTAAAAATTCCAGAAAAAATTATATGTCATAGTTCTCGAAGAGAGGTATTCTTTATTTTAGTTTATTTGATTTTCAATACAATTTCTTTAACGTTTAACTTGTGTAATTTTCACATACCGTGTCCGATTCACGCGAGATTATTTTTGTTAGGATCGTATTGAAATTTCAGATCTGTTGACGCTGGTTTGAATGAATTTGGAGACTGCGAAATTTTGGGTTTAAATTGGATTTAAATCCAATTTAAATTCAAAAGGTGAGAGTTTTAGCCCACTCACAACTTCTAAAATATTTTATGTTTGTTAAATTGATTTTTTTAGATATGAGTAGAAATTTATATATGATTTGTGTAACAACCCGATATTCGTGTCGAATTATAATCGACAATTTAAACGATTAATATTGACCCAAATTTCCGTTTGAATTTTTAAATTTGAATTAAAATTCTTTTATAAATGGATTAAAAGGAATTGTGGGCTTTGAAAATAATAGTGGTCCATTTTTTTTTTTGGGCTTTAAAAATCGTTCGGCCCACTTAATTATTATATGCCGTGATTAAAATTAATCCCGTCCCTCTCTTCATTTCTTTAACCCGATCCCCTCTTTCATTTTTCGAACCCTAGTTAAAGCAACACGCGAGAAAATTAATGGCAGCTTCGACCTCCTTCCTCTTCGTCCAAAAATTGGGGCTTCGGCAATCATTTAACAACTTCAAATCGTTCGTGTTCGATTCCGATGGCCTCTGCTTCGATTTGCTTGCTTCTCGAATTAAAAAGTGAGTAATCCCTACTCACATCTAATTCATATTCTTTGTTTGGTGATTTTTTTTTAAACTACGGCTTCTTGATTACTACTGCTACGGCTACGATTTTGACTTGTTCAACATTGACTTCGGCCATGATTTGTTTTTGTGAATTTCTTCGGTGCTTATGTCGTTCGAATTAATTGATTGTTGATGATATTTAACAGTTTAATTTCTGTCATTGTTGATTACAATTACTTATCTGCTCACTTATGTGGTTGCTGTATTATTTAACTGGTTCATTGCAGTTGATTTGAACTGCAATCTTTTGTTGGCATCGGCTTGACTATGATTTGTTATTCCATAACTTTTTCATGGTCATTCTGTAGCATACTTAACTCGTTTGATTTGAACTGCAAATGATTTTGAGCATTTTGTTGGCATCGGTATTAACGTGAATTTTGTTTCTGTTCAATTTGGTTATCATCTTACTTCGGCTGTGATAATGTTGTCTTCGACTTTGGCATTGTTCGAACTTGAAGTTGTCTGGAGCTTCAATGTCGAAATGTTTACAGCTTTGGAATCTTTGTGTAATTGTCTTTCGTATGTATTCATATTTTGTTGTCACTGTGTTGTTGCGGTGTATTGTGCATATCACTGCACTTATTCATTCCACTTTGTCACTGCATATCTATATATGCTCGACCTGTTTCATTTAGTTATACTGACCTATGTTGTCACTTGATCTTGCTGTGACATTGTGACTTGTTGTTCTTCCTCCATTAAGAATTGTTACATTTTAGATGTATCTTGGTCTTATGAACTTGAATATGTCGGCACTCAGGGTCTGTGGTGCACTGTTATGAGTAGTTGGGAGTTCCAGTGTTGTTTCACTTTCCTTGTTCCAGTGTTGTTTCACCTTCCCCCTTGGCCCTTTTATATTCAAGCTCTAATCTGATACACTGTATTGATGCAGTGTGTACACTTGCATTGGGTCACTTGTATTCATTTGTCTGGTGCTATTTCATGTTCCCCTATGGTTAGCATTGTGTAGCTGCCACCCTTGTTTGCATATTCATTATGCAGACATTAGAGCATTTTTTTTTCTCTTTTGTTGCTTTCCTGCTACTGTGGATTTCATACATAATATGCAGTAACCTGTTTACATACATGTTGTATTTGTTATATGTTGAGACAGATCATATTCTCAAGTGACTATTCTGGTTGCTTGATGCATTTTGGTGTAGAAGTTTAATTATTGCATTCATGTGTACATCACTTGTTGTTGTTCCACATGTTTGTTTCTCAGACCTGATTTCTGACTTGTTTTTGCTGTTCAATTTTTGCCTCGCCTATATCTGGTGCTTGCTGCCACTTGCTTATGGTATTTGTTTGGAATGTGAATTTTTTTTGTGTATTGGCCGTTGTGCCTTATTGCTATCTCTGTATATGCTGTTGTGGCGAGGCAGTGCACGCGTGCGTGCACTGCAGCCACACAGCATCGACTTTATGAATTGATAATTTTAAGTACTTGAATTCATTGGGTACATTATCACTGTAGTGGCAAGGCAGTGCACGCAAGCGTGAACTGCAGCCACACGGTGCGGCTTTTAAAATATTCTATTTGTTTTGACTTATGGATCTTTTTGCGTATTCCATATTCCGTAGTGGCGAGGCAGTGCACGCGTGCATGTACTGCAGCCCTACTCGACTTAATATTTTAACTGATATTTAAATGTTTTGAACTGTTTTGTTCGTTTTAATTCAATATTATGAATTGCATACTGATTTGGTTTAATTACTGTCGTCTATTCATTATTTAATTATTATTGCTTCTGTGCACTAATAACTGAGTTTGAATTAGACTGACCCGAGTATTATTTTCTTTTGAATCTAATACTCGGGTCAGACCGAGTATTTACAGGTTATAGATATTCTGCTTTGGGTTGCTGCTAGAGCTATGAAGTTCTTTCATATCTTTTGGAGTAGTCGTCATTTGTAGTAGTCTGTATTATTGTATAGGAAGATATGTATTCATGTATATTATATACGTTAATGTACTTGTATATGTAACTTCCTGAGTTGACTATTGTAGTTGTATCACATGCACCGTGTAAACGTATTGTAACTGACATCAGTTATATATATATGAGATTTTCTGATTTATCTGTGTTCCGCATTTATATTTATCTGTGTTATTAGTTTATATTTGTCCTAGACTATTATAGCCACCGTGTGGTAGCTTTGAGTTTGCATCGGCATGCCGGATTCTCTTCTTAAATTAAAAGCATGTTTTTACTATCTGACATATCGGTGTTCGCACAAAGCAATTACACGGATGGTCGCTCCTAAACAGCCTTATTCTCCGTGCTAGTTGACAGCACTACACCGTAGTGTTCTTGGCTAGCGTGGGTATAGAGGTGGGGCGTCACAGCTTGGTATCAGAGCCTGGGGTTTAGAACAAATATAAAACATAACTTAGATAGTACATGTGTTACAACTATTTGTCGATGTTTTATTTCACATCTTTATCTTAAGATCATCTTTGATTCGTTAGGAATGAATTCCTAACGCTTATTCGTGAGCATTGCTGCTATTCTCTGTCGCACTTGCTCACTTGAGTTTACACTTCTAAGTATCAGAGTATATATGCTCTATCAAGTTGCATATTGCTGCAACTAGTACCCACTTCGATTTGAACTCGCATTGTTTATTCGAACTGCTATCTATAGGCATTCTTATCTTTGATTCGTGTACTTAATGCAGTTTCCATACAATTGGGTTTTGGGTATCAATCTTTGAGACAAATTGCATTCCAATTGTCGACTCTGTCTGTTTATCCATGGTTTGTTGGTTTTCATGTGCCTCTCTCTGATAGTTTTAAAATTTCTTTGGTATAAAAGAAATTGTCTTGGACTTTGCCTTGTCGATATCGACGTTGACTTGACTTTTACTTTTGCTAAAGTCATTCAAGCATTTATACTCGTTCTGCTTTGTTTTTCCAATTGTTAATCGGTTCTTCTTTTCCGGTTAGTTGTTATCACCTTTGTCGACTTTGATAACTTCTATTTCAGGAATTTTGGGTATTCCTACTTTGATGGATTTGGAATCGAAATTCTTTGTATTTTATTCACGTCTTCGAATGTGAATCTTAGTGAATTGATTTGGTTTTCGAATTTAATCGATTCTTGATTATTTCCCGATTTGTTGCTATCATTTATTAGCAACTTTGATGACCTTTTCTTCAGGATTTTTGTGAACATACCTTTCGATGAATTCGGTATCGATTTCTTTGGATTCTATTCACGTCTTCGTATGTGAATTCTTGTGATTGATTGTTTTTACAATCATTTTTGTGATTTGTCACTTTAAAAATATAAAGGTTTCAATACTAGTAGTAAATATCAAAACTCTTTTATCAAAATGTTTTCAACTCTATTTTCAATACCAAACTCGTTTTTGAAACTGTTTTTCAATCTATTAGTATATACAAATCTTTATTTCACTCGTATGAGAAATCTAATTAAACGACTTAGTAAAACGAGTGGTATATAACGCTTGCGTTTACTTCGCCGGTTAATTCTTGGACTTATTCGATTGAATCTCTTGTGACAAATTTTATTAGTGAAGATTTACAGTTTGTTCGTAAATATTTAAGTTAAGCAAGTGGTTATGGGACATGAAGCTAAACTTTTATATTTACTAGCTTAGTTTAATTGACACTTCTCGTTGATCATGACGATCATTTTTACGGTTAGACTAGGCCTCATCGGTGTGATTTCGTCTCACACATATCTCTTGGGCTTTGAGGATTGTCTAGACACCACTTGTGTGATTTCATTCACAAATACTTTTCTTTTGATTGTGAGGTTAGACTAGACACCACTTGTGTGATTCCACTCACACATACCTCTTTTGATTTTTTTGGTTAGTCTGGACCTCAATCTGTGTGATTTCGACTCACACATGTGGGGTAGCGCCCCACGGTCTTCGGGCCATTCGTGTGTCAAAATTAATGGCTTGCAACCATGAGATAGCGTCTCATTATGCGTTGCACGTGTTGATGATTTTTCATGCTCGCGGGTAGGTGAGATTCCGTGCTCCCGTTCTCGCTTTGCGTTGCACGTGTTGATGATTTTTCATGCTCGCGTGTAGGTGAGATTCCGTGCTCCCGTTCTCGCTTTGCGTTGCCCGTGTTGGTGATTTTCATGCTCACGTGTAGGTGAGATTCCGTGCTCCTGTTCTCGCTTTGCATTGCACGTGTTGGTGATTTTCATGCTCATGTGTAGGTGAGATTCCGTGCTCCCGTTCTCGCTTTGCGTTGCACGTGTTGATGATTTTTCATGCTCGCGGGTAGGTGAGATTCCGTGCTCCCGTTCTCGCTTTGCGTTGCACGTGTTGATGATTTTTCATGCTCGCGTGTAGGTGAGATTCCGTGCTCCCGTTCTCGCTTTGCGTTGCCCGTGTTGGTGATTTTCATGCTCACGTGTAGGTGAGATTCTGTGCTCCCGTTCTCGCTTTGCGTTACATGTGTTGATGAATTTTCATGCTCGCGTGTTGGTGAGTTTCCATACTCTCCTTTGAGTTTTCATACTCCGTTTGAGTTTTCATACTCCGTTCGAGTTTTCATACTCCGTTTGAGTTTTCATACTCCGTTCGAGTTTTCATACTCCGTTTGAGTTTCCATACTCTCCTTCGAGTTTTCCTACTCCGTTTGAGTTTTCATACTCTGTTTGAGTTTTCATACTCTGTTCGAGTTTTCATACTCCGTTTGACTTTTCATACTCCGTTCGAGTTTTCATACTCCGTTTGACTTTTCATACTCCGTTCGAGTTTTCATACTCCGTTTGAGTTTTCATACTCTGTTCGAGTTTTCATACTCCGTTTGAGTTTTCATACTCCGTTTGAGTTTCCATACTCTCCTTCGAGTTTTCATACTCCGTTCGAGTTTTCATACTCGCGTTCGAGTTTTCATACTCCGGTTCGAGTTTTCATACTCGCGTTCGAGTTTTCATACTCCGGTTCGAGTTTTCATACTCGCGTTCGAGTTCTCATACTCTTAGCTTGTGTTTTCTGGATTTCTTGTGAGGATTTCTAGAATTTGTGCTTCACCAATTTTCGTGATTTCTATTGATAAGTTTTATCAATTCTTGTGCATTGGTGAATTCGTGTGTTATTGACTTGTTATGAATACAAGTTTAGGGATTGATACCCCTTTCTATCTTTGAGAAGATTCTTGTGACTCTTTGGATGAATGAAAATCCACTTATCGAAGTTGCTTCTGATGTCGTTGTTTTAATCACATATTTAAAAAAAAAAAAGAAAAAAAAATTTTCAAAATATAAATCAAAATTGTTTTCAAAATTTTTACGATTTGCGCTTTCAAAAGAATGAGGAAGCGAATTAAACGTTTCAGTAAAATCGACGACTATGACCCCTTTCTTTTACTGATTTGCTTAATTCCGGACTTGTCCGTTTGAGAACGTAAAATGTTATTTATTTAAAATACACAATTTTGCACATTCAAGGAAACGATGAAGTGAATTAAACGATTTAGTAAAACTCGTGGTTATGGGTCATGTGTGTTTGCTATTTCGGTTAATTTCGGACTCGTTAATTGAAAAATTTGTGATTTGAAATTTGATTACCGTTGTGGTAATTTCTGATTATCGTTTTGATAATTGGATGTTTATGATTTCTGATTTATCGTTTTTGATAATCAGATATTTATTGTTTCTAATTATCATTTGTGATAATTAGATATTTGTGGTTTAATTATCGTTTGTGATAATTAAACATTTGTGATTTGAGATTTGATTATCAATTGTGATAATTAAATAATCGTTGATTCGTGATTTCTGATTTATCGTTTTTGATAATCAGATATTTATTGTTTCTAATTATCGTTTGTGATAATTAGATATTTGTGGTTTAATTATCGTTTGTGATAATTAAACATTTGTGATTTGAGATTTCTGAATTATCGATTGATAATTAGATTTTGTTGAGAATTTGTGAATTTCTCTTATGAAATTAAAAGATTTCTTTGGCGTTTATATTGTACTACGCCAGTGTACCAGCTCAATTTTCTACTATTCATGACGTTTTCTACGTCTTCTGGTTCCGGAAATGCCTTATGGATTTCCGATCCTTATTCTTGAGCAACCTTCTATTCACATCATTGCTTCGGGGGTGTAGCACCTTCGAAATAAAAATGTTTCACTTATGGAGATTCTCAATGGTTCTCAAATTCTATGGATTTCTCTTTGGAATCCAGGGAATTCATCGAGCAAACACGATCAGGCTTTCTCTATCATGCTCTTTATAGTGAACTTCCTACTTCGAATTTCTTCATCTTGGGATGACATGCTTTTATGGTTGTTACCTTTTGCCCATTTATTCCTTAAGATTGCGAGGACGTAATTTCTTTAAGGAGGGGAGTCTGTAACAACCCGATATTCGTGTCGAATTATAATCGACAATTTAAACGATTAATATTGACCCAAATTTCCGTTTGAATTTTTAAATTTGAATTAAAATTCTTTTATAAATGGATTAAAAGGAATTGTGGGCTTTGAAAATAATAGTGGTCCATTTTTTTTTTTGGGCTTTAAAAATCGTTCGGCCCACTTAATTATTATATGCCGTGATTAAAATTAATCCCGTCCCTCTCTTCATTTCTTTAACCCGATCCCCTCTTTCATTTTTCGAACCCTAGTTAAAGCAACACGCGAGAAAATTAATGGCGGCTTCGACCTCCTTCCTCTTCGTCCAAAAATTGGGGCTTCGGCAATCATTTAACAACTTCAAATCGTTCGTGTTCGATTCCGATGGCCTCTGCTTCGATTTGCTTGCTTCTCGAATTAAAAAGTGAGTAATCCCTACTCACATCTAATTCATATTCTTTGTTTGGTGATTTTTTTTTAAACTACGGCTTCTTGATTACTACTGCTACGGCTACGATTTTGACTTGTTCAACATTGACTTCGGCCATGATTTGTTTTTGTGAATTTCTTCGGTGCTTATGTCGTTCGAATTAATTGATTGTTGATGATATTTAACAGTTTAATTTCTGTCATTGTTGATTACAATTACTTATCTGCTCACTTATGTGGTTGCTGTATTATTTAACTGGTTCATTGCAGTTGATTTGAACTGCAATCTTTTGTTGGCATCGGCTTGACTATGATTTGTTATTCCATAACTTTTTCATGGTCATTCTGTAGCATACTTAACTCGTTTGATTTGAACTGCAAATGATTTTGAGCATTTTGTTGGCATCGGTATTAACGTGAATTTTGTTTCTGTTCAATTTGGTTATCACCTTACTTCGGCTGTGATAATGTTGTCTTCGACTTTGGCATTGTTCGAACTTGAAGTTGTCTGGAGCTTCAATGTCGAAATGTTTACAGCTTTGGAATCTTTGTGTAATTGTCTTTCGTATGTATTCATATTTTGTTGTCACTGTGTTGTTGCGGTGTATTGTGCATATCACTGCACTTATTCATTCCACTTTGTCACTGCATATCTATATATGCTCGACCTGTTTCATTTAGTTATACTGACCTATGTTGTCACTTGATCTTGCTGTGACATTGTGACTTGTTGTTCTTCCTCCATTAAGAATTGTTACATTTTAGATGTATCTTAGTCTTATGAACTTGAATATGTCGGCACTCAGGGTCTGTGGTGCACTGTTATGAGTAGTTGGGAGTTCCAGTGTTGTTTCACTTTCCCTGTTCCAGTGTTGTTTCACCTTCCCCCTTGGCCCTTTTATATTCAAGCTCTAATCTGATACACTGTATTGATGCAGTGTGTACACTTGCATTGGGTCACTTGTATTCATTTGTCTGGTGCTATTTCATGTTCCCCTATGGTTAGCATTGTGTAGCTGCCACCCTTGTTTGCATATTCATTATGCAGACATTAGAGCATTTTTTTTTCTCTTTTGTTGCTTTCCTGCTACTGTGGATTTCATACATAATATGCAGTAACCTGTTTACATACATGTTGTATTTGTTATATGTTGAGACAGATCATATTCTCAAGTGACATTCTGGTTGCTTGATGCATTTTGGTGTAGAAGTTTAATTATTGCATTCATGTGTACATCACTTGTTGTTGTTCCACATGTTTGTTTCTCAGACCTGATTTCTGACTTGTTTTTGCTGTTCAATTTTTGCCTCGCCTATATCTGGTGCTTGCTGCCACTTGCTTATGGTATTTGTTTGGAATGTGAATTTTTTTTGTGTATTGGCCGTTGTGCCTTATTGCTATCTCTGTATATGCTGTTGTGGCGAGGCAGTGCACGCGTGCGTGCACTGCAGCCACACAGCATCGACTTTATGAATTGATAATTTTAAGTACTTGAATTCATTGGGTACATTATCACTGTAGTGGCAAGGCAGTGCACGCAAGCGTGAACTGCAGCCACACGGTGCGGCTTTTAAAATATTCTATTTGTTTTGACTTATGGATCTTTTTGCGTATTCCATATTCCGTAGTGGCGAGGCAGTGCACGCGTGCGTGTACTGCAGCCCTACTCGACTTAATATTTTAACTGATATTTAAATGTTTTGAACTGTTTTGTTCGTTTCAATTCAATATTATGAATTGCATACTGATTTGGTTTAATTACTGTCGTCTATTCATTATTTAATTATTATTGCTTCTGTGCACTAATAACTGAGTTTGAATTAGACTGACCCGAGTATTATTTTCTTTTGAATCTAATACTCGGGTCAGACCGAGTATTTACAGGTTATAGATATTCTGCTTTGGGTTGCTGCTAGAGCTATGAAGTTCTTTCATATCTTTTGTAGTAGTCGTCATTTGTAGTAGTCTGTATTATTGTATAGGAAGATATGTATTCATGTATATTATATACGTTAATGTACTTGTATATGTAACTTCCTGAGTTGACTATTGTAGTTGTATCACATGCACCGTGTAAACATATTGTAACTGACATCAGTTATATATATATGAGATTTTCTGATTTATCTGTGTTCCGCATTTATATTTATCTGTGTTATTAGTTTATATTTGTCCTAGACTATTATAGCCACCGTGTGGTAGCTTTGAGTTTGCATCGGCATGCCGGATTCTCTTCTTAAATTAAAAGCATGTTTTTACTATCTGACATATCGGTGTTCGCACAAAGCAATTACACGGATGGTCGCTCCTAAACAGCCTTATTCTCCGTGCTAGTTGACAGCACTACACCGTAGTGTTCTTGGCTAGCGTGGGTATAGAGGTGGGGCGTCACAATTTGTTTGGCATGTTTTATTCATCTTCTCAGTTAATTCGCATTTTTATTTATTTAATTGTTTATTATTTTAGTTATTGCATATAAATTTACAGTTAGAATTTATTTTGCATATAAACTGCTAGTTAACAGTTATTAAATTTATTATTGAATATAAACTGTTATTTATTACCTGTATAATTTATATGCTCTATATCGATGACTGTTTAAATTGGACGATGATTGCAAATAATGGTTGATGATTGATATTTGGATGAATGGATGCTATATTTATATTGTATAAACTGCAAGTCATCATGCATTTTCATTTCATTCGGGATTGCGGTTTGAAATGATATACAACCGCATTTTTTTATTTTAAATTGCGGATTGAAATGATAAACATCCGTATCACTTGACCATAGGATAGAAAATTTTATACAGGCACCGCGGTAAATATATATAAAAAAAATTTGGAAATGTTTTACTATGGTTTTGTAAAGCTATACATATATATATGGTTTATGGGTTTTGATTTGATCATTAATAAAAGCTATATATATATATATATAGAAATTTTTCGGTTTTAGGCTTTGTATAAAAATTGATTTGAAGTATAAACCGAAGTTTGATTTTAAGATCAAATACGATTAAGCATTTAATTAAAATTTAATTTCTCGTAGTTCTATTGACTTAAATGAGAATAAAATTAGAGTTTGAATATTAAGTTAAATCGGAATTTAAAAAAAGGTTAAATTTTTAAAGGATATGATTTATAACTTGATTTTGTGTAAAGTGATTTAAATGAGTATCAGGTTGTTTTAAATGAATATATCAAGTTAAATAAATTGAATTTTTTTCCAGTTATGTGAAGTTAAAGGTTTACTTAAATTTTATTGAATTCAATAAGTAAACATTTCAAGTCTAAATAATAAGTAATTGGATTTGATACATATGGGTTTGTCAAATAAGTTTGTTTAGAAATGGTGAAATATTTAAAGCTTTTAACCATAAGAATTGAAATGGTATTTGGAAGTTTAAATCGATATTTAGAATTGATTTGTGAAATCTAAAGAAGCTATTTTGTTTTATAAAAGTAGTTAAATATTTAACCATTTAAGATATTGAAATTTGTTTCAAAGCTATGTTTTTTTCATGGTAGTATAAGTTGGAAATATTATATTCAAGAGTTTTGATTTCTAAATATTTTACTTTGGAAACCCTATAATTTTGGAAATAATACATATTGGAAAATAAAATGATATCGTATTGATTTGGGGTTTTAAGAATAAAAATGATATCGTTTTTATATGGGTTTAAATGGATATTTTATTTTGGTTTTAAAAGTATAATTATTTATAAATGGACCGTGGTGTTATAATAACATTTGGTTGTTGAAGAGACCGGGATCGGAAGTTGTCATACTCTCTGCCAACTCCGAAAACCACTTTAACAACCGTGTACGCGGTGGAGATTCCAGAATGAAGTAGGTTGGTGGAGGCGTTTCCTGCAAGGTAAATACGTGGACCCGACTGCCGTGAGTTGGCATAAGGTGGCTAAAACAGGAGCGATTCTCGGGCCAATGAGGTCATTCCTCTGATCGAACGCACTCCTTCGATATTATACTCTAACTTTGGATTGATTCGGTGCCCACTATTAATTTCTTTGATTTTTGGGGGTGTTTGTTCGAGGTGGGCGGTAGCTACGCGCTGCGCGTTTCCACCAGCCCGGATAGCAATTGGTATATCTACCCTGGCATTGCCTAGTTGTGCCGTGTCACCTACCCTAGCGCGCCTTATACGATTTTGTTTTGTACCATACCTATGGAGTGCCCTCTGACGACGCCCAGTACGGGGGAGATTACGGTACTGTATAGACTATGGGAATATAAAATGTGTTAAGGTGGAAAATGTAAAGCCTTAACGCTATTTAAAAGTAAGTTTATTTTACAATTAGACACTATTATAATAGCGAAATATACTACATAGTAAATAGTTTAACGGATCCTTAGGAGATGTAAATCCCGAGCATCTCTTGAGTTACTGCACTCATATTTCTAAAAATTTAACTCACATAAGAATTTCGAACGACACTATTCATCCCGGAAATTCCGAACTCCGATTTACGCGCCGTAACCAGCGTTTCTAGGGTTTACCCCGCGTTCCGGACACAATGGAACAGGTTTCGGAAGCTAATTCGGACATCTGTGCGAGTTATGTCTATAAACGCTCAATTTGAATTAAACCGATTTAAGCGATTTTCTAGGCGTTTTAATTTGTACCGGACAAACGGTAAATCCAATTGACTTGAAATTTGAAACCTTACAATAATATCACATTACGGATCCGATGAAACTGGTTTCGTCGAAATCCGAGACTTTTTGAAAAATGGCTATTTTAACTCGCCAAATTAAAATTAAAAATAAATCGATGCGTTTCGAGCTGCCACGATCAAACGATAGCTCCGATTGATACGAAAATTGAAATCCGGTAAAAACTAACTATTACGGATCCAATGGAACTGGTTTCGTTCAATTCTGAGACTGTTCAAAAATTGACTATTTTCACTAGTCGATTTTAATATTAAAATATTCAATTTTCACAAATTAACTTTTAATTCGATTTTAAAAGTTCTAAAATATCATTCTAACTTACATATGATAAAATAAAATTTTACAAATCATTTTCAATCATATTTAACCCAATTTTCAATTATTTCCATAATTTAACGTATTAAATTATCGATTTAATTATCCAATTAAATCCAAGAATTCAAATAAAAATTTATTTGACTTATAAATTCACTTATTAATATTTAAAATTAATTAAATATTCAAATTTTAATTAATAAAAATTCTGGGTCGTTACAATCTTCCCCCCTTAAAAGAATTTCGTCCTCGAAATTAACTAGTAAGAAAAGTTATAGAATTTATTAATTTTCCAAAATTCATAGTTAAAACTTCTTACAATAACTTTACTAAGTTTTCCAAATCATACTTAGTTATCTTTTCAAAACAACTACTATTGTTTAACTTTAAATTCCAAAATCAAAGTTTAAAGTTTTCAAAATTTTCCAATTTTCTCAAATATTTTCTAACGCCTTAAATTTTCGGAAAAATTCGCCATAGTCTCCTTTGCGCGGCTCGATCCAAAAAAAAATGACAGTATATATATCACAAATATACATCTCATCAAGTAAGGAGGCATCCCGAAGGGAAAAAAGTGTAAAAGTACGATATTTAATCCGAGATATGTACCTTATATTTTATTAGCGAGCATATACGGCTAATATAGCGCGAAAGCGAGCTCCAAATGCGAAGCAAACGCGATCCGCACCTACTAATCACTCAACAAACAACATGAGAATCATGCATGTAGAAAATAGTATCGATGTACAACATATAGCAACATAATAACTATATATGCCAACATAGCAAATGAAACAAAACAACAAATGCAAACATCAACCAACTATCATCCAACTAACATCCATAACCAATAAATATTCATTTATATTCTCATTAATATTAAATGAATTGTTTCTCAATTTAATCACATTTGATTCATTAACAATGGATGTTTACTAACATTCAATTTCAATTAGTTTATATTTACTAATTCATATTCAAGTTGGTTCACTTCCAAATCAAATTCATTTCTATTCAAATTTACTTACTTCTAATTTGAATTCAATTACATAGCTTTAAATTTCACTAATTCACTTTCATTAATACTTAATGAATTATATACAATCAACTAACAATCATATAACAACCAATGTATATATAATTACAACCAAATTACTTTGCTTTCAATTGGTTTAATTAATTGATTTTCATTCAACTTCCAATAACATTAGATTTTAATGAATTATCACTTACATTCATTATTTCATATCAATTTAATTCACATTTAATTGATTAATATTCAATCAATTCATTCAATTCTATTACAAAAGTTGAATTTCATATATATAACTTAAGTTTACATTTATCACCTCACTTTACTAATTTACTTTGATACTAATATCAACTTCATTCAACATAATTTAAGTTATATTTCCATTTCTAAAGTAAATTTCCATTTAACTTTAAATTCATTTTCATTTATAACTCATATTCATAAATATATTCATATAGTTTCACTTCTTATATATATAAGTTTATTTCACAATTGTAAATCACTTTAATTATAATTCAACTCTGATAATTCTTTTTGCTTATACAATTCCTTTATTTAGATTATTCAAACAACTAAACAATCAACTTATATACACTTCTATAATTCTGAAAAATTATTCCTTTATATATAAAATATACTCAAGGTAAAATTATTTCATTTACCCAATTTTAAAACAATATTATTTCGAATTGTTCTATTCAAGTGTTTATAGATCCCTATCAACAACGTTAATTACTCGTATTAACCAGAATCTATATACCACTCAACAAACCAATCATCACAATATAAAACAATTTTATACTCACTAACAAATACGCTCTCATAGCTATTATTACACTCAAATTCATTCTAGAGTACTGCTGACTCTATCTCTAATGAATAATACCCAACAGAACCATGGTTGTCGCTTAACCATAAGCTCTGATACCAAATGTAACGTACGCGGTTTTTCGTTGCCGAAAAACCGAATAGTTATGGGTTTAAGAAAAAAGAATTTAAGAAAAGAAAAGAGAAGAAGATAGAAAAATGGGGAGGAGAGAGAATAGAAAATTTTAAAATAGAAGCAAAAGAGAATAGAAAATAGAACGGAACAGAAAACAACAGAACAACATCAGAATCTCACAATTCGCAGCGGAACAACATATAATAATAAATGAATAATCTTTAAACAAAGAACTATCAGTTATTACATTTTATACATTACATTACATCATATCATCAGAGTGTACAACAACAACAACAAATAGTGCAGCGGAAAAAGAAATACTATATAAACTAGTAATACGACATGCCATCCAGCTTGCCTCCAGCAACTCCAGAATATCCAGAATATCCTGATAAACCTTAACTCTTGACTGCCCGTGTGGAAATTGGTTGGCACCCAGAGTTTAGGAAGGAAAACAATAAACTCCAAGTCAGTCATGTGACTGGTGTGGGAACTCAAAACAGTTTATTTATCTTTAAAATCAAAATAGAGGAATATTTTTAATCAATTCGCAATGCTTTTAAAAATGAGACTACCATAAGGCCTCCCGCACACACACACAATGCAAACGCAGAATCAGAGGAGATTTCTCCTTATGATAGTCAAAGATGCTTGATACGCATTAAAAGAACATTTCATATTATTATTAGTGTATAGTGTAGAAAATTATTTCGAAAGTAGAATATAAATCTTAGCCAACATAGACATTTCGAACTATGCCTACTATAGCTACCATCCAAACAGTGTTGCGACACCATAAGTGAATGATAGGTTCTACAACTAAAACCGTACAAGTTTCGTATTGGGAATTGGATTTCCAACAAATGGTGAGGCCAAGGAACTTCCCATTGCCACATGAGAATGCCTCTGGAAAGACATCCCCGAGAACCAAACCGGAACTCTGCCAACACAAGGCCGAGTTACCCCTAACTGGGTAACTACTGACACGAGCACGCCATTCCCCGATCGTAAACGACCTTTCTCACGGGATCCCGAAAACCAACAACCACAAAGTAATAAATTCGCAGTAACCACATAAGTTAAATATCTGGGCTCCATACCATGATACCACCTCTATCCAGAAGGAAATGTACATACCCTAAAGGGTGCTACCCCTCATAACCTTGCCGCATCTTTCCTGTTTTGACCATTTTCGGGGTGTGAGGTTCGACGAAGTCACGTCCACAAAAACATACTTTATACAAAAGCCATGCTTTGGGTCAACAAATGATCAACACAATGATCACCAGGATAGACGATCAAATAAACGATCCTATCACAATAATCAACACAATGATCATTTCAGCATCACTCAGCATGTCACATTACCAAATTGGGAATATATCGCTGATAACTTCAACTATATAACCTCTGAGCTCGTACGTCTCAGAGAAGGGTGTTAAGCTAAAAGAATAAATTCTCCGCCACCAACAGAAATATATTTGAAAGAAATCGGCTTTATATCTCAACTTGTAATGTCAGACACACAATCCATACAAGTTTGTTCCGGGTTCGAACAAAACCGAAGGCACTTACAAAGAAGTCCTTGCAATCCGGATATTCACAATCCTGATCAGATTCACCATCACATATGGAGAACTCTATACCGGAGCAACTCGGTGCAGAGTAAATCGACAGGTCATCCTATCGCTCTCGCAAATACCGGGTCTTCAACACCGATCTACAAATGCAATTCATAACGACGTATCACATATTCGGAATGGGTTATACGACCCCATGGTCCTTTCCCGGTTAACCCGAATAGTGAGCGCTTATTTAAAAATAAGTGTGGCATTCACATTCAACAAATCACATCAATTACCCATTCAAAGGGAAATATTGATAGTCGGTTATTGAACTATCACTGGATATGCACACATCACCAGATTCCAAATAATTTTCCAAATTATTTATTTTCCAAAATATCTTCACTAGATATATAATTTCAATACTCCAAAAATAAATCAATATTTACTTTTAAACAAATTCCACTTCCTTTTATAAATTCCTTAGTGAATTTATATTTCAAAATATCCATGCATATGATTTCAATAATTCATTTCAATTTATCTTCAAAAAGATAAATTCTCTAAACTTTTCATTTCACATTGGAAAAACATTTCCATACCTATACATTCATAAGTAATTCACAAATTTTATTTATTTTCAACACTTGGAAAATATTCAATATACTTAAATCGAAATTAAGTATATATTTCATTCTTTAAGGAAATCATTCTCTTAAACATATTTATTTGGGCCAAAAACGAATGTTGCGTAAAACATCGTTACGACAACCCAAATTCACTAGTATAGGGATTCGAAATTAAAATAGATATATAAATCCCAATACTATACAAAACATTTTCTTTCGGAAATCATTTACTATAACAACAGTGTTATAGTCCATCATCTCCTTTTATTTCTCGAAAACGTCTATTTCAACAATAAATGTTGAAATCTATGGTTTCGAATCACAACACCTTTTAAAACATCGTTAGATCGTTTTAATTCTATTTAAAACATCACATCTAAAACAATTTTTTTAACATATTATTCACTATTCAAAAACGTGAATATTCTTTGTTAACAAATTTCATCCTTTTATTCATTTTAATTTAAAGGATTATTCACTATTCAAAAATGTGAATATAACTCCATTAATAGGTTTCAACAAATTTTCTTGTCAAAATAAGTCGTTTGCGAATTTATAAAACAACGTTTATAAATTCCATTTCTATTTATTTATAAAAACTTACTTTTTATAAATTCTTTTATTAACCTATTCCAGTTTATAACTCAATTATAAACTAAAAGTTCATATTATAAGTTAAATACTTATAATTTATTTGTTTACAAAAACGTTCTTTTAAACTTCCCAAATTTTAAATCTTATAACTTATAAGATTTAATGATTTATCCAAAACCATTCTTCAAATAACTCCACAAATTTATAAATCTTACTATTTATAAATTTTATTTATAACTTCACAGTTTATAATTCTATAAATTTCATTCATTTATGAAATTCATTTTCACTTCATTCAAACACTTATAAAAATTCATTTTATAATGTCAATATTTCAATTCATAAATATCCATTTATAAATCTCTTAATATAAATCAATTTATATTATTCTTTAAAAACGTCTTTAAACTCCTTTATAATTTCATCATTTTTATTTATAAAATAATCAAATTTTATAAATCCTATATTTAAACTTTTCACAATAATTCTAAAATATCTCGATTAAACTATTTTATAAAATCAATAGCATCATATTCTCAAAAATCAGTTTTTAACTGTATTTCACAAAAATCATAATTTTTATAACATTAAAAATTATAACGTTTATTTATTTAAAATGGATCAATTCCAAAAATTATTTTATAAAACGTATATTTTCACAATCACTTTAGAAATCCTTTTAAAATCCCAAAATTTGGTCTATTGATGCTACACACCAAATAGTCAATCACGACTATAACGATATCATATATCAATATGAAAATCCATCAAATATCAAAATATCTGAAATCAAATAAAAACTGTTGAGGAATCCTGTTGGATCCCTCCAACCTGTTTTCCTGCATCCGCAAACATTAGCACAATACCAATTCCGTTCCAGTACGAAATTATCGCGGTATATGTTTTTATTAAATATTATCCGCTTAATAGACGGCGCAATAGGGTCTCATCCGCTAAACAAAAAATGCGGGAAATCAATAACTCCAATATATACATATGCCAATATATATATATTGCTATTATATATAATACTAATTTCACTGTTTATGAAATATTCGCGGTATATGTTTTTAATAAATAACATCCGCTTACTAACGGCGCATAATGTCTATTTTAACAATCAATAGATATCAATCAACATTCAAACATGCATTCAAATATTTTAAATCTAACTATTTAAAATAAAATCGAAACTGATTCGATTGAGTGAGAAATTCTCACCTTGGTTTTATTTCCGTTTTAGCGATTTATTTCGAATAAAATTAAACGTGCGTTTAATTTTACCCAAAATTCTCACTAACTCCAAATGACTCCAAACCAACTCCATCGCGTAGTGCTCGTCCATACGATTCCAACGCAACTGGTTTCGCGCGTTTTCGACCTCGTATGAAAAAGTTATCAATTTTACAAGTTTATACAGTTTAAACTATAATTAATTTACATTAAACATTTTATTTTCCTACCCAACTAAATCTAGGCCGTGCATAGCAGATCCAACGCACCAACTTCATCTCCCTCAACTCACGTTCTTTTCCAGATACATAGCCGACTCCTTAAACCCATTCAAAGATATTAGGGTTTTAATTTTCAACCTCCTCGACGCATTACAACTCGATCAAACTCCTCCATGCTGTGCGCCTCCCCAACCTCCATGCTCGGCCCAATCATCATTGAACTCGGTTGCGTGAATTTCTCGAGGTGCGTGCGTGAACGTGTAGCTTTGAACACAAATCGCCGCCACATCTCTGCTCAAATATTCATCATCCCCGTATGGATTGAAAGATCTCGACGAGATCTATCACTTTGTAGTTGAGTGATTTTCGTGATTATGAATGGATTGGAAGAGATTAAGAGTTGAAAATCGAAAAATTCTAGCCATTGGTTTGTAACTGGCGGCTAGGGTTTTTATTTTATTTTATTTATTTATGAAGAGGATGGTGGGCTATTTATAGAATTTCGAACGACACTATTCATCCCGGAAATTCCGAACTCCGATTTACGCGCCGTAACCAGCGTTTCTAGGGTTTACCCCGCCATCCGGACACAATGGAACAGGTTTTGGAAGCTAATTCGGACATCTGTGCGAGTTATGGCTATAAACGCTCAATTTGAATTAAACCGATTTAAGCGATTTTCTAGGCGTTTTAATTTGTATCGGACAAACGGTAAATCCAATTGACTTGAAATTTGAAACCTTACAATAATATCACATTACGGATCCGATGAAACTAGTTTCGTCGAAATCCGAGACTTTTTGAAAAATGGCTATTTTAGCTCGCCAAATTAAAATTAAAATTAAATCGATGCGTTTCGAGCTGTCACGATCAAACGATAGCTCCGATTGATACGAAAATTGAAATCCGGTAATAACTAACTATTACGGATCCAATGGAACTGGTTTCGTTCAATTCTGAGACTGTTCAAAAATTGACTATTTTCACTAGTCGATTTTAATATTAAAATATTCAATTTTCACAAATTAACTTTTAATTCGATTTTAAAAGTTCTAAAATATCATTCTAACTTCCATATGATAAAATAAAATTTTACAAATCATTTTCAATCATATTTAACCCAATTTTCAATTATTTCCATAATTTAACGTATTAAATTATCGATTTAATTATCCAATTAAATCCAAGAATTCAAGTAAAAATTTATTTGACTTATAAATTCACTTATTCATATTTAAAATTAATTAAATATTCAAATTTTAATTAATAAAAATTCTGGGTCGTTACAATCTTCCCCCCTTAAAAGAATTTCGTCCTCGAAATTAACTAGTAAGAAAAGTTATAGAATTTATTAATTTTCCAAAATTCATAGTTAAAACTTCTTACAATAACTTTACTAAGTTTTCCAAATCATACTTAGTTATCTTTTCAAAACAACTACTATTGTTTAACTTTAAATTCCAAAATCAAAGTTTAAAGTTTTCAAAATTTTCCAATTTTCTCAAATATTTTCTAACGCCTTAAATTTTCGGAAAAATTCGCCATAGTCTCCTTTGCGCGGCTCGATCCGAAAAAAAAATGACAGTATATATATATCACAAATATACATCTCATCAAGTAATGAGGCATCCCGAAGGGAAAAAAGTGTAAAAGTACGATATTTAATCCGAGATATGTACCTTATATTTTATTAGCGAGCATATACGGCTAATATAGCGCGAAAGCGAGCTCCAAATGCGAAGCAAACGCGATCCGCACCTACTAATCACTCAACAAACAACATGAGAATCATGCATGTAGAAAATAGTATCGATGTACAACATATAGCAACATAATAACTATATATGCCAACATAGCAAATGAAACAAAACAACAAATGCAAACATCAACCAACTATCATCCAACTAACATCCATAACCAATAAATATTCATTTATATTCTCATTAATATTAAATGAATTGTTTCTCAATTTAATCACATTTGATTCATTAACAATGGATGTTTACTAACATTCAATTTCAATTAGTTTATATTTACTAATTCATATTCAAGTTGGTTCACTTCCAAATCAAATTCAATTCTATTCAAATTTACTTACTTCTAATTTGAATTCAATTACATAGCTTTAAATTTCACTAATTCACTTTCATTAATACTTAATGAATTATATACAATCAACTAACAATCATATAACAACCAATGTATATATAATTACAACCAAATTACTTTGCTTTCAATTGGTTTAATTAATTGATTTTCATTCAACTTCCAATAACATTAGATTTTAATGAATTATCACTTACATTCATTATTTCATATCAATTTAATTCACATTTAATTGATTAATATTCAATCCATTCATTCAATTCTATTACAAAAGTTGAATTTCATATATATAACTTAAGTTTACATTTATCACTTCACTTTACTAATTTACTTTGATACTAATATCAACTTCATTCAACATAATTTAAGTTATATTTCCATTTCTAAAGTAAATTTCCATTTAACTTTAAATTCATTTTCATTTACAACTCATATTCATAAATATATTCATATAGTTTCACTTCTTATATATATAAGTTTATTTCACAATTGTAAATCACTTTGATTATAACTCAACTCTGATAATTCTTTTTGCTTATACAATTCCTTTATTTAGATTATTCAAACAACTAAACAATCAACTTATATACACTTTTATAATTCTGAAAAATTATTCCTTTATATATAAAATATACTCAAGGTAAAATTATTTCATTTACCCAATTTTAAAACAATATTATGTCGAATTGTTCTATTCAAGTGTTTATAGATCCCTATCAACAACGTTAAGTACTCGTATTAACCAGAATCTATATACCACTCAACAAACCAATCATCACAATATAAAACAATTTTATATTCACTAACAAATACACTCTCATAGCTATTATTACACTCAAATTCATTCTAGAGTACTGCTGACTCTATCTCTAATGAATAATACCCAACAGAACCATGGTTGTCGCTTAACCATAAGCTCTGATACCAAATGTAACGTACGCGGTTTTTCGTTGCCGAAAAACCGAATAGTTATGGGTTTAAGAAAAAAGAATTTAAGAAAAGAAAAGAGAAGAAGATAGAAAAATGGGGAGGAGAGAGAATAGAAAATTTTAAAATAGAAGCAAAAGAGAATAGAAAATAGAACGGAACAGAAAACAACAGAACAACATCAGAATCTCACAATTCGCAGCGGAACAACATATAATAATAAATGAATAATCTTTAAACAAAGAACTATCAGTTATTACATTTTATACATTACATTACATCATATCATCAGAGTGTACAACAACAACAACAAATAGTGCAGCGGAAAAAGAAATACTATATAAACTAGTAATACGACATGCCATCCAGCTTGCCTCCAGCAACTCCAGAATATCCAGAATATCCTGATAAACCTTAACTCTTGACTGCCCGTGTGGAAATTGGTGGGCACCCAGAGTTTAGGAAGGAAAACAATAAACTCCAAGTCAGTCATGTGACTGGTGTGGGAACTCAAAACAGTTTATTTATCTTTAAAATCAAAATAGAGGAATATTTTTAATCAATTCGCAATGCTTTTAAAAATGAAACTACCATAAGGCCTCCCGCACACACACACACAATGCAAACGCAGAATCGGAGGAGATTTCTCCTTATGATAGTCAAAGATGCTTGATACGCATTAAAAGAACATTTCATATTATTATTAGTGTATAGTGTAGAAAATTATTTCGAAAGTAGAATATAAATCTTAGCCAACATAGACATTTCGAACTATGCCTACTATAGCTACCATCCAAACAGTGTTGCGACACCATAAGTGAATGATAGGTTCTACAACTAAAACCGTACAAGTTTCATATTGGGAATTGGATTTCCAACAAATGGTCAGGCCAAGGAACTTCCCATTGCCACATGAGAATGCCTCTGGAAAGACATCCCCGAGAACCAAACCGGAACTCTGCCAACACAAGGCCGGGTTACCCCTAACTGGGTAACTACTGACACGAGCACGCCATTCCCCGATCGTAGACGACCTTTCTCACGGGATCCCGAAAACCAACAACCACAAAGTAATAAATTCGCAGTAACCACATAGGTTAAATATCTGGGCTCCATACCATGATACCACCTCTATCCAGAAGGAAATGTACATACCCTAAAGGGTGCTACCCCTCATAACCTTGCCGCATCTTTCCTGTTTTGACCATTTCCGGGGTGTGAGGTTCGACGAAGTCACGTCCACAAAAACATACTTTATACAAAAGCCATGCTTTGGGTCAACAAATGATCAACACAATGATCACCAGGATAGACGATCAAATAAACGATCCTATCACAATAATCAACACAATGATCATTTCAGCATCACTCAGCATGTCACATTACCAAATTGGGAATATATCGCTGATAACTTCAACTATATAACCTCTGAGCTCGTACGTCTCAGAGAAGGGTGTTAAGCTAAAAGAATAAATTCTCCGCCACCAACAGAAATATATTTGAAAGAAATCGGCTTTATATCTCAACTTGTAATGTCAGACACACAATCCATACAAGTCTGTTCCGGGTTCGAACAAAACCGAAGGCACTTACAAAGAAGTCCTTGCAATCCGGATATTCACAATCCTGATCGGATTCACCATCACATATGGAGAACTCTATACCGGAGCAACTCGGTGCAGAGTAAATCGACAGGTCATCCTATCGCTCTCGCAAATACCGGGTCTTCAACACCGATCTTCAAATGCAATTCATAACGACGTATCACATATTCGGAATGGGTTATACGACCCCATGGTCCTTTCCCGGTTAACCCGAATAGTGAGCGCTTATTTAAAAATAAGTGTGGCATTCACATTCAACAAATCACATCAATTACCCATTCAAAGGGAAATATTGATAGTCGGTTATTGAACTATCACTGGATATGCACACATCACCAGATTCCAAATAATTTTGCAAATTATTTATTTTCCAAAATATCTTCACTAGATATATAATTTCAATACTTCAAAAATAAATCAATATTTACTTTTAAACAAATTCCACTTCCTTTTATAAATTCCTTAGTGAATTTATATTTCAAAATATCCATGCATATGATTTCAATAATTCATTTCAATTTATCTTCAAAAAGATAAATTCTCTAAACGTTTCATTTCACATTGGAAAAACATTTCCATACTTATACATTCATAAGTAATTCACAAATTTTATTTATTTTCAACACTTGGAAAATATTCAATATACTTAAATCGAAATTAAGTATATATTTCATTCTTTAAGGAAATCATTCTCTTAAACATATTTATTTGGGCCAAAAACGAATGTTGCGTAAAACATCGTTACGACAACCCAAATTCACTAGTATAGGGATTCAAAATTAAAATAGATATATAAATCCCAATACTATACAAAACATTTCCTTTCGGAAATCATTTACTATAACAACAGTGTTATAGTCCATCATCTCCTTTTATTTCTCGAAAACGTCTATTTCAACAATAAATGTTGAAATCTATGGTTTCGAATCACAACACCTTTTAAAACATCGTTAGATCGTTTTAATTCTATTTAAAACATCACATCTAAAACAATTTCTTTAACATATTATTCACTATTCAAAAACGTGAATATTCTTTGTTAACAAATTTCATCCTTTTATTCATTTTAATTTAAAGGATTATTCACTATTCAAAAATGTGAATATAACTCCATTAATAGGTTTCAACAAATTTTCTTGTCAAAATAAGTCGTTTGCGAATTTATAAAACAACGTTTATAAATTCGATTTCTATTTATTTATAAAAACTTACTTTTTATAAATTCTTTTATTAACCTATTCCAGTTTATAACTCAATTATAAACTAAAAGTTCATATTATAAGTTAAATACTTATAATTTATTTGTTTACAAAAACGTTCTTTTAAACTTCCCAAATTTTTAATCTTATAACTTATAAGATTTAATGATTTATCCAAAACCATTCTTCAAATAACTCCACAAATTTATAAATCTTACTATTTATAAATTTTATTTATAACTTCACAGTTTATAATTCTATAAATTTCATTCATTTATGAAATTCATTTTCACTTCATTCAAACACTTATAAAAATTCGTTTTATAATGTCAATATTTCAATTTATAAATATCCATTTATAAATCTCTTAATATAAATCAATTTATATTATTCTTTAAAAACGTCTTTAAACTCCTTTATAATTTCATCATTTTTATTTATAAAATAATCAAATTTTATAAATCCTATATTTAAACTTTTCACAATAATTCTAAAATATCTCGATTAAACTATTTTATAAAATCAATAGCATCATATTCTCAAAAATCAGTTTTTAACTGTATTTCACAAAAATCATAATTTTTATAACATTAAAAATTATAACGTTTATTTATTTAAAATGGATCAATTCCAAAAATTATTTTATAAAACGTATATTTTCACAATCACTTTAGAAATCCTTTTAAAATCCCAAAATTTGGTCTAATGATGCTACACACCAAATAGTCAATCACGACTATAACGATATCATATATCAATATGAAAATCCATCAAATATCAAAATATCTGAAATCAAATAAAAACTGTTGAGGAATCCTGTTGGATCCCTCCAACCTGTTTTCCTGCATCCGCAAACATTAGCACAATACCAATTCCGTTCCAGTACGAAATTATCGCGGTATATGTTTTTATTAAATATTATCCGCTTAATAGACGGCGCAATAGGGTCTCATCCGCTAAACAAAAAATGCGGGAAATCAATAACTCCAATATATACATATGCCAATATATATATATTGCTATTATATATAATACTAATTTCACTGTTTATGAAATATTCGCGGTATATGTTTTTAATAAATAACATCCGCTTACTAACGGCGCATAATGTCTATTTTAACAATCAATAGATATCAATCAACATTCAAACATGCATTCAAATATTTTAAATCTAACTATTTAAAATAAAATCGAAACTGATTCGATTGAGTGAGAAATTCTCACCTTGGTTTTATTTCCGTTTTAGCGATTTATTTCGAATAAAATTAAACGTGCGTTTAATTTTACCCAAAATTCTCACTAACTCCAAATGACTCCAAACCAACTCCATCGCGTAGTGCTCGTCCATACGATTCCAACGCAACTGGTTTCGCGCGTTTTCGACCTCGTATGAAAAAGTTATCAATTTTACAAGTTTATACAGTTTAAACTATAATTAATTTACATTAAACATTTTATTTTCCTACCCAACTAAATCTAGGCCGTGCATAGCAGATCCAACGCACCAACTTCATCTCCCTCAACTCACGTTCTTTTCCAGATACATAGCCGACTCCTTAAACCCATTCAAAGATATTAGGGTTTTAATTTTCAACCTCCTCGACACATTACAACTCGATCAAACTCCTCCATGCTGTGCGCCTCCCCAACCTCCATGCTCGGCCCAATCATCATTGAACTCGGTTGCGTGAATTTCTCGTGGTGCGTGCGTGAATGTGTAGCTTTGAACACAAATCGCCGCCACATCTCTGCTCAAATATTCATCATCCCCGTATGGATTGAAAGATCTCGACGAGATCTATCACTTTGTAGTTGAGTGATTTTCGTGATTATGAATGGATTGGAAGAGATTAAGAGTTGAAAATCGAAAAATTCTGGCCATTGGTTTGTAACTGGCGGCTAGGGTTTTTATTTTATTTTTTTATTTATGAAGAGGATGGTGGGCTATTTATAGAATTTCGAACGACACTATTCATCCCGGAAATTCCGAACTCCGATTTACGCGCCGTAACCAGCGTTTCTAGGGTTTACCCCGCCTTCCGAACACAATGGAACAGGTTTCGGAAGCTAATTCGGACATCTGTGCGAGTTATGGCTATAAACGCTCAATTTGAATTAAACCGATTTAAGCGATTTTCTAGGCGTTTTAATTTGTACCGGACAAACGGTAAATCCAATTGACTTGAAATTTGAAACCTTACAATAATATCACATTATGGATCCGATGAAACTGGTTTCGTCGAAATCCGAGACTTTTTGAAAAATGGCTATTTTAACTCGCCAAATTAAAATTAAAAATAAATCGATGCGTTTCGAGCTGCCACGATCAAACGATAGCTCCGATTGACACGAAAATTGAAATCCGATAATAACTAACTATTACGGATCCAATGGAACTGGTTTCGTTCAATTCTGAGACTGTTCAAAAATTGACTATTTTCACTAGTCGATTTTAATATTAAAATATTCAATTTTCACAAATTAACTTTTAATTCGATTTTAAAAGTTCTAAAATATCATTCTAACTTCCATATGATAAAATAAAATTTTACAAATCATTTTCAATCATATTTAACCCAATTTTCAATTATTTCCATAATTTAACGTATTAAATTATCGATTTAATTATCCAATTAAATCCAAGAATTCAAATAAAAATTTATTTGACTTATAAATTCACTTATTAATATTTAAAATTAATTAAATATTCAAATTTTAAATAATAAAAATTCTGGGTCGTTACATTTATTCGTGTGCAATTGATTTTGGTTTGGATCGATTTCGTGTATATTCCAATTTTTGGTGTTTTGGTCTAATTTATGAAAATCCTATTATGGATATTTGGACATTGATATTTGAGGCGTATCGAAGAGCCGTTTAGGCTGGGTTGTCGTTCGACGTAATTCCTTAGTCATCGCCATTTGCTCGTTCGATCGTTTCCGATATTCGCTTGGCCATTTTTGGCCTAGGTTCAGGGAATGCCCTGAACCCTTCATTCAGACGTCTGAAACGTAATATTCAGACGTCTGAATATTGTTCTGGGAAGATTTCTATTCTCAGATTTAGACGTCTGAATATATGGTTTCAGACGTCTGAATTGGTTCATTTGGAACCAGAAAGGAAATAGGCTAAAAAGTGCCTATTTCAGACGTCTGAAACACTTGATTCAGACGTCTGAATTGTGTTCTGGAAATTTTTATATTTCCAGATTCAGACGTCTGAACCACTTGTTTCAGACGTCTGGAACTGCTGTATTTTGCCTATTTGCCTTTTTGTTTGAGAATTCCAATTTAAATCGATTCGTGATAATCCTATTTGTTGTTATCATTTATTATGACTTTGATGACTCTTTTTAGGGATTTTTGAATATCCATTTCGATGGATTCTTTATCGGTTTCTTTGGATTCTATTCACGTCTTCGAATGTGAATTTTTGTGATTGATTGTTCCTACAATCTTCTTTGTGATTTGTCACTTTAAAAATATAAAGGTTTTCTATACTAGTAGTAAATAACAAAATTCTTTCATCAAAACGATTTCAACACTATTTTATTACAAAGCTCGTTTCTTAAACCGTTTTCCAATCTATTAGTATATACAAGCCTTTACCTCACTCGTATGAGAAATCTAATTAAACGACTTAGTAAAACAAGTGGTATGAAACGCTTGCGTTTACTTCGTCGGTTAATTCTTGGACTTGTTCGATTGAACCTCTTGTGACAATTTCCTAGTGGAGATTTACAGTTTGTTCGTAAATATTTAAGTTAAGCAAGTGGTTATGGGACATGAAGCTAAACTCATATATTTACTAGCTTAGTGTAATTGACACTTCTCGTTGATCATGACGATCATCTTTGTGATTTAGACTAGCAATGTGCGATGTCTCTTTTTTCTACGAGGGAGACTAAACCCCGTTTTGTGGAGTTTCGACTCAAATTTGGTGGGGTAGCAACCCACGGTCTTCGGACCATTCGTGTGTCAGGTCTTCGGACCATTCGTGTGTCAAATTAATGGCTAGCTACCATGAGATAGCTTCTCGTTCGTGTGTTACAGCTGTTGGTGAGTTTTCATGCTCCCGTTCATGTGATAGGCCTCCCCCCCTTTTTATTTTATGATTTCTGGATTTCGTGTGTTGAATTCTAGAATTTATGCTTCACCAATTTTAGTGATTTTCATTGATATGATTTATCAATTTTTGTGCATTGGTGAATTGGTGTGTCATTTACTTGTTGTGAATACAAGTTTTGGGTATGATACCCTTTTTGGATCTTTGAGAAGATTCTCTGATATTGATTAATCGTTTGTTGATTATCATTTACATACTTATAGTAGTATGCCATTAAGGATATTATACGTCTATGCCATATCTTTCGTTCTATATCATGTTATCTGATATTTATAGCTAGACTGATCCGTTTATTATTTTCTTATAAATAATACTCGGGTCAGACCGAGATGTTGCAGGTGCTTCGACTTGACTTCTCTCCAGGGATCCATTACTCTGACCTTTTGCTTACTACTTAGATTAGTAGTTTTTGTTGTATACTCTTGAGATATTGACTCATTGATGTATTCTTTTGTATATCACATGTTGCTATTATTTTGTGTTATTGTGGATCCTTCTTACCACTACTCTGATGTACACTTTTATGCGTAATATTCATATCTTCTTCCGCCTTTGTGATATGAATTATCTGTGACTGATTTATGTTATGTTTGTTTCTATATTTGTTTCCGAAGATATTATAGCCACTGTGTAGTAGCTTTGAGTTTGTGTCGGCATGTCGGATTTCCACTTGAAAAGATTTGCATGTTATACTATCTGACATATCGATGCTCGCACAAAGCAATTACACGGATGGTCGCTCCTCAACAGCCTTATTCTCCGTGCTAGTTGACAGCATTCACCGTAATGTTCTTGGCTAGCGTGGGTATAGAGGTGTGGCGTCACAGCTTGGTATCAGAGCCAAACTTCGGAACAATATGGAATAATATAACAAGGATCATCGTCCTAAGTCCATCTTAGGAGTCGTGCTTTAGGATTTAATTCGAGTCTTCGTACCGATTCATCCTATTTTCATTATGATTCCTTGTTTATCCATCAAGATTGCTTGATATTCAATTTGGTGAATAACCTTTTTCTTCTTCTTCTTTCTTTCTAAAGGGAAAAAAATGTCTAGACCAGGCCGCCCCAGAGCCGTACCGTCTAGCACTCCACCCCAAGATGGAGTTTTTATGACTGCTCAACTGCTTCTTGATTTAGTGACAAATGCTCAAGCAGCTGGAGCTAACCCGGAACTTACTCACCCAAAATCGGGATTTGCACGCTTGTGCAGCGATTACACTAATTTGGGTGGGGAGCCATTCAAAGGTTCCGAAACTGTTATTGAAGTACAGGCTTGGCTAAGGTCATGCAATCAAATCTTTTCTCGCATGAATCTTATTGACCTTCACCGAGTTCAGGTGGCCTCTAGTATGCTCCGAGAAAGAGCATTGGACTGGTACGAACTTTTTATTTCTGAGATTAATGAACCGGATCTCACCTGGGAGCAATTCCGAGGACGCTTCGAATTAAAATTCGTTCCAGAAGCTGAGAAAGTGACATTGGCTCGACGATTTATAGACCTTGTTCAAGGTGAGTCCTCCGTGACTGATTACGTCGCCTCCTTCGAGTCGCTTTCCAAATATGGGGTAGAATACATCAACACCCCTTTAAAGAAGAACCAGAGGTTCGTCTATGGCTTAAACAAAGATCTTAAGAAGCCATTACTTCTAAAATTAGAAGTTTTTTTCGACCAACTCGTAGATATCTCTCTTCGTCTTGAAGAGGCGGATCGGGACAATAATGTTGAAGTGGTGGGTTCCAAACCAAGCTTCAACAACAACAAGAAGAGGCCCAGCAAATTCAAAGGTCCTTATCCCAATAAGAAAGGGAGGCAAGCAACTCCTGTTGAAAAGACCTTTTCCTCTACTCAAGGGAAACGCTATAATTGTGGTTCGAAAGACCATTTTGCGAACAAGTGTTCAAAGCCTCGTACTTGTCGCCATTGCAAAAGCCCGGACCATTTTATGCATGTGTGTCCCAAACTTCAAAATAGGAGGGAGGGAAAGTTGAATGTTGCTCAAGCCCCTGGCAACACATCTCGTGGCCAAGGTATTTCTCATTCTATTCTGGATGGAATTATTTTATTTCGTGATCATCCTATTCGAGTCCTTTTTGATACGGGTGCGTCCCATTCTTTTATATCAAAAGAACTTGTTGATACTTTTTCTTTGGATGTTTTGTGTTTAATGACTTCTTTGAGAATTGCGAATCTGGTTGGTGGATCCGCGATAATCAGTTTATTGTGTAAAGATGTCGAGGTTATTTTGTGTGATTTTTCTTTCCGAGCCGATTTGCATGTCATGCGTTATTTAGGCTTTGGAATGATTTTGGGAATGGATTGGCTTAACCGTTATGAAGCTCATATCCTATGTCCTGAGCGGACTATTCATCTTCGACATCCTCAATCTGTTAATCAGGTTTCTGTTATTCTTAAAGATTCGGATTCTGCTTTGGTTTCATCTTTATATTCTTTAAACCCTCGTGTGATGACGACGATGATGATGAGGGTGATATTATTTCTCTTATTCACGTCGTTCGTGAATTTTCCGTCATATTTGAGCCCGTTTTAGGATTACCACCTAAGCGAGCAATTGAGTTCAGAATTAATCTTAATCCTAGAGCTCAACCTATCACTCGTCCTTCTTATCGTATGTCCAATAAAGAAAATGAGGAGATGCGTAAACAATTATCCGAATTGGAGACGAAGCAATTTATTCGCTCTAGTTCCTCGCCTTGGGGAGCTTCGGCTATTTTTGTGAAGAAATCCGATGGTACACTTAGGCTTTGCGTTGACTATCGCAAGCTTAATGATCTTACTATCAAAAATAAATATCCTTTACCTCGGATTGATGACCTATTTGATCAACTTAGTGGTGCTAGAGTCTTTTCACAATTGGACTTGGCTACCGGTTTTCATCAGCTTCGTATTGCAGAGGATAGCATTCCTTTGACATCGTTCCGTACTCGGTATGGATCTTATGAATGGCTTGTTATGCCATTTGGGTTAATGATGCCCCGGCTTATTTCGTTGACTTAATGAATCGAGTTTTTAAAGACTTCCTCGATCGAATTGTTCTCATCTTTATTGATGATATTCTTGTGTATTCTAAAACCGAGGAGGAGCATGAAAAACATCTTCGAATTGTATTGGAAACTCTTAGGAGTAATCAATTAAAAATAAAATATTCTAAATGCCATTTTTGGCAATCTCGTGTGAAGTTTCTCGGTCATATTATTTCCGAATCCGGAATTTCCGTGGATCCTTCAAAGATTGAAGCGATTCAAGATTGCAAGAGACCGGAGAGTGTGACAGAGATTCGTAGTTTCCTTGGATTGGCAGGTTATTACCGTTGTTTTATCAAAGACTTTTCTAAGATTACCGTACCTCTCACTAGCTTGACGAAGAAAGGTGTTAAATACATTTGGTCGGACAAATGTGAAGCTTCTTTTCAGAGATTAAAAGAGCTTCTTTTTTATGCTCCTATTCTTGTTATCCCCGAGGGGAATCAGGATTTCATTGTTTATACCGATGCTAGTCACGTTGGTTTGGGTGCCGTTCTTATGTAAAGAGAACGTGTTATTGCTTATGCTTCTAGGCAATTGAAGCCTGCCGAGACTAGATATGCCACTCATGATTTAGAGCTCGCGGCTATTGTTTTCGCCCTTCGTATTTGGCGTCATTATCTATTAGGAGAGAAATTTGTTCTTTATACCGATCATAAGTCTTTGAAATATTTATTTTCTCAAAAGGAACTTAATTTGCGTCAACAACGTTGGCTCGAGTTCCTTGCTCCTTATGATCTTGATATTCTTTATACTCCCGGAAAGGGTAATCGTGTCGCCGATGCTCTTAGCTGAAAACAACAAGCTGTTGTTTCTCTGATGATATCCGAATGGAACGATCTTGAGATCTTATCCACTTGTGAGATTCGAGACCGCGTATCCGATTTATGTTCATCACTTGTTTTATGTAGCCTTGAGGCTCATCCTTCTCTTCTAGACCGCATTCTTGAAGCTCAAAGGCTAGATCCCGAATTGGCTCTTCTTGGCCAAAATATAAAGGATAAAATTGATATTGAAGGTTTGAAAGACTTTGATATCGATTCTCGTGGCGGCATTCGTAGATTTGGTATACTAGTCGTGCCAAATACTAGTGATCTTCGTAAAGATATTTTAGAAGATTCACATCGTTCTAAATTCACCATTCATCCCGGTAGTAGTAAAATGTACGCGGATATGAAGCGACTATATTATTGGGAGGGAATGAAATTCGATATTGCTAACTTTGTTAAGTGTTGCATGACTTGCCAACTCGTTAAGGCCGAACATCAAAGGCCCGGTGGGTTATTGCAACCTTTAGAAATTCCAATTTGGAAGTGGGACCAAATTTCCATGGATTTTATAGATGGCCTTCCCCGTTCTCGATCGGGTCACGATAGCTTATGGGTGATTGTTGATAGACTTACTAAATCTGCCCATTTTATTCCCATTCGGTCTAACCGAACCGTTCCTCTTTTGGCCAAACTCTTTGTTAAAGAGATTGTTAAATTACATGGTGTTCCTACTTCTATTGTTAGTGATCGCGATCCATTGTTTACTAGTGGATTTTGGGAGAGTCTTCAAAAAGCTTTGCGAACGAAGCTCAATTTTAGCACCGCTTATCATCCTCAGTCCGATGGACAAACCGAGCTTGTGAATCAAACTCTTGAAGATCTTCTTCGTGCTTGTGTTCTGGATTTTGGTGGAAGTTGGGAAGATCATATTTCACTAGTTGAATTTTCCTACAATAATAGCTTCCAATCTAGTATTGGTATAGCACCTTTCGAGCCACTCTATGGAAGGCCATGCCGATCTCCTTCTTGTTGGCTTGAGGCCGGTGAGAAGCTGGTTTTAGGTCCAGATTTTATTCGCGATTCCACAGAAAAGATTGATCTTATTCGTCATAGGATGAAAGAAGCCCAGAGTAGACAAAAATCCTATGCCGATAACCGGAGAAGGAAGTTAGAATTTTCTGTGGGAGATCTTGTGTTCATTCGTGTATCACCTATGAAAGGTGTTGTACGTTTCAGTCGATCGGGAAAATTGGCGCCTCGATATATTGGGCCATTTCTTATCACTGAACGTATTGGTTCCATGACTTATCGCCTTTTATTACCGGCTCAATTTTCTGCTGTTCATGACGTGTTTCACGTTTCTCAATTACGGAAGTGCCTTCGAGATTCCGATTCTGTTCTTGAGCCCGGTGTTGTGGAAGAGATTGAAGTTTCGCCTAATTTAACTTATGAGCAACATCCTATTCGTATCATTGCTTCGGAGGTCAAACGACTTCGAAATAAAGATGTTCCGCTTGTTAAAGTTCAATGGTCTTCAAATCCTAAGGATAGTTCTTGGAAATCTAGAGAGTACATCGAGCGAACACATCCGGACTTACTTTCTCGTGCTCTTTGAGGTGAACTTCTTATTTCAAACTTCTTTTGTGTTGAATATGCTTTTATGGTTGTTACTATATATCTTCTTCTTAAAATATTGCGAGGACGCAATTTCTTTAAGGAGGGGAGTCTGTAACAACCCGCATATTTATCGATTTTATATTTAAATATTTTATTTAAATATTTTATCGTTAGTCGGATTTTAGTCCGAAAATCTACTTTTTGCATACGGTCGAATTAGGACTCGGGACCACTCCCATTGAGTTTAAAATGCCGTTTGCGACCTTTTTGAGTATAAGCTTCGATATGTTTGGGGAAAGTTGATTTTTGCTACTTTTCACTTTGGGTTTGGTTTGGGCTCAGCCCTATGTTAACTTATGCTCAAATCTGAGCCACTCTTCCCCACCCACCCTCATTCTCTTCTCATTTCAGTTTTTATAGCATTAATGGTGGGAGAGATTGGAAATTAAAACTCCAAAACCCTAGTTCCTTTTTGCAACTTCAAATTCCTAGCTCCAAACTCAAGAAGAACCCATTGGTAAGCTTCTCTCCTTCTTCTCCAACTTATTCTCTTACCAATTTCAGAAATTCCTAAACCTTATTTTGGGAATGTTCTTGTTTTGAGCATAGATTCAAGCTCATTTGGGTTGTGTTGAAGAGAGGTTGATTCTCCTTTTGCTTTCAAGCTTCTTCTTGTTCGATTTTGTAAAAAGGTGAGATTTTTATCTCACATCTTTGTCTATAATTATCTTCGATTGTTAGGTATGAATTCCTAACGTTTATTCGTGTGCAATTGATTTTGGTTTGGATTGATTTCGTGTAGATTCCAATTTTTGGTGTTTTGGTCTAATTTATGAAAATCCTATTATGGATATTTGGACATTGATATTTGAGGCGTATCGAAGAGCCGTTTAGGCTGGGTTGTCGTTCGACGTAATTCCTTAGTCATCGCCATTTGCTCGTTCAATCGTTTTCGATATTCGCTTGGCCATTTTTGGCCTAGGTTCAGGGAATGCCCTGAACCCTTCATTTAGACGTCTGAAACGTAATATTCAGACGTCTGAATATTGTTCTGGGAAGATTTCTATTCCCAGATTCAGACGTCTGAATATATGGTTTCAGACGTCTGAATTGGTTCATTTGGAACCAGAAAGGATATAGGCTAAAAAGTGCCTATTTCAGACGTCTGAAACACTTGATTCAGACGTCTGAATTGTGTTCTGGAAAATTTTTATATTTCCAGATTCAGACGTCTGAACCACTTGTTTCAGACGTCTGAAACTGCTGTATTTTGCCTATTTGCCTTTTTGTTTGAGAATTCCAGTTTAAATCGATTCGTGATAATCCTATTTGTTGTTATCATTTATTATGACTTTGATGACTCTTTTTAGGGATTTTTGAATATCCATTTCGATGGATTCTTTATCGGTTTCTTTGGATTCTATTCACGTCTTCGAATGTGAATTTTTGTGATTGATTGTGCCTACAATCTTCTTTGTGATTTGTCACTTTAAAAATATAAAGGTTTTCTATACTAGTAGTAAATAACAAAATTCTTTCATCAAAACGATTTCAACACTATTTTATTACAAAGCTCGTTTCTTAAACCGTTTTCCAATCTATTAGTATATACAAGCCTTTACCTCACTCGTATGAGAAATCTAATTAAACGACTTAGTAAAATATGTGGTATGAAACGCTTGCGTTTACTTCGTCGGTTAATTCTTGGACTTGTTCGATTGAACCTCTTGTGACAATTTCCTAGTGGAGATTTACGGTTTGTTCGTAAATATTTAAGTTAAGCAAGTGGTTATGGGACATGAAGCTAAACTCATATATTTACTAGCTTAGTGTAATTGACACTTCTCGTTGATCATGACGATCATCTTTGTGATTTAGACTAGCAATGTGCGATGTCTCTTTTTTCTACGAGGGAGACTAAACCCCGTTTTGTGGAGTTTCGACTCAAATTTGGTGGGGTAGCAACCCACGGTCTTGGACCATTCGTGTGTCAGGTCTTCGGACCATTCGTGTGTCAAATTAATGGCTAACTACCATGAGATAGCTTCTCGTTCATGTGTTACAGCTGTTGGTGAGTTTTCATGGTCTCGTTCATGTGATAGGCCTCCCCCCCTTTTTATTTTATGATTTCTGGATTTCGTGTGTTGAATTCTAGAATTTATTCTTCACCAATTTTAGTGATTTTCATTGATATGATTTATCAATTTTTGTGCATTGGTGAATTGGTGTGTCATTTACTTGTTGTGAATACAAGTTTTGGGTATGATACCCTTTTTGGATCTTTGAGAAGATTCTCTGATATTGATTAATCGTTTGTTGATTATCATTTACATACTTATAGTAGTATGCCATTATGGATATTATACGTCTATCCCATATCTTTCGTTCTATATCATGTTATCTGATATTTATAGCTAGACTGATCCGTTTATTATTTTCTTATAGATAATACTCGGATCAGACCGAGATGTTGCAGGTGCTTCGACTTGACTTCTCTCTAGGGATCCATTACTCTGACCTTTTGCTTACTACTTAGATTAGTAGTTTTTGTTGTATACTCTTGAGATATTGACTCATTGATGTATTCTTTTGTATAGCACATGTTGCTATTATTTTGTGTTATTGTGGATCCTTCTTACCACTACTCTGATGTACGCTTTTATGTGTAATATTCATATCTTCTTCCGCCTTTGTTATATGAATTATCTGTGACTGATTTATGTTATGTTTGTTTCTATATTTGTTTCCGAAGATATTATAGCCACTGTGTAGTAGCTTTGAGTTTGTGTTGGCATGTCGGATTTCCACTTGAAAAGATTTGCATGTTATACTATCTGACATATCGATGCTCGCACAAAGCAATTACACGGATGGTCGCTCCTCAAAAGCCTTATTCTCCGTGCTAGTTGACAGCATTCACCGTAATGTTCTTGGCTAGCGTGGGTATAGAGGTGGGGCGTCACAGTTATAACATGGGTATCCTAGTGTTGGGATTTTCAAATAATCAAATAGTAGGTGTAGATTAGATAGCTTTCAGCCCTTGGATTTTGGTAATCGCATTGTGGATCGAGTTTGCTTAACTTCAGCATTGCTGTTGGATCGAGCTTGTTAGTTTGCGAGTTTCTTTAAGATTTTGGTTTTGGATAATGAAAGTCTTTCGAGCTTTGGAGTTTTGGAATAAAGATGTTATATGGTGATCTCTCTCCTGGAATAGATGTTGTTTCCGCTGTTATCTTTTTCCGCCGTTGTATACTGGCTTTGATGTTAAAGAATGTTGTATCATTGTTGTAATCAACTATTGTGCGTCAATGATACATTCATTTATTTTTCCGTTGTGTTGTTGTACTTAATGTGTTATAGGCTCCGGCGCAATCAAATTTCAACATTTGAATCTGTGGCATTCGAATACGGTGAAGTATTGATGTCGATTTTCGAGTGCTGAAATTCAGGTCGTGACAACCGTTATGATGTAAATATGTGTTATGTTACTAATCTTTTTTAGACAAACGGTAATTCACCATTACCAGTGCAAAGGTTACCAGATTATCGGTATACCAACCTATCGATAATGGTAATGATAAGCAATTTCCACTTACCAATAAAAATGGTACAACAACGGTATTTGTGAAATGGTAACGGTAACCATTCCCATAACAGCCCTACTAACTTTTAGAGAAGTTAACTAAGTTTCATAAAAATTAAGTATGTTTAAGTTTTCAGAATAAATTAAATTTATAAAAATAACAAAGTTAGTAAAATTTTAACTAAGTTTTGTAAAACTTGACCAAGTTTTATAAACATCCGATTAAATTAATTAAGTTATTACAATTTAACCAAGTTTTATAAAAAGCTAAATATGTTTTATAAAAATTTAATTAGTTTTTTGTAAAATTAAACTAGGTTAGACAAATTATGAAAATTAACTATGTTAACCAAGTTTTATAAAATGTAAGTAATTTTCTATCTTTACTAAGTTTTAGAAAACTAAAAATAAATTTATATAAATTAACTAAGTTGTGTAAAAAATAAAGTTAAACAAGTTGTATATTAAATAATTACTTAAACATTGACAAAATTTTCTAAACGGTAAGTAAATTTAAAAAATAATAATTATGTTTATAAAAATTTAACAAAATTATCGAAGTTTTATTAAAATTAAATAAATTTATAATAATCAACCTAATTTATAAAAATTAACTAATTTCTGTAGAAGTTAATTAAGTTTTATACAAATTAAGCAAGTCTATAAAAAATAACTAAGTTTATAAACTTTAATTAAGTTTTTAAAATAAATTAAATTTATAAAAATAATAAGTTAATAAAATTTAACTAATTATTATAACATTTAACAAAGTTTTATAACATTCGACTAAATTAATTAAATTTCTAAAATTTATCCAAGTTTGATAAAAATAATAATTGTGTTTTCTGAAAATTTAATTGAATTAACAAAGTTTCTATAGAATTTATTAAGTACCAAAAAGATTGCTAATCCAATTCTAAAACATAATAAACCACCGGCTTCTTCATTATGTACCTTTAACTACGTAATTAGTTATTACTGAGATTGTGTTAGAGGAATTAGAGGAATTAGAGGAATTGTTGCTGAGACTGTGTTAGAACTAAGATTCTTTATCTATCAGTATGGATTTGTCTATCACTTGAAGCTAACATGAAAAGCTAAAAGCATTTTGGTAATTTCGTTCTTGAATTACTGTCTTTTTGGCTTTATCATGTGAAATGGTAAATACCATGGTTTATGTTACTAGATTCAGGTTTATGGTATGTCATGGGTTTTGATTTTTCTTATTTGATTTGTTGCTCCTACTAGATACTGCATCGCATTTATTTATGAAAATAAACTCATTCTGTTCTGATTTATAATATATATGAAGCAACCGGCATGCAAATAGTTATTTAATTATATAATGTAATAAAATTAGGTCCACTAATTTATAATCATTTTTTTGTTTTATATGCAGGAAATGGCTTCTTCAACTGAATATATTTTGACGCAATGGTTTACAATCTTCTGAAATATCAGGTAAGAACTAAATATATTTATCATGTTCATAATTAAAACTGTGTACTGTGGTTGTGTATATATAACTAAATCGTTAAAAATGTCGTCATGTATATAATGTTGCTTTCTCTGCCCCGTTTATGGCCCCAGATGAGTACCATAAATTCGCCAATGGCGAACAATGGAAGTTGGATGGAGATGAGGTCGCAGAAACTACCGTGATTAGAACTCATTTGAAGGGAATGCCCGATCGAGAGAACACTGAAGTTGTAGCATCAAGTGAATGGGCGGCTAGTCCAGGGTATGCTGAAGAATTTAATTGTCCTTTCCTAACTCCAACAAAAATGTTGGGGATTGTGGAAAGTTCAAGGAAACAACTTCCAATAGGATGGTTCCACAAACACCTATCTCAAATGGTTGTAGCTCTCCTTATAATAATATCTCACACCTGCTGGTAATTGTCACCATGATACTTCATTAGGTAAGTTAAGTATGACTTTTGTATTATATTAAGTGAACAATGGTTTCCATGACGATTTCTGTGCATTACTAATGTGTATTTCAACTTTATAGGTGTGCTAAACAAAAAGTTCATCAGTTTACTCAAACATACTCCAGATGGTAGTCTTGATTTGAATAATGCTACTGAAACTCTTGACGTAAAAACAAAATACAAAATCCGTTGGTGTTGAGGGGCAAAAAAACTAAAATCAAATTTGTTATTCTTAGAGAGGCAAATCCCAACACAGACTTATTACTCTGTGGCTGTAGGAGAGTGGGCATACTGGAAGTTAACATTCTCTTAGATAAAGAGATAGTAAAAGTTGGAGTCCTGTTAATTATCCTTTTTAATCCTATACTGTATTTTTTCAGGTACAGGAAAGGGGAATATATGAAATTACGAATGTTTTAGAAGGAATCAAACTGATAGAAAAGACATTCAAGAATAGAATACGTTGGAAGTAAGATGTTATCACTTCCAATCTTATACTAAGAACTACGTAGCTTGTAATTAGATGTTACCCCATTTATCTCTTTGAATGAAACCTTTTGAGATTGAACATGATATCTAACTAAGTTAATTAATTTTTATAAAATTAATTAAGTTTATAATAATTAACTACACCAAGTTTGTTAAAATAAAATAATTTTATAAAATTTCTAAGTTTTATAAAAATTAATAAGTTTATAACAATCGACATGCAATTGTTGAGTACAATTTTAAAATAAAATATAACATTAAAAAAATTATCTAAGTTTTATAAAAATTAAATATATTTATAAAAGTTAGCCTAATTTATATGAAAATAACTAATTTTTGTTGAAGTTAAGTAAATTTTATAGAAATTAAGTAAGTTTAAGTTTTCAAAATAAGCTAAATTTATAAAAATAATAAAGTTAATAAATTTAACTAAGTTTTATGAAACTTGACCAAGTTTTATGAACATCCGATAAGTTTGCAAAATTTAACGAAGTTTTGTAAAAAGCTAACTATATTTTGAAAAAATTTAATTAGTTTTTGTAAAATAAACTAAGTTATAAAGATTAACTGCGTTAACCAAGTTAACCAAGTTTTACAAAAAGTAAATAATTTTGTACCTTAACTAAGTTTTAGAAAACTAAAAATAAATTTATAAAAATTAACTAAGTTGCATAAAAATTTAAATAAGTTAAATAAGTTGTGTATAAATTAAATAATTATCTAAATATCGACAAAATTTTGTAAAAGGTAAGAAAATTCATAAAATAATAAGTAAGTTTACAAAAGTTTGACAAAGTTATCAAAGTTTTATAGAAATTAAATAAATTTATAAAAATCAACATAATTTAGAAAAATTAACTAAATTCTATAGAAGTTAACTAACTTTTAGACAAATTAAGTAAGTTTATAAAAGATAACTAAGTTTATAAACTTCAATTAAATTTAAAAAAAATAAGTTTATAAAAATAACAAGTTAATAAAATTTAAATAATTACTATAAAATTTAACCAATTTTTATAAACATCCGACTAAATTAATTAAATTTGAAAATTTATCCAAGTTTGATAAAAAAATTATTAACAAAAATTTAACTAAATTAACAAAGTTTCTATAGAATTTACTAAGTATCATAAAGATTTCGCTAAGTTAATTAATTTGCCAAAAGTTAAACTGTTATCGTAGAAATAAATCAAGTTTTATAAAAGTTAAATATGTTTTAAAAAATTAATGGTATCTGTACTCGTTTAAATACAATAGTGGTTTAGAATTGAATAAGTTTATAAACATCATGTATTGTTGTTCAAATGTGTCACTTGTACGCATATTTTTCATGAATCATGTCTACTATGACTAATTATTGAACTTTTTCTTTACCGGTAACTAATACAATTGGTGGTAGGAAGTAGCAACAAGGTGATTTGAAGTAATATATAGTGTCGTGTGTATCTTTAGTGTTTGAATATTAATATGTATCATTTTGGTAAGATTGCTTGCGTATCATATTAATTTTGTTTACTTGCATTTGTTATTTTCATCCATAGTTATGAAATATAATAAACACATGTTGTTTTGGTGTAATTTTATTTGTTTACATATAACGTATTGGTAATCAAATCTGATTTTACTGATATTTAAATTCGTTATACATATATGCATTGAAATATCAAAAAGAAGCGTAGAAAATCATATGCAATAAGATGATAGCATTAAAAAATGCTATAAAAAGTTACAATAGCGTTTTTAAAGCGCAATAATATGTAGCTGTTGATAGTAGCCCAAAAATGCTATTATTAAGAGAGTTTTGATGGGTTGGTAAAATGTTATTGGTGGAAACTTTTATTGCGTTTTTTCTTGCTGTCTAATAACCCTTCCTATATATAGCATGTTTTTTTACAGCGTGCGCAAAAACGCCATTAAAACAATTTACAGCATTTTCCAAACACTTTAAAAGAACTCATTATGTTGCTAAAGTCACGTACTTATAACGACATGCTCATATACAACGTTTATAAAAACGCTATAAAAACCTTTTATTGCGTTTTCTAAACGCTATTAAAAGTCTAAATTGTTGTAGGTTTCAAATATGTAATTACCGTCTCTTGCTATATAATTTTAGTACAATATATCACATAATATGATATAACACATACTTATTTAAAGAAATACACACACACATATGAGCATAAAACTAAATATATATACATAAATATGTACATATTTATATGTAAAAAGATTTCATATAATTTAAAAATAAAATAATTCAAAATTCAAATTAAACCCTTTAAAAATTCAAATTGGAAACTAGATATAGGTTTAAAATATCGTTTTAAATTCGAATTCAAAACTAAATTTTATATAATTAATTTATTAAATATATTTATATATAAACATATACGAAAAAATATATTATGTTTTTTCAGGAAGTACAAAAAAATAAACATAATTATATTTTAACTTATATAAAATCCTAATAGTATAATTAAGTATAAAATATAATTATATATAAATATATTCCATGGTAGATTAATTTAAGAAAAAACAAATTTTGTTAAAAATCCATATGGACTAAAACAATTTTTTTAATTTAGACTAATATTTTTGTATGGAATAAAAGAAAAAATTGTTTATTTATCAATTCCATATATAATTATTTACACACACATATGTATTAACAAGTTGAAATTCAACAAATAATATGTACATCATTTTAAATAAAAAATACGTAAATAAAATTAGTTTTTTAAATAATAAAATACATAAAATAATTAATATGTACATCATTTAACAATTAATATGTACATTATTTTAATAATTTTTTACACACACTTATATATACTTATTAGTTACCTTCCCCTCGATATCCTAATAATATCCACCGCATGTCATAAACAAGCTATGGGACTACGCTCTACATTAATCATGATCCAACACATTTCCCTCATAGTTAATTGACTACTGACCTAGGTGACACATGGGAAAACACTCACAGCTAAGCATACAACAATATATACTGACATAAAGTAAGAGGCCGACACACGACCAAATATACAAAATGATGTTGCAGATCTAGGACGTGACCACTGTGACTAGACCACCACGATGGATACTGCCCAAACAGGTTCACTTTCGAAAATGAAAGTAAGTTGGAAAAGGTAGATAAGCACAATAGTATCTACACCCAATAGCCAACACATAGCTACTCAAAAATACCAACATATGACTCTGTATATGTTGCTGCCATACTGCTTGATACTATTGCCGACACATGGCTATAAATATTGCTCCACACAAATTGATAATATTGCAAACACATGGAAATACATGTGACTCATCGCAACAAGTCTCCACAAATCCCCATCACATGAGTGTAATCTACTTACAATGAATAATTTGATAAATATCATAATGACGTCCCATATCACCACATGATACTCCAACATTTATTCATTGCTTATAAACCGCACTCAATCTCTACAAAATTTATTCACACACAACACAAACACATACACATATTTGCATACACACATAGATTGCACATAAAAGCACATAGGAAAACACAAAACTTTCACAAAAACACAATAGCACTTACACATATGCAAATCTCATACACATGCGCATCTCACACACACAAACACTGTAACGCACTCATGCATACAAAAATTGCACATGCATAACACCACCAGTTCATAACATACACTATTATATATTCAAATATCATTTCAATTTATTCTTATGTTCATAAAATCATAGGATTCGACATAAGAGTGTGGGTGAAAAACTCACATATACACTATGCTCCATCCTCTGCCTCTTCCTCCTTGATTGCACGCATCCAAATTCTAATACCTTAATGAAACTCTAACCGTTTCTTTGTGCGAGTGTATACATCGGCATCGAGACACAAATATTTTAATTCAGGGATTTATAGATTTATATTGGAATTAAAATTGATTTATTAGAGAGGTGGGGTTTAGGGATGAAGGCAATTTGCAAAAGTTTGGTAATGTAATCATCGATGTTATATTTGTAGGATAAGATGAAGAGTCAAGAAATAGAAAATTCTGGAGTTTGAAGAAGTAAAGAAAAACATTATATAAGGTTTAGGATTGTTGGGCTTTTGGGCTTCACTTCATTTCCATTTTTTTTTTATTTTCTTAAAATTTAGTTTTTAATTTCAAAACAACTTATACATTCAAGCCTAAATGCAAAATCATTATTTGTATTACATAATTTATTTTCTATGATTTTACTTAATTGTTTTATTTAAATGTTTTACTAACTAATTTCAAAACTATATTAACAAATTTGTTCACCTATCCAAATAAACTTGATATTTTGCAAAATATCAATTTGTTTCCTAATTTTAATTCAATTAACTTTAAATGCCAAAAATTTTGAATTTAAATCGTTATTAATTAATTTTAAAATTTATTTATTTTACAGTTCTTAAAACACCTATTTGTAATTAATAAAATATTTATTATTAATTACTCCTAAAATCGGGTTGTTACATAAATCAAATTCAAATCCACATCAGTATCGTATATCAATACATGTGTATATAACTTTTATACACGTGCAATTTTCAATACTAATTCAAATAAATCAAATAAAATTCCATATTAATATTTCAAAAATATTAATTAATTTGTAATAATTATATTATATATCTTAGTTAAATATAACTTATATAGCTATAAATTTGCGTCTTGATTAAACATAATCTATATCCTAGCTAAAATTGGTATATTAGTTTCATTTTCTAAAATGAATTTTATTGATTATGTCTGCACTACCATTCTATTATGTTGTTTGTTTATAAACTTTTTTCTATTCATGATGTACTATAAGGTTCTTTTTTTATTGGTGTACATAATGATTTGAATTATGTTATGTGGTTTGTGTAATAAAATCTATGTTTCTACCATTTAACTAAATATTATGCTTCATATATCATAAATCCAACATAACATAACTTTTTTGTGTAGGTAAAATTATTGGTCTTGAATTAAAATATATACGCACTATACACAACATATTAATAAACTGATTGAGTCTTAACTTATTTTTTCACAGGGCTTGTTGTGATATACTTCTAAAATTTTATCCGAACTTGAAATTTATGTATATTTTATTATCTATTAACTCAAAGTAGATAGATTTAGTGTAACATATTCATTTAGTATGGTCATTGCAAAAACATTTGTATATATAAAGTATATATTGTTATGTTTACTTACACTGAAATTAAGCTTTGCAATTACATACGCATGAACCATATATTCACAAGATTACAAAGTTCAATTCACTAATCGTATAAATATCATTCTATAGTTTACATGCTTTATGAATTCTGTTAGGCTAAAATTCAGATTAATTCGGCGTGTTCTAATCATGTGGAGTCAAAGGAAATTGAGTAAGTTGAATTAATTAGCAAAGTACATTTTTTGAGTCCGCATAAAGTCATTATGTGAATTTTTCTTTGTGAAAATCCTTGAATAAAAATTCACAAAGTCTTATAAATCCAAGCGGCCATTAAAATCACAATTCAAGCTCTCTTTATTATGCAAGAAGCAAAATGAAAATAGAGAAGAAGATCAATTTGAAATAAGCCGCTTTTTATTGGAGAGTATAAGTCTATTTGTAGAAAAATCATGCCCTCACTATATCTAGATATCTTATTTATCTCTTTAGGAAAATGAATATCCCTAGAATTTTTTTTAGTTCAATACTTTTTTTTATCTCCACTTGGACTAATTCTCCTACTTGGCTTCTGGTATTAAAAGCGAGTTGTGTATAATGATACTATTGTTCCGGACCATTAGGTACGAAGATCCGTGTAAGATATGCACCTCTTCAGGAATAAAAAACCGATCCACTTTCATTTCGTATTTTGGACTAAATTCTTTTACTCCTCAATACTCAATCAAATCTTCTTTTTTTATGATTGATTTTTAACCAATTATGTGCATCAATATAATTACCTGGAGTAAGCGCTATAGCCTGCTTCCAATGCTTATCAGCTTGATCGAACCACGCCTCCGCAATTTCAAAATCACCCTATAGAATGGCCTGTTCTCCACGGTTGGAATAAGTGGTTCAATTCCTTCACTTAGAGCCATACTTGATATTGACATATGACACTAAAAGAAAATTAATTACTAAGACTCTGTTGATACGTCACTTTGATGATCTGTTAGCGTAGCTTTGCATTGATCCCTCCATGATGATGTGGCTTGGTTGGACCAACTAAGTATTGCCACGTGACCTTATGGGGGTGCTTTATGCATTGATTTTTTTGATTTGTGGTAGCAACCAACCAGGATAGCTCCATAAACTTAATATGTGATGGCTTCATGAACTTACTTATGCTATAGCCATAAGCCTTTAACGTGCAATGGCACCATAACTGCAATATGCAATGGCTTGATGATTTAACAAGTGATGGCTCTTTACCCCAACATGCGATAGCTCCATAAACTTAATATGCTATAGCTATATACCTTTAACATGTAATAGCACAATATCTTAATATGTGATGGTTTGATGATTCAACGTGTGATGGCTCGTTACCATAGACTTGCAATAGCTCTATAAACTTAATATGCCATAGCCATATAATTTTAGCATGCAATGCAACAATATCTTTAATATGAGATGGTTTAATGATTCAACATACGATGGCTCCTTAGCCTTAACATGCGATAGTTCCACAAACTCAATATCCTATAGCTACATACATTTAACATGTAATGACACCATATCTTCAATTGTGATGGTTTGGTGATTCAACATGTGATGGCTCTATGGCCTCAACATGTGGTAGCCCGTAATTTTGAATAGATGATAGCTCTATTAAGTCTTCAATATGCGATAGATTCACAAATGTCCACTTTTAATAGTTCAATCGTCATCATGTGATGGCTTTGCGAACATCAACCCTCGATAACCTATTTTATCAACATGGGATAGTTTTGGGATCATCAATTTTCGATAGGCTATTTTGTAATTAAGCGATATCTTTGGGATTATCAACCCTCGATAACCAATGTGGCATGCGGAAACGGACCAGCCTGCATCGGAAGTAAGGTGTGAAATTCAAAGCTTTTTATATTTTTGGATCTTTATTGGGCCCATGAAGTTATTTATTTAAAATATTTCTAAATTTCTTTTAGATAAAAATCATTATTTTATTTGTATTTATAATATTATTTTATATTATATAATTAATATTATATTATATATATGTGTACCACACACACATATGTGTGTGCGCGCGCATTTTTAACATAGTAATCCATGCAAGGTTTAACATGCCCATGTGTAAGTGCTGGGATTTACAACGCAATAGACATGCTAGCTCATATAGTACATAAATATACCATCCAAATTTATGTTTATATACTTTAATTTATGTATACAAAATATTGCATACATACATATATTGTATTCTTTTTTGAAATTATTTGCGAATATATACATATCTTTTGTGTATGTGTGAAATTTATAATATATATTTAAATCATTTGAAATTATATTAAAATTTACATATTTATTTTACCAAAAATTAGTATCAAAATTATATTTTTTATATTTAAAACAAACATATATATATATATGTATAATATGTGTGTATATAAATATATCTTATTAAATTTAAGACATGTTTTATCATATATATATATTGATATTATTTATTTATAAAATTAAACGATTTATATAATGTTTAAATAATATATATATGTATATATATATTGTTTTAACTATGCCGAAAATATTTTTAAGTGTAAAATTACTTATATAAATTTTTAAAAGCATATTTTATGCAATGTAAAATCTAATACTTAAATTATGAAGCTTATATAAATTAATTGTCGTATATTGAAATAATTTATATTAAAAAAACTTCTCTATTGTAAGCATTAAGGATATGTTTACGTCGTTAAAGTAATTTTTTTAATTATATAGTATACAATCATACAACCGTCCTAAATATGATGATATATCGATATATTAAGATCGTCACTAAGTAACAAAACAATATATATGATATACATACATGCATACATACATTCGCACACACACGCACACACACATATATATAATCTTCATATGAATAAAATTTGTAGATTAAAAAATTATCTTATTTCCAAAGCCTATTAGTACACATTAAAATGATGAGATCAACTCCTTGAACTAGTTTGCAATCCAGAAGGTTGCTAGCTCCTGAACCGATGACCACCAGCTATCGAATAGTATTCAAGGTTTCAGTTGTGTTATTATTTAGGTGCAAACTTGTTCAATGATTAATATTGAATTATTCAAATGTTAATGTTCACACTTCACTTAGCAGGTGGTGTGACATTTTAGCCAAATTTATCGCTTACTTGATTTCGGTAAAATCCAATTTTACTTTGGTAAACGTTATTTATTGTATCTACACTAATTCTCTTTATCCAAAAACTATATCGCTTTGGACTTATTAAATGTGGTAACGGTCAAAATTCCAATATCATCCATATTCAACTCTAGGGTCCAAATACAAAATCCTTTGATCAATAATAACAATAATTATTAACCGAGTGACTCTATCCGAAGATTTTGACATTGATTCAACCGTGATGCATCCCTATATAACTAAGGAGACGAATCCTCTCTTGAATAGTGTTTCACTTCCAATACTTCCACTCGACCCAACTATAGCTGCTCGATGGATGTGGTGCCCTAATTTGACTATAATCAAAGCGAAGCTTTTATATTGAAGATCAATGGCACTCTCAATTCAAGAGAACTATGTAAATAAGTAACATTGATATTTTTGGTTTGGCCTCAATTATATTAACCAACAGAAAACTATCGAGTACGTCATTCCATAGTTATCTAATAACTATCAGTACGTAACCCTATGGTTCCACCGGCGGTCATCATTAATATAGTGCCTAATATTTGGAGAGTGTTATGTAATCTTGTCTTAATAGAAATGTCGATATCCGATCTCGTGAGAATGATTCAAATGATGTGTTTATTATATTGTGATACAATGTTTATGATTGCAACTATTTGTAATTACTATCACTAACACACCATTTATGGATTTCCTATTAAATATAATTTAATTAATTATTTAATTATTCATAACACATTATAATAGATATGTAATAAAATGAAAAACATTTTTGTTACGAATAAAATTTGATTGCCGAGTTAGTTAATTAAAAATAAATTACCGAAATGCCCCTAGAGCATGCCTCTAACTTTATCAATCTATCACTTGCACTTGGATAATTATGGAATCTCAATCCCATCCCTTCAATCAGCTTCTTGAGAGTCGACTGAGCTAGACATTTAGTGAATGGGTCTACTATGTTGTCTTGGTATCTATCCTTTGTACCATGACCTCTTTCTTGTCATCAAATTCTCTAATACATCCAAATAATATGCCATGACTTCTTGTGTGCTACAGGCTCCTTTGCGATCTGTATTGACGCATTGTTATCACTAAACAACACCATTATATACTCGGTATCAGGAATCACTCTGAGCTTACTCAAAAACTAATGCATCCAAATTGCATCTTCAGCTGCTTCACCAAGGGCAATATATTCAGCCTCCATCATTGAATTAGCTAGTGATTCTCACATGGAACTTTTCAAACTAAATGCCCCCCATTACATTTAAAGACATAACCAGACAGCGATTTACTACCATCCATATCACTTTGAAAGCTTGAGTCCATATACCCTTTATAAGGTCTCCATCTCAAATATAAGGAATAGGTCTCGAATAATTCTTAAATACTTTCGCATACATTTTACAGTTGTCCAATGTTTTTCTCCAGGATTAGATTGATATTGCTTTACACATTCTAATGTGTATGCCACATCCACTTGGGTACATAGTATATCGTGCATTATAGATCGTATAGATGAAGCATATGTGGCCCTCTTCATATGCTCTTTCTCCTCATCAGCACGAGGAGCATCCTTCTTAGAAAGGAAGATCCTGGACTACGATGGAACATTTCAATGCTTGGAATTCTCCATACCGAACCTCTTTAGTATAATGTCTATGTTCATGGATTGGAACAATCCCAATAGCTCCTTAGATCTTTTGCTATAGATCTTTATACCCAATATATAGGTTGCTTCTCCCTAATCCTTCATGGATAAATTCACGGAAAGCCAAGCTTTCACTGATTGTAATAAAGAAGTTTTATTTCCAATCAATAGTAGATCGTTGACATAAAGCACTAAAAATACAATAGCTTTGCCCTATTCCTATCTGTATGTGCGCGCTTCCTCTCTCTTTTGACAAAACCCAAACTGTTTGATTACCTTATAAAAACATTTATTTCAACTACTTAACATTTTTCTAAGTCTATAGATAGATTTCAACAACTTGCAAGCCATGCATTCATCCTTATTGACAATAAAACCCTCGGTTTGCAACGTATAGACGTTCTCCTCTAAATCGCCTTTTAGAAATGCCATGTTCACGTCCATTTGCCAAATGTTATAATTATAGAATGCTATAATGGAAAACATAATATGAATGGATTAAGCATGGCGACGAGTGAAAAGGTCTTACCATAACCAACACCTTAAATTTGACAAAATCCTTCCCTAACTAGCCTAGCTTTGTAATTCCCTACTTTTCAATATGCATTTAGATTTTTCTTAAAAATCCATTTGTAGATGATGTATTTTATCCCTTTGGATACGTCTAACGAAGTCCATACTTTTTTCTCGTACATGTAATCCACTTCAGATTTCATTGCTCAAAGTTTGAGTGCGGAGCTTTATTCTATGATGCTTGCTGGAAAAATAGAGGAGTATCATCATCTAGGACATAATCCTCCTTTTTTCCATCCATGAGGAAACTATAGTATCTCTTTGGTGCATGAAATTCCTATTAGACCTTCTAATAGGTTGCATGTTATCGTATTCAAGTGAACTCGGTTCTCCCACTGTTTTAACCTTAGTGTTAATCTCATAGAACTCATCCAAGTTTACAACTTCGTTGTTAATTTTGTTTGACAAAAATTCCTTCTATAAAAAGACAATATATGCGGAAACAATCACTTTTCTTTCCAACGTTGTAGAAAATGTATCCACTATAATTCTTCAAATATCCTACAAACTTACATGATGCTAATCTCACATCATGCTTATTAAGGCCAATATTCTTAACATAAGCTGGACAACTACATACCTTCAAATATGTAAAGTATGGTAACTTCCCATGTCATATCTCATATGACGTTTTAGGCACAAATTTAGTGGGTAATAAGTTCATCGTATGCGCCATGGCTTCCAACGCATATCCTCAATACGATAGAGGCAACTCAGCCTTACTCATCATGGAGCGAACCATATCTAATAGGGTTCAGTTCCTTCACTCCAGCACATTTATGTGTGATGGAGTATAGGGTTGAGTAACCTAAGAGATGATCCTATTATCTTTTAAGTACTGTTACAGCTCTGGTCCAACATACTCGCCTTCTCAGTCGGATCGTAGGATTCTAATCTTTTGGTTCATCCATTCTCGACTTCATTCTTGTACTCCTTCAAATTCTCCTATGACATCGGATTTGTTCTTTATAAAATACACATATCATAGTCTCAAGAAATCATCCTTAAAGGTACCAACGTAAGAACTAGTATCTTTGATTACTATGGGCACGAGGCCACATACATCATTATATAGTTCAATAACTTTTTAATTGGTCCCACTAAAGGGGTACTTGATCTTTTTTCTTTTGAGACACGACTCACACATGTCAAATGATTCAGAATCAAGAGATGGTAAAAAACCTTAAGTTTTCATTTTGTATATTCAATTCTCACTAATATGACCTAGCCTACAATGTCAAGGATAATTATCATTTATATTGCAACTAGTATTTCTCAAAAAAAATACATAATTTTTATTGATCGCATAAATTTCATTTTCAAGAGAACCATCACAAACTTTATTTCAATTCAAACTAATGTTCATAACATTGTTTGCACAAAGAAATATATCTCCTGTTTCCGACAATCTAGAGTAAGAAATAATTCCAAAAATAAAGTCTTTTACAAATTATCATTTATTTAATACTAAACCAAACCACTAGGAAAGCATAAATGTAATCCTCTCGCTACCGTCTATTAGAGACCCATTAATAACTTGGAGTATCATTTCTTCCTTTCCTATGCGATACTAGTTTCTAAGCCCATATAACGAATTAGAAAAAGGAGTTCCAGATTCTATATCTAAAGCCCAAGACATTTTATTGATTACAAAACTATTTTAAATCATAAATGTATCCAATGGAGCTGCAAAACTATTCTTCTTCTTTTCTTTCACAATCTGGAGATACTCGGGCAGTTCCTTTTCTAGTGTCCTTTCTTATAATAGTGGTGACGCTCACCCTTGTCATCGACAGCTTTCTATCCTCTCTTAATTCATTTCTTACCCTCTCTCTTTTGCTTCTTAAAACTGTTCGAAGATGACGCGACACCTTTTACTACAAACACAACCAATTGCCGCTTATATTATGGCTTGGCCGACCTCAACATATTGAGGATCTCCATGGGATTCACATTATATTGTTCATATTATAGTTTAGTATGAACGTTCATAAGGAGGGTCAATAAACCAAGAATTAAGTCGACTTATAATGCATTGCTTATAGTTACGTCTAATGATGCAAGCTTATAAATATAACCCTTTATTATTAGCACGTAATTGTCCACCTTCTGTCCCTTTTACATTTGGCGTTGAATAATCTATTAGTAGTCTCTTACCTTTGGAAATGAGACTGCTGACCCACAAATACCTTGAGACTATCAAATATCTCATTGGAAAACGCTGATTTGTGTTTTCTTTGCAACCGTTTATCTAGAGTAAACAACACTAATACTTGGTGATTTTGAGGTCAGCAAGCCACTAACTATAAGAAAATTGTAGTCATCATGATTGTCATCGGCTGGTTTTTCTAGCGAGGCATACTTACGGACAACCAAACTTGCTCATATGTCAGAGCTATCTTTATAGCTTGTAGCCAGTTGACATAGTTGTTTGGTCCAGCTAATCGATTACTTTTATTAAAAAACTTGGATTCCACATTATCTGCAAGTTTTAGTGCGTAAATTATTAGGACATTAACATACTATATATTCTTATAATATTAGTGTAACGACCCGAATCACTTTAATCAGAGAAATTTAAATGAATTTAAATATTCAAATATATAATATTTTTCATAAATAATTAAGTTTTAAGTGATAATTAATAGTAATGAACTTATTTTGAAAAAAAATTCAAAAAAATTTCCTTTGAAAAAATACGAATAAAATGGCCGAAAACCGTTTTACCAATAATTGTTAAACATTGCGCATGGAGCTGGATGCATACACTTATTTTATAATTAGACAAGAATATGAAATAAAATTAATTATTTTATTTTTGGGAAAATAAAATGTGTTTATGACATCATCAGTGATGTCCTTATATTTAATAATAGATTTATTAAATTTAACTGAGATTTAACGATTTAATAATTATTCAACTAATTATTTTAAAATGATAATAATTCATTTTAAATAGTTATTAAGTGTTAATAAATCATTTATAATAGTTATAGAAAGATACATATTTGATTTAAAAATATATGGAAAAATCAATATCGCTTTATTGGCATAATAGCAATTATTGTAAACAATTGTTAATATTGATTTATATGGTTTTATAATTCAAATGTGGAATTTTAATTAATTAATAACGATAAGAATTTTTTTTTCAAATTTTGTTCACAAATATGTGTATTTATTAATAAATGAAAATGTGATCTGTAATCAGTTTCTTGATTTTCAACAGTTTAACAAACAAAAGTCATTCAATGGTTATTGCAACCTTATTTACATATCATACACACATAGATAACATAAATATATACATTTTAACTTACACATAAACGTGTATATACACACACACATAAAATAAATATGTAAGATATTTATTAACTTCTTAAGCCTTAAGCAAAGTCAACCAAGGAAACAAAAGTACACACACATTGACAAGCACATGGATGCACCCATGCGGAAGTCATTTCGTCCGAAACTAGGTAGGAGAGGAGGGATGCTCGGACGGGGTAAAAGCGTAATTTCCTTTTAGGATATTTGTTCCAAAGTTTTTCCAATAAATACTTACCTATTTCTTTATAATTTTCTACCCTCTTCTGCATCTTCTTCCTCCTTCTTTAAGAGATTCTAATAGCTTCAATACTTAGCAAAATAATGGTAATATATTTGATAAAAGAGGATTAAATTATGCAATATATATATATATATATGTGTGTGTGTGTGTGTGTGTGTGTGTGTGTGAGCAAAACTACCTCAAAACTATCACCAAACTTCTCCCCAACATGTCTAATACCCACGATCACCACTCCCTAAAGCCAAAGCCGAACCCACCACTAAGAAAATCCAAGGCCGTGAGCATCCAAGGCTAAGGCCGAACCACTTCAATGCATTGGAGCTTGGTTTTGTAAAGTTTAAAGTGATTGTAACGAAGTTCTAGCGAATTTTCCCAAGGTTAATATCCAATGAAGTTGAGAAAACTCATAAACTATAGTCATAAATGATTGGATGATATATATGTTTGGATATAATTGTTAACGATGGTTGTTTATCATGTTGAATATGATAATTTGGATGTTTAATATGGTTGTTGAATATATATACAAGTCACGTTTAATACACGTCGAAAATCACAAAGGAAATCAATTTCTTCAATAAATAAATTAGTGTATATAATATTGTTAAACCTCTTGAAAATGATTTGAAATGGTTTATAAATTTTCTATAAACATTAAAATACAATTTGGTAAAGTTTGACATGTTATACAAAAAACCGAGTCAAAAATAGGCACGTCGCGCATCGGTAGTTCACGATTTTATGCCGTAAAAGTCAAATGAATATATAGAATTGAATATAGCTCGAAATTCTTCGAAATAAATATTTTCGAAACTATTATATACATAGAGATCAAATAAAGAAATAAAATTGAGATTCATCTGGTAGATTTTAAAATAGAGCAAATCAAGTTTTAAATAAAAATCGCGCTTTGGCGGTTTGGAGGTAAACAAGTAAATGCTTTAAAATGGATATTTTTAATTATTTAAAAATATGAACTTCTATAAATCTATGAAAATATTTTAAAATAGGTTGAGTTACAAAAATGGATTTTTAAATGATTGGAAAGTTTTTTTGACCAAACAAGCTTACAAAATACTTTTTGCAGCATTTTCTACAACACATTTTACTAACTTTTGAAATATGAATTTAAAATTCACAATTCCTTTTCAAATATTTTAAAAATGTTTTCAAATAAATAATTAAGTAATTTAAAGATGATTAAGAGGTTTGAAAATGAGTACGCAGAAACAACTAGTACATTTGTTTCATTTGTGAATGTCATAGAAAATCGAGCCGAGAAATGGAACAGATCGAAGAAAAAACCCAAATGCTCTAAAATATTTAAAAGTTAATTAAGTATGTCAAAAGATTTAGAGACGATCAAATAAGTTAACCACCTTATGGGTGACAGAGAGATAGTCTCTAGGCTTGAATTTGGGAAACCAGTTCCCTGCCCTTAACTTCCTGGACTGGCCCGACGGAGAGGATAGTAAAATTGATTTACTCAGATCAAAATTTCCAAAATTATAAAAGATATAATTTTCAAAATTTAAACAACCTGGATTTCATAGGAATAATCTTCTTATACTTGGTATTAAATTACAAGGAGGAAACCTATCTAGGGTTCAACTTACAGGCATGAAACATACGACCAAACGATCTCATGCTGAACTGAAAGTTTTTATGCATATTGTATAACACTTTAGCTTTCAAATATAAAAAGAATCACCGAATTTTGAAAACAAAATGAAGGAGATGCGTTGTCTCAAACATGGACTCAGACCATGTTTGGAGCAGCTCAGAAATCAAGTTACAACGCACAAATTAGCAAATTCAACCCCAATTCATCATTATGAAACTAGAACAAGCTAGAATGTGTGAAGATACTCACCTTAACAAGGATTTCAAGCAATTTAAAGAGCAAGATGTTAGCTTTCCGGTGCAAAAGAGCTCTACAGACCTGAAACATAGAAGAGAAAAACATGCAACAAGAGAAACAATGGTTACAAAAAAATTTCTTATTTAAAGATAAAATTTGATGAAATATTTGAGATATTGTTTTTGATTACCTTTCTAATCTTTAGTTTGCTAATTTTCTCTTTATTTTCAACAAATTTTGAAGCAAAATAAGCAAATTTATTGATTGCAGCCATTTTTCTCTCCACTGTTAGTTTTCTTTTGGGAGAAGATGCAAAAATGAGGAGAGAAAAAACTTACGCATAGATTTTTTTTTTCTGATGACTCTAAAATTAGGTATTTGATTTGAACCCAATAGCCAAATTCCCAATAACCACACTTAGCAAAAATTCAACTAAGTAAAATACTTATGTTTACTCTTATATTCACATTATTTGCACGCATTTTCTCATTTTAAAGTCAAATAAATTTTACAACTAAAAGTTTATGTAAACTAAAATGTTTTCACAACAAAATAAAAATTATTTTAACTATAAAAATTAGTTTCTTTCATTAAACCATATTTTTACTTAAGTATCACAATTTTCACCATTTATTATGTAAAACATCATTTTTAATACCAAAAATTACATAAAAATTATTTTCTTATTCAATTAAATGTGAAAAAACATTTTAACTCTAATTATTTACACCCAAAATTGATTTTAGAACAAAATTCCATCTTTTTATTTATAAAATACAATAAATAATTCAAACATTTCAATTAAAATTAATAAAATTCAGCATTTTCTCAATTTAAATCCATAATGTGCTCAATTTTCTCCAACTAACTTAATAAATCTTTTAAAACTTTATTTTCATCATTTTACATTTTTTTCAAAAAATTAATATTGAATTAAATTAAAAAATTGATTATTATCCCCCAAATTAGCATATTTTCATTATTAACAATTTATTCAACTTAGTTCCCAACCAAATGAATCTTAAATCCAATTTATGCTCCAAAACTCAATGTTTATTTAAAATAAATAATTTTAACAAATTTATACCTTAATTTCTTTCCTCTATTAAACTATAACTATAATTTAATATTATAGGTAATCACCAAAACTAGGGTTGTTCAGACTCCACCTTATAAAATTTGAGTCCTCGTAATTTCTAGAGAAGAGCTGTATTCTACTTGATTATTTCATCAAGCAAAGGAAATAAATAGCGTAAATTTAAAATTTCTCACCTTTAGTGTGAGAAGAAAGAAATGCAAGATAAGATCGCTCGATAAATTCTCTGGTTTCCCAAGTGTAGTCGTTAGGAAAATCTGACCATTGAATCTTTACGAGCATCACATTCTTGTTTCGAAGGGGCTTAACCTTCGAAGCAAGAATTCGCACAGGATGCTGCATGAATGATAAGTCAGGAGAGACCTCAAGCTTCTCTAATGCACGAATATCAATCATAGAATTAGAATCACATAAATACTTTCTTAACTGAAAGACGTGAAACATGTTATGAACTCCAGAAAATCAATCGGGAAGTGCTTCTCTATAAGCAACATGACTAATTAATATGCTCCGTAATAGGAAATGGTCAATTTCTAGTATCGCTTATATTCAACAATATGGTCCAAACATAAAGTCATTGGTTCAATAACAACAATTATTATTAACCAAGTACATCAACCAGAGATTTCGACTTTGAGTTGAGAGTGATACCACGGTCGTATAACTAAGAAGACAAATCCTCTATTGGACAGAGTTTCACTTCTAATACTCGCACTCGATCCAACTATAGCCACTAAATGGACATCGTGTCACGATTTGACTTAAATCATAGAGATTTCATATTGAAGATCAACAGTATTCTCAAGTCAAGATAACCGTATCAATCAGTTATATCAATATTTTATGTTTGACCTTAGCTATATTAACCCACAAAAATTATCGAGTGAGTCATTTCAAAGTTATTCAATAATTATCAGTACATAACCCTTGATTCCCACAAGGTTCATTAGTAATACAATAGAAAATTTAGAGAGCGTCACGTACTATAGTCTCGACGGATGCATCGACAACCAGTCTCGATGCATCTTTACAATGAATGTTTAACATGATGTGTTTATTATATTGTTATACATTACTTCTGATTATAATTATTTGTTATTACTATCACAAACACGTCATTTATGAATTTCTTGTTAAACATATTTTAATTAAATATTTAATTTTTAACGACCCTGACTCGACCTTCGAAAATCGGCACCGAATACGACACTCGTATTCAAATGCCGCAGATCCAAACGTCGAATCTGGTTCGTCGGAGCTTATAACACATTAAGTACAACACAGCGGAAAAAATGAAACAATACATTTGATATACAACATTTCATACAATATTCAGATACAATGATGATACAATAGAATGATACAATAGATATCAATACTATCAGAGATACATGACACAGCGGAAAAGAATATCTTCAATAGAATACATCTCTAAAGGAATCCAACTCCATTATGCAACTGCAACTCCAACTTCAATCCAATGCTAGCTCGAACCCTCATCACGTTGCACAAAGCTAAGCAAGGTCAGCCGTAAATGCTAAAGTGTAACAAATGCGATCCACAAATCCAAAAGGGCTTCGAAGGCTATCAAATCAATTCCTACTATTCGAATATCTGAAAAACCCAACTCTAGACTGCTCATGTGGAAAATTGTGGGCACCCAGAATTTGGGAAGGAAACAATAAACTCCGAGTCAGTCATGGGACTGGAATGAGCAAACAAAAATAGTTTATCTTTAAAACAAACAAAAGATTTTAAAATTTGAAATCCGCAATGCTTTTTGAAAAATGAAACTACCATAAGGCCTCCCGGCACACACACCATGCAATCGCTCACTTGGGGGAGATTTCTCCAAACACGCTTACTATGCACAATCCTTTTTGATATTATTATTAGTGCATAGTGGAAAAAATTTAGAAAATATATGTAACGACCCAACTTCCTATCTCCAGGAAGTCGTATCGCTAGTAAGAAAGAAAGGGATAGAGAATAGAAAGAAAGAGAAGAAGAAGAAAACAACACATCAGAATCTAAACAGCGGAACGAATAAATTATATTAATAACATAAAATATTTACATAGTTTACAACCACTATCAGAGTACACAGATATACAACTCATACTAGACAGTTATAAACACCTGTCTAGTATTTACAACATAATACAACATCACAAATAACTCATAGATACCAAACACAGCGGACTACTATATATATATATCTACACGCAGAAGCCTCCTGCTCCATTGCTCCTCCACAATTCGTCAAAGCCAACCCGAATCCTAACCTGAATCCCTTGGCTACTCTTAAAAATTTGAGTACCCAAGAGTTTATGAAAAACAAAAATAAACTCCGGGTCAGACATGGGTCTGGTGTGAGTAACAGGTTCAAGTTGCTTAACTTTTTAAAAACCTTAAAAAGAAAAGTATCACGTAAGACTTCCCACACATAAACATGGAAAAGATTTTACCTTAGTAACCAAAACATTTGATAGGAAATCCGATGATATTATAATAGTGTCTAGGGTTTTCAAATAAAATAAAGAAATAGCTTAAATGCTTACATCTCACATTCCAACATAGTTGGGCACAACTAATACGTACGGCACATATTGGATTTTGGATTCCATACAATGGCAGGGCTACTGGGGTACCGCCCGTCACAGTACGTGGCCTAGATCACCATACCGAGGATTACTCCCCTCATCCCCTGCAACACAAGGCCGGACCCGTTCCTTACTGAACAGTTCCGAACAAGACAACCCCGGCAGTTGTCGCGATTCAACCGCCCCACACAGCCGAAATAAAAAGGGACCTCTAGACAGGGGTAAATCTTGCTCTCAAGTGGGGGCTACCCACGAAGACTTCCTGCACCTCCCCTGTTTTAGCCATTCCTGGTTGATGAGGCTTGAGGCTATGATTACCTTTATAGGACATCAAATCTTAGAATGCTCATCGTCCGCCTGACGATGTGCTGAAAGCATTCAATCCATACAAGTTCGTTCCGGGTTCGAACGAAACCGAAGGCATTATCTTGTTGCACTCATTATTGGAATCACCCTCAGAGTAATTGACCATAGCCCTTGCACTCTGATTCACCATCTCGAATCTATAAGCACTATTCCGTCAACTCATTCCGGAATCACCCACAGAGTTATACTGACGTATAGCCCTTACACCTCGAGTCTTCACTTGTTCCACTTAGATTAACGACCTAACGTTAAATTGGAATCGATGTGGTTTTCGGATTCCAAATATGGAAACCTGATCCCGGTCTCATCGAAATCCAAAGCGTGTCTTTTAGGTCCAAGTTGTTTTATGTTTAAGACAATACAATTTAAACTATCTATATACACACAGATAGATACTTCACATCATCATAATAGATAATCAACAATATTATCATAAACAAGTAATCTATATAATTTGATAATATACATTATCGTCATCCATAGATAAATCATACCATCACAATGCATCCAATACAACCATATCACACAATACTAATCTCATTTCTGAGATTCAAACCATTCAAGTCTAACCATATTATTCATTCATAAGTAAAGATCTATAATCACACCATCTATAACTAATTTAAAATGAATTAAATTAATTACTTCTATCTCTAATTAATTTAAAGTGAATTAAATTAATTACCTATTTTTAATTAATTTAAAATGAATTAAATTAATTATTTCACCATTTAGAACTTGCTTACTTAACCATTAATTGATTATCAATCAATCAATCAATTATCCTCAAATTAACTACCTTAATTAATCACCCTTGATTAATTATCCTTTAATTACATCCAAGTAAGTATCTTTAATTAATTTACAAATTAATTATCCTTAACCAAAATCAGCAATTAACCTTTAATTACTTCATTATATTAATTAATTACTTCCTTAATCACTTATCATTGATTAATTAATCTTAATTAATTAATCCTTAATTACATCATTAATTATATTAATTAATGATCCTTAATTAAATTTAATTTAATTACTTACTTAAATTAATTACACTAAGTAATTAATCTTAATTAATCCATAATTATTAATCATACTTGATTAATTACATTTAGTAATTAACTAACCTTAATTACTTCTTAATCACTCCTAAATTAATTATATTTAATAATAAATTCAATTGATTAATCATCCTTGATTTATCTCATTTGTAATTAATTACCTTTAATTAATTACATCACTTAATTATTTCAAAAGACTTAATCAATGCTTGAATTAATTACACTAAGTAATTAATTATTAATTACTTCACAAAGAAATTACCTTTCATATTAATTACGCAAAGTAATTAATCTCAAAATACCATACTTCAATTAATTACTTCCAGTAAATTTATTTATCTTAATTACTTCTCTAAGTAATTATACTTCATTGATAGCTTATCAATCAAATGATTATTCTAAATAAATTAAACTTAAGTAATTAATTTAAACTAAACAAATTAATAAATTAATTACAAATAGTAATTAATATCTTTAATTATTCCCATAAAGTAATCATAATTAATTAAGTTTCATAATTGATTATTTAAATTAATCAATCCAATTAATTTTCAAAATTAATTACATTAACTAATTAATAATAATCACAGGTTAATAACCTTTATTAACTCATCATCAATTCTTTGATTACCTTTCTAAGTAATTAACTTAAATAATTTTCAATTTTAATTAACCTCAATTTATTTCAAATATTTAATTAATTAAGTAAATTAATTAATTAAATTATTTAAATTACCTTACTAATTTAATGAAACAAAAATCATTAAATCTTTGATTTACTTTAAAATAAAACATTTCTTATAAATGATTACTTTATCATTAATAAAGCAACTTAAAACAATTTAACTTAAAATTGTTTCAAATTACATTTAAAATTTAAAAAGAAATCAAACTTAACTTAAACAAAGTTTTAAAAACATTTTAAAATCTTTTAAAGCTTTATCCGTATTTATAAAAGAAGTTATAAGAAATTTAAACTCCAAATTCATTTAAAAATACAAATCATATTTAAATATGTTTGAACAACTAATTTGTTTAAACATTTAAGTTTCTTTTTTTAAAAACTTCCTTTATTTTCAAACATTGTTTCAAAATTGAAGTTTGATTCCAGATTTAAACTTATGTTTAAATCCTTACTTAAATTTAAAGCTTATCCTAAATTAAAATATTTAAACTCTTGAAGTTGTTCTCAACATTTTGTTTCAAAGCTTAAATTTAAATTCCAAACCTGAATTCAAAACTCATTTGAAATTTGAATTTTAAATTTGGCTAAAATTCTGTTTTCAAAATCCCTGCATTAAGATTTTAAAACAATCTTTAAAATTTAAAACTACAGGTTTTTCAAAAACCTGTAATTACAGAAACAAACCTGAGCCACTCTTCAGTTTACTTCGAGTAAACCCCATGCTATCTTCGAGCAAGAGCTCGAGTTACTTCGAGTATAACCCGAGTAATAAAACACAGTAATCCCAAAAACTTCACCTGATACTCCACCCCACCGTGCATATGCACGGTGGCTGTAGCCACCTCCGGCCACTACCCTGACCACAAGCACATCGGCATTCAACACTGAAACATTACACAACTATCAGAACCCTTCAATTCACTCGAAATCGAATTCGAGTTCCCCTTCCCCAATCCAAACCTGGCAACAACATTTGAACTTCACCACCAACCTGGAAAAAAAAAATCCCCAACCTCTCTCCTCTGGCCATCGGAGGCTCTGGGATTCCGGTCATCTCCTCTTCAATACCCAAGCTAACTTCACCTCAAAAATTGTAGCTCTCGATCTCCTATAACATCTATGCCAACCAAAAGTTTCTGCACTACCCAAACTAGGTTTAGGAACTTCAATCCTTCACCGTAGCTGTCACAATCAATTATTCGGCTATCTGACAATTTTGCCGAAACCCCTGATCACTCAACTCCCTTCAGAAAGAATCACGAACCTCCAAACCAACCAGATCACCATAGACATTCCAAAACATCATTTCTGGTTAAACCAGAAATGCCCTTTTTTTTCTTTACTAAAAATTTTGATTTTAGTTTTAAAAATCATGTTACAGGTTAATGATTTAGTTCACACTCTTGAATTGATAAATTAGGATGTTAAAAATTTTCTCAAACTAACATTTGCCTGTTCTATTTGGTCTTCCAGAGACATGCAAGTTTATTTAACTTGTTTAAAAAAAAATTTAAGCTTACTCTATGATCTAACAGACATATTTATTTAATACTTAAGTCCAAATATAGATTGGATCAAGGGGTAGTGATTTTTGAATAAGTTTTAACTTAAGAATTTGGTAATCAGAGATGTTACAGGCTATACATATACACAGCTACACACATTTATATACATACAGAAAGTTACCAAACACATCCATATGTTCACACAAAAAAAAAACTTTCATAGAAATAATCATGCAACAAAAACATATACTTAAATCTTTAAAAATTATGATGTTACTCACCTGGAATTTATGAAACAGAGCACAGAATTTTGAAAAGCTTTTACTTCTTTGAATCTTTGATAAAATTTGAGCAGCTTGCTGTTAAAACTTGTATGCAGGCTTGAAGGCCATTTGAACTTTGAACTAGTTGTTAGTGTAGGATCTAGATTAACCCTAGAGGGGGGGTGAATAGGGTTATAGCAAATTTTTCCGAATTAAACACAGAAACAAACTGCAGAAATAAATATGCTGAAAAATAAATCACATACAAAATTTACCCAGCTTCGGCAACCCCTGCCTACTGCTGCATTCCCAGATTTCTATTAGATTTAAACAGTTTCCCGCTTACAAACACTCTAATAGACTTGCAAACCCTGCTACCGCCTATAGAGTTTTGCAAACTCGCAAACCCTGCTAACTGGACTAACTCTAACTAGACAATCTGACAACACCTAAACCCTAGGTGATGATTTACCATGTTTTGTTTTAGAAAAAAAAAATCAGACAAATAAAACTACTTTTAAAAAAAAATAAACAACAAATAACCCCTTAAACCCTAAAAAAAAAAAATAAAGCCTCTTTATAAAACAAGCCGGCCCAATCTAGCCCGTTATCTTCTTTTGTTTGTTTTGCTAAAAAAACAGCCCGGTTCCTTTCATGACAATGGCGGCTTCCTTCTTTTCTTTACAAATCAGAGATTTGTCCCCTTACGAAAATTAGGGCTTTGAAATGAGCAGCCGATAGTTGATCGTATGATTGATTTGGCTTCTTCTTTGTCGATCGATCATTCCTCTGAGTTGCTCATTGCTGTTTGATTGAGTTCGTCATTTGTTTTGGTATGTATTTTCTCTTTTTGCTTTTCTGGTTTTGGCTTGTTCGAACTCGATTGTTCTGTTGTCTATGATGATTTCTTGGGGTGTATTTATAGGGTTGAAACCCTAATTAACCACTGTCAGATTTGATTTCTATACGTCGTTGATTATTTTCCTGAATTTGTTCTGGATTTGGAGTATTCCTTTCTTGATTTGATTTCGAATTATTGCTGTCCATATTTGTTTTCGAATTAATTAACTCGAAAATTTCTTGCTGTATTTGTTGTCTCGGTCCCCATTTGAATTAATACTGACCATATGTGACTTTGAGAAATTTTATGCAGAGATTTCTTTCCAAATTAGATTTTCTTTGACTTAATCAAAGACTTAATCAAAAGATACGAATTTTGTTCTTTAACTTCGGCTTGATTTCTGCACTGATTTGTACTTGCCATTGTCTTTGCATTCCCTACTGCACATTCACCTGTTTACTATATATGTGCATATATACAAATGTATGTGTGTATGCATATATTTTTGGGTTTGTACTTGGATTTGAACTGCTTCATGTTATGTTGATCTTGATTTTGGAGCTGCCACTGACTTCTTTGTTGTAACTTGAAACTGTTTTGACAATTCGAATTTCACTTGCATACTCCATGTTGCATTATCACTGTGTTGCATTGTAGCTCCATCTTGACTTGGACTTTTTCACTGTATCAGATGCTACACTTGTTCATGTATTCAACTGTTGCACTTGAGTTTGTTTCCACTGCTTCATCATGTTGTATTTATCCCTGTACATGTGCACAGAGTTTATTGTTGCACTCGATGTTTGTAGCTTCACTGTGTTTACTGTTGTAGTGGTTTGTCTGACCTTGTATGCTTCAAGTTGCCTTGAGTTGAACCTATCTTGGGTTTGACCTTGTTTGTGACTTTTGTGCATTGTGCTATGTTGTTGTATTTGCATTGTGTTACTGATTTTGGTCGAGACTTTGTTTGTTGCAGTTTGTCACTGTAATTGCTGTTACATTACTTCACACTGTTGCATTTGTTCATGTAGCTCATTGTGTTCCATTGTACTGCCTTTGTGTTGTTCACCATGTTGCATACATGTTTTTATGCTTTGTGACATTCGGGTTTGTTGTGTACTTGTCTACTGCAGTTTCATTGTGACTCGACTGTGTTGTTTTGTCTCTGTTTGCTTGGTAGCAGCTATGTAGTTGCTATGCATCACTATATATATATATTCTCTGTTTGGTATTGGTGCAGTTTCCATTACTGTTGTGCCTTCGGGAGTTTGCACCGCTTTATGTTGAATTCATTGAAGTATTGATTGCTCTTGTTGATAACGCACACGAGTTGGCGAGGCAGTGCACACGTGTATACATGTACACGTGTGTATTGCAGCCACTCACGATTATCTGTAAGAACACTGATATGCACAGATATTACACAATCAAAGATGATGACAATAACCCATGTATCTGAGACACAAACAAATTTTTATTTTTGCAAATTCAAATTTGTTTGTTTTCAGATTACTGTTGTAGTTGCTAATTATACAGGTACACAGGAGACAGGACAAGAAGCGGTGCTGGATAATGCAGATAGATGTAGATGTGCAGACAGAGTGAAAAAAAAAACTGAGTGTTGAGTGTTGTAGTGTAAAATGTATGAACTGGTGTATGTATATATAGAGAGAGCTGAAAACTTTGTATTGTTTAAGTGTTGTAATAAAATATTATATTGAATAAAAAAAATACTGGTTGAATTATATAAATTCTGTGCAATAGTATAATTATTCAATATGAATATTTCTTCCTTTCTGTATATAGTCCAAACTGCAAACACACACACACACACACACACACACACACACATATATATATATATATATATTGATATATATTTTGTTATCATCAAACAAAAAATCACATCAAACAATCTCCCCCTTTTGATGATGACAAACATATATATTAAAGATTTTGAAATGCTAATACATGTGTTTGAGCATGAAATGTTTTAGCTCCCCCTATTTGAATGCTCCACCTACAACCAAGACCACTCCCTATTTAGAAGATAACAAAAATTACTGATGAATAAACGAACTAAGGAAAATTATCTAACAACATTAAACAAATATTGTTGAAGTATTCCAAAAAATATTTACTTCCTTATCAAAATCTAGTTCTTTTCTCCCCCTTTTGGCATTATCAAAAGACTGACAAACAACAATGGAACATTAGGAACAAAAAATAATATATCATAACGAGATAACAACTTCCACATTGTAGAGAATGGATCGATGATTGGTTTAAGAAGAGAGATATTTTAACATTAATTTGACATTTTAAGCACAAAAAAAATAAGCACCGCATAACCACGCATAACCATAAGGACTTTTAAATGGAATTAGCAGTTACTTATTAGTCTAAGCATCCGGACTTTTAAGTGAGACCAGAATACTTAGTTACCATACTCCATCCATGCATAACCATAAGGACTTTTAAATGAGAATGGAGTAATGATAAAAATAATTCACTCACATGCTCCATCCATGCATAACCATAAGGACGTTTAAATGAGAATGGATGCATGAGAGTTATTATTATTTATTATTATAATTGTATATATATATATATATTTTATAAATAATTCATTCTTCTTATTTTACAAAACCATTATGAACGATAGAAAGATGGTAGAAATAGAAATGATCGTGGAATAAGTTACCAAGTTAATTATATTATGTAATATCCAGTACTGAATACCATATTCGAATCAATCTTTGGATAATATCCAAAACTGGTTTGAATCCTAGAAATTTAAGTTGAAAGTATATATCCAAGAATATTTCAACAAAGAAAATGAAAAATGTTTAGTCAATTTCTATAATCCCCAATTCCAAACGTAATCTGGAAAATCTTTCTTCTGGGAGGGGTTTTGTGAAAATATCAGCAAGTTGAGTCTCAGTTGAAATATATTCAATGCAAATGTCTTCCTTAGCAATGTGATCTCTAAGAAAGTGGTGTCTCACATCAATGTGTTTTGTGCGTGAATGATGAACAGGATTATTTGATAAGTCTATTGCACTTTTACTGTCACATTTTAATGGAACTTGTTTATAAACTAAGCCAAAATCAGAAAGAGTTTGCATCATCCATAAAATTTGAGCACAACAACTCCCTAAAGCAATATATTCTGCTTCAGTGGTGGATAATGCAACACAGTTTTGTTTTCGACTTGACCATGAAACTAACGAGTGTCCTAGCATAAAACATGTTCCACTAGTGCTTTTCCTGTCAACCAATGAACCAGCATAATCAGCATCAGAATAGCCAACTAAATCAAAATTTTCACAAGAAGGATACCATAACCCAAGTTTGTTTGTGTGCGAAAGATATCTCAAAATTCGTTTAGTGGCTTTCAAATGAGATTCTTTAGGATTAGATTGAAAACGTGCACACAGACACACAAAGAACATAATATCAGGTCTAGAAGCAGTAAGATAGAGAAGTGAACCAATTATCCCTCGATATTTCTTCTGATCAACAGCACTTCCTTTCTCATCTTTGTCCAACTTTGTTGATGGGCTCATAGGAGTTCTCAATGGTTTGGAGTTCTCAACTCCAAATTTCTTCAACAGTTCCAACACATACTTGGATTATGAAATGAAAATGCCATCACTGCTTTGCTTGATTTGAAATCCTAGAAAATATTTCAATTCTCCAACCAAGCTCATCTCGAATTTAGCCTGCATGACTTGTTCAAATTTCTCGCACAAGAGTTCATTAGTAGCACCATAAATGATATCATCTACATAAATCTGAACAATCAAAAAATCACTTCCTTTATGTAATAGAAACAGTGTTGTGTCAGCACTCCCCTTTTTAAAGCCATTTTCCAAAAGATATGTACAAAGGCAGTCATACCAAGCTCTTGGAGCTTGCTTAAGACCATATAGTGCTTTTTCAAGTTTATACACATGATTTGGAAAATCGTGATTTTCAAAACCGGGGGGTTGTTCAACAAAAACCTCTTCTTTCAAATCACCATTTAGAAAAGCACTTTTTACATCCATTTGTTTAAGTTTGAAACCTTTATAACAAGCAAAGCTTAGCAAAATCCTAATGGCTTCTAACCTAGCAACTGGAGCAAATGTTTCATCAAAATCTATGCCTTCTATTTGGTTATATCCTTTTGCGACCAACCTAGCTTTGTTTCTAATTACATTTCCTGATTCATCAAGTTTGTTTTTGAACACCCATTTAGTTCCTACAATTGGATAGTCATTTGGCCTAGGAACTAATTTCCAAACTTTATTTCTCTCAAATTGATTAAGTTCATCTTGCATTGCTAGAATCCAACTTTCATCATTAAGAGCCATTTCAACAGAATCAGGTTCAATTTCAGAAATAAAACCACTATGACAACAAAACGCACACAAAATTTTATCAAATGAAGAGCGAGTGCGTATACCTTCCGTAGGATCTCCTATAACCAATTCAGGAGGATGATTGGTTTTGAACTTCAATCTATCAGCATCAACAGTCCTACTTTCACCTTGCTCACTAGATGTTCCTTCTTTAATGCCTTCATGATCTACCCAATCATCAATCGTTTTTTCAGTCGTCCTTTCCAGATCAGATTCATCAAATTTCACATTGATTGATTCAACAATTGTCTTTGTTCGTTTGTTGTATATCCTGTAAGCCTTGCTCCTGGTTGAATAGCCCATGAAAATTCCCTCATCGGCCTTTGATTCAAATTTTCCAAGTTGATCACCTGTGTTAAGAATGAAACAAGGGCATCCAAAAACACGAAAGTAAGAGGTGTTAGGTTTCCTTTCATGCCACACTTCATAAGACGTTTTGCCAAGTATTGGTCTAATCATTACTCTATTCATTACGTAGCACGAAGTATTCACCGCCTCTGCCCAAAAAGTTAGAGGTAGTTTATACTCACTCAACATGGATCTAGCCAATTCTTGCAATGTACGATTTTTCCTTTCAACCACCCCATTTTGTTGAGGTGTTCGTGGAGCAGAAAATTCATGTTTTAAACCATTTTCTTCACAAAAGTTTTCAAATTCCGAATTTTCAAATTCGCCTCCATGATCACTTCTTAAAGTTTTAATTGAAACTCCTTTTTCATTTTGAACAAGTTCAGCAAATTTTGAAAAATAATCAAAAGATTCAGACTTTTTGGCTAAGAAATAAACCCATGTAAATCTAGAATAATCGTCAACCAATACATAACAATAACGTTTTCCATTCAAGCTTGCAATTTCATTTGGTCCAAATAAGTCCATATGAATTAATTCGAGGACCCTTGATGTGCTAACAATGTTTTTAGGGCGAAATGATGATCGACTAAGCTTGCCCAAGGAACATGCTTTACACACTTTGTTATCTTTAAATTTCTGATGTGGTAACCCTCTGACTAATTCTTTCATTTCAAGATTTTTTAAGAGACTCATGCTAGCATGTCCAAGTCTCCTATGCCACAAAGATGCCTCTTCGTCAGTGGCTACCAAACATCTGGAAAGATTTAGATTGTCAAACGAAAGCGAGTAGACATTTCCTTTTCTTTTGCCCATAAAAACTATGTTATTAGAAGTTTTATCAATGATCTTGCAAGTATCACTATCAAAAACCACATTCATACCTTTGTCACATAGTTGGCTAATAGAAATGAGATTGTGATGCAAATTATCAACGTACAAAACATTAGTCAATGAAAAAGTACCGTTACTTACTTCACCTTTCCCAATAATCTTACACTTGCTATTGTCTCCCATGATCACATTTCCACCTCTAAAATTCTCTAGGCTAAGGAACTTAGATTTATCACTTGTCATATGTCTAGAACAACCTGAGTCTAGAAACCATTCTTGTTGCTCCTTAGCCCGCCAACAGACCTACATAAAGAGAGAGAAGGATGACCTAGAGAAACTCTTAGGTCCAATGATATTAGTAACTGAAGCATTGTGAATAAACAATCCCTTTGGAACCCAAACTTGTTTTGTCCTTTCATTTTTATTCCTATAGACATGAAATTTGTTTGTAGAATTCTTAGGAACCCAAACTTGTATAAATTTTGTGTTCTTGTTCCTATGACTACAATTTTCAACACGATGTCCAATTTCACTTCTAACAAAGATACTCTTACCTTTTGCACAGTCATCAACCTGTGTTTTCCCAAAACCTAGTCCTTTTCTGTTATTAGCAAAGAGTTGATTTCCCAATAACATGTTAAATGATTTTTCTCCTCTTGAAAAGTTATTCAGAGATTTCTCAAGATTTTGGACTTTGGTTTTTAGTGTTGTGTTTTCAGTTACAAGTGTGGTGCATCTATTTATAAAATCCTTTTTCCTAGTGTCAATGGTTTCCTTAAGACTTGAGTTTTCTTTTTCAAGATTGTCGAAGCTATTCTTAAGTCTTGATATCTCTGAATCTAAAATTTTACATTTTTTACAGTCTAGGTTCTGAATATTTTCAAGTTCAGTTTCTAACCTAGTATTCTCATGAACAAGTTCTCTCCTGTCAGACTTCAATTTTTCAATTTTAGTTTCAAGAGTATCAATTGTATTAGTAAGATCATAACACATCAAAACAAGTTCTTTATAAGAATAGTCACGTACCTCACTGGATTCCTCTGAACTTGTTTCTGAACCTGATTTTCCCATAAGACATAAGTTAGCCTCTTCTGAGCTATTATCCGAAACTTCTTCTCCTTCTTCATCATCCCAAGTTGCTGCAAAGGCCTTCTTCTTCTTTTTCTTTCCTTTGTTGTTTTTGAGAAGTGGACATTTTTGTTTGAAGTGGCCAGGCTTTTTGCAGTTAAAGCGTGTCAATTCATTATCGGAATTGTCAGAATCTTTTGACCTATTACCACTTGTTTTCTTCTTGCGTGGCCTGAATTTTGACCATTTTCTAACATTATTGACAGCCATCGCAAGCTCTTCAATTGGATCTTCTTCTTCTTCATCGCTTTCTTCTTTGCTCTTCAAGGCAATTGTCTTCTTTTTTGATTCGGAGTTGTTACGTTCCTCCTTTGCCTTTAGCTCAAGCTCATATGTCATCAAGTTTCTGATCAACTCCTCCATGCTTAGTTTACTCAGATCTTTCGATACTTGTATTGCCGTGACTTTTGCCTCAAAGTTCATTGGTAAGACTCGCAGTATCTTCCGCACAAGCTCTACTTCAGTGAAGACCTTCCCAAGCGCTCTAGCATTGTACACCAAAGTTGAAAATCGTCCAAACATATCCTTTATGCTCTCGCCTTTTTCCATCACAAAGTTTTCGTATCATTGCTAAATAGAGCTAGACGTGACTCCTTGACTTGAGAAGTTCCTTCGTGTGTCACCTCCAAAGTGTGCCAAATTTCCTGTGCTGTTGTACAATGAGAAATTCTATTAAATTCATTTTTATCAAGAGCACAGATCAAAGCGTTCATTGCTTTGGCATTTGTAGTTTTTAGTTTCTTATCGTTAGCATCCCACCTATCCTTAGGTTTAGGAATCTCAGTATCACCAATAACTATAGTGGGAGATTTATAGCCAGTTTCAATAATATCCCAAACATCATAATCGACAGAACTAAGATAAATACTCATCCTAACTTTCCAATAAGCATAATCATTCCCATTAAACATGGGTGGCCTAGCAATAGACTGCCCCTCAGAAAAAGCATTATTTGGTGGATTCATGACTCTAGAGTTAAAGTAAAATACCCAGCTCTGATACCACTTGTAGGATCTAGATTAACCCTAGAGGGGGGTGAATAGGGTTATAGCAAATTTTTCCGAATTAAACACAGAAACAAACTGCAGAAATAAATGTGCTGAAAAATAAATCACACACAAAATTTACCCAGCTTCGGCAACCCCTGCCTACTGCTGCATTCCCAGATTTCTATTAGATTTAAACAGTTTCTCGCTTACAAACACTCTAATAGACTTGCAAACCCTGCTACCGCCTATAGAGTTTTGCAAACTCGCAAACCCTGCTAACTGGACTAACTCTAACTAGACAATCTGACAACACCAAACCCTAGGTGATGATTTACCATGTTTTGTTTTAGAAAAAAAAATCAGACAAATAAAACTACTTTTAAAAAAAAATAAACAACAAATAACCCCTTAAACCCTAAAAAAAAATAAAGCCTCTTTATAAAACAAGCCGGCCCAATCTAGCCCGTTATCTTCTTTTGTTTGTTTTGCTAAAAAAACAGCCCGGTTCCTTTCATGACAATGGCGGCTTCCTTCTTTTCTTTACAAATCAGAGATTTGTCCCCTTACGAAAATTAGGGCTTTGAAATGAGCAGCCGATAGTTGATCGTATGATTGATTTGGCTTCTTCTTTGTCGATCGATCATTCCTCTGAGTTGCTCATTGCTGTTTGATTGAGTTCGTCATTTGTTTTGGTATGTATTTTCTCTTTTTGCTTTTCTGGTTTTGGCTTGTTCGAACTCGATTGTTCAGTTGTCTATGATGATTTCTTGGGGTGTATTTATAGGGTTGAAACCCTAATTAACCACTGTCAGATTTGATTTCTATACATCGTTGATTATTTTCCTGAATTTGTTCTGGATTTGGAGTATTCCTTTCTTGATTTGATTTCGAATTATTGCTGTCCATATTTGTTTTCGAATTAATTAATTCAAAAATTTCTTGCTGTATTTGTTGTCTCGGTCCCCATTTGAATTAATACTGACCATATGTGACTTTGAGAAATTTTATGCAGAGATTTCTTTCCAAATTAGATTTTCTTTGACTTAATCAAAGACTTAATCAAAAGATACGAATTTTGTTCTTTAACTTCGGCTTGATTTCTGCACTGATTTGTACTTGCCATTGTCTTTGCATTCCCTACTGCACATTCACCTGTTTACTATATATGTGCATATATACAAATGTATGTGTGTATGCATATATTTTTGGGTTTGTACTTGGATTTGAACTGCTTCATGTTATGTTGATCTTGATTTTGGAGCTGCCACTGACTTCTTTGTTGTAATTTGAAACTGTTTTGACAATTCGAATTTCACTTGCATACTCCATGTTGCATTATCACTGTGTTGCATTGTAGCTCCATCTTGACTTGGACTTTTTCACTGTATCAGATGCTACACTTGTTCATGTATTCAACTGTTGCACTTGAGTTTGTTTCCACTGCTTCATCATGTTGTATTTATCCCTGTACATGTGCACAGAGTTTGTTGTTGCACTCGATGTTTGTAGCTCCACTGTGTTTACTGTTGCAGTGGTTTGTCTGACCTTGTATGCTTCAAGTTGCCTTGAGTTGAACCTATCTTGGGTTTGACCTTGTTTGTGACTTTTGTGCATTGTGCTATGTTGTTGTATTTGCATTTTGTTACTGATTTTGGTCGAGACTTTGTTTGTTGCAGTTTGTCACTGTAATTGCTGTTACATTACTTCACACTGTTGCATTTGTTCATGTAGCTCACTGTGTTCCATTGTACTGCCTTTGTGTTGTTCACCATGTTGCATACATGTTTTTATGCTTTGTGACATTCGGGTTTGTTGTGTACTTGTCTACTGCAGTTTCATTGTGACTCGACTGTGTTGTTTTGTCTCTGTTTGCTTGGTAGAAGCTATGTAGTTGCTATGCATCACTATATATATATATTCTCTGTTTGGTATTGGTGCAGTTTCCATTACTGTTGTGCCTTCGGGAGTTTGCACCGCTTTATGTTGAATTCATTGAAGTATTGATTGCTCTTGTTGATAACGCACACGAGTTGGCGAGGCAGTGCACACGTGTATACATGTACACGTGTGTATTGCAGCCACTCACGATTATCTGTAAGAACACTGATATGCACAGATATTACACAATCAAAGATGATGACAATAACCCATGTATCTGAGACACAAACAAATTTTTATTTTTGAAAATTCAAATTTGTTTGTTTTCAGATTACTGTTGTAGTTGCTAATTATACAGGTACACAGGAGACAGGACAAGAAGTGGAGCTGGATAATGCAGATAGATGTAGATGTGCAGACAGAGTGAAAAAAAAACTGAGTGTTGAGTATTGTAGTGTAAAATGTATGAACTGGTGTATGTATATATAGAGAGAGCTGAAAACTTTGTATTGTTTAAGTGTTGTAATAAAATATTATATTGAATAAAAAAAATACTGGTTGAATTATATAAATTCTGTGCAATAGTATAATTATTCAATATGAATATTTCTTCCTTTCTGTATATAGTCCAAACTGCAAACACATATATATATATTGATATATATTTTGTTATCATCAAACAAAAAATCACATCAAACAGTTAGCACTTGCATGCAGACATACTTGCTTACTGATTACAGATTCAAAAATGCAGAGGCCTTTAAATTTGCTTTTGAATGAATTTTTCAGTGCAGGCTTTCACTTTCTTTTCAAATTGGTTTCAGGTGCAGGCTTTTAAAAGTGGATTTGGTTTTCAGGTAATAGATCTTAAGTTTGGGTTTTAATGATTTCAGTTTTGAGGAGTGTATGCATTTCTTTTGAAAAATTTGGTTTTTTGAAAGTTTGTAAACAACTTTGTTTTCAGCTGAGATCTTTTTTTTTCTTTGTCTTGATAAATGAAAATTAGAAAGGATAGAAATGAAGGAAACATGTTTTATATAGGTATAAATGATTTATTAAAAAAAAATCAAAATTAAAAATGACACATGTCTCAAACCTAACATTTGTCAAATTGAGTAGCTTATAAATTTACATTTGTCTCATTAATTTCCTAGGATATTAACACTTGTTTTACTACTTAATGTGTTTTATAAATTAAATTTATTTATTTTTATTTTATTTTAAAAGTAAATAAAACTCTTTCACTTTATTTGTATTTATATATGTGTAAGTTATTTCCATGAGTAAATGTATATACATTCTTATTTTTAAAAGAAAATGAAGTGAAACAATTTATATAAAAATGAAAACTTATTTACAAGATTCATATAGGTTTATTCATTTGAACTTCAAAATGAATTCGAATTCAAATGCTATTTATATATTTAAAATCCAATTTAAAAACTAATTTATATTAACATATTTACTTTGACAATAATAATTTTGTCTTTTAAAACATATCTACATTTACACATTTATTATTATTAGAAAATAACATGTTTATTAACTTTAAATCATTTGTAAAAGAAATCATAAATTACATATCTTAATTACATACATTAATGTTTAATGTTTATATGGTATTTTAAATTTCTAAATAATTCCAAATTATAATTATTAAGCTATATTTGAAATAATTACTTTAAGTATTTTAACCAATTAGTTATTTATTAAATAAAATAAAAATCTCCAAATCATTTAAAATGAATATTAGAATTTAAAAATAAGATTTTATTTGTTCATTTAACTTCAATTCAAAAATTATCTATTCACAATATATATATATATATATAAATATATATACATTACATTATAAATAGGAAAAAATTATTAGCTTTTAAAAGATAAAATTTATCAATTACACATTTATTTAATTGGATTATTAAAACAAGTTAATTTTTATTAAAATTTTATCAAATCAATTTAATTTTGGATACAGATTATTAAATTGATATTGCTAAAATTTCCGGGATATCACATTCCTCCCCCCCTTAAAAGAATTTCGTCCCCGAAATTTAAAAGCAAAGATAATTTAATAACCAATTTAAAAATTCTAGATTTTAAATCACAAACATATAATAACCATAGCAACCCATCTATTTAATCAAACAAATTTAATTATCCAGATAAAATTCTGGATAAAAATCTTTCGAGTTTCCCCAAGTATATATATATATACCGGGATACTCGCCCCACAAAATACAAACAATCTAAACTACAAAGCTACAGAGTTTCTACTCATCTAGACCTATAGAACTAGACAAGATATCAGACTACAGACGAGTCTGACTCGACCATCAAACCTTCTTGAACAGCTGGCTCCACTTCCAGAGATAACTCATACACGTATTCCCTTAGAGATACGTCAATCTCATCAAATCCCAGTTATCCAAACTGGCAATCCATCTCTTGAAATCCAACACCAATCCAACCAAAACACAGAAGAGATCCAATAACAAATCTCCGACTCCGGAATCCAAATTTCTTCGTCTCTTATCTCCAAAACTCTTCTGACGATCCTGGGCTGCCTACATCCAAACTGATCAGCTCAACTCTTGCTGATTTCTCTAGAAACAATCTAGACCAAAAACAACCCAACACAACGATCTCCTCAAGATCAACCAAGACTAAGATCACCAACTCTACTCTTCAAATGTTAGAAGAACAAACTCACTTCTTCTATCCAGAAAAGACAAAGCAGAAATACTCTCAAACTGCTTCCGCTGCACAACTCTGATCTGGCACAGAAGACACTGCTGATGAAGAACATGAGCACACTGGACATCACTTCCCAGAAATATGGCTCAACATATCCAAAGAAAACTCAGATGTTTTACCAATCCCGAGCTGCCTTATCAAACCTATCTCGACAAATCCTCCTTCTACTAGCCGATCCATCAGTAGCACTCTTGGAATCCGGACGATAAGAAAACTCTATCTTCAGAAGGGGACAAACCTCCAACTTCTCAGAAGATAGCCAAAAATTCTTTAATACCTCAAAAGAAAACTCAAACTATCGCAAGTCACTTTGGCGATCTAGATAGACCAATTCCCAAACAAAACTGTTCTTTTTTTTCCAATCAAAACAGCTTATACTCAACTAGCCAATCCACCAAAGAAACGGGTCCACTCTGCTGATTCTGAACTCCACCTTCAGAAACTACTCAGCCAACCAACTTCTGCCAACAAAGACACTCCGAGTTGCACTACTGACACCAATGCCAAAGACTTCCTGATCCAAAGTTCTTTGAGAAACTCAGGCCTCAAAGCCAAACACAAACAACCAGCTGGACTCAATCACATCACCGAAGCAGACACACTTCCTAACTCGTTCCAAAGAAACATCTTCGAAAATATCCATAGTCACTGCATCTCATCACGCAGCTACTATTTCCTGAGGTATCAAAAATACCATCACACACTTCTGCCAAACCAGCATATTCAAACTCAACTCATCCATCCTCAAAGATGAACTATGAGATCGATGAAATCTCTACACTCTACACAACTCACTCGAGACGGTATTAGGTCTACAGTCTCGACAAATATACTTTTAACCTCAAACATTCAAACTCCAACCAATGGTAGTTATCGTGTTACACACACTACTACCTTATCTACCTTTATAACTTATATTGGAAAACCTGAACAGGTAACCCAATAGATAGGTAGAAATAATAATTATATATATATATATATCAAAACTACAAATACGCTCTCTTAAGATAGACACCACTCCAGAGTCTAGGTATTAACTCAACCTAACGCTCTGATACCACTGTAACGACCCAACTTCCTATCTCCAGGAAGTCGTATCGCTAGTAAGAAAGAAAGGGATAGAGAATAGAAAGAAAGAGAAGAAGAAGAAAACAACATATTAGAATCTAAACAGCGGAACGAATAAATTATATTAATAACATAAAATATTTACATAGTTTACAACCACTATCAGAGTACACAGATATACAACTCATACTAGACAGTTATAAACACCTGTCTAGTATTTACAACATAATACAACATCACAAATAAGTCAGAGATACCAAACACAACGGACTACTATATATATATATATATATATATATATATATATATATATATATATATATATATATATATCTACATGCAGAAGCCTCCTACTCCATTGCTCCTTCACAATTCGTCAAAGCTAACCCGAATCCTAACCTGAATCCCTTGGCTACTCGTAAAAATTTGAGTACACAAGAGTTTATGAAAAACAAAAATAAACTCCGGGTCAGACATGGGTCTGGTGTGAGTAACAGGTTAAAGTTGCTTAACTTTTTAAAAACCTTAAAAAGAAAAGTATCACGTAAGACTTCCCACACATAAACATGGAAAAGTTTTTACCTTACGCTAACCAGAACATTTGATAGGAAATCCGATGATATTATAATAGTGTCTAGGGTTTTCAAATAAAATACAGAAATAGCTGAAATGCTTACATCTCACATTCCAACATAGTTGGGTACAACTAATACGTACGACACTTATTGGATTTTGGATTCCATACAATGGCAGGGCTACTGGGGTACCGCCCATCACAGTACGTGGCCTAGATCACCATACCGAGGATTACTCCCTTCATCCCCTGCAACACAAGGCCGGACTCGTTCCTTACTGAACAGTTCCGAACAAGACAACCCCGGCAGTTGTCGCGATTCAACCGCCCCACACAGCCGAAATAAAAAGGGACCTCTAGACAGGGGTAAACCTTGCTCTCAAGTGGGGGCTACCCACGAAGCCTTGCTGCACCTCCCCTGTTTTAGCCATTCCCGGTTGATGAGGCTTGAGGCTACGATTACCTTTATAGGACATCAAATCTTAGAATGCTCATCGTCCGCCTGACGGTGTGCTGAAAGCATTCAATCCATTCAAGTTCGTTCCGGGTTCGAACGAAACCGAAGGCATTATCTTGTTGCACTCATTATTGGAATCACCCTCAGAGTCAACGACCATAGCCCTTGCACTCTGATTCACCATCTCGAATCTATAAGCACTATTCCGTCAACTCATTACAGAATCACCCACAGAGTTATACTGACGTATAACCCTTACACCTCGAGTCTTCACTTGCTCCACTTAGATTAACGACCTAACGTTAAATTGGAATCAATGTGGTTTTAGGATTCCAAATATGGAAACCCGATCCCGGTCTCATCGAAATCCAAAGCGTGTCTTTTAGGTCCAAGTTGTTTTATGTTTAAAACAATTCAATTTAGACTATCTATATACACACAGATAGATACTTCACATCATCATAATAGATAATCAACAATATTATCATAAACAAGTAATCTATATAATTTGATAATCTACATTATCATCATCCATAGATAACTCATACCGTCACAATGCATCCAATACATCCATATCGCACAATACTAATCTCATTTCTGAGATTCAAACCATTCAAGTCTAACCATATCATTCATTCATAAGTAAAGATCTATAATCACACCATCTATAATTAATTTAAAATGAATTAAATTAATTACTTATATCTCTAATTAATTTAAAGTGAATTAAATTAATTACCTATTTTTAATTAATTTAAAATGAATTAAATTAATTATTTCACCATTTAGAACTTGCTTACTTAACCATTAATTGATTATCAATCAATCAATCAATTATCCTCAAATTAACCACCTTAATTAATCACCCTTGATTAATTATCCTTTAATTAGATCCAAGTAATTATCTTTAATTAATTTACAAATTAATTATCCTTAACCAAAATCAGTAATTTACCTTTAATTACTTCATTATATTAATTAATTACTTCCTTAATCACTTATCATTGATTAATTAATCTTAATTAATTAATCCTTAATTACATCATTAATTATATTAATTAATGATCCTTAATTAAATTTAATTTAATTACTTACTTAAATTAATTACACTAAGTAATTAATCTTAATCAATCCACAATTATTAATCATACTTGATTAATTACATTTAGTAATTAACTAACCTTAATTACTTCTTAATCACTCCTAAATTAATTATATTTAATAATAAATTCAATTGATTAATCATCCTTGATTTATCTCATTTGTAATTAATTACCTTTAATTAATTACATCACTTAATTATTTCAAAAGACTTAATCAATGCTTAAATTAATTACACTAAGTAATTAATTATTAATTAATTCACAAAGAAATTACCTTTCATATTAATTACACAAAGTAAATAATCTCAAAGTACCATACTTCAATTAATTACTTCCAGTAATTTATTTATCTTAATTACTTCTCTAAGTAATTATACTTCATTGATAGCTTATCAATTAAATGATTATTCTAAATTAATTAAACTTAAGTAATTAATTTAAACTAAACAAATTAATAAATTAATTACAAATAGTAATTAATATCTTTAATTATTCCCATAAAGTAATCATAATTAATTAAGTTTCATAATTGATTATTTAAATTAATCAATCCAATTAATTTTCAAAATTAATTACATTAACTAATTAATAATAATCATAGGTTAATAACCTTTATTAACTCATCATCAATTCTTTGATTACCTTTCTAAGTAATTAACTTAAATAATTTTCAATTTTAATTAACCTTAATTTATTTCAAATCTTTAATTAATTAAGTAAATTAATTAATTAAATTATTTAAATTACCTTACTAATTTAATGAAACAAAAATCATTAAATCTTTGATTTACTTCAAAATAAAACATTTCTTACAAATGATTACTTTATCATTAATAAAGCAACTTAAAACAATTTAACTTAAAATTGTTTCAAATTACATTTAAAATTTAAAAAGAAATCAAACTTAACTTAAACAAAGTTTTAAAAACATTTTAAAATCTTTTAAAGCTTTATCCTTATTTATAAAAGAAGTTATAAGAAATTTAAACTCCAAATTCATTTAAAAATACAAATCATATTTAAATATGTTTGAACAACTAATTTGTTTAAACATTTAAATTTCTTTTTTTAAAAATTTCCTTTATTTTCAAACATTGTTTCAAAATTGAAGTTTGATTCCAGATTTAAACTTATGTTTAAATCCTTACTTAAATTTAAAGCTTATCCTAAATTAAAATATTTAAACTCTTGAAGTTGTTCTCAACATTTTGTTTCAAAGCCTAAATTTAAATTCCAAACCTGAATTCAAAACTCATTTGAAATTCGAATTTTAAATTTGGCTTAAATTCTGTTTTCAAAATCCCTGCATTAAGATTTTAAAACAATCTTTAAAATTTAAAACTACAGGTTTTTCAAAAACCTGTAATTACAGAAACAAACCCGAGCCACTCTTAAGTTTACTTCGAGTAAACCCCATGCTATCTTCGAGCAAGAGCTCGAGTTACTTCGAGTATAACCTGAGTAACAAAACACAGTAATCCCAAAAACTTCACCTGATACTCCACCCCACCGTGCATATGCACGGTGGCTGTAGCCACCTCCGGCCACTACCCTGACCACAAGCACATCGGCGTTCAACACTGAAACACTACACAACTATCAGAACCCTTCAATTCACTCGAAATAGAATTCGAGTTCCCCTTCCCCAATCTAAACCTGGCAACAGCATTTGAACTTCACCACCGTGGAAAAAAAAATTCCCCAACCTCTCTCCTCTGGCCATCGGAGGCTCTGGGACTCCGGTCATCTCCTCTTCAATACCCAAGCTAACTTCACCTCAAAAATTGTAGCTCTCAATCACCTATAACATCTATGCCAACCAAAAGTTTCTGCACTACCCAAACTAGGTTTAGGAACTTCAATCCTTCACCGCAGCTGTCACAATCAATTATTCAGCTATCTGACAATTTTGCCGAAACCCCTGATCACTCAACTCCCTTCAGAAAGAATCACGAAAGCCCAACCCAACCAGATCACCATAGACATTCCAAAACATCATTTCTGGTTAAACCAGAAATGCCCCTTTTTTTCTTTACTAAAAATTTTGATTTTAGTTTTAAAAATCATGCTACAGGTTAATGATTCAGTTTACACTCTTGAATTGATAAATTAGGATGTTAAAATTTTGCTCAAACTAACATTTGCCTGTTATATTTGGTCTTCCAGAGACATGCAAGTTTATTTAACTTGTTTAAAAAAAAAAATTAAGCTTACTCTATGATCTAACAGACATATTTATTTAATACTTAAGTCCAAATATAGATTGGATCAAGGAGTAGTGATTTTTGAATAAGTCTTAACTTAAGAATTTGGTAATCAGAGATGTTATAGGCTATACATATACACAGCTACACACATTTATATACATACAGAAAGTTACCAAACACATCCATATGTTCACACAAAAACAAAACTTTCATAGAAATAATCATGCAACAAAAACATATACTTAAATCTTTAAAATTTGTGATGTTACTCACCTGGAATTTATGAAACAGAGCACAGAATTTTGAAAAGCTTTTACTTCTTTGAATATTTGATAAAATTTGAGCATCTTGCTGTTAAAACTTGTATGCAGGCTTGAAGGCCATTTGAACTTTGAACTAGTTGTTAGCACTTGCATGCAGATATATTTGCTTACTGATTACAGATTCAAAAATGCAGAGTCCTTTAAATTTGCTTTTGAATGAATTTTTCAGTGCAGGCTTTCATTTTCTTTTGAAATTGGTTTCAGGTGCAGGCTTTTAAAAGTGGATTTGGTTTTCAGGTAATAGATCTTAAGTTTGGGTTTTAATGATTTCAGTTTTGAGGAGTGTATGCATTTCTTTTGAAAAATTTGGTTTTTTGAAAGTTTGTAAACAACTTTGTTTTCAGCTGAGATCTTTTTTCTCTCTTTGTCTTGAGAAATGAAAATTAGAAAGGATAGAAATGAAGGAAACATGTTTTATATAGGTATAAATGATTTATTGAAAAAACTTTAAAAGAAAATCAAAATTAAAAATGACACATGTCTCAAACCTAACATTTGTCAAATTGAGTAGCTTATAAATTTACATTTGTCTCATTAATTTCCTAGGATATTAACACTAGCTTTACTACTTAATGTGTTTTATAAATTAAATTTATTTCTTTTTATTTTATTTTAAAAGTAAATAAAACTCTTTCACTTTATTTGTATTTATATATGTGTAAGTTATTTCCATGAGTAAATGTATATACATTCCTATTTTTAAAAGAAAATGAAGTGAAACAATTTATATAAAAATGAAAACTTATTTACAAGATTCATATAGTTTTATTCATTTGAACTTCAAAATGAATTCAAATTCAAATGCTATTTATATATTTAAAATCCAATTTAAAAACTAATTTATATTAACATATTTACTTTGGCAATAATAATTTTGTCTTTTAAAACATATCTACATTTATACATTTATTATTATTAGAAAATAACATGTTTATTAACTTTAAATCATTTATAAAAGAAATCATAAATTACATATCTTATTTATCTTAATTACATACATTAATGTTTAATGTTTATATGGTATTATAAATTTCTAAATAATTCCAAATCATAATTATTAAGCTATATTTAAAACAATTACTTTAAGTATTTTACCCAATTAGTTATTTATTAAATAAAATAAAAATCTCCAAATCATTTAAAATGAATATTAGAATTTAAAAATAATATTTTATTTGTTCATTTAACTTCAATTCAAAAATTATCTATTCACAATATATATATATAAATATATATACATTACATTATAAATAGGAAAACAATTATTAGCTTTTAAAAGATAAAATTTATCAATTACACATTTATTTAATTGTATTATTAAATCAAGTTAATTTTTATTAAAATTTTATCAAATCAATTTAATTTTGGATACAGATTATTAAATTGATATTGCTAAAATTTCCGGGATATCACAATATAATGTTAATCTTAGCCACATAGGTACCATGATATTATCCAGCTATAGCTACCACCTGAGGTGGCAGGTAATACAACTGCAGTCGTAGGCTCATATTGGATGATTGGATTTCCAACAAATGGTCAGGCTAAGGAACTTCCTATTGCCACATGTGTAACGACCCGCCATTCATCTCCATAGAATGATGTATCATTAAGAAGAAAGAAAGAGATAGAAAAGAGAAAGAAAGAGAAGAAAGAAGAAACAACACATCAGAATCTAAACAGCAGAACGAATAAATTATATTAATAATATAATATATTACATAGTATCATATACAACATCTATCAGAGATACACAGCTTATACATCACAAACTAGACAGTTATAAATACCTGTCTAGTTATACAACTCAATACAACTCGGAGAAAACACAGAGATACCAAACACATCAGAACACTATATATCTGCACGCTGAAGCCTCCTGCACCATTGCTCCTCCACAATTTGTCGAAGCTTACCTGAGTCCCTTGGCTACTCGTAAAAATTTGAGTGCCCAAGAGTTTAAGAAAAACAGAAATAAACACCAGGTCAGACATGGGTCTGGTTTGAGTAACAGGTTAAGGTTGCTTAACTTTGAAAATCTTTTGAAAGAAAAAGTATCACGTAAAACTTTCCACACATAAACATGGAAAAGTTTTTACCTTACGCTAACCAAAACATTTGATAGGAAATCCCGTGATATTATAATAGGTCGAGGGTTTTCAAGTAAATAGAAAATAGCCGAAATTGTTACATTTATTAAATTTCAGCTACTAGCCACAAAGTGGGTAATACAATAAAAACCGTTGGCACTTATTGGATTTTGGGCTCCATACAATGGCAGGGCTACTGGAGTGCCGCCCGTCACAGTACGTAGCCCAGATCACAATACCAAGGATTACTCCCAATCCCCTGCAACACAAAGCCGGAACCATCCATTACTGGACAGTCCCGAACAAGACAACCCACGGTAGGTGTGTAATTCCAACTGCCCACTAAGCCGAAATAAAAAGGGACCTCTAGACAGGGGAAAATCTCGTCCTACTTGGACATGATCCACTTAACCTTGCCCCTCCCCTATTTTATCCATTCCCGGTTGATGAGGCTTGAAGCTACGGTTATCTTTGTCGGACACATTTATCTTAGAATGCACGTCGTCCACCTGATGGTGTTCTGAAAGCATTCAATCCATACAAGTTCGTTCCGGGTTCGAACGAAACTGAAGGCATTATCTCGTTACACTCATTTTGGAATCACCCTCAGAGTTAACGAAAATAACCCTTGCACTCTGAATCTTCATCTCGAATATGAAAGTACTACCCTGTGATGCCCCACCTCTATACCCACGCTAGACAAGAACATTACGGTGAATGCTGTCGACTAGCACGGAGAATAAGGCTGTTGAGGAGCGACCATCCGTGTAATTACTTTTTACGAGCATCGATATGTCAGATAGTATAACATGCAATACTTTATCAAGAGGAAATCCGACATACCGACACAAACTCAAAGCTACTACACAGTGGCTATAATATCTTCGGAAACAAATACAGAAATAAACATAACATAAATCAGTCACAGACAATTCATATCACAAAGGCGGAAAGAGATATGAATATTACACTAATAAGTATACATCAGAGTAGCGGTCTAAAAAGATCCACAATATCACAAAAGAATAGTTACATGAACTACACAAAAGAATAAGTATACAATATGGAGTCTATATCTCGAATGTATACACCAAAACAAACTACTAATCTAAGTAGTAAGCTAAAAGTCAGAGAAATCAATCCCAAGTGAGAGGTCAAGCAGAAGCACCTGTAACATCTCGGTCTGACCCGAGTATTATTTAATAAGAAAATAATAAACGGATCAGTCTAACTATAGATATCAGATGAAACGATATAGAATAAGAGATATGACCAAACACATAATAATCACAATTCCAAGCTGTGATATATATAAGTAATTGAAAATCAACGAGAGATTAATCAATATCACCAAATCTACACAAGAATCAAAGAAATGCCATACTCCTTATTTTGTTCATCAAACCACAAATATTAACGATTATATCAAAGTCAATCACAAAAGTCAATGACACACAAATTCACCAATACACAAATATTGATAAAACTTATCAATGGAAATCACAAAAATTGGTGAAGCATAAATTCTAGAAATCATCTCAAGAAATCCAGTAAATGACACACAAATTCACCTATGCACAAATATTGATTAATCATATCAATAGAAATCACAAAAATAGGTGAAGAAGGAAATTCCAGAATTTGACACACGAAAACCAGAAATCAAACAAAATAGGGAGGGAGGCCTATCACACGAACGGGAGCATGAAAACTCACCAAAAACTGTAACACATGAACGAGAAGCTATCTTATGGTAGCTAGCCATTAATTTGACACACGAATGGTCCGAAGACCTGACACACGAATGGTCCAAAGACCGTGGGTTGCTACCCCACCAATTTGAGTCGAACCTCCACAAAACGAGGTTTAGTCTCCCGCGCAGTCAAAGAGACATCGTACATTGCTAGTCTAAATCACAAAAATGATCGTCATGATCATCGAGAAGTGTCAATTACACTAAGCTAGTAAATATATGAGTTTAGCTTCATGTCCCATAACCACTTGCTTAACTTAAATATTTACGAACAAACTGTAGATCTCCACTATAAAATTGTCACAAGAGATTCAGTCGAACAAGTCCAAGAATTAACCGACAAAGTGAACGCAAGCGTTTCATACCACTTGTTTTACTAAGTCGTTTAATTAGATTTCTCATACGAGTGAGGTAAAGGTTTATATATATACTAATAGATTGGAAAACGGTTTTATAAACGAATTTGGTATTAAAATAGTATTGAAATCGTTTGAGGAAAGAGTTTTGATATTTACTACTAGTATAGAAAACCTTTATATTTTTAAAGTGACAAAACACAAAGAAGATTGTAGGAACAATCAATCACTAAAATTCACATACGAAGATGTGAATAAAAATCCAAAGAAATCGACACCGAATCCATCAAAATGGATATTCCCAAAAATCACGATGAAAATGTCATCAAAGTCCATAATAAATGATAACAACAAAAAGGGAATCAACACGAATCGATTAAAGTTGGACATATACTCAAAAACAGCGAAAATAGGCAAAACTGCACATTTCAGACATCTGAAATTACCTTCCAGACGTCTGAACCACTAACCAGACGTCTGGATGGATTTCCAGACGTCTGATCTTCTCTGCCTTTTCGCGTTTTCCAGGGACCAATTCTAAACGTCTGAATTTCCAAACCAGATGTCTGAATTTGAAACCAGACGTCCGAAATTGGGTTCAGACGTCTGAAATCCCCCTGTAGGCAAAAATCAGCCTTGCCCAAAAATGGGCGAAAATCCAAATGGAAGCGATCGGACAAGCGACGAAGACAAGGGATTAATGCCAAGCGACAACCCTGCCTTATAGGCTCTCCGAAACACCTCTTAAAGCATGATCAAACATCAAAGTTATGATTCTTAAAGATTTGGCTTCAAACACCAAAAATTGGAATATTTACAAATCTAATCCAAATCAAATGCAATTGCACATGAATAATTGTTAGGAATTCATACCTAACAACCAAAGATACTTATAGTCATAGATGTGAGATAAAAATCTCACCTTTTCACAAAATCAAACAAGAAGAAGCTTGAAAGCAAATGGAGAATCAACCTCTCTTCAACACAACCCAATTGAGCTTGAATCTAAGCTCAAAAACAAGAACATTCCCAAAATTAGGTTTAGGAATTTCTGAAATTGGTAAGAGAATAAGTTGGAGAAGAAGAAGAGAAGCTTACCAATGGGTTCTTCTTGAGTTTGGAGCTAGGAATTTGATTTGCAAGAGAAACTAGGGTTTTGGAGTTTTTAATTTCCAATCTCTCCCACCATTAATGTTATAAAAACTGAAAAGAGAAGAGAATGAGGGTGAGTGGGGAAGAGTGGCTCAGATTTGAGCATAAGTTAACATAGGGCTGAGCCCAAAACCAAACCCAAAGTGAAAAGTAGCAAAAATCAACTTTCTCCAAACATATCGAAGCTTATACTCAAAAAGGTCGCAAACGACATTTTAAACTCAATGGGAGTGGTCCCGAGTCCTAATTCGACCGTATGCAAAAAGTAGCTTTTCGGATTAAAATCCGACTAACGATAAAATATTTAAATATAAAATCGATAAATATGCGGGTTGTTACATACCCCGTTAAACTCATGTTGGAATCACCCTCAGAGTTTTAACGACGAATAGTCCTCACACCTTGAGTCTTCCTCTTCATTTTAGATTCATGACATATTGTTAATTTGGATCGAGGTGATTTTCGAATATCCAAATCTGGAAACCCGATCCCGGTCTCATCGAAATCCAAAGCGTATCTTTTAAGGCCAAGTTGTTTTAAAGTTTATCAATTCTATTATCTACACACAAAGATAGATAATTCACAGATTCACAATAGATAATCATCATTATTATCACAATAGATAATCCATATTATCATTATCAAAAGATAATCCACATTATCATCGCAATGCAACCAATGCATCCATATCACACAACATTACTTATCTCATTTCTGAGATTTCAAAGCATTCAAGGCAAACAATATCATTCATCCATACATAAGCAGTGATCTATAATCACACAATCTATAATTAATTTAAAATGAATTAAATTACTTACTTCCATCTCTAATTAATTTAAAGTGAATTAAATTATTTACTTACATTAATATAAATATTGCTTACATACCCATTAATTAATTACAATCAATTAATTAATAATCCTCTAATTATCCTCCTTAAATAATCACCCTTGATTAACTATGCTTTAATTACATTCAAGTAATTATACTTTAATTAATTTCACAAATTAATTACTCTAAACCAAAAACAGTAATTAACCTTTAATTACTTCATTTATTAATTAACGATAATTAATTACATTAATCTTAATTAATTACATTAATTGATTAGCTTTAAATCACTTATCATTGATTATTTAATCTTAATTAATCAATTCTTAATTATATCGTTAATTATATTAATTAATGATCCTCAATTAAATTTAAATTAATTACTTATTTAAAATTTAATTACATTAAGTATTAATCTCTATTAAACCATAACTATTAATCACCTTTGATCAGTCTCATTTTGTAATTAACTGCCTTAATTTCTTTATCAAATTAAGTACTCCTTAATCAATTTCTTTAATTAATTCCTCGATTAATTATAAAGTAATTTAATCCAAATTACTTCCATAATTAAACCATCTTCCACTAATTACATCTAGTAATTATCATTAATTACTTCACTAAGTAATTATACTTCATAAATTACATTAAGTAATTATTATCAAATCATCAAGTGATTAAAATTAATTAAACTTAATTAATTAATTTAAACCAATCACATTAAACTCCATTAATTACATTAAGTAATTAATTCCTTAATTACTTCCATTAAATAATTATACTTAAACAATTCAAAAATGATTATCATAAATTAATTAATCTAATTAATTATTAAAATTAATCATATGAATTAATTGTTAAATAATCTCAAGTTAATGACCATCATTAACAATTAAAAAATCTTTAATTACTTTTCTAAAGTAATTAACTTACATTAATCAATATTAATTATAAACTAATTAATCTTGAATTATCAATTAATTAACCTTTAATTATTAAATTGATTAAGTGTTAACTGTAACTTAATTAATTTTAAATTACTTGATTAATTAATTTCTAATCATTAATTAAAATCTAATCTTAATTAATGAACAATTTTTAAATTACAAGATTAATTATTCCTTAATCAATTGACTTACACCTTAACTAATAATTTAAAACCCTTAATCACCTTAATTAATTGTCCATTCCATAAATTAATTAAATAAATAAATTATTCATTTAATTACCTTAATAATTAAATTAAATTACAAATCATTAAATTCCAAATTTACTTTAAGATCAAACTTTGTTCTTATTAAGGATCAAGTTATCATTTACAAAGTATTTTAAATCAATTTTACTTTAAAATTTCTTTTAAATATCATTTTAAAATTTAAAATGATTACAAATTTATTTAAACAAAGTTTAAAATCCATTGTTAAAACCCTTTTCATTCCACAAGTTAAGGAAATACTCATTTAATTAAGAAGTTTAAAAGGATTTAAAACCAAATTCATATTTAAATTCAAATCAATTTTAATTACACTTTAAACATTTCAAAATTGTTTAAATCATTTTAAATTTTAAAAAAAACTTTCCTACATTTCAAAACTGGAATACATCTAAATTTGAATTCAGATCAATCTTCAGATTTTAAAACTCTATTTTCATTTTAAAACTTTATTTTTTAAATTTCAAACTACTTAAACACTTTAAGGTTGTTTAAACAATTTAAATTCTTAAAATTATATCTCAAAACTAGGATTCAAATTTAGATTTGAATTCTGATTTAAAATCTTAGATATAACTTTGTTTAAATCACTTCTTTGTAAATTAAAATTCAGTTTTATAAATTTTAAATTGCCGGGTTTTGAAAACCTGTATCACAAACTTGACCCGAGTTAACCCTTCAGTTACTTCGAGTCCACCAACTAAATACTTCGAGCAACCCACCTACTTTCTTTGAGTCGATCACCACTAGCTCAAATACAAAACAGAACCAAGCTACCTCACCCAGACACAGCGCACTGTGCATTGCACCACATCATAGCTAACTCCGACCATCAACGATGGTCCACCCAGGTTGACGATCACCATCATAACCAAATCCAAACAGCAGATTCATGAAATAATCACGAAATCAAATTTGAGTATTTAAACTCAAACCTGGAAACAACAGAAATCCTCCCATCCCAACCTGTCAACGCCTCGTCCACACATCTCCGATTGCCAGTAAAGTAGTGACTCCGGCCGCAAACTCGTCAATGGCCATACTTCCATCTCACCAAACCTCACTGCACTCGATCAAACATAAAAGCTGTGCGGATCAATTTACTACATTCCAAAAACAAGGGCTACAGATTCAAATCGACCACATGCTCCTCCAAAATGAATTAATTTATTTTCCTGGCATTTTTCCTTTAATCTATGCTCACTCCCCCATCAACACTGAAGATTACAACATCCAAAATCACAGAGATCACCAGAAATTCCCTTCTTCCCTATTTCCTGATCAACTGGAACTGCATCCTCAATCTAATTCTAAAAATTGTAAATTTAGTTTTAAAAATCAAATTTTTGAATAATGTTTCGGATTCTAACCCTGAAACATTGAATCGACATGTTTGAATTTCACTTATATTTAAATTTTGCTCAGTTATTTTAAGTTTCAAAAACATTTCACTATTATTTAACTTGAGTCAAATTTTAATCTAAAGTTTTGAGGAAAAACAAATAAGTATGATTTAAATCTTAAGTTTTAAAGAGTCAAAATCAAGAGATTTTGAATCTAAATCAAAAAAGAAATTTAAACTGGAACAGAGGGGTCTTACAGATATCCAAAAACATGCATACACCATACATAAGAAATTCAACAATACATACACACAAACATATTTATTTCAAACAACTAGTATGCAACCAAATCATTCAATTGGTTAAGCTTTTAAAGAAATGCTACTCACCGGATAAAAATGAAGGCAGAGCTTCCAGATTTTGAAAAAAACTTTTGAATTGCTTATAGAAACTGAGTTGCTTCTTATTCTCTGATTTAAAACTGCAGCTATTATTGGATTTCTTTTAATTCCAGGTTGAAGAATGCAGATGCTTTGAATTACATATTCTAAAGAAATGCGGGCTTTACAGGTTTATTTGCATGCTGCAAATTTGAAAAGATTATAGGAATTTGATTTACAGGGTTTGAAAATGGTTTACAGGGTAATGATTTATAAATTTTTCATGTTTGAAGATGTGCAGGTTTGATCATATTCCAATTTTTCTTTGAATAGATTTGAAAATGTGGATGGTTTGCATGCTTTGATTTCTGATTTGGGATGAAGAGGTGATTACAGATTTTGTTTTTAGCTTTGAAATGTATTACAGATTTGGGTTGATTTTGAAAAAAATGATTTATAGTTTTTGATCTGAGATTGCTTTTATTTTCTTTGTTTACAAATGAGATTAGGAAAAGAAAAGGAACGAGAGATGTTTGTTTATATAACTTAAATTATGGTTTAATTAAAATCAATGAAAAATAAAATTAAAACATGACACTTGTCAAAACTCTTGTTTATTTATTTACACTTGTTTAAAACAACTTAATATATATGCGCTTGTCTTTTTTTTAAGTAATTAGTATTTATTAAATGCTAATTAGTATTTAGTTAGATGTTAATTATAAGATAAATGTAAGCTTATATTTAATTAATTAGTTAAAATATACTTATTTACATGTAGATAATTTTGAAATGAATAAATCCATTTTACAAAATAAAAGTTTATACAAATATTTTAAAATCCAAAACAATTAAAAATTTATACTTTGAAGTTCTAAACTCTAAATTCAAATTCAGATCAAATTCTAAAATTCAATTTGAAATAATAAACTATTTATATAAAAATCTATTTGTTAAAAACATTACATTATTATAATTTGAAAATAACAAATTTGATAACCCTAAATAATTTATAAAAGTAATTGTTTCTTTATTAATATATTACTTATTTCACCAAACTATATTTAAAAAGGAAATCAAAACAAACCTTATTGTTAGTTTATTTAAATTTAATCTCAAAATAGATTTAAACAAATTAAACTTTTATTTTATCAATTTAAATCCATGCATTATTTATTCAATAGCTTTTAAAAGTTTAACCTTAAATAAAATCAAAATCCCCAATTTTACCAAAGATATATATATTTAGAAAACATGATTCATTTATTTATTAAATTTTAAACAAGGCTTATCTATTTACAATATATACATATTCTATATATATTATAAATAGAAAACAATTTATTAGCTTTTAAAAGATGAAATCTATCAATTAAATATTTATTTAATTGGATTATTAAATTAATTCCAATCTTATTAACAAAGATTATCAAATCAATTTAATTTTTAATTCAGATTGTTAAATTGATATTGCCTAAAATTCAGGGTCATCACATTCCTCCCCCCTTAAAAGAATTTCGTCCTCGAAATTTAAAAAAAGGTAATTTAATAATCTTTTTAAAGATTTTAATTTTAAAACACAAGCATATATCAAACATATGCTAACAACCATAGCAATCAATACATCCAGTCGAACAAATCCAACTATCCAGACAAAATTATGGATAGAACTTCCTAGAGTTTCCCACGTATATATACCGGGATACTTGCTATACAGAATCCAAACAATCAAAACTATGAAGCTACAGAGTTCCTACTCATCTGGATCTACAAAACTAGACAGCATATCAGACTACTGACGAGTCTGATTCAACAACCAAATCCTCCTGAACCGCTGGTTCCAAAACCAGAGATAGATGATGCACGTATTCCCTCAGAGATACGTGAAACATATCGAATCCCTGATATCCAAACTGGCAATTCAATCCTGAAAACCAGTCACTTATCCTCATAAGAACACAGAAAAGATCCAAACATCTCGGAGCTAGCTTTCTAGCCTTACCCCATCTTATAGCTCCTTGGATCGGAGAAAACTTATCCAAAATCAAATCTCCGACTTCGGACTCCAAATTCTTCCGTCTCTTATCCACAAAACTCTTCTGACGATCCTGGACTGCCAACACCTTTCTGATCAGCTCAATCTTCGTCGATACCTCTCGAAACAAACTGGACCAAAACAATCCAACAAAACTGATCCACTTAAGATCAATCCAAAATCAAGAACACAACCCTGCTCCTCAAACAACAGAAGGCTAAACTTTCTTCTTCTTATCCGGAGAAGACAAATAGAAACACTCCCAAACTGCTTCCGCTGCACAACTCTGATACGACGCTGATGAAAAACACGAGCATAAACTGGACTTCACATCCTAGAGATATGGTTTCAAAAATCCATAAAAGACCACTCAGAAGTTCCTCTAAATTCTGAGATGCTTCACCAACCTCTATCTCTAAGAAACATCCTTCGACAAAACTGAACCACCGGAATCATTCCCAAAGTCCTAGTCGATAAGAAAAACTCAATCTCCATATGCGGACGAACCCTTGACTTCCTAGAAGACATCCGGAAAATCTCTGACAATCCAAGAGAACACTCAACTATCGCAAGTCATTTTTGCAATCAATCCAGACAAATTTCCAAAGAAGAACTGTCCTCTCTTTACCCAACAGAACAACTTACACTAGTCTAGTCAATCCATCGAAGAAATGGATCCACTCTGCTGCTTCTGAACTCTACCTCCATAAAAACTACTCAGCCAGAAAACTTCCTGCTAGCACACAGAACACTCCGAACTGCATCGCTAACATAGATGCCAAAGGCTTTCTAATCCAAAGTTCTTCGAGAAACTCAGACCTCAAAGCCAAACAGAGACACCCTGCTGAACCCAGCCAGGACACCGAAGCAGACACACTACCCTAAATTTGTTCCGAAGAAACATCTTCGGCCATAATCGACGTTCTGAACCCAGCTCATGTACCGCTTTAATGGGCGAACAACCCAACCGTTGGAGCTACTCCTCCATAATTTCCCGACCAGACCTAATTTCTTCCATCCAGAAAGCCAAACCAAAGAAGTAAAGCAATAAAGAATATTCCCGGCTTGAAGTACGATCCCTTCGTCACCCCAGAATGAAAGGGGCGATCCATAGTCACTGCATCTCATCACGCAGCTATTACTTCCTGAGGTATCAAGATACCATCACTTGCTTCTGCCCAGCCGACAGATCCAAACTCTACTCACCAAACTCTGCACTTCAAAGATGAACTCCGAACTTTAACGGGTTTCCTTCAGAGATCGATGAAATCTTCATCACAACAAAACTCACTCGAGACGATATTAGGTCTACAGTCTTGACAAATACACTCCCAACCTCAAACATACAAACACCAACCAGTGGTAGTTGTCATGTTACACACACCACTACCCCATCTACCTTTATAACTTATATTAGAAAACTTGTACAGGTAACCCAACAGATAGGTAGAAATAGATAAATATATATAAATATATTTAAAATTACAAATACGCTCTCTCAAGAAAGAAATCACTCCAAAGCCTAGGTATTCACTCAACCTAGCGCTCTGATACCACTATAACGACCCGCCATTCATCTCCACAGAATGACGCATCATTAATAAGAAAGAAAGGGATAGAAGAGAGAAAGAAAGAGAAGAAAGAAGAAACAACACATCAAAATCTAAATAGCGGAATGAATAAACTATATTAATAATATAATATATCACATAGTATCATACACAACATCTATCAGAGATACACAGCTTATACATCACAAACTAGACAGTTATAAACACCTGTCTAGATATACAACTCAATATAACTTGGAGAAAACACAGAGACACCAAACACAGCGGAACACTATATATCTACACGTTGAAGCCTCATGCTCCATTGCTCCTCTACAATTTGTCAAAGCTAACCTGAATCCCTTGGCTACTCGTAAAAATTTGAGTACCCAAGAATTTAAGAAAAATAGAAATAAACTCCGAGTCAGACATGGGTCTGGTGTGAGTAACAGATTATGGTTGTTAACTTTTGAAAATCTTTTGAAAGAAAAGGTATCACGTAAGACTTCCCACACATAAACATGGAAAAGTTTTTACCTTACGCTAACCAAAACATTTGATAGGAAATCCCATGATATTATAATAGGTCTAGGGTTTTCAAGTAAATAGAAAATAGCCGAAATTGTTACATTTATTAAATTCCAACTACTAGTCACAAAGTGGGTAATATAATCAAAACCGTTGGCACTTATTGGATTTTGGGCTCCATACAATGGCAGGGCTACTCGGGTACCACCTGTCATAGTACGTGGCCTAGATCACCGTACCGAGGATTACTCCTAATCTCCTGCAACATAAAGCTGGAACCATCCCTTACTAGACAGTCCCGAACAAGACAACCGCGCAGTTGGTGCGCAATTCCAACTGCCCACTAAGCAGAAATAAAAAGGGACCTCTAGACAGGGGAAAATCTCGTCCTACTTAGGCATGACCCGCATAGCCTTGCTGCACCTCCCCTATTTTAGCCATTCCCGGTTGATAAGGCTTGAGGATAAGATTACCTTTATAGGACACATTTATCTTAGAATGCTCATCGTCCACCTGACGATGTTTTGAAAGCATTCAATCCATACAAGTTCGTTCCGGGTTCGAACGAAACCAAAGGCATTATCTCGTTACACTCATTTTGGAATCACCCTCAGATTTAACGACAATAACCCTTGCACTCTGAATCTTCATCTCGAATATGAAAGTACTACCCCGTTAAACTCATATTGGAATCAGCCTCAGAGTTTTAACGACGAATAGTCCTTACACCTCGAGTCTTCCTCTTCATTTGAGATTCACGACTTATCGTTAATTTGGATCGATGTGGTTTTCAGATATCCAAATATGGAAACCCGATCCCGGTCTCATCGAAATCCAAAGCGTATCTTTTAAGTCCAAGTTGTTTTAAATTTTAAAACAATTCAATTCTATTATCTATACACACAGATAGGTAATTAACAGATTCACAATAGATAATCATCATTATAATCACAACCGATAATCCATATTATCATTATCAAAAGATAATCCATATTATCATCACAATGCAACCAATGCATCCATATCACATAACATTACTTATCTCATTTCTGAGATTTCAAACCATTCAAGGCAAACAAATCATTTATTCATACATAAGCAATGATCTATAATCACACCATCTATAATTAATTTAAAATGAATTAAATTAATTACTTCCATCTCTAATTAATTTAAAGTGAATTAAATTATTTACTTACATTAATATAAATATTTCTTACATACCCATTAATTAATTATAATCAATTAATTAATAATCCTCTAATTACCCACCTTAATTAATCACCCTTGATTAATTATGTTTTAATTACATTCAAGCAATTATACATTAATTAATTTCACAAATTAATTACTCTGAACCAAAAATAGTAGTTAACCTTTAATTACTTCATTTATTAATTAACTATAATTAATTACATTAATTCTTAATTAATTAGATTAATTGATTACCTTTATATCACTTATCATTGGTTATTTAATCTTAATTGATCAATTTTTAATTACATCATTAGTTATATTAATTAATGATCCTTAATTAAAATTAAATTAATTACTTATTTAAAATTAATTACACTAAGTAATTAATCTCTATTAAACCATAACTATTAATCACCTTTGATTAGTCTCATTCTGTAATCAACTGCCTTAATTTCTTCATCAAATTAATTACTCCTTAATTAATTTCTTTAACTAATTCCTTGATTAATTATAAAGTAATTTAATCTAAATTACTTCCATAATTAAACCATCTTCCACTAATTACATCCATAATTGTCATTAATTACTTCACTAAGTAATTATACTTCATAAATTACATCAAGTAATTACTATCAAATCATCAAGTGATTAAAATTAATTAAACTTAATTAATTAATTTAAACCAATCACATTAAACTCCATTAATTACATTAAGTAATTAATTCCTTAATTACTTCCATTAAGTAATTATACTTAAACAATTCACAAATTATTATCATAAATTAATTAATCTAATTAATTATTAAAATTAATCATATTAATTAATTGTTAAATAATCTCAAGTTAATGACCATCATTAACAATTAAAAATTCTTTAATTACATTTCTAAAGTAATTAACTTACATTAATCAATATTAATTATAAACTGATTAATCTTGAATAATCTAGTAATTAACCTTTAATTATTAAATTAATTAAGTGTTAGCTGTAACTTAATTAATTCTAAATTACTTGATTAATTAATTACTAATCATTAATTAAAATCTAATCTTATTTAATTAACAATTTTAAATTACAAGTTTAATAATCAATTAACTTAAACCTTAATTAATAATTTAAAACCCTTTAATTACCTTAATTAATTGTCTATTCCATTAATTAATTAAATAAATAAATTATTCATTTAATTAGCTTAAAAATTAAATGAAATTACAAATCATTAAATTCTAAATTTACTTTAAGATCAAACTTTGTTCTTATTAAAGATCAAGATATCATTTACAAAGTATTTTAAATCAATTTACTTTAAAATTTCTTTTAAATGTCATTTTAAAATTTAACAATTTAAAATGAATACAAATATATTTAAACAAAGTTTAAAATCCATTGTTAAAACCCTTTTCATTCCACAAGTTAAGGAAATACTCATTTAATTAACAAGTTTAAAAGGATTTAAAGCCAAATTCATATTTAACTTCAAATCAATTTGATTTACACTTTAATCATTTCAAAATTGTTTATATCATTTTAAATTTAAAAAAACATTCCTACATTTCAAAACTGGAATACATTTAAATTTGAACTCAGATTAATCTTCAGATTTTAAAACTCTACTTTCATTTTAAAACTTTATTTTTAAAATTCAAACTACTTAAACACTTTAAGGTTGTTTAAACAATTTAAATTTTAAAAATTATATTTCAAAACTAGGATTCAAATTTAGATTTGAATTCTGATTTAAAATCTTAGATCTAAACTTTGTTTAAATCACTTCTTTGTAAATTAAATTTCAGTTTTATAAATTTTAAATTGCAAGGTTTTGAAAACCTGTATCACAAACTTGACCCGAGCTAACCCTTCAGTTACTTCGAGTCCACCAACTAAATACTTCGAGCAACCCACCTACTTTCTTTGAGTCAATCACCATTAACTCGGGTACAAAACAGAACCAAGCCACCTCGCCCCGACACAGCGCACTGTGCACATGCACCATCATCGCAGCTAACTCCGACCATCAACGATGATCCACCCAGGTCGGCGACCACCCTCATAACCAAATCCAAACACTAGATTTATGACATAGTCACGAAATCAAATTTGAGTATTTAAACTCAAACCTGGAAACAACAGAAATCCTCCCATCCCAACCTGTCAACGCCTCGTCCACACATCTTCGACCACCAGCAAAGTAGTGACTCCGGTCACAAACTCGTCAATGGCCAAACTTCCATCTCACTAAACCTCACTGCACTCGATCAAACATAAAAGCCATGCCGATCAATTTACTAAGCATTCCAAAAACTAGGGCTACAGATTCAAATCGACCACGCGCTCCTCCAAAATGAATTGATTTATTTTCCTGGCATTTTTCCTTTAATCTATGCTCACTCCCCCATCAACACTGAAGATTACAACATCCAAAGTCACAGAGATCACCAGAAATCCTCTTCCTCCCTATTTCCTGATCAACTGGAACTGCATCCTCAATCTAATTCTAAAAATTGTAAATTTAGTTTGAAAAATCAAATTTTTAATGAATAATGTTTTCGATTCTAACCCTGAAACATTGAATCAACATATTTGAATTTCACTTATATTCAAATTTTGCGCAGTTATTTTAAGTTTCAGAGACATTTCACTATTATTTAACTTGAGTAAAATGTTAATCTAAATTTTTGAGGAAAAACAAAAAAGTATGATTTAAATCTTAAGTTTTAATAGAGTCAAAATCAAGAGATTTTGAATTTAAATTAAACAAGAAACTTAAACTAGAACAGAGGGGTCTTACAGATATCCAAAAACATGCATACACCATACATAAGAAATTCAACAATATACAAACACAAACATATTTATTTCAAACAACTAGCATGCAACCAAATCATTCAATTGTTTAAGCTTTTAAAGAAATGCTACTCATAGGATAAAAATGAATGCAAAGCTTCCAGATTTTAAAAAAAAGCTTTTGAATTGCTTTTAGAAACTGAGTTGCTTCTTATTCTTTGATTTTAAACTGCAACTGTTGTTGGATTTCTTTTAATTCCAGGTTGAAGAATGCAGATGCTTTGAATTCCAGATTCTAAAGAAATGTAAGCTTTACACATTTGTTAGTATGCTACATATTTGAAAAGATTATAGGAATTTGATTTACAGGGTTTGAAAATGGTTTACAAGGTAATGATTTATAGGCTTTGCATGTTTAAAGATGTGCAGGTTTGATCATATTCCAATTTTGCTTTGAATAGATTTGAAAATGTGGATGGTTTGCATGCTTTGATTTCTAATTTTGAGATAAAGAAGTGATTACATATTTTGTTTTTAGCTTTGAAATGATTTACAGATTTGGCTTGATTTTGAAAAAGAAATGATTTATAGTTTTTGATCTGAGATTGCTTTTATTATCTTTGTTTACAAATGAGATTAGGAAAAGAAAAGGAATGAGAGATGTTTGTTTATATAACTTAAATTATGGTTTAACAAAATTAAAGAAAAATAAAATTAAAACATGACACTTGTCAAAACTCTTGTTTACTTATTATCATTTGTTTAAAACAACTTAATATACATACGCTTGTCCTTTTTAAGTAATTAGTATTTATTAAATGTTAATTAGTATTTAATTAGATGTTAATTATAAGATAAATGTAAGCTTGTATTTAATTAATTAGTTAATATATACTTATTTACATGTAGATAATTTTGAAATAAATAAATCCAATTTATAAAATAAAAGTTTATACAAATATTTTAAAATCCAAAGCAATTAAAATTTTATACTTTGAAGTTCTAAACTCTAAATTCAAATTCAGATCAAATTCTAAAATTCAATTTGAAATAATAAACTATTTATATAAAAATCCATTTGTTAAAAACATTACATTATCATAATTTGAAAATAACAAACTTGATAACTCTAAATAATTTATAAAAGGTCAAAACAAACCATATTGTTAGTTTTTTAAATTTAATCTGAAAATTAATTTAAACAATTAAAACTTTTATTTTATCAATTTAAATCAATATATTATTTATTCAATAGCTTTTAAAAGTTTAACCTTAAATAAAATCAAAATACCCAATTTTACCAAAGATATATATATTCAAAAAATAGGATTTATTTATTTATTAAATTTTAAACAAGGCTTATCTATTTACAATATATACATATTCTATATATATTATAAATAGAAAACAATTTATTAGCTTTTAAAAGATGAAATCTCTTATTAAATATTTATTTAATTAGGTTATTAAATTAATTCCAATCTTATTAACAAAGATTATCAAATCAATTTAATTTTTAATTCAGATTATTAAATTGATATTGCCTAAAATTCCGGGTCATCACAACACGGGAACGCCTCTGGAGGGACGCCCCAAGAACCTACCTGGTTCTTTGCCAACACAAGGCCGGTTACCCCTTTCCCGGGGAGTAAAACCTAAGATATGCCACCCCCGGTCGGCTGCGACCTTTATCCAAGGATCCTCTACACCAACAACATCACACAGTAATAAATATACTACAGTGTCCACATGAGTAAGTATCTGGGCTCCATACCATGATACCACCCTTTTCCAAAAGGAATGGTCATATCCTAGGGGAGCTACCCTTGAATCATTGCCGCATCTTTCCTGTTTCGACCATTACTGGGTTGTGAGGCTCGATGAGGTCTCGTCCACGAAGCTACACTTTTTACAAAGTCATGCTTTGATCTACAAATGATCAGCAGCACTTCGTATGCTACATTACCAAATTGGGTATGTATCACTAGTAACCATCATCTACATAACCTCTGAGCTCGTATGTCTCAGAGAAGGGTGTTAAGCTAAGAGAATAAATCTCTGCCACCAAACAGAAATGTATTTGATAGAAACCAGTTTTACGTCTCAAAGTGCAATGTCAGACACACATCCATACAAGTTTGTTCCGGGTTCGAACAGAACCGAAGGCACTTCCGAAGAAGCCCTTGCAAATCCTGATATTCACAATCCCGATCGGACTTCCCATCACTTAGGGAATCTCTATACCGGCACTACTCAGTGCCGAGAGAATCGACGGGTTATCCTTTCGTTCTCGAAAATACCCGGACTTCACCACCGGTCTTCAAATGCTATCTGTATCGACGTATCATTATTCGGAATGGGTTATATGACACTAAGTCCTCTCCCGGCTATACCGAATAATGAGCGCAATATTTAAAAACATATGGATAATGGGATTTCAGTAAAGTCACAACTTGTTATCCAAAACCTTTCCTTAAATGGTTTAAAACAAATTACCACTTCAAATCTTTTTAAATAAAAAGATTCATTTCACAAAGTTCACCTACCTTTCACAAAGATGCAATTATAGCTTTCAAAAAAATTTCAAATTGGATTAACTCATCCAATCATTTAAATTAAAGATTTAATTCATAACTTTTCAAAACATTTTGAATTCAAATCTTTTATATGAAAGATATACCATTTAAAACTCTCTTCGATTTCATAACAAGTTTTAATAATCTTCCACATAAGTTAAAGCTGATTACATTTACATAAGTTAAAGCTGATTACATTTACATAAGTTAAAGCCATTCAAGTATAAAACTTGGGTTTAAATTTAAATTTCCAAGACAATACTTTTTAAACGGTTAAAAACCCATATAAACACCTTAATAACTTGTATAATCTTTTTAAATCATAATTTCCAAATCATTGAATTCAATTTCAAACATTGAATTCAAATTCAAATTAAATTATTTAAATTTTCAAAACTCAATCGAGTAATTCAAAATAACTTCTATTTTTGAAACTCATTTTCAAAGGTTATTAATTCCAATTCCAAAACTATTTTGGATTCAAAAATTCAATTTTTTATTAAAATCATTAAAATACTGTGACTTAACCAATTTCCTCGTGCAATCCATACTTGTTGTGTAAGGTGTAGTCCAGGGGTTTTACACAATGGTGCAACAACATCAATCACCGCAGATTCAATCGTATCAATATCGGTAAGCGATATATTCCAATAGCGCTTATCTATATACACAGAATCACAGATAGCTAAATTATAAATGCATTATAGATAAATAAATTACGTTCATCATGGTTTGAATTAAAAAAATTCAAATCACAAAGCATCACACAGCAGAGATGACAAAACAATTCCCATCATTCAATAGAATACAATTATCCATAATAAGGTTAGTTGATCATCTGATTAATTGAAATCAGCTAAATTACTAATCCTGGGTGATTAAAATTAATTAATCACAATTAACGTTAATTAATCATCCTTTGATTATTTATTAATTATTCTTAATTAATGAATTAATTAACCTTTTAACTATTAATTAATCAACCATAATTTATAAATTAATTAACCTTTATTCATTAAATAATTATCCTTAATTATTTAATTATCCTCAATTAATTACATTAATTAATTAACCCTTAATTAATTACCATTTAATTAATTAACCCTTAATTAATTCCAAAGAGTGATCATCCTTAATCATTTTCATTAATTAATTAAATAACCTTTAATTAATTATCCTTAATTGATTACACTAATTAATTAATCCTTAATTATTTATTAAATTAATATTAAGTAATTAATTAAGTAATTATTCTTTAAGTAATTATATTAACAAACCATTAATTACTTAACCAACAAAAAGATAAAACTTTTTTTATCTTTATTAATTACTTCAATTATTATTACTATATATATATATATATTCCTTGTTTAATGATTCATCATTATCTCATTAGTTAATTTAAAAGATTAAGGTTTTAAATAAATTTTAATCTTAATTATCCTTTTTAATAAAATAATGTCTTAATTATCATAAAATCATGTTTAACCTAAAAAATTAACTTACTAATTGAATAATTAAATTTTAGATTTGAAGTAACAAATCAAACTAATTTTTTTTAAACATATACTTTAACATTTAAATCTTTTAAAACTTGCTTAAAACATTTTACTTGGAAATCAAACCTCCTTTCAATTATACTTAAATCTTCAAAACTTGATTAAGATTGAAATTCAAAAAAACTTGTTTAAATCTTGGAAAATTAAAAACTACTTTAACTCAACTTTTCAGACCCGAGCAAGAAAACTCATCTTCCCCAAGCCCAACAGCCAAATTCCCGTGCCCAACTTCGATTTTGTTTCGAATCCTCCTCGAGGAAATTTCCCACTCCTTCCCTTTTTTCTGTTATATTTTAAACTTTTACATCTGTTATACGCTCGCGAATACTTCGAATACTATCCTGAGCCACAATCTCCTTTCCCCTGATCCTTCTTTGAGTTTTCTTCCTCTTCTCCAATTGTTTTGATCGACCAGGCACAAAAGTACACGCATGCATTTGTACAGTTGCTCGCCGACGATTTAATCACCAGTGAGACCCCCAGCACATCGCCAATGACCACCCCACGTCAGGAAAGCGCCCGGAACAGTCGAACCTATCGGAACCCAAAATTGAGTATACCCACACTTCCTGGTACTAAAACTCGATCAACTAAACTCCCTTCGCCGACGATCACGTCCATCGGAATCCAAGCCAAATCACTAGAGTCCTTACCTGCGAACCCCACATTTATTCTCCCAGGTCCAGAGCCACTCGATTCATCAGAGACGATGAAATTCGACTCGTTGACACCCCTAACCGAAATATCCACCGAACCCTAAATCAACATCGCCTCACCATCTCGATGGATTATAAATCCATTGAACATTTTTCTGATGGTCCTCAATCCTTAAAGTACATTCATCATCAATCTCGAGATCACTCAATGTACACGATCACCAGGAATAGCTCAAAGACCATTTTCTAGTCAACATTGATTACCTCCTTTAATCCTAAACTATAAATGATGATTCAACACGAGTTTTAAAGATAATTAGGATTATATGCCTGAATCAGAGAATTGACATATTTGGATTTAACATTGTTTAAAATTCATACTACCTTTTCTATTTTCCAGCTAATATTTATACTGATTTTTCTTGAAAATATTTTTAAAACCTAGTTTAGGTTTAAACAAAGACAGCTGGTTTAAATTTCTAGGCCTATCAGAGATTTAATAAGGAGATTTGAATTTTCAAATTATTTTAAACCCTGTTGGACTTGGAACAGAAGCTTGTTTCTTATACACAATCACGCACACAGTCATCTATGCATATAAACAAGCATGCAAGCACATTCACACAGTCATTCAGGCACATTCAGATCATGTTTCAAAGGTCATTTAGATATAGAACAAGTTGGGTTTGCTCACCTGATCTCAGAAGACAGAGACAGTGAAGAACAGAGAAGAAGACAAAAATCTGGAATTGATTTTAAAAACTGAATTTTTGATCCTGATTTAAAAGCTGAAGCTTGTTCTAAACTCGGATTTGTTTGAGTTGATCATCCCGGGCTTGATTTCCAGTTTGTTGAAGTTGAACTTTTGCATCTATTTTGAATTTGCTTGAGCATTGATCTTTATATTGAACTGAAACTTTGTTCCTTATACTTGGATTTGCTTAAAGCTTTGAATTGAAAACTTGTTGAATCAGTTTGAAGCTTTGAATTTTCTCAGGTCTGTTGTTATTTGGTTTCATTTCTCAGATTGAAGCTGAGAACTTGTTGGATTTGATTTCACTCGATCTCAGGCTAAAAGCAGGTTGAAGATTTTGAATTGTTTTGTTTTCTTGTTTCCTGGCTAACTTGTTTTCGGGTTTTGATGTTGAGATAATTTGATCTGTAGCATTTTTTCGTTTTGATGGTTGATAACTTTTGAATTTGAAGTTTCTCAGTTTTGAGAAAAATTGTCATGGTTTCTTTTTTTTCTACGCGTTCCTTCAATTTTTTATCAAAAGAAAATAGACTTTCTCTGCCACTTATTCATTTGCAAGCCAAAATTATCGCACTTGTTTAATTTACTTATGCATGGCTTACACTTGTTCAAAACAACCCATTTTATGTTTGTATCCTTGTACAAAATTTTATTTGTATACTAGGGTTTGAACCTTAACTTTAATAAACTTACAAATCATGTTTTTATTGATTTAGGAATCCTGTCTTTAATGTTTAATATATATATATACACACAAATCATATTTAACTCCTTAATTCAAATTATTTTGTAATTTTTTTTCAAAAGATATGTACACATATAGGTGAGTTTTAAAACTTCTATTCTTGATTTCTATACACACACACACACACACACATATATATACATATATTTCTTTGCTTATAATGCTTTTGTAAATTTATTTATTAAATCAAATTTTTTTCCCTAATATATATATATAATTAATTTCGAAATCACATTTTATTTACAATATATCCTATTAAATTTCAAAAGGTAAATATTTTATATTCATTCTTGTTTTGAATCTTAAATTCAAGTCGTTGTACAAATCATGACCTTTTAAAGAAATTAATTTCAAAGTTTTGTTGTATTTTAATTATAAACACATATATAGATTATATATAAATATAAGTCTTTAGAATAAAGGTTTAACTTCAAACAACTTTTAGAAAAAATCCATTTCATAAAATTAAATTCAAATATCCTTATATTAATTTCTATTTATATTCCCTTTTATAACCTTATGAATTCTTAAGAAAATAATTCTTATATTGATCTTAAATCCTATCTTCCCAATCACAATGTATATATAATATAAAACAAATCTCTACTAGTTTATAAAATTCTTAAATCCAATTTATTTCTCAGAATACTTATCCTTGAATTTCAAATTCCAGATTCAATTTAAAAATCCACTTATATACGTATATATAAATTTTAAAGCTTTTATTAATTCCTATTTTCACAATCTATTTATAAAACCCATATTTTAATTGTTTTTAGAGAAACTCAAATAAATTTTTCCAATTAAGCTCACAATTTAATTCAAAATTCTATATTAATTATCAATTATTTCAAAGTTTAATTCCAAAGATCAAATTAATTATTAAATTAGTTTGGCCTCAAAATCAAGAAAGTTACAGGTTCCCCTCCTCAAGAAAATTTCGTCCCCGATATTTGCTAGGGAGACAACAAAGAATAGATAAATACACAAAGATAGAGAATCTACTCATAAATCAAGCCAATTATCTCTTCTGTATTTGGCTTAACAAATCAGAATATCAATAATAGATACAAGAACGACTCTATATAACTCTTTACAAGATACTCGGGTTCATCTAGATCTATGAAATATACATGTGCATTGGTTAGTTCGAAGGGATAACTAGCCATTCGTAGTATATATCTGGACCCCAAAAGAACGTATAAATGGATACAGTCTTTCAAAATTCTCAAATACTAATTATGGATTCCAAACTTAAGTTGGAACACCCAAATTATATATCTAACTTGTCACTTTTAGGACTTGATATTCACAAAAAATTACAGTAGAATTTCGAATTTTGGTTTAATCGAAATAGTTTTATCGATACAATTTATTTAAATTTATATTTTAGTTAACCAATTTATTTCAAACCAAATTTCAATTTCGCTAAAGTTAAAAATGAAAAGCTGATAGAAATTTGACAAAGAGAATACGAAATAGAGTCTTATCTACACGATTCGTAGGGCCATCATCACACCAAAGCTAATCCTTGCAGCTGCCACGAAGCAATCAAAGAAATTGAAAAGACGAACCAAAGGAGGTTGGTAGAGAAAGTTATTTCCACTATCAGAGGGTATTTACCATTTGTAGTGGTACTTCCCTGTCCCCTATCTCGTTCTCTTCTCGCACTCATACTCACTATCAGTGGATAGTAAGAGAACTTACTGAGGCATTCGAACGAATACCTTAGGGATGTACTCATTCTAGGGTATACGTCACCCTATCTCTAATGAGTTACTTAATGTGTTATACCTGAGCTAAAGTTTCAACCTTCAGCTTTTATACCACTGTAACGACCCTGACTCGACCTTCGAAAATCGATACCGAATACGACATTTGTATTCAAATGTCGCAGGTCCAAACGTCGAACCTGGTTCGCCGGAGCTTATAACACATTAAGTACAACACAGCGGAAAAAATGAAATAACACATTTGATACAATATTCAGATACAATGACGATACAATAGATATCAATACTATCAGAGATATAGAACACAGCGGAAAAGAATATCTTTAATAGAATACATCTCCAAAGGAATCCAACTCCATAATGCAACTGCAACTCCATCTTCAATCAAAGCTAGCTCGAACCCTCATCACGTTGCACAAAGCTAAGTAAGGTCAGCCGCGAATGCTGAAGTGTAACAAATGCGATCCACAAATCCAAAAGGGCTTCGAAGGCTATCGAATCAATTCCTACTATTCGAATATCTGAAAAACCTAACTCTAGACTGCCCGTGTGGAAAATTACGGACACCTAGAGTTTAGGAAGGGAACAATAAACTTCGGGTCAGTCATGGGACTGGTATGAGCAAACAAAAATAGTTTATCTTTAAAACAAACAAAAGGTTTTAAAATTTGAAATCCGCAATGCTTTTTAAAAAATGAAACTACCATAAGGCCTCTCGGCACACACACCATGCAATCGCACACTTGGGGGAGATTTCTCCTTATGATAGTCAAACATGCTTACTACGCAAAATCATTTTTGATATTATTATTAGTGCATAGTGGAAAATATTTCGAAAATATAATATTAATCTTAGCCAGAATAGTGGAAATGTATCAATAGTAACCATCAACTACATAACCTCTAAGCTCATATGTCTCAGAGAAGGGTGTTAAGCTAAGAGAATAAATCTCCGCCACCAAACAGAAATGTATTTGATAGAAACCAGTTTTACATCTCAAAGTATAATGTCAGACAAACATCCATACTAGTCTGTTTCGGGTTCAAATAGAACCGAAGGCACTTCCTAAGAAGCCCTTGCAAATCCAGGTATTCACAATCCCGATCGGATTTCCCATCACTTAGGGAATCTCTATACCGACACGACTCAGTGCAGAGACAATCGACGGGTTATCCTTTCGTTCTCGAAAATTACGGTCTTCACCACCGATCCTCAAATGCTATCCATATTGACGTATCATTATTCGGAATGGGTTATATGACACAAGGTCCTCTCCCGGCTAAAGCGAATAATGAGCGGAATATTTATAAACATATGAATAATGGGATTTTAGTTAAGTCATAACTTGTTATCCAAAACCTTTCTTTAAATGGCTTAAAACAAATTACCACTTCAAATCTTTTTAAATAAAAAGATTCATTTCATAAAGTTCACCTACCTTTCACAAAGATGCAATTATAGCTTTCAAAACAATTTCAAATTGGATTAACTCATCCAATCATTTAAATTAGAGATTTAATTCATAACTTTTCAAACCATTTTCAATTCAAATCTTTTATATGAAAGATATACCATTTAAAACTCTCTTCGATTTCAAAACAAGTTTTAATAATCTTTCACATAAGCTAAAGCTGATGACATTTACATAAGTTAAAGCCATTCAGGTATGAAACTTGGTTTAAATTTAAATTTCCAAAACAATATTTTTTAAATGGTTAAAAACCCATATAAACACCTTTATAACTTGCATAATGTTTTTAAACCATAATTTCCAAATCATTGAATTCAATTTCAAATATTGAATTCGAATTCAAATTCAAATATTGAATTCGAATTCAAATTAAATTATTTAAATTTTCAAAACTCAATCAAGTAATTCAAAATAACTTCTACTTTTGAAACTCATTTTCAAAGGTTATCAATTCCAATTCCAAAACTATTTTGGATTCAAAAATTCAATTTTTTTTAAAATCATTAAAATATTGTGACTTAACCAATTTCCTCGTGCAATCCATACTTGTGTGTGTAAGGTGTAGTCCAGGGGTTTTACACAATGGTCCAATAACATCAATCACCACATATTCGATCGTATCAATATCGATAAGCGATATATTCCAATAGCGCTTATCTATATACACAGAATCACATATAGATAAATTATAATTCATTATAGATAAATAAATTACGTTCATCATGGTTTGAATTAAAAAAATTCAAATCACAAAGCATCACACAGTAGAGATGACAAAACAATTCCCAGCATTCAATAGAATACAATCATCCATAATAAGGTTAGTTGATCATCTAATTAATTGAAATCAGATAAATGACTAAACTTGGTTGATTAACATTAATTAATCACAATTCATGTTAATTAATCATCCTTTGAGTATTTATAAATTACTCTTAATTCATGCATTAATTAACCTTTTAACTATTAATTAATCAACCTTAATTTATAAATAAACTAACCTTTATTCATTAAATAATTAATCCTTAATTATTTAATTATCCTCTATTAATTACATTAATTAATTAACCCTTAATTAATTACCATTTAATTAATTATCTTAATTAATTTCAAAAAGTGATTATCCTTAATCATTCTCATTAATTAACTAAATAACCATTAATTAATTATCCTTAATTAATTATAGTAATTAATTAATCCTTAATTATTTATTAAATTAATATTAAGTAATTAATTAAGTAATTATTCTTAAAGTAATTATATTAACGAACCATTAATTACTTAACCAACTAAAAGATAAAATTTTATTTTATCTTTATTAATTACTTTAATTATTATTACTATATATATATATATATATATACATTCCTTGATTAATGATTCATCATTATCTCATTAGTTAATTTAAAAGATTAAGGTTTTAAATAACATTTTAACTTAATTATCCTTTTTAATAAAATAATGACTTAATTATCATAAATCATGTTTAACCTAAAAAATTAACATACTAATTGAATCATTAAATTTTAGATTTGAAGTAACAAATCAAACTAAACAAATTTTAAACATATACTTTAACATTCAAATCTTTTAAAACTTGTTCAAAACATTTTACATGGAAATCAAACCTTCTTTCAATTATACTTAAATCTTTAAAACTTTTTTTAAGATTGAAATGAAAAAAAAAGCTTGTTCAAATCTTAAAAGACTAAAAACTGCTTTAACTCAACTTTTCAGACCCGACCAAGAAAACTCATCTTCCTCGAGCCCAACAGCCAAATTCCCGTGCCCAACTTTGATTTTATTTCGAACCCTCCCCGAGGAAATTTCCCACTCCTTTCCCTTTTTTCTATTATATTTTAAACTTTTACATCTGTTAAATGCTTGCGAATACTTCGAATAATATCCTAAGCCACAATCTCGTTTCCTCTGATCCTTCCTCGAGTTTTCTTCCTCTTCTCCAATCGTTTTGATCGACCAGGCACAAAAGTGCACGCGTGCACTTGTACAGTTGCTCGCCGATGATCTAATCACCAGTGAGACCCGCAGCACATCGCCACCGACCACCCCACGTCAAGCAAGCGCCCAGAACAGTCAAACCTATCGAAACCTAAAATTGAGTATATCCACACTTCCTGGTACTAAAACTCGATCAACTAAAACTCCCTTCGCCGACGATCACGTCCATCGGAATCCAGGACAAATCACTAGAGTCCTTTCCTTCGAACCCCACATCCATTCCCCCAGGTCCGGAGCCACTCGATTCATCAGAGACGATGAAATTTGACTCGCTGACACCCCTAACCAAAATATCCACCAAACCCTAAATCATCATCGCCTCATCACCTCGATGTATTATAAATCTATTGAACATTTTTCTAGTGGTCCTCAATCTTCAAACTACATTCATCATCAATCTCTAGATCACTCAATGTACACGATCACCAGAAATAGCTCAAAGACCATTTTCTGGTCAACATTGATTATCTCCTTCAATCCTAAACTATAAACGATGATTCAACTCTTAAAAATCATGAGTTTAAAAAATAATTAGGACTATATGCCTGAATCAGAGAATTGACATATTTGGATTTAACATGTTTTAAAATTTACACTACCTTTTCTATTTTCCAGCTAATATTTATACTGATTTTTCTTGAAAATATTTTTAAAACCTAGTTTAGGTTTAAATAAAGGAAGATGGTTTAAATTTCTAGGCCTATCAGAGATTTAATAAGGAGATTTGAATTTTCAAATTGTTTAAACCCAGTTGGACTTGGAGCAGAGGCTTGTTAACTATACACATTCATGCACACAGTCATCTATATATATAAACAAGCATGCTAGCACATTCACATAATTATTCAGGCACATTTAGATCATGTTTCAAATGTCATTCAGATATAGAACAAGTTAGGTTTGCTCACCTGATCTCAGAAGGCAGAGACAGTGAAGAACAGAGAAGAAGACAAAAATCTGGAATTGATTTTAAAAACTGTATTTTTTGCTCCTGATTTAAAAGATGAAGTTTGTTCTAAACTCAGATTTGTTTGAGTTGATCATCCCAGGCTTGATTTCCAGTTCGTTGAAGTTGAACTTTTGCATCTATTTTGAATTTGCTTGAGCTTTGATCTTTATATTGACCTGAAACTTTGTTCCTTGTACTTTGATTTGCTTAAAGCTTTGAATTGAAAACTTGTTGAATCTGTTTGAAGCTTTGAATTTTCTCAGGTCTGTTGTTATTTGGTTTTCTTTCTCAGATTGAAACTAAGAACTTGTTGGATTTGATTTCACTTGATCTCAGGCTAAAAACAAGTTGAAGATTTTGAATTGTTTTGTGTTCTTGTTTCCAGACAAACTTTTTTTCGGGTTTTGATGTTGAGATAATTTGATCTGTAGCTTTTTTTTTGTTTTTATGGTTGATAACTTTTGAATTTGGTTTCGCGGTTTTGAGAAAAAATGACCTGGTTTCTTTATTTTTCTATGCATGCCTTAAATTTTTTTTATTCAAAAGAAAATAGACTTTCTTTGCCACTTGTTCATTTGCATACCAAAATTCTTACACTTGTTTAATTTACTTATGCATGGCTTACACTTGTTCAAAACAACCCATTTTACGTTTATATCCTTGTACAAAATTTTATTTGTAAACTAGGGTTTAAACCTTAACTTTAATAAATTTACAAATTAATGTTTAATATAATATATATATATATATAAATCATATTTAACTCCTTAATTCAAATTATTTTGTAATTTTTTTTTCAAAAGATATATGCACATATAGGTGAGTTTTAAAAATTCTATTCTTGATTTCTATACATATATATATTTCTTAGTTTGTAAAGCTTTTGTAAATTTATTTAATTAATCAAAAAAATTCCCCAGTAAATATATATATATAACTTTAAAATCACATTTTATTTACAATATATCCTATTAAATTTCAAAAGGTAAATATTTTATATTCATTCTTGTTTTAAATCTTAAATTCAAGTCATTCTACAAATCATAACCTTTTAAGGAAATTAATTTCAAAGTTTAGTTGTATTTTAATGATAAACACATATATACATATATTATATGTATATAAGTCTTTAGAATAAAGGTTTAACTTCAAACAACTTTTTAAAAAAATCAATTTCATAAAATTAAATTTAAATATCTTTATATTAATTTCTATTTATATTCCCTTTTATAACCATTTATACATTCTTAAGAAAAAAATTATTATATTGATCTTAGATCCTATCTTCCCAATCCCAATGTATATATAATAGAAAACAAACTTCCACTAGTTTTTAAATTCTTAAATCCAATTTATCTCTCAGAATATTTTATTCTTGAATTTCAAATTCCAGATTCAATTTAAAAATTCATTATATACATATATATAAATTTTAAAGCTTTTATTAATTCCTATTTTCACAATCTATTTATAAAACCCATATTTTAATTATTTTTAAGAAACTCAAATAAATTTTTTCAATTAACCTCACAATTTAATTCAAAATTCTATATTAATTATCAATTATTTCAAAGTTTAATTCCAAAGATCAAAGTAATTATTAAATTAGTTTGGCCTCAAAATCAGGAATGTTACATAATTACTTATAGTGCATTATTACAAATACGTAACAAAAAGAAATACACCTTTATTATGAGCGAGAATTGATTATAGAGTTAACTCATTTATACTAAATTACAGATTTGCTCCTAGGTTATACGCCTAGCGCTGTCATGGTCAATATATGATAGCTCGTTAGTCAACATGCAATGGCTATGGAGACTTCAACCCTCGATATCCAATATGGTCAACATGCGATAACTTTGGGACTAACAACTTTCGATAGCTCATGGATCAACATATGATGGTTATGGAGACATCAAGTCTCCATAACTTGCTTTGGCCTTTAGCTTTGCAATAGCTTTATCAACTATCAATTTGCAACAGCTTATCTCCAACCTATGATAACTGGCGTTTTGGGCATAACACTTGTAATTTTTGAAACTTTTTGGACATAACAAATTTTATTTTCTATTGTAACGTAGGTGTTGGAAGAAGATGTGAAAGTGTATTATAGCGAAGAGGAGGCTTATATTTAATTTACATATTTTAATATGCTTTAGGATTTATATTTAAGAACAATATGTAATTCGGTGTATTATTTGTGTTGTTTGATGTAATTTTAAACTTATTTGACATCGTCTTCGCATTATTCATGTTATAATGTGCTATTATAATGTTATACAAACTATTAATGTATGAAGTTCTTGCAATTTATATGCAAATTAATGTAATTTTCTGTACATAGTTTTTATTATGCATCGTTCAATTTTAACATTTTTAGATTCCATTGAAAAAAAAAATATTTTAAATTTTTACATTCTTAAATGAGTTAACTTGATTCGTTCATACATAAATTGGATCATAAAACGAGTTCAGTCAATTTTAACCCAACCCATTATGACCAGAACAGATCTATTTGACCGGTCCACCGCATATTTTGATTGATAAACAATGTAAAACCATGTTATGAACTCATGTTAGTAAAACATGTACTTTTCTTTAACGATTTGACATGTACAAATAATTCTATCAAGTGGTGTTCTGTGATAGTTTTTTTCTACACTATAATGCACATACCCTATTATTTTCTTTAAATGTAAATTTCATATTTCTTCAATGATTTAATTCATCAATTGGCCTACTCCGAGAATTTTTTCTCCCTTTAATGCACATTTTGTAACCAACTTGATGTAATTCATTGAAAATATGCAATTTAGTGTTATATATTTGAAGATCAGCAAAAAAAATAATTTCTCAACAAATGATCAGCAAATGCTTTGATCAACAAACTTGTAGCATCTTTCCTGTTTCGACCATTCCGAGGTGTGAGGTCCGACGAAGTCTCGTCCACAAAGCTACGCTTTTCACAAAAGCCATGCTTTGATCAACAAATGGTCAGCAACACTTCGTATGCCACATTACCAAATTAGGAATGTGTCACTAGTAACCATCAACTACATAACCTCTGAGCTCATACGTCTCAGAGAAGGGTGTTAAGCTAAGAGAATAAATCTCCGCCACCAAACAGAAATCTATTTGATAAAAACCAGCTTTACATCTCAAAGTGTAACGTCAGACACACATCCATACAAGTCTGTTCCAGGTTCGAACAGAACCGAAGGCACTTCCAAAGAAGCCCTTGCAATTTGGATAATTTCTAATCACGTTCGGACTTCCCATCACAATGGGTGCTCAAATCTCTATACCGGGGCCATTTGGTGTAGAGACATTCGATAGGTCATCCTTTCGCTTTTGAAAGTATCCGGTCTTCACCACCGGTCTTCAAATTCTATCCATATCGTCATATCATTATTCGGAATGGGTTATATGACACAAGGTCCTCTCTCGGCTAAACCGAATATGAGCGCAATATTTAAAAACATATGGATAATGGGATTTCAGTTAAGTCACAACTTAAAATCCAAAACTTTTCTTTCAAATGGTTTAAACAAATTACCATTTCCAATCTTTTAAACAAAAAGATTTACTTCCAGAGACCTTTCAATGGTTTAAACAATTTCCACACTTTAATCTTTTAAATACAAAAGATTATCTTTTAAGACCCCTTTCAATTTAAAACAAGGATCACCAATCTTTAACAAAGATTCATTCATAGCCTTTCAAAACAATTCCATTTCAAGTTGGACTAACTCATCTGGTCTTTAAATTAAAGACTCATTTCATAGCTTTTAAAACCATTTCCAAAAATTCATTCATAACTTCCAAAACAATTCCCGTTTCAAATCTTTTATATATAAAAGATACATCATTTAAAATCCTCTTCAATTTCAAAATAAGGTTCAACTATCTTTCACAAAGATTCAATTATAGCTTTCAAAACCATTCAATTTCAAATTTGAAATCTTTTGATCATAATTATTATTTGAAACCACTTGTTTTCGTTCCGGAAAACCCGATTTTATTTGCACGAGTTAAGTCCTTTCAAATATAAACTAGGGTTAAATTCAAATTCTCAAAATCATACTTTTAAAATGGTTTAAAAATCCATATGAACACATTTATAGTTTGTATAATCTTTTTACATCATAAATTCTCAACATAGAATTCAATTTCCAATTTTGAATTGAAATTTTAATCAAATTTCAAAACTAAATCAAGTTATTCAAAAATAACTTTTATATTTGAAAATTCCTTTTCAAAAAGCCTTTTCAAATTCAACCCAATCCCATTTTCAAAATTATTTGAATTTAAAAATTCAATTTTTAAAACCATTTCATTAAATTCAAATATCTGTGACTCAACTGATTTCCTCGCGAAATCCATATTTGTGTGTGTACAGTGTAGTCCAGGGGTTTCACACATAATAGTGCGACAATATCAACCATTACAGATTCAAATAGAGAAATATCGATAAGCGGTATAATCTATAATGCTTACCTTTATTTGCAGATCACAGATATATATATCACAGATAATAAATTACATTACAGATAATTAATTTCATCACAGAATAAATTACACCACAGTTCACAAAACAAAATAATTCATATCATACATTATCACAAATTAGGGACATCAATCAATTCAAAGCACTCCATAGAATCCTAACATCCATGAGTAAGATCAATTAATTATCTGATTTATTTAAATCAGATTAATTACCTATGAGTAAATTTCTAATCCTGGTTAATTAATCATTAATTAATTACAAACCATTTTGATTAATTACTCTTTAATCATTAATTAACCTTTAATTCATAATAATCCTTTAATTAGTTATCCTTAATTAATTTCAATAATTAATAAATTGATTCTTAACTAATTATCCTTAAAATAAATGATTATTCCCAATCATTTTCATAAATTAATTAAGTTTTATTAATTATCTTCAACCGATAAATTAATTATCACTAATTACCATTGATTAAGTCTTAATCACCATCATAATTAAATCATTTCTTAATTATAATCTTAATTAATTTATCCTTAATTGCAATCAATTAAATCTTAATTATTTCTATTAATTAACTACTTCTTAATTAACTAATAATTAACTTCACATTAATTTACCTTGATTACTTCTTAATTAATTATGATTTCTTGATCACTTTAAGTTAATTAGCCTTTAATTAATTATTCTTAATTTACTTACCTTAATTAATTAACCCCATTAATTAATTATTCTTTTAAAGTAATTAACCCTTAATATTTGATTAATCAATCTTTAATCACTAATTATCTACTCTTAATTACTTTCACTAAGTAATTACTATTTTCGTTTAATCATTGATTAATTACTTTATCAATGAACTTGAATTATTAATTAGTTACTTTAATTACTTACATTAAGTAATTTACAAGTAATTAATCTTTCTAATGAATAAAATCTATTAACCATTAGAACATCAATTATTTAACCCTAACAAATAAAGTTTATTAATCATTAAAAACATCCTAATATTATTAAGTTAAAGTAACTTTTCAAAAAACAAAAGTTATATTTATTATAAATCATGTTAAAACTTGGTAATTTAAAACAAATTTGTCTAAAAAAGCTTTCTTAACTAATTCACAACTGGGTCAACATTAAATTTTTATCAAAATTCAAAGCTGGTTTAACCAAAGCTGTTTTCAAGTGAACTTGATTTTTACTTTAAAAAAACTGAAACTGTTTTCTTCCCCAAAACCAATGACCCGAGCCATTGCAGCGTCTCTCGGAGTATTGCTTCGGGATTTTCAAAAATTTACCCGAGTGCTCCTCCCAAAACTTCAACCTTAAAATTTTCTAAGTGTTTTCATTTTGCACCCAATTCCTACTTCGAGTTACAACTTGAGCTACTCTCGTTTCTTCCCGAACCTTGCTTCGAGTCGCCTTCTTCTTCCCCAAACGCAAAACTCACTGATACACGTTGATGCACGTATACGTGCGCAACCACGCTAACCATTGCCGATCGACGACGAACTCACCATAGCGTCACCGATGATCCCCAGCCTCGATTCGAACAACCCAAAACCCAAAATCATTACGAATTCAAAATCGAGCCACTGCGTTGAAACTAGAACTAAACCCATCATTATGAACCCGCCACGCTCCTCATCCTTTGACCACCTGATTGTCACCACCTCCGGCCACGTCTCTGACGAACCCCAATCTAACACCTCCTCGAATACCACTACACTCGATCAGCCAGAAAGCCCAAGCCGACCCAAAACTCTCACCTCAACCAAAATTAAGGGTTATAGGAGGAAATTCGTTACCCCCGATGCCTCAAGGCTCTTACCATCATCAGGACAATTTTTCGGAAGCCTCTGACCATCGATGCAACTCCACGCAAAACCCTGACATCCCCAGTAACGTTGACCACCGGAATCTCCTCAAAACTCAAATTCTGGTTAACCCAGAATTTCTCACAAAATCTTCAACTAAAAATTATGATTTTTGTTTTTAAAATCGAGTTTTAGTTTAAGCATTCAATTTACAACCCTGAATTTACAAATCGTTGGAGTTGATTTTTACTTATTCTTCAATCTCCCATGTTCTTTTCATTTTCCAGACAGTTTTTCAAACTTATATCTTATAAATAGATTTTCAAAAAAAAGTTTATATCCATATCATCATCTTACCTTCAATAATCTTTCTCAAATATTGATCATAGAAAGAGCATTTTATTTATTTATGGCTTTAAATCCTGTTACTGAGAACAGAATAGGTATGCACTCTTCGTTCATATATATGCACAACTATAACCTGTAATCATTTGATATTTTCCACAACCAAACTTCATCATGCAACCAGAATATAACAGATTCCAAATAAAGGTCCATTTTATAAGCAATATTGGTTAGAGGTTTGCTCACCTGTCATGCTTGTAAAAAAAGAAGCAAACTTGGCCTTGGGTGTTTGGGAAGAACAGAAAAACAAAGCCAGGACTTGCATGCTTGAGATGATTATTGATTTGAATCTACTACTTGTTGTTTGCCTTGATCAATTTTGAAATGTATTCAGGCTTCAGGTTGTTTGCCTTTGGACTTTCTTGGTTTCCAGCTTTCAATCTGGTTTTAAGCTTTTGCATTATTCTATTTTTGCTTTAGATTTTATCTTTGAGATGAAGTAATTTGGTTTTCGGGTTTTGGTGTCTCAAATTTGTTTTGCAGTTTTTGAAAAAGCTTGAGAAATCTGATTTTAACTTTTTCTTATGCATGTTTATATAATTTAATTAAAAGAAAAATTTACTCTTTGCCACTTGTTAAAACATGTTAACACTTGTAAACACTCATTTACAAAGATTACAAATGTCTTTTTGTAATAAATTTATGTTTAGACCTTGTTTCTAATATATTTACAAGTTATGCTTTAAACCTTAATTAATTTTATATTTACAAACTTATATTAGGAATCATATTTTAAAATGGTTTAATTCTAATTTATACTAATTATGGGTTCAAATGTTATGTACTTATAAATGAATAAATAATCAAACACCTTTTCATAAATATATTTTTATATTCCATTTATCATCTATTTCTTTTAAAGTTCAAATCAAATTCTTATTTATAACAAACACATATCCTATTTATCTTTGAAATATAAAGTTTGATATATCTAATATTTATTTATTAAAACTTATTCTTAAATTCGAAATCAAATTCTATTCCTAATCCATTGGATTTTAAATCAATTAATTGATTTACAATCTTTTGATATATTTATTCACATCTTCAAATTAATTCACAATTAAATTTGTAATTAAAATATTATTTTAAAATTTCCAATTAGCAATTGTATTTAAAAATCATATTCACATTCATTTATAATAATAAACAAACAAATATCTACTAAACTTTGGAAAATACCAGATTAATTCATAATTTAATTCCAAAAATTAAATTTATTTCCAATTTCAGTTTGATTCAAAAACGGGAATGTTACAATTAGTTAAATCTCGTAATATTCTAAGGCCACAAATGCATGGCGATGAGCCATGGTAGCTTCATCCCATAAGAAAATAGTAGCGGTCAATAAAAGTTTTATGAGTATTGCTTGGGAATATGTCATGTAGAGGAAGAGTGTAAATTAATTGGTATTTTAAATCGAGAATGTGCAGTTCGACCCTCCAGAAGAGCAAGGGAAGCAATTCCAGAAGTAGCCACTGCAATTGCAATATGACCTCGAATTCGTAAACGTACTAAGATTGCTCTATATAGATATGTTTTTGCAGTACCTCCAGGGCCATCAATAAAATATATAGCATTAGCTTTTGTTCGGACAAATTAAAACACAACATACGCCGTGTTATGTAGCATTACTACATTAATTCATGTAACTATATAATAGTAGCAACATGTACGTGGAAAGTACATTAACTTTCGGTTGGCATTAACAAACAAATGAAAAACATGGGAAAATTAATTTAACAGTAATAAATGCATGAAAAACACATAAACGTTATGTTAGCAGTGAATGAAGAAAAAAGGATGAAGCATGAAAATGGGTAGTTTGTAAGGTAACACAGAGGTAAATCTTTAGCGTGTATGGTCCGCAGAAAAGCGCTCGACGACTGCATCACATTTTGCAATCTACAAGAAAGAATTTTTTTATGGTTAATATAAAATATATATATATATATATATTCATATATATAATAAGATGCATATATTTGGCATACCACTTTAAGAGTAAAAAAATCATCGCTTATATCATTCTAAGCACGTTGTGGAAAATGTTGGGGTTCTTCAGGTTGTACCATTCGTACGTCATAGGTAGTATATTTTACAGTTGTATAATTGTGTTCCACACTGTTTTCCTCTACCGGAGGAAGATGAACAAAGTGGTTTGGTTTGATAACATTCTTTAACATAGTATGTGAAAGACTAGGGTTTGAGACGTCGGATGAAGCATCGACTTTTTCATCATTAACGGATTGAAGATGCTTTGTTGACCGTGTGCTTTTACGTTTACATTTTTCTATGGAAGAAGATAATGCAGTCTCTTTACCTTGATGTATGTATTTGTTCTGCAGAATGAGAAATATATGTCAGCTGTGGATAATAGACAAACTGATATTCGGTATAAATGGAAAAACTGGTTAACACTATGTGACAGTAGATAGTTAACGGTGGAAGGAAAAATAAAAACTGTCCATTTACGTAGAAACAAAAATTTAGTGCAGTAATCATAGTTGGACAAAATAGTTAACTGTGTGAATAAGAGAAAAGTACCTTTATCATTTTTTGGAAGGAAGTGATATGGAGATTCAAGAATCTTGAGTGGAATTTACATAGGTAAAAGAATTTATAGAGATTAGTCTATGGGGATATGCGCGTGAATTGAGGTGGGCAGTAGAACTGAGATAGTCTTATACGATAGTAACAATATTGAGTGGAAAAGTATATGTGAGCCTAGTCTGCAACAATTTTTGAAGGGGCATTTATAGGGAATGAAATGGTGCAATGTATAGGGAGTACATGCTATATATAGCACAGGCTAATAGTCACAGGCGTACGTACTAAGTGAAACAGTTCTAATAAAATTAAAATATCATGTTGGCACGTCCAGGGCGTATGGTAACAAAAATAGATGCAAATTGATTTTTACTTATAGTGAAATAAGGGACGTATAGGTTAGGATATTAGTGGTATTGTGACGACCCAGATTTTATCGTGGGTTAATTGGGTAAATAACCGGTTTTAATTATCGGAATATTAATTTTATAAGTCAAACGAATAAAAATTCTGACAAATAAAATATTTGGATGTATGTGAATTAATTTGGAAACTATAATGAATCTTTAGAAAATATTATATACTTCACCATTGAAATTCAAGATAAAATATCCATAAATATAAATGTATGTAGCATAAATGCATAAGTATAAACTGTATCTGGGCATATGTGTACGGTAGTTGAAAAAAATGGATATATATATATATATGTATACACAAAAGATATATGTACATAGGTCAATTCATATATGTAGACATGTAAACAAAAAGGAAAACAACATCAAATCTTAGCATACAATTTTTTTATCATGGTTAAATTCACAATCAAAATCATATCAAGTCATAGAAAATTGCTGACCAAAGAAAATATGCATAGAATCAAAAGAAGCTTGAAGTGTACACCAAGAGCAGCCTATATACCTCTACTTTTCCTTCTTCATTTCTGCCTGGATTCGAGAATTTGTTAAGTAAAACAAGGATAAAATCACCACTGCATTTTTATAACTTGAAAAAAAAACCAAACTTAACAACTAGACAAGAGATGATCAAACCAGATCAGAAGCAAGCTAGTAGCTTTTCAAACCTAGATCCTCTGTTCCAAAACATTTAACGGTGAGTAACCCTTTTCAAAAACAGTTTAATCTGGTTTAACTAAAATGCATGTGATGCTATTGATTTGCATTGAATCCTTCAGCTCGAATTTATCTAGAATTATTTATATATGTATGTGAGTAGGTATTTATATGTTGATGTCCTGTTTCTGTTGTTCCAGACTGTAAATTTTTGCTTCCGAAAATCCATATCTCTCAATTAAACAAATATTAAACATTGATCTATAAATGAAGTTTGTTTGTTGATGTTGTTGAAGTTTTTAAAAATAGTTTTCAAGATTGTAAAAGAAACAGATAATGTTAAATAAGGACGTAATGGAGAAAATTAATTTTATGATAATAATCAACTATTTAAATTCTAATTCGAATTATAGGAATGTAATCGTGATTGAAAATCATAAATTTTGGTAGGCATTTCATGATTTTTAGACTGTTAATTCTTGTGAATTTTAGTATTGTTCGAATTGGGTATTTTAAGAGATTGCCGATAAGCGGCGCGATGATGTAGGTCGGGACCAAGGCTGGAGGTGGCCGACGTGATGAGCTTCTCTGGAAAAATAAAAGTAGATTTTGCTGGTGGTCGTGGTGGCTAGGAGGGATCGATTTAGGGTTTAGTGATGGTTATGGGTTGTCGAAGTTGGCGAGAGTGTTTCTACAATGGAGATGTATAAGAGGGGGTAGCGATAAGGAAAGACGCGGCATGGTGACATGGTGCTGCTCTGGAGTGAAGCTCGTGAGTGCCAGTCATCGTAATCACCAACGACATGATGATTTGTTTCGTCTGCGTTTGTTCCAGATTTCGATCGAAACGCTTATTTTCAATTTGAGTTGTTATCCACGAACCTGGTTTTGTATTCGTGTTTGAGTGGGTTCAAGAGGACATCGACCATAGTCGCGACCATCGAGGTCGGCGACATTGGTTTAGGTGCACCGTGTGCACGTTGTGTCTAGAGGATGAAGGCTCGAGTTTGTCTCGAGTGAATAAGGGGGCTGACTCGAGTTTTTCTCGTAGCGTTTTCGTTTGGGGTCTCGAAGCTGATGTGGAATGAGGGTGACTCGAGGCAAGCATGAGTTTTGTAAGGGGTTGACTCAGGTTTTAGGGGTGGTCAACTTGAGTTTTCTGTGGTGATAATCTGGTTTCTAGTAAAGAAAAAACTTTTGTAAAGGAAAACAGGTCTACATAATTTTATAAGAAAGTTATGTAAGAAGAAATCAAGTTTAAAGTTGTTAACAAGTTTTTCCCAAACAAATGGAAATCAAATTTTAATGGTACTTTAACTTAATATATTTCGAAATTCAAATATAAAGGATGGTTGCCTTTAAGGTAGTTAATTAAATTGATTTTGAATTTTAACTCAATATATTTTCAATTTAGATTAAGATTTAGAAGTTAAAATGAGTTTTGAAATAAAAATGTTCAAGAAAAGTTATATCTAAGAAATTATAAATGAATAAGTTTAAAGTATATAAAAATGGGATTTAAAAGTTAATAATTGTTTAATTTAATTTAATATGGTTGAAAAGGATTTTCAAAATTTTTAAGTATATTATATTTAAGTGTTGAATTATTTTATCTAAAAGTAAAATCATATTACAAATTGATTTTAATTGGTTATAATAAAATGAATAATTTGAGGAAGTATTTAATATAAATACTAGTTATTCTTAATCGATTAAGTTGGGATTAATTAAGAACAATTAATTAATAAGATAAAACTTAAAGCTTAATTACTATTTGTAATTAAGGATAATTACTTAAAAGGGTAATGAGTGGGAATGAATGTAATTAAGAGGTTAAGTGATTAATTAATTGGTTAATTAATTAATTAGTCTAATTAATTAAAACTAATCACTTGTTAATTAATTGAGAAATTACTTAGTGAAGTAATTAATGTATAATTACTATGTGTAATCAAGAAGAGAGAATTACTTATGTAAGTATAAATGGAAAATTTCTTAGGGAAGTAATTAAATGGAAGTGATTAAGGGTTAATCACTTGTTGTTATTAATTTAAAAACACAATTAATGGTTTTTAATTAATTATTGTTAAGTAAGCAAAAATTTAAAAGTGATTAAAGAAATAAACCTGATTTAATTAGAAATGGGATCTAACTAATCTTGCTTATGAATGAATGGGTGATATTACTGATATGAGGTGTTTGTGATATGATATGTTTATCTTGAATAATGGTTGTGTGGTTATCTGTCGATGATGAATTGTTGTCTAAAAAGTGACACCTTGTATTTAAAGGTTGAACTGAGTTTCACATGAATAACTTGGGTTAAATGGTATTGATTTTGAAGAGATCGGGGTTACAATGATTCTTTATAGATTGATATGTGCTATCAATAGGCCGAAATGGAATGATTTAAATGACTGGGTCATTTAAAACTAAGTGAAGATACTTAGGAATTGATTTGTGAATATAAGTGTTGGCTATAACTGATAATGAACTCGTAGTGAAGTACGAGTTACCAGGGTGTTTTCTTTTATGATTTGAATTTAGTACTTCAAATTATATGGGTTTACTCTCGCTGGTTTCCAGCCTGACCCGGATGTTACTTTGATTTAATGCTCGGGTCAAACCGAGTATTACAGATTTTCAAGAAAGGACGTTCTGGAGCTTTGTATCAGAGCTAAAGGTTAAGTGAGAACCTTGGCTCTGGTAGGATTACTCATTAAGGATAAGGTCAATAGTACCCTAGAATGAGTTGAGTGTGTGTGTGTGTGTGTATACTTGTTATTTTCTTTTGTAAAGATTTTAAATGATTTTATATATATATATATAAAGCAATATTAAGGTAATTGGTTGTTAAATTATTGGAATTAAATTAAGAGGTAACAGAAATGGAACCAAATTGAAATTAATAAAGGTAAGTTTGAAATGGATTCAAACTGAAATTAAATCTTGAATTTTGGGGAAAGTTTCAGAATAGGGTAATAATGATTTGTTTTCCAGATATGATAATCTTAGTTATTATCATAAATGATTGTTATGTGTTTAATAATAAGATGTGTATTAATGAGTAAGCAAAATGAAATGTTTTAGGGAAGTAAAACATTTACGTAAGTATGACTTATAAATTGGAACTGAAGATGATCTAGATTGAGAAGTTTTAAATCTAAGCCGAGAAAAATTGGAGTTTGTTTCAAAGGTGCTAAAAGAAATAATAAAGAGTAATATTCAGAATATTTGAATGAAAGGGGTTTTATTTCAAAAAAAAGTTGTCTGAAAGTTTATAGGAATTTGTTTAGAAATTTAAAACCAAAGGTGGTTTAAAATTTAAAGTAACTTGGTGTGTAAAGGAAATAAATATGTATATTTGAAATAAACTCTAAATGCTAATTTTTAAATTTGAAATGAGATGTGATATCCAAGGTGATAAGTTTTTGAACTTGTAAGATTATTAATGCGAAGTTTAAAATTTGAAATGGGAATTCAAATTGAGTAAGGTTGGCTGGATTAAGTAAAATTGAATTTAACTTTGGGAAAGTTAAATAAGTTAACAAGAAACCTGAATCGAAAATTTCAAGATGAAATTAGATTTAACTAGGAAAGTTGAATGATTAACTAGAATTGGGAGCTTGTGTGATCTCAAGGTAGGTTGAGATCTGGAAATTGAAAATGGATGGATGTTTTAGAATAAATTGGATGATATCACCCTATTGTTGAAAATAATCTTTAAATTGTGAATTGGATTTGTTTAAATGAATGAGGAATGAAGTGTGGTAATATATCCATTATTGAGGTAAAAGGGAAATTAAACTGTAATTTTATATTAAGGATATGGAATTACTTCGAACTGAAAATTTGAGTAATTGAATTTGTAAATTAAAAGTGTTTAAGAATTGGTTTCAAAACTGGAAGATAAAATTTGTTTTGAACTCTTATTAGAACTTTGAAATAAGTAAGTAAGATAATTTAAAATGGAATTCTGAAATTTGGACTCAGAATTAAATTGCTTAAAGAATTTAAGAGTAAAGGTGCATTTGATTTAAGGGGTTAAATCAACATTTGAAAATTTAACTCGAAGTTATATAATTCGAGATGGTTTAAAATTGAGATTTAAATTGAATTAGTTCAAACTGAATTTGATTTGAATTAACGGGACTTGTGATTTAAGATGGACAAGTTTAAAATTCAAAAGGAAAATTCCAATTGGATTAATTTGAAATGAAATTGAAGTTGAATGAGTTCGAATTCAAATGGGGATTTGGTATTAATTCAAACTGGAATTGACATGAATTGAGATTGGTTCAATTTGAAATTTATTTGAATTAACTGAAATTTCATTAAAGTTGAATAAGTAAATTCAAATGGAATTTGATTTGAATTTAGGAAAGAAATTGAGGATTAATTCAACTTGAATTAGGAATTAAAATCAATTTCAATGGAAATTGGAGTTATTTAATTTGAAATTGAGTAAATTTAAAGGAGAGTGGAAAATTTAAAATGAGTTGATGAAAAGGGAGATTGGAAAGGTGAATAGTTTGGCTCTGGACTATTTTCAAAATAAATTGTTTGAATATAAATCTATTTTTCCAAGCTATTTACTTTATACAATCTTTCATTTAAAAGCCCAAACTATTTTATACTCATTGTACGATTATTTTGGAACTATTTAACTATTTTATAATCGTTTTATAAACTAATTACTATCTTTCCACTATTTATAACTAATTACTGTTTTACAACTATTTTGCAATTATTTAAAAATTTCTATAATTATTTGACTATTTTCCCACTATTTTACAATTGCTTAACTGTTTTACAGATAGTAATTATTTTTCAACTACTTATCTATTTTTAAAATTTTCAAGCTATTTCCTAAATTTAAGCTGATCAGAGTACGTACAAACTGTTTGTGGTTAAATACCCAAATGAGATAAGAATTAAGGTGATAATCCAAAGGGGATTGAAGCACACTGTGTATAAATGATAAGGAATTGAAAGTGAATGTGAATAGATAGGAGAAATTGATTTAGCTAATAATCAATGGAGACAAATACATAGGATGCACGTATATTATTCTATTCGCATAGTAATTTGATCTAGATTCGAGCATAGAATTTCAAGATAGTTATATCATTCCGAGTTGGGATTTTTCACTCGATTTTCGACGGCGAACCTGGATATGGATAGTTGATTGGTTCTGGATATTCTCTATAATAGTTATGGCTATGCATGGAAAATGACGGTTTCTGATCAAGAAAAGAGATCTGAGTCCACACTAGAAAATCGAGTGGACGATACTAGTTCGGAAGTGAAATTGCGTGATCGAGTGATCGATCAGATTGATATGGTGTACGAATGATATGTGTACATCATATGGATTGGAATGAAATTGATATTGTAAGTTTTGGATAAGAACTGTAAATCGTCTTTGAAACGAAAGGTATATTTTGTGAAATATGTGATGAAATAAAGTGGAAACTGAATATTTCTATGATTAAAATTTACTTTATGGAAGAAAGCAATATGGTAAATGATTTATAAAAGAGTAATCAAATTTGAATATTTGATTTGGAATAAACAAAGTTATATATATCTTTGTTATATATGGTAAAACTTCCCTTTTTGAATCAATTGCCAGAAGAAAAGGGTTTTGAAGTATGTGAAGTATAAAAAGAGAGTTTATACATGTATGAATTGATTCAAAGATTTTCCAAGATTATTATATATAAAAAGGATTTTGTGGAAATGATTTTGAGGGGAAGTTTTGGGAAATTTTGGATATGGAAACGCTTATGTTTTTTGAGAAAAATCAATTTTGGAAAGTTGGAAAGCCTAGTTTGAAAGGTATCGATTTTGGGATAATCGATTTTGAGAAAGAAGATTTATGTGGGATTCATGCTAGGTGTATGATTTGAAAAATACTACATGTGTATAGTGTAAAGTGTTTTGAAAGTGTCTCTGGGAAAAAGGGCGCTCCCTTGGAATGAACTTCTCAGGAGGGCCATAGGGTGGTACTGCCTTGAGCCTCAACGAGGGGGAGGTTCTAAAGTTGATCCTGTGGGAGTCCGAACAAAACTAATTCTTGAGGATTTTGTGTAGAGTGTAGCGAAAGTCAAGGGCTCTGAGGCCTACAGAGGCAGTTGGGTTATGCTGTGACGACAGTGTAACTCAATGTCACTGCGATCTACTACAGACCACAGCGAAAGTCGTGTATGCTGCTGAGAGCCAACAATCTGCGTTTGATTTTATATCGGTAGACTACGAACCATGGTAACATAGCGAAAGTCGTGTGTGCTGCTGAGAGCCAACAGTCTGCGTTTGATTTTACATCAGTAGACTGCAACCTATGTGAGAGTGGAGAAGTTTCATTTTGGTAGCAAAAATCGAGGGCGTTGTTGCCTATAGTTACATGGACTTTTGCTGTGATGGCAACGTAACCCTGGAATGTAACTGCGATCTGTTGTGGGTTCCATGGCGTAATCGAGGGGCGCGGAGTGCCTAGAGTTACATGGACATTTGCTGTGATGGAAACGTAACCCAGGATGCAACTGCGATCATGGATGGGGGTGATGATTTCCAGAGCATTTTCACCAAATATATTTCATCTATTTTCAAAATGTTCCCTATATTTTCACAAGATTTTCAATAAAAGTATTTTACAAAGTATTTTCACTGGGTGTTGAAAATTGGTCTGCTAAGTACTTACAGATTTTCAGTCGTACGCCTGATCAACGTATGACCGAATATCTGTGAGAACGAAGATGGACTTGTTGAGACATCGAGTTATAAAAAGTATTTTTATATGAAAGCTATTTTGGTAATATTGTGTAGATTTTAAAGTGTTTTAAAATTTTAAAATAAAAGAGTAAAATTTAAAGAGCTTAAAGCATAATTTAACTAAATACATAGTAAGTTAAAATTCTCTCTTTGTTCCTTTTCGAGGACGAAAAGATTTAAAGGGGGAGGAATGTGACGACCCAGATTTTAATTTGGGTTAATTAGGTAAATAACCGGTTTAAATTATTGGAATATTAATTTATAATTCAAACGAACAAAATTCTGACAAGTAAAATATCCGGGAGTATATAAATTAATTTGGAAACTATAAAGAATCTTATAGAAAATATTACATACTTCACCATTGAAATTCAAGATAAAATATCCATAAATATAAATGTAAGTAGCAAAGAAAATATCAAGTCATAGAAAATTGACAATCAAAATCATATCAAGTCATAGAAAATTGCTGAACAAAGAAAATATGCATAGAATCAAAAGAAGCTTGAAGTGTACACCAAGAGCAGCCTATATACCTCTACTTTTCCTTCTTCATTTCAGCCTGGATTCGAGAATTTGTTAAGTAAAACAAGGATAAAATCATCACTGCATTTTTATAACTTGAAAAAAAAACCAAACTTAACAACTAGACAAGAGATGATCAAACCAGATCAGAAGCAAGCTAGTAGCTTTTCAAACCTAGATCCTCTGTTCCAAAACATTTAACGGTGAGTAACCCTTTTCAAAAAATGTTTAAACTGGTTTAACTAAAACGCATGTGATGCTATTGATTTGCATCGAATCCTTCAGCTCGAATTTATCTGGAATTGTTTATATATGAATGTGAGTAGGTCTGTATATGTTAATATCCGTTTTCTGTTGTTCCAGACTATGAATTTTTGCTTCCAAAAATCCAAATCCCTCAATTACACATATACTAGAAATTTATCTATAAATGAAGTTTGTTTGTTGATGTATGTTGAAGTTTTTAAAAATAGTTTTCAGGATTGTAAAAGAAACAGATAATGTTAAATAGGGAAGTAACGAAGAAACTTAATTTTATGATAATAATCAACTAGTTTAAATTCTAATTCGAATTATAGGAATGTAATCGCGATTGAAAATCATAAATTTTGATAGGCATTTCAAGATTTTTAGACTGCTAATTCTGGTGAATTTTAGTGTTGTTCGAATTGGGTATTTTAAGAGATTGCCGACGAGCTGCGCGATGATGTAGGTCGGGACCAAGGCTGGAGGTGGCCGGCATGATAAGCTTCTCTGGAAAAATAACAGTAGATTTTACGGGTGGTCGTGTTGGTTAGGAGTGGTCGATTTAGGGTTTAGTGATGGGTTGTCGAAGTTGGCGAGAGTGTTTTGGCAATGGAGATGCATCGGACGGGGTAGCGATGGGAAAAGACGTGGCATGGTGACATAGTGCTGCTATGGAGTGAAGCTCGTGAATGCCAGTCATCGTAATTATCGACAACGTGATGATTTGTTTTGTCTGCGTTTGTGCCAGATTTCGATCGAAAAGTTTATTTTCGATCTGAGTTGTTATACTCGAACCTGGGTTTGTATTCGTGTTTGAGTGGGTTCAAGAGGATGTCGACCATAGTCACGACCATCTCTAGTGGTCGGCGACGTTGGTTCAGGTGCACCATCTACACATTGTGTCTGGAGGATGAAGGCTCAAGTTTTTCTCGAGTGAATATGAGGGCTGACTCGAGTTTTTCTCATAGCATTTTCGTTTAGGGTCTCGAAGCTGATGTGGAACGAGGGTGACTCGAGGCAAGCATGTGTTTTGTAAGGGGTTGACTCGGATTCTAGGGGTGGTCGACTCGAGTTTGTTGTGGTGATAATCTGGTTTCTAGTAAAGAAATTTTTTTTGTAAAGGAAAACAGGTCTGCATAATTTTATAACAAAGTTATGTAAGAAGAACTCAAGTTTAAAGTTGTTAACAAGTTTTTCCCAAATAAATGGAAATCAAATTTTAATGGTACTTTAATTTAATATATGTTGAAATTCAAATATAAAGGATGGTTGCTTTTAGAGTAGTTAATTAAATTGATTTTGAATTTTAACTCAATATATTTTCAATTTAGATTAAGGTTTAGAAGTTCATATGAGTTTTGAAATTAAAATGTTCAAGTACAGTTATATCGAAGAAATTATAAATGAATAACCTTAAAGTATTTAAAAACGGGATTTAAAAGTTAATAATTGTTTAATTTAATTTAATATGGTTGTAAAGGATTTTCAAAAATTTTAAGTGTGTAATGTTTAAGTGTTTAATTGTTTTGTCTAAAAGTAAAATCATATTTCAAATTGATTTTAATTGGTTATAATAAAGTGAATGATATAAGGAAGTATTTAATATAAATGCAAGTTATTCTTAATCGGTTAAGTCGAGATTAATTAAGAATAATTAATTAATAAGATAAAACTTAAAGATTAATTACTTTTGTAATTAAGGATAATTACTTAAAAGGGTAATTAGTGGGAATGAATGTAATTAAGAAATAATTAATTAAGACGTTAAGTGATTAACTAATTGGTTAATTAATTAATGTAATTAATTTTAGATTAATTAATTAGTCTAATTAATTAAAAATAATAACTTGTTAATTAATTGAGAAATTACGTAGTGAAGTAATTAATGTATAATTACTACGTGTAATTAAGAAGAGAGAATCACTTATGGAAGTAATAAATGGAAAATTACTTAGGGAAGTAATTGAATGAAAGTGATGAAGGGGTTAATCACTTGTTGTTATTAATTTAAAAACACAATTAATGGTTCGTAATTAATTATTGTTAAGTAAGCAAAAATTTAGAAGTGATTAAAGAAATAAATATGATTTAATTAGAAATGGGATCTAATTAATCTTGCTTATGAATGAGTGGGTGATATTACTGATATGAGGTGTATGTGATATGATATATTTATCTTGAATAGTGATTGTTAACGCTAAAAATTGAATGCTAACACCCCGGTGTATGTAGATATTAAGTGAAAGCACCACCCGTGAACACGGGAATTAAAAACAAGTAGAAAAGTCACAGAGAAAGCAGTAAAAAGACAACAGTTTTATAGTGGTTCGGCTTCAGGTTAAGCCTGCATCCACTTTAATCCTCTTTATTACTGAATCGATTACAACTTTCCAACAATCTTCAATTACAATACTGATGAGACAAACAACTAGAACTCCGATGTAGAAGAAATCTTTGAATCCATGTTGATTGCGGTAGATTTCCTCTTGAAGTTTGTTGAGATGTCTGTTTGCGCCAAAAATGGTCACAAACACCCAATATCGTGAAAGCACCCGTTTATCAACACAGATCAGTAATAATTACCACAGAACTCAGATCTAAGAGATAATAAATGCAGCAAATTACAAATAACAATAAACAACACAGGATTTATAGTGGTTCGGCGATCGTGCCTACGTCCACTTTGAAGGTTATCTCTTTATTGATTCACTTGATGATTCTCAATCGATTACAGCGGATTACAACAATTTGAAGCTTTGATACTTGATTACAATGATGATGAAAAGATATAGAACTGAATCTAGCAGAGTCTGGGCGTGCTTTTATCTCCAAGAATTCTTTTTTTCTCCCCTTTTCTAAATGACCAGAGGCTCTATTTATAGGTGTAGGAGGTGGATATTTCGCCTAAAATCCGGGGAGAACGCTTCTGGCACGTGAGGGGGCCCATACGGCCTAATTCTGGAGATTCTGGCCCACTTTGGGATCGATTCGACCCTTGGTTCGAATCGATCAAGAAAGCGTCCAATCGTGATGAAACTTGGCACGGACATTCTTCTATGTATACGCAAGCTCCTGCGAAAATTTCATAGCATTTGGACTTGTAGATCTCAAGTTATGATCGATTCAAGATTGTTCTTCCGGTCAACAAGCTCGATAGGGTCGAATCCATAGGGTCGAATCGATAGGGTCGAATCCATAGGGTCGAATCGTTAGGGTCGAATCCATAGGGTCGAATCCATAGGGTCGAATCCATAGGGTCGAATCGATAGGGTCGAATCCATAGGGTCGAATCCATAGGGTCGAATCGATAGGGTCGAATCCATAGGGTCGAATCCATAGGGTCGAATCCATAGGGTCGAATCCATAGGGTCGAATCCATGGGTCGAATCCATAGGGTCGAATCCATGGGTCGAATCCGTAGGGTCGAATCGATCATATCTTACGCGTATGAACTCGGATTGACTTGAAACTTGAAACGTTGACTCTCATGGCTTTTCTTGTCATGTCCTATCAATTGTAGCCTGATCCGGGCTCGGACAAAATTCATCGATATCCATAAATAAGTGAAGTACAACCAATCTCTGAGACGAACTGTCTTTTGTTTTTGACCGACCTTTTGGTATCACGGCTTTGCCAAAAAGCGGGATAACATTTGCCTCCCAAAACATGCCTTGCGATAGGAAGGTGTGTTTTGTAATGCCTTGAGTTGGATGTTCATATCTTATCATCAACCTGTGAAGATCTTGATAGTTTCATATGTCCTCAAATGACAATCGTTCAGGACCGTATGCCACTTGAGGTGAATTGGGACCGTTCGCGGTCTGCGCCGCTCGCGGCAAAGGATGGAATAGGAGCGTTCGCGGTCGATGCCGTTCGCGGCAAATGGTGATCGTTCGCGATCAAGTGCCGTTCAAGGCGAATGGTGACCGTTCGAGGTCGGATTTCATAATCAGTGAATCATGATAGTTCGCGGTCGGTGCCGTTCGAGGCGGATTGTGATTGTTCACAATCAACTGTCATATAAGTGAATCGTGACCGTTCGCGGTCGGATGCCGTTCGAGGCGATTTGTGATCGTTCGCGATCGTGTGCCGTTCGAGGCTGATTGTGATCGTTTGCCGTTCGAGGCGAATTATGTGTGCCCGAGGGGGGACTTAGTATTATCGTTGTCGAAGTTCATGTTCGGGGGAGTTTCTCAATCAAAGACTCTGGCGGTCCATCGCCATACAGAAGGTGCTCGTGGACCGTTCGCGATCCAACGGGCATGAAAATAAACTCTTTCATGGAATTATAAACATCAAAGCAATGATTATACGAATCTCACAACAGAAATGTCCATACAAACAGAATCTAAATGTTCAAATCAAAATCAAAGCAAAAAAGCAAAGCAGGGACGTCAAAGTGTAAACTCTCACTATGATGCGGTTGGTAGTCATTCAGAGCATGCCTATGGATCGTGCGCGATCGCTCACATGTGTAAATGATTTAACCATATTAGTGAGAGGTTTACAACTTGTTCATCGTTATTTCAGTCAATCAATGGATAATCAGACGTTGTCCCGACTCAGGGCCACCTCTAGCTGGGGTAGACGGTGGGCGCTCTGGCTCCACTGCTGGAGTCCGTTTCCTCGCATACTGAAGGAGCATACCGTTCCTGATATGCCCTTCCACCTCGTCCTTCAGATGCCTACAATCATTGGTGTTATGACCATTCAGCTAATGAAATATGCAATACTTATCTGATTTCCTTTCGTCGGAAGTTGGGTCCCTTTGCATTGGTCTGCGATACGGGACCTGTTCTTTAGCATCCTGATAGATTCGCTCTAAATTCTCATTCAGCTCTGAGTATGTGGTAAATCTTGGTTCCTTTCGTGGTCGCATCAACCTATTATAGCCACTCTCAGCCTTTCGCTTCCCCTTGCTAGTTTCTATACCTTTCTCAGGAGGATTTCCATCTTTGATCGTGTAAACATTGAGCTCATCCCCTTCTTCTCTTTCTGCACTCGCGTCTTCCAATCGCAAGAACTTTTCCGCCTCATGATAGAATTCTCCTAGATCCATAGGTGGATCTTTTTTCAATGAATTTTTGAAATCCGTGCCATCAGCTATTCCGGAAACGACTGCCATCATAACCATCGATGGATCTGGCCGATCCACCGTTGCTGCTGCCGCATCGAATCGCGCTAGAAAACTCCTCAATGTCTCTCCAGCCTTCTGTTTCAAAATTGCTAAACTCATTACGTTCTTGGGTCTTGCAATGTGAACCCTAAATTGTCTCATGAATTTTTCTGTCAAATCTGTCCATGTTCCTATGGAACCGCTCTCCAGTTGCCTAAACCATAATGCTGCGATATCCGTCAGATATAATGGAAAGCACCAGGCCATAACCTCTTGTGATGCCCCCAGCACTTCCATATGCCTCATGTACCTCGTCAAATCGACCACGGGATCCATCCTCCCATCATACATCTCTATCGATGGCAACTTAAACTCTGGTGGGTTCCTAGCCATCCTAATTGCAGGAGAAAAGGGACTCATGTTCACGTCTTCAAGATCTTTGTTTGTTAATCCGCCTCTCATGGCTCGTCTAACCATTTGTGCCAATTTATCTTCGTCTCCAAGATGCAATCCTCGTTCATCGCTTTCGACCTGCCCCTCGAGTTCATGAGGGAATTCTGGAATCTGCCCCCTTGACTGAGCGTTCATTCCTCTGCTGCCTCCAGGTTGCGCAGGTACTCCTCTCTCACCCTCCGGGATTGGATCTACATGCTCCAAGTGTGTGCCTCCTAATCCAGGTGCTATGCCGGATGGTCCTGCTCCGTTCTGAACTCCATCAGTTCCTCTGTTCTGTGCTCCAAGTTGTCCAATTTGTTGAAATAAGCTCTGAATCAACTCCTCCTGTCTCTTCATCATTGTCTCCATTTCGTCCCTAGTGATGAAGATCGACGCTTGATTCCCTTCTGAGGAAGCCTCTTGACTTCCTTGGCGTTCACTCCTCTCTGGCCATTGTCTTTTACTAGTTTGCCTTATCAAGACTCTTAGATCTGAACTCTTAGATCCTCAAATTCAACTTCTCCTGAATCAGTTCTCAGTGAAAGCACCAAAATGTTTGCGCCAAAAATGGTCACAAACACCCAATATCGTGAAAGCACCGTTTATCAACACAGATCAGTAATAATTACCACAGAACTCAGATCTAAGAGATAATAAATGCAGCAAATTACAAATAACAATAAACAACACAGGATTTATAGTGGTTCGGCGATCGTGCCTACGTCCACTTTGAAGGTTATCTCTTTATTGATTCACTTGATGATTCTCAATCGATTACAGCGGATTACAGCAAGTTGTAGCTTTGATACTTGATTACAATGATGATGAAAAGATATAGAACTGAATCTGGCAGAGTCTGGGCGTGCTTTTATCTCCAAGAATTCTTTTTTTCCTCCCCCTTTCTGAATGACTAGGGGCTCTATTTATAGGTGTAGGAGGTGGATATTTCGCCTAAAATCGGGGATAACGCTTCTGGCACGTGAGGGGGCCCATACGGCCGAATTCTGGAGATCTAAGCCCACTTTGGGATCGATTCGACCCTTGGTTCGAATCGATCAAGAAAGTGTCCAATCATGATGAAACTTGGCGTGGACATTCTTCTATGTATATGCAAGCTCCTTCGAAAATTTCATAGCATTTGGACTTGTAGATCTCAAGTTATGATCGATTCAAGATTGTGCTTCCGGTCAACAAGCTCGATAGGGTCGAATCCATAGGTTCGAATCGATAGGGTCGAATCGATAGGGTCGAATCCATAGGGTCGAATCCATAGGGTTGAATCGATAGGGTCGAATCGATAGGGTCGAATCCATAGGGTCAAATCCATAGGGTCGAATCCATAGGGTCGAATCAATAGGGTCGAATCGATAGGGTCGAATCGATAGGGTCGAATCCATAGGGTCGAATCGATAGGGTCGAATCGATAGGGTCGAATCCATAGGGTCGAATCCATAGGGTCGAATCGATCATATCTTACGCGTATGAACTTGGATTGACTTGAAACTTGAAACGTTGGCTCTTGTGGATTTGCTTGTCATGTCCTATCAATTGCAGCCTGATCCGGGCTCGGACAAAATTCATCGATATCCATAGAGAAGTGAAGTACAACCAATCTCTGATACGAACTGTCTTTTGTTTTTGACCGACCTTTTGGTATCACGGATTTGCCAAAAAGCGGGATAACAATGTCTTTTGTGTTTGAAGTGTCGAGTGAGTCGAGAATTCGACAGAGTATCGGCGTTCCGGAGATGAGCCAAAAGGGTCCTTTTTCAGTTGGAGTTAGTGCTGTATTTAGAGGGGGATATCGGGGTTAGGTCGTAGGTCGCGAACGACCTAGGTGTAGGTCACGAGCGACCTAGAAGACAGGGCACACGACTCAACAGAGTGGCACTTGGTTTCTTCTGAGTGAGTCGGTAGGTCGTAGATGACATAGGGTAGGTCGTAGGTCATGGTTTGCAGCTTAAATATGGTACACTTGATCATTCTGGATAAACTAACAAGTCATAGGTCATGGCCGGCCTAGGTAGGAAGCGGCATAGGAAGCTCCGTTGGTATGTTTAGGTCGTTAGCGACTTAGGAATAGGTCATCACACCTTAGCTCGCTGTAGAACTTCTTCCCTATTAGGTCGCTCCCCTTATTAACCCGCTAGGTCATTCAACCCTTGGTCGCTGAGCTTTTTATTTAGTTACTAGGTCGCTACCGCTTTAATTCTTTAGGTCGTGGCCTATTATAGATTGTTAAGTTGCGAGCCTTAGGTCGCTAGATCGTGGGAGAGCTTCATTCCTGTTAGGTCGTGCCAAAATTAACTGGTTCATACTTTAAGTCATTAACCCGCTGTTGGTCCATTAGTTCGTCAAGTCATAATGCTTGCTGTGTTAGGTCGTTAGGACCGTTCTATCTTTAGGTCGCTTATGAAGTTAGGTCGCTAGGTCGCTTAAAAAGAGGAGTTAACACTTGCCCCTTGAAGTACAGGCCTATGTCATAGGTCGTGTGCTTTGATCTAATTCCGTTAGGTCGTGAGCGACCTAAGACTTCTGCAAACTCGTGAACCCCTTCGTCTCCTTCTCTTGGTTCCATATAAATTGCTAACTCGTATCTTCCTCCTCACTCAGTTGCTTACTTCCGCCGCCATTGCCACTCTTGAGCTCGAAATTTTTTGAAGCGAATCTACTTATTGCTTTGATCGTCATCTCGTCACATTAAGTAAGTGGATCTGGTTGTTGCTCAACTGCACTTATCATCGATCTTCCGACCCTCCCGTTTTCCGATTCCAAACCAATTTTTGTGCCATGTTTCTTCATGAACCATTTTTTGATTGATCTACAACTGCCATCGATCATTTGCTGTGATTTGAGATAAAATGGCAGTGCATTGGATTTGTAGTGATTTCGAGGTGATTCGAATTGGTCTTTAGGGTGATTCGGCGGTATGGAGAGACGAGGGTTTTTATTGGTGGAGAAGTTAATGGGTTAACAGGTTAGGAGCTAAGAATTAGGCGAATTGACACATTGAGGAGGAACAAGCGACCTAGGGCCTTAGCAGTTTGAACAGGAACCACGAGACTAAGCTCGGCAAATGGCTCAAAGAATCGGCGCGACTTAACTTTTTGGTCGTGTAGGTGAATTAGCACTTAACAAAATATAACTGTCTTGACTTGAACAACGTAACTTAGAAGAGTTCGACTTATGTAACTCGCGACCTTGTTGTGTCTTAACTTGCCAGAATAGCATATGAACTCCAAGCAGGACGACCTATAAGAACAACGACCTAACTTTGAGCGGCATAGGTTGTAGGTCGCGACCGACCTAGAACTTGGACAATTTTTTGTTTAATTCTGACCTGCAGCCTCATGCCTTGAATTCTTTAACTCGGACAACGCGACTTAAGATAATTCGACTTATGCTAGGTCGTTGGGCTTGATTGATGGACTTTGACCTATGATGAGTCTCTTGAGCTTGTTTAAGATTATATTAACTTTAATGTTAATAACCTGTTAAACACAACATTTGCAAAAAAAACTTGGGCGAATATACTGCCATTGATCGCCCACATCGAATGACAGATTAGTCGATAAAAGATAATCATCTTAAAAAATTTATATGAAATGTTGTGAATCGACAAATTCAAGTGAAGTATTAAAGCAAAGCCATATTAATCAATTAAAACTGACTTGCTTGCATCAACACTGCACTTGTATTCAGACTTAAAACAACAAGCCCTGAAACTTTAAAATTGGCAATTGCATATTAGTTTATTTCAGTTATACTTGCTTGTCGTTTTATTAGTTTTGCACAACACTTCACACATTTAGGAAACGTGCACCTTCATATTTGAATATCCAGTTCCTTGTGTAGAATGTCTTCTCAAGAAGAGATCATAGAGCAATCTGAAGGAGTCTTCCCAATAGCCATTCCATTGGATAATCCTTCAGAAAAAACTCCAACTACCCTCGGTCAGCGGGCATTCAACCAATTACGTATTCAATTTGGGATTGCCGAAGTGGATGCTATTCTTCCTGGGTCAAATGATACCACTGACAGGCCGCCTCTCGGTTTTGTCGCCGTCAACCGTCAGATGTGCCTTTGTGGTGCCATTCTTCCTTTCAATGAATTTCTTCAACAACTCCTTCTCCGACTAACCATCTCTCCCTTTCAACTGCATCCCAATGGCTACGCCATCCTGATGGGATTGTGCATTCTATTCAGGAGGACACTTAACTGTCTTCCGAGCTTCGAAGAAATTTTCTATTTTTGCACATTCGCAAAGAATAAAGACCACCCCTCCATCATACTCGTGAGAAGTGCCAGAAACCGTAAACTTATTACCGATCTTTCCAAAAGTGCTCACAGTTTTCTGAATCAGTTCTTCTTCGTTCGCTGCCCCTAGGGTTTTATACCATCTGGAGAATAGGAAGTAAGATTGCTCATCCCTGTTCTTTCCTTTTAAGCTTTTCGAGATCCGAATTGCTAAGCGCTAACTTCATTCTTTTCTTTTACAGCACTTCCTCCTCCCTCTAGAAATCCCAGTCACAGGACGACTTTTGATAGATTAAGTGCCGTGCCGGTTGAAGAAAGAAGTATTAAGTTTTTGTTGAAAGATGAACTTCTGCACCAATACGGGCTTTTGCACCCTTCTCTTCTACCCAAACTCATGAAGTTCCCGACTCTCCAGTAAAGACATCGGATGCCCCAATTTCCGTCGAAGAACTTACGCCGAAAGAACATATTGTCAAGGCTTCGTTGGTAAAGTGATCTACTTCAATTGATGTTGCGGGGTCATCCGACAAACTTGCACTTGCCCCGGTCATCGAAGAAGAGGAACCTCCCCAACAATCCGGGAAATCTGGCGACGGTGGAACTGGGAGAGTGAGTCTTGCCAGGCACATCGGTGATGATACTTTTGAGGGGTTGAGCGACCTGATGATTACTTCAAAGGAGCTTTTTAAAGATGATCATATCACTGCTAAAGTTACTTCTCCAGCAGTGGAAGCGACATTCGTTCTGCAACAAACTCCATCAGCCCAAGAGCTGACACTGGCTGTTAAATCCATCATCACCTCCCAACCCAAGAGTGGTTCGTGATTCGACGCACGTAGTTTGCACGTTACACACACTTAGGACTTTTCAGCACTTATATGCGTTCAACTTTCTTGCTTTCAGGATTTCTGAGTTTATATTATTTTCTATTTTCAGATTCTCCAATGGGAAGAAGTGGCTCATATTACGATGATTTCCAGCGTTATGGGAAGCGTGGTTCTTATGACCCCAGGAGGTATCTTCCTGCCTCTTGGGAAACTGACGAAGGAAGAGCTGCAAGAAGAGCTCGTGAAAGGCGCGCCTATGAAGAACGCCATGAAAGACGAGATGAGCGACATGATTCTACCCAGAGGGAAGATGATTCTCATAAACGGAAATCCCGTGATGAGAAAGGGAAAAGCCACATCCCTGAAGATGTGAGTAAAAGGGCCAAACATGGCGAAAAGCCGGCGTTCGAACTTCCTGAAAGGCCCGCTGCTCCTGTACCTTCTCAATCTCCTGCCCTTACTTGTACTGATATTCAAACGATTATTGGCAGGCCCTTATATCAGGTTGGACAAGGCCCGGCCACTCTTCAAAGTCGGTTTCCGCATTGGTGCTTGAAGGGATTGCGCTTTGACCTTGATTTGGTCCCGATTGACAAGCAAGCTATGCTGCGCAATCTTGATGCCGTCAAACTCGATACTGAGAGAATGTCGGGTTGACAAAAGCTTGTCGATGAGCTTCGGAGGGTAAACCGTGCAAATCTTGAGGCCATGCTAACAATGGAAAACGAAAAATCTGAATGGCAGAAAACTCTTGAACAGCATGATGTGGAATTGAGGAGCATAGCCGCTTATAATGAGAAGCTTGAAGCAGATGTTGAAAAACTTAAGGAAGAGCTCGCCACTTCTTCCACTTCCTACTCTCAGAGAGAATAAATGCTTCAAAAGCAAGTGAGAGATGCTCATGCGGCACAGAGAGATGCTGAAGCCAAATTTGAAGCGCAGCAGCAAGCTGTAGAAAATTACCGGGCTGATGTTGCTCAACTCCGAGAGAAAACCAACTCCCAGAATTTGGAGATTGAACTGCTCAAAGCTCGACTTTCTAAAGCTGAAAAGGAGCATGATGAAGCTATTGTCGGCAAAACTACAGCTGAAAATCTCATATGGCAACCAAAGCTGAAGTCAGCTCCACTCTATTCGAGTTTTACATCCATAGTGTTCTGGGGCACGGTAGCCTTAAGCTTTTGGGACCGGCATATGAAATCACTTTGGCCAAAGTGTGGGAGGCCATACTTGATATACTTGGAGGAGCCGGATATGCCGAAGTAGATTTAATGGCGCACTATCTATATGATGATGCATGTGCCGCTCTTGCCAGGGGAAAGGAGCAACTTGCCAAAGAGAGAGCCGAAATGACAGAAGGAGAACATTTAGGAAAAACAATCTCAACCGACCCAGTTCTACCTTCGGTTTCGGCCGATATCGATATTGCTGGCTCCAGCTCCCATTCTCCTCCTTCTGCTAAAGCCGTTATTGAAAGTGCCACCGCCCACACTGGAGATGAGACTCAAGAAAGTGCTGAAGCGCAGGACTTCGAAGTTGATATAGTAAAGTCTGCTTCTCCAGGTAACCTTAATGTTGATCTTTCTCAAGTGGACTGCTTGCTTTCTTCACATGAGCTTGATGAACTTTTTGATTATTACTTAAATCTTGACGCGCCACTTTCTCCACTTTTCATGAGAGATACTGACTTTAACTTCTCTTCTCATGTAGTGAAAGTGCCAAGTGTTGCTCAGCCTTCCCCTCTTCCAGTTGTTTCCTCTCCGCCTCTTCAGATTACTCCCCATTCTATCTATCAACCGGGGTCGCAAGAAGAGCAGATAGAAGCTCTTCGTGACTTAGACGATCCTATTGCTTCTCAGGAACAAAAGGTCGAAGAACCTGAAGAAGGGGAGAGAACTCCGGAGCAAACTGCTTCTGATGACATAACATTATCCACTCTTTTCTCTCCGGGCAGTGAATCTTCTTCTAAGAAGAGGGGGAAACACAGAGTCTCAAAGAAAAAGAGAGAAGCTTCTGCTGGCGAGGAAAAAACAAAAGAACGTCCAATTGCACCTCTTCCTCTTTCTTCCCCTACTCTCACAAGCCGGCCCCAAAAGTTGATCATCCGGCCAGGCGTAGGCTCGAAAGGTGGCGGGAAGAAGAAATGATGGGTTTGGGACTTATGCTTTTCGTCTTGCTTTTTGCTTTTTTGCTTGTATACATAAAGACTTGTGTTGACCGGAGATTGTGCGGGCACCGGTCCCCGCCTTCTTTTGTTTTGAAACCTACACATGTATAAAAATTTTATAGCATGAAATAAAATGATTCTTTTACTTGTACAAACTTCTGTCTGTATTTGAGAATGCATTTATTCTTCTTTTTTTTATACAGGTTTCTTTATTTTCTCTGTGTGATGTTGCAGTAAACCTATGGTATGTTGTTTGAGCATTGTTTTTATTTTCGTAACTATATTATATTGCCCCCATACCATGGTTTATTGCAATCTCTTTCACATTGGCAACATTTTGGAGAATAACTATTCTGTTTCGAGAAGACTTGTACTCTTTTTTTAGAGAACAGCTTTTCCATTTGAAGGAGATTTGCATTTGTACTTTACAGGATAATATTTCCGTTTTAAGGAAATATGTTTTCCTGATTTAGTAGAATGCGCCTCGTATTGGAGAAGTCTTCTCTTTTTTGTTGTTGCGAAGTTTTTACACTTCACTTTTGGAGAAAGTCACTTTTATTTTGGCAAGTGACTTTTCCTTCATGGTAAAGTGGGCCTCCGAAAAAGGGCTTTGACCTACTTGTGCCTCCGAAGAGGGCTTTTGTTTGATTGTGCCTCTGGGAAGAAGGCTTTTTGTTTGTGCCTCTGGGGAGAGAGCTTTTTTGTTTCTGCCTCTGGGGAGAGGCTTTTGTTTTTTCCCTTTCCGCTGGGAAGCGGGCCTCCGAAGAGGGGTTTTCACATTTCGACTCGTGTGAAGTTTTATTACAGATCACGGTGAAATATGTGCCTCTGAGTAGGGCTTTTGCCTGGAAGTTTGAAATTTCCTTCTCTCGGTTGGATGGATTCACGGGGCGGACACAAGTTACTTGGATTGTTTGTTTGCACAAACGTTCTCAGCTAGTTAACTAGTGTCCTGTGCCACCGGTCAGTCCACAACTTTCTGTCGAGAAAGAGAACTCTCTTTTTCTGGCTAGTCCCATTTAAGGTCTTTTAGCATTTCAAATATGGTGAAATGGGCCTCCGAAGAGGGATTTTCACATTCCAGGACTTGTGAAGTTTTATTTCAGATCTCGGTGGAATGCGTGCCTCCAAGTAGGGATGTTGCCTGAAAGTTTGAAGTTTCCTTCTCTCGGTTGGATGGATTCACGGAGCAGACACAAGTTACTTGGATTGTTTGTTTGCATAAACGTTCTCAGCTAGTTAACGAGTGTCCTGTGCCACCGGTCAGTCCACAACTTTCTATCGAGAAAGAGAACTCTCTTTTTCTAGCAAGTCCCATTAGAGGTCTTTATCCTCCGAAGAGTTGTGCCTCCGAAAAGGGCTTGTGCCTCCGAGGAGGTCTTTTGCTGTTTGCTGCCTGCTCGCCCATGTATTTTCGCCATTTGCTCATATTAGCAGTTTCCTGTTATCATTTCCAAGCGCACATTCCTTTCTTTTGCAAGTAGCTTATTCTATCCAAAGAAGTGTACTTCATTGTTAAATGAGTTCGCAGGGGCAGACACAGGCTAATTAATCGAATGTTTGTTTGCACAAACGATCACAATTATTTAGGAAGGGTCTACCTCTGGCGGAACCACTAACTATTTGCTTGAAGCACTTCTTATATAGGATTTGAATCTGGAATTTTTGTGGCTGGATATTCATTTTTTGAGTGATGTCAGGGATCGCTTTGGTCTTATGATGGGTAAGCTTTGTTTTAATAGCCTGCAATATTAAATCGACATTTTAGGAATACAATTGAAGTACTTTATATATCGAAATAAAACAAGCAGTAGAGAACACAAGATTTATAGTGGTTCGGCCAAGAACTGGGCCTACATCCACTTTATAGTTCTTATTATTCACTTGCACTGGCTTTACAATGGCTTTCAATACAAGAATCATACATTCATAATTCTTTTTACAAACTTAAGCAAAGCTCTTAAGTAAAATATGGACGCAAATGATTGCTGTTCCAAGCTCTTGGAATTGGATCTCCTTCGACAGCTGTTAGTTTGAAAGTGCCATCAAGAAGTTTTTGGCCTATGACATATGGCCTTTCCCAGTTTGGCGCAAACACTCCTGTTGCCGTCATGACCCTTTTCAAGACTAGATCTCCAATCTCAAAGCTGCGTTGGCGGACTTTGGAATTGAAATGCCTGGCAATTCTTTGCTGATGGGCTGCAATTCTGAGTTGAGCCTCTTCCCTTTTTTCATCAAGGAAGTCAAGCGCTTCAAGTTGCAACTCTTCGTTTTTAGCTTGGTTGAAATAAATTCTTCTATTTGAAGGGACTTCTATTTCCACCGGAATCATTTCTTCTGATCCATATGCTAATGAAAATGGAGTGTGCCTGGTTGCAGTTTTGTGGGTAGTTCTATATGCCCATAGTGCTAGTGGAAGCTTATCGACCAAACCACCTTTCGCTTTTTCCAGCTGTTTTTTGATGGTTGATTTGGTAATTTTGTTTACTGCTTCCACTTTCCCGTTTGCCTGCGGATGAGCCACTGCTGAGAAGCTTTTCTGGATCTTGAATCGCTTGCAAAAATCTTGGAACTCTTCACTTTCGAATTGGGTTCCATTGTCTGTGATTATCTTTTGAGGCACACCATACCTGCAAATGATATTCTTAGTTACAAAGTTTATCATATTTTTAGAGGTAATAGTAGCTAATGGTTCAGATTCAGCCCATTTAGTAAAATAATCAACAGCAACAATAGCATATCTGATTCCGAATTTGGCAGTTGGCAAAGGCCCGATGAGATCCATTCCCCATATAGCAAATGGCCACGGGCTGACCATTTGTGTTATCTCAGTGAAAGGTGCTCTGGGGATTTTTGCAAATTTCTAGCATAGGTCACATTTTCGGCTGTAGCTTGCAGCATCACGATTAATATCTGGCCAAAAATACCCATAACGGAGAATTTTCTTTGCTAGAGTTTGACCACCTGAATGGTCTCCACATTCTCCTCCGTGTACTTCAGCTAGAATTGTCTTAGCTTCTTCCTTGGTCACACATCGGAGTAATGGCATTAAGAATCCCCGCCTGTACAATCGGCCATCTTGAATTATGTATCTGGAGGCTTTTCTTAGCAACTTCTGTCATTCTTTTGAACTTTCTGGAAGAGAACCGTTGATCAGATATTCATTATCGGAGTCATCCATGATTCTTGCTCTTGAGATATAGTCATGATCCAGTCAATATCCATCTCATCAGTGCTTGGAGATGACAGGACTTCCATAAGAACTAATCCCAATAATTGAGCTTCACCAGTGCTTGCGTACTTTGCGAGAGATTCTGCTTTCATGTTCTCTTCCCGGGGTATATGACTTATCGTATATTGGTCAAGATCATCGAGAAGTTCCCAGGCTCTTGACAAGTAGGCAGGCAGATTTCCCCCTTTAGTTTGAAACTCTTTTTTGACTTGACATACAATAAGCTGTGAATCACCGAAGATCTGCAACACTTTGACATTCATCTCTTTAGCAATTCTCAAGCCGGCAATAAGAGCTTCATATTCTGCTTCATTGTTTGTCGAAGGGAATTCCAGTCTCAATGCATAGCACAATGACCGCCCTTCAGGGGTTTCAAGCACAACCCCAGCTCCGAAATAGTAATCGTTTCTTGCACCATCAACATATAATTTCCATCGAATTGGGGTTTTATCAGTCACTTCTTCCCCACTATCACCTTTATATGTATATTCTGCGATGAAATCTGCTAAAGCTAGTCCATTAATTGCTCTCTGTGAATGATAAGTGATGTCGTATTGGCTGAGTTCAACATTCCACTTCAAAAGGCGACCCGAAGTCTCAGGGCGAAACAGGACTTGCTTCAGAGGTTGATCAGTGAGGACTTTGATAGGATGAGACTGGAAATATGGCCTCAATTTCCTTGATGCAATCAGTAGACTATAGGCGAGATTTTCCAATTTTGAATAATTCATCTCTGCCCCAGTGAATCTTTTGCTGATATAGTAGACCAGGCGCTGAATTTTTGCGTCTTCCCGTACCAACGCTACACTGAGAGCATGAGATGAGATTGCCAAATATACGTAAAGATCTTCACCATTGTCTGGCTTAGAAAGTATTGGAGGCGTTTCCATATGACGAATCAACTCATCTAAAGCTTTTTGGTATTCAGGAGTCCAGTTAAAAATTTTCCTTCCTTTCTTCAGTGCATCAAAGAATGGAATGCATTTATCAGTAGCTTTGGAAATGAATCGACTCAAGGCCGCGACTTTTCCATTAAGACTTTGCAATTCCTTCTTCGTTCTAGGAGCTTTTACTTCTTTTAAGGCAGCAATCTGAGTAGGATTAGCTTCAATGCCCCTAGCTCTCATAATGAAACCCAGAAATTTTGCGGACTCCACCCCAAACGAACATTTCAAAGGATTAAGTTTCATTCCGTACTTTCGGAGGATTGCAAACATTTCCGCCAATTGGTCCATATGGTCTACCGCTTTCTTTGACTTCACCAACATATCGTCAACATAAACTTCCATAGTTTTGCCAATTTGCGGTTTGAACATAGCATTGACGAGTCTTTGGTAAGTTGCCCCTGCATTCTTAAGTCCGAAAGGCATGACTCTATAGCAGTAGAGAACAACATCGGTGATGAAGCTTGTGTCTTCCTGATCCGGCTCATGCATCATAATCTGGTTGTATCCGGAGTAAGCATCCATGAAAGATAACAATTCGTGCCCCGCTGTTCCATCTACCAACTGATCTATTCTGGGTAATGGGAAGCAGTCTTTGGGGCATTCTTTGTTTAAATCTGAGAAGTCAATGCAAACTCTCCATTTCCCATTAGCTTTCTTAACCAGTACTGGATTTGAAACCCAATTCGGATAAGTAGACTCCCTGATGAAACCATTCTCCATAAGCCGGTCTACCTCTTCTTTCAAAGCTGTTGACCTTTCGGGACCCTGGGTTCTTCTTTTCTGTTTTACCGGTGTAAACTTCAGATCAATATTCAGAGTATGTACTGCAATTTATGGGGATATTCCGCACATATCAGCATGAATCCAAGCGAATACATCCAAATTTGCTTTCAAGAATAATATTAAGGAATTTTGAACCGCCAGAGTAAGTTGCGAACCCACATTCACTATTTTGTTCGGATCTTTCGGGTCAACAGGTACCGGCACCGTTACTTCCACTGGCACCACTCTATTCTCCCTGTGTTGAGTCACAGGTTCTATGAAGGTTTTGATTTCTGACAAAGAAATAAAGGCGATCGACAAAACAAAGACATCATGGCTACATATGGTACTCTAGATTATAGGTTGATTATTTGATATTGTATTAGTGATAAACTTGTTAAAATCTATCCTAAAATAATCATGCATTTCAATATAATCAATATATATACATTTGAATAGCATTGCACATTCACTGTGCAAATTATCAGAGACCGGTCGACCGGTAGTAAAAGAGGCGGTCGACCGTTTCTGCATAATATGCACAATGAACGTTCACACATACACATAACGACTATGTTTTTGAAATCCTGTCTACTGGTCATTTTTTGACCTGTCGACCATTTTTAAACAGAGAGCAACCTTTCCCAAAAGACACTTCTTTCTCCAATGGTTGCATCTCTTACCTTTCATCAATGATCATAACTATTAATGGCAACTGTTCACAAAGAGTTACAACTATTTTTTCTCTATATATACTCATCTAAATCATTGATTCAAATAACATAAAAACATATTCTTTTTACTCTAATTTCTGATCTTACTACTCCTGCATTCTAAAAGTACTCAATTATTTTAATTGCTTATTGAATCATTGAAATTATTTCATATCTTTTGATTCAACAAGTAATATACTTTCCTTAATCTTCACAAAACATCATTCACATATTTTGAGGATAAGATTATAGGAAATTTGTACTACAAGTGACAAAACTGTGTTAGCAAGAACACATACCGTCAACAAACAATTATATTCATCGTTGTTGAAGTCCTCGGTGTTGTAAGAGGCAAGAGTTGAAGTCCTCGGTGTTGTAAGAGGCAAGTGTTGAAGTCCTCAGTGTATTAGAGGCGTGAAATCCCGTTCGTTTGCTCGGGTATTGTAAACCTGTTCCTCCGGGTGAAGCGAGGTAGTTAATAGTGAAAATCCAGATAGAAGTCTGGGACTGGACGTAGGACGGTGCTCCGAACCAGTATAAAAATCTCTGGTGTGATTTTTCTATTTTTATTTTACTTTGCTACTATCATCTATTTCCGCAGTTATATTATATTCCATATTACACGATCCGTGTGTACTATATTAGCACGTGCATCACTATCTCACACTTTTCATTTGGTATCAGAGCACGACCATCATATAATCGTAACACAGTTATTTGATATATTCTTGTAATATGGCAAATAACGCAAGTACTAGCACTCAAAACACCACTTACACGGAAGGTCAATCGACACAAAGACCTCCATTTTTCAATGGTCTTAACTATAGTTTTTGGGCAACACGTATGTCATTCTTTATGCAATCAAATAGTTATGATGCTTGGAATGCAACACAAAAAGAAATAGTGAATCCAACAACTGATTATTCAGAATGGACTGCGGCTGAGAAAATGGCAGCAGCAGTAAATGCAAGAGCAATAAATATGTTGTTTTGTGCATTAGACCAAAATGAATATAACCGTGTTAGTATCTGCACTACTGCATATCAAATTTGGAAAACGCTAAAAATCACTCATGAAGGTACTAACAAGGTTAAACAAGCCAAAATAGCCATGCTGAAAAATCAATTTCAAAATTTCAAAATGAAACCAAATGAGACAATCAATGATATGTATTCACGGTTTCAAACTATCCACCATGCACTTATTGGCTTAGGACAAAAGTATTCTGATTTTGATGTTGTTTCAACAATCCTACATTCTCTGACTAGTGAATGGGAAGGAAAAGTATTAGCAATTGAAGAAGCTAATGATCTTTCCGTCATGAAGCCAGATGAATTGATAGAAAATTTAATGTCCTATGAAGCAAATTTGCAGGCTAGAAAAGAACAGAAAGAAGAAAAGAAAAATGTAGCATTTCATGCTGAGAAAGATGAAAATAAATCGGATTCTGAAGACGAAGATCTGGCATTCATAGCAAAAGGTTTCAAAAAATTTCTAAAACAGCGAAAAGCCAGTCGTTACAACAGAAAGAAATCTGGATCGAATAAACCAACATCATCCTCTATAGAATGTTTCAACTGTAACAAAAGGGGGCACATGCAGAAGGATTGTCCAGAACAAAAGAAGAAGTCAGAAAATGACAAATTCAAATATAAGAAGGACAAGTCAAAGAAACGAGCCTTCTCAGTAACATGGGATGATTCAGACTCATCTTCATCAGAAAGTGAAAGTGAAAGTGATTCGGAAAATGAACAAGCTAATGTATGTTTCATGGCAACAGAAGATGAGGTACAAATTCCTACATTCGATGAAATGCTTATATTAATGCTGAATTGATAGTCAAATATAAAGACATAAAACGACAGCTAAAAGAAACCAAAGCAGATTTGAGTAGAGCAGAATTTGAACGAGATATGTTAAAAGACGAGAAGAAAATATTAGAAGAAGAACTTGAAAAATTTCAAGAAACATCATCTAATGTTGACTCTCAACTAGTTCTTTTGAGTCAAGAAATTGAAACTCAAAAAGAGAAAAATGATGCTCTCACTACTAAAAATCATGAGCTTGAGGCAAAAGTCAAAATTTTGGATCTAGAAAAGGCTAGTTTACAAACTAAGTTAGAAAACATTACTCAAAATGTTTCTAACTTTAACAAAGGTCGATAAAATTTGACAAAAATCATTGAAAGTTCACAATCTATTTCGGATAAACAAGGTTTGGGATATAAGAAACAAGAAATCAAGAAACATCTTGGTAATAAAAGAAAGAAGAAAGTACAAAAGACTGAAGTTAAGAAAAATCTTAGTTTATTATATTCCAAACCAAAGCCAGTTGTGAAATTTCAAAAGAAAAATACAAAGACTATCAAAATATGGGTTCTTAAAACAAATAACAATTTGATTAGGAACAAATATATTCAAAATTTCATGAATACTGTGCATCATAATACTAATTATGTATATAAAGGGGATACCAGACCCGTATGGGTTTGGACTCCTAAGACCAAACTCTTAGGACCCCATAAAAAGTGGGTACTATGGACTTAATTCTATTTTTTGCAGATCCCACTTAAGAAAAGAGGAAAGTGGATTTTGGACAGTGGTTGCTCGAAGCATATGACTGGAGACAAGAGCTTATTGACAAATATTACATACTCAGATGGTGGCTCAGTCACTTTTGGAGATAATTCAAAAGGCTGTATCATCGGCAAAGGCGATGTGAGCAATTGCGGTACATCTAACTTACCTCTTATTACTAATGTCATGCTAGTTAGAAATTTAAAACACAATTTACTTAGTATTAGTCAATTATGTGACAAGGGTTTTATAATTTCCTTTTCGAATAATAAGTGTAGTATTTTAGATAAAGACCATAATTTAGTTTTCGAAGGTTATAGAGACAGAAATATATATATTCTGAATATGAATATTAATCATAATTCAGATATGTGTCTTGTGGCTAATGATAATGATCCATGGCTATGGCACAAACGCTTCTGTCATATAAACTTCAAAACTATTGACAAGCTTGCCAAAAACAATCTAGTTAGAGGACTACCCAAAATGAGTTTTAAAGTTAACAACATTTGTGATGCATGTCAATCAGGAAAATTGACCAAATCATCTTTTAAATCCAAGAAAGTCATATCAACATTACAACCACTTGAGTTACTACACATGGATTTATTTGGACCTACTAGGGTTCAGTCAATAAATCACAGTCGATATGTGCTTGTAATTGTTGATGATTTCTCTCGTTACACATGGACAATTTTCTTAAAAAATAAAAGTGACACTTTCGATCATTTCAAATCTTTCGTCAAAAGAATTCAAAAATCAAAAGGGATTAAAGTTAAAAATATAAGAAGTGATCATGGCGGAGAATTTGAAAATAATGAATTTGAACATTTTTGTACAAAGAAAGGTATATATCATAATTTTTCGTTTCCCAGAACTCCACAACAGAACGGAGTTGTAGAACGGAAGAACCGAACTTTACAAGAATGTGCAAGAACATTATTAAATGGAACCACCTTACCAAAACATTTCTGGGCAGAAGCCGTCGCAACTGCCTGTTATGTTTTAAATCGTGTGTCCATAAGACCTCTTACCAAGAATACTCCTTATGAATTATTTAACAAAAGAAAGCCTAAAATCTCATACTTCAAAGTTTTTGGTTCCAAGTGTTTTATTTTAAATACGAAAGACCAGCTTGACAAATTCGATCTAAAAGCCGATGAAGGAATATTTGTCGGTTATTCGGAACGAAGTAAGGCCTATCGTATATTTAATAAACGAACCAAAACTATTGAAGAATCACTTCATGTCTCTTTTAATGAATTCTATCAGCATCCTCATACTATATCAGATGATGACGAATCAATAGTCACTGACAATCCAATTATCTCGAATATTGATTCTGACTCGGAAATAATTATTGAGAATATTCCTCAAATATGTGAGTTACATTCACCACCAAGGATATTAAGAGACCATCCGGCCCAAAATATAATCGGTGAAGTAACATCACATGTCAGAACAAGGAGTCAACTCAATCAAATGGGTCATGTCGCTTTTCTCTCAAATATCGAACCTAAGAATCCAAAAGAAGCTGCTACAGACGATTACTGGATCATTGCCATGTAGGAAGAACTAAATCAGTTCGAACGCAATGACGTTTGGGAACTTGTTCCAAGATCAAATGATCAGTCAGTTATTGGTACTAAATGGGTCTATAAAAATAAGGCTTACGAACAAGGAAATATCACCAAAAATAAAGCAAGATTAGTAGCACAAGGGTATAATCAAGAAGAAGGTATCGATTATGAAGAAACTTTTGCACCAGTTGCTCGACTAGAAGCTATTAGAATCCTATTATCTTTTGCTTGTCACCATAATTTCAAACTTTATCAGATGGATGTCAAAAGTGCTTTTCTCAATGGATTTATCAAAGAGAATGTCTATGTCGAACAACCTCCTTTGTTCGTACATGAAAAATATCCTGACCATGTGTTCAAACTTAAGAAAGCTCTATATGGTTTAAAACAAGCAACTCGTGCTTGGTATGAACGATTACGTAGCTATCTTATTAACTCAGGATTTCAAATAGGCAAAGTCGATCAAACCTTGTTTATTAAACATTCTCAAAAGGATATTCTAGTTATCCATATATATGTAGACGACATCATCTTTGGTTCAACAAACGATAAACTCTGCAACGAATTTGCAAGTATTATGACCAAAGAGTTCGAAATGTCTCATATGGAAGAACTACCTTATTTTCTTGGACTTCAAATCAAGCAACTTTCAAACGGTATTTTTATCAATCAAGAAAAATACTGTGGAAATCTTATCAAACGCTTCGGATTAGAAAATACATCTGGTAAACCAACTCCTATGAGTACAACTACACATCTTGAAAAAGATGAAAATGGTAAGAGTGTTGACCAGAAATTATATCGAAGTATGATTGGTTCTCTTCTTTATCTTACAGCAAGTCGTCCAGATATAATGATGAGTGTTTGTCTATGTGCACGCTTTCAAGCAGATCTAAAGGAATCACATCTACGAGCAGTGAAACGCATAATTCGTTATCTTAATAATACCAAAGATTTCGGTGTTTTTTATCCAAAAGCATGTCCATTTGAATTAGTATCATATAGTGATGCTGATTTTGGCGGATCGCGAACGGATAGAAAAAGTACAAGTGGTACGTGCCATTTTATTGGAAAATCACTTGTCTCTTGGTTTAGTAAAAAACAGAATTGTGTTTCACTATCAACATGTGAAGCTGAATATATATCAGCGGCTCTCGCTTGTACTCAAGTACTATATATGCAACAAACACTTCAAGATTTTGATATTCATTTATCAAATTCTATTATATACTGTGATAACACAAGTGCTATAAATCTCTCTAAGAATCCAGTGAATCACTCTAGAACCAAACACATTGATATCCGTCATCATTTCCTTCGAGATAATATTGAAAAAGGAAATATATGTCTTGAATATGTCCAAACTGACAATTAATTAGCGGACATTTTAACTAAGCCTCTGCTCGAATCTAGTTTTATTAGATTACGAAGAGAGCTTGGTTTAATTTCAAGAAAAGATCTTGACTAGTAATTACTAATGATCGTCTTTTCTTTTATATTTTTAACTATAGCTTTTGCTTAAGCTATTTTTTAACATTGAATATGAGCCTCTGCTTGCTTTCATGGTTAATTTTCTTTATTCATTTTCATCCACAGATTTTTTTACAAGGAAACTCTTTATAAGCTTGTAAAAATTTCTCTCCTTATTTCATCTTTCTTTATCTGAGCATAAGAATCTCTACATAATTCTCTATGGCTCATTTTTGTGATAAATGTGCTCAAGAATCACACATTTCCATTACAAGTTCTGAGTCAGAAGAGTATTATTCTCCCAAAACACCAAAACAAAAACCAAGATATCATCATCAATGCTCTCGTACTCCTGGTAGTACACCAACCTCAAAACGAGTGAAGAAGACGCTGTTTTGTTCTCCTCGTACCAAAGCACAGATCGACGAGATTCACCACTATCAGAAACATCAAATAGATCTTCAGAGACAGCTCCATTATGGGCAAAGCCAACTTTATCATGAGCAACAACGGACATCGGCACGTTTATCTGTTTTAGAGAAGGTGGCATCATTCTTCTGTAGTTCTAACAAGCATGACGTGCACGAACCAATGCCGTCTAGGCCATCAACATCTAAAAGTCCTAACTCTTGGGATCAGAATTATGAAAGGAATGAAGGTACTCAGAAAAACTGGAGTCCATGGTCAAAACGTATTGAAGATAATAAAAATTCTAATGACGAACCTACCACTTCTCATTAGATTTATATATAGTTGTTGTATCTTTTTCTCTCTATCACTCATGTAATAATGCTTGTGCTTTACAATAAGAGGGAAAATATAGCACGATATATTCCAAAAAAATTGCAAAACAGGCTATTACATAACCGGTCGACCCCCCATATTATAACCGGTCGACCGTTTGGCCTCTGTTTGAAAACGGTCGACCGGCCATAATCCATAGGTCGACCGGTACGCGTGATTTCAGTTTTTTTAATATATATCGTCCGTCCTTTTATTCCTCTATCTTCCTCATTTTCTTACTTCCAGTAACTTTTTCACCAAAACCCTAAATCCACTCCCCAAATTTCAAAGTTCCTATTCTCCAAATTCTCCAACAATGGCTCCTCCGCAAAAGAAATCCAAGAAAGGAACATCCCCCGAAACTTCATCTCTCAATATCTCCGCCAAGAAATGGCTTCAAAATCCGAAAGCTATCACAAGATGGAATCAAATGACTAACTACAAATTTCATCCGGGCTCTTACATCAAGTTTGATGATTTCACATCTTATGGAATCCGAAGGTTAGCAAATAACTCCAATATTTCTCCCTTAATCGATTTTTCAGAAAACAATGTGGAAATAAATCACTTGATGATTAAATTGTTCTATGCCAACATGAACCTGGATGAGTATAAACCTGATAATCCGAACGGAGTCATTTGGTCTGTCGTCTGTGGCAAACAAATTTTTATCACTCATGATAGGATTGCCTCTATACTTGGTATACCAAATCGAGGCGATGAGTTTTCATCTAATTTGTGTGAAGTCTTCACTCGCAATAGCATCAGCCATAAGTTCATAGAGGACAACAGTGATGGCACAAAACCTATTGGACTTCGCCCTACCGCCAGACTACTACATCGCGTCTTGATGCATTCTCTGTTTCCTAGACTAGGAAATTACGATGCTGTATATAAAGAAACCTTCAAAGCTCTCTATGCTATTTATGGGGATATCCAAATCAATTGGGTTCATATGCTATTTGACGAGATTCTCAAGGTGAACAACTCTTCACGACCTCATTTTTTCTACAATGAATATATCATGCATATTTTGCTAGCTTGTGGGGTAAAGCCTCCTGACTCTGCCATCTCGAAACCAAAATGTATTGATTCTGTAACCATCAAACGCATGAAGCTTCCTCCTCCTTACCTTGAGATTATGCCGTTTGAAAAATGGCAACAAAGAGATCCAACAAAACAAGAAGCCACTTCCTCTCGACCTCGTTCCGACGAAGTTAAAATGTTGAAATCAAAATCCACCACAAAAGAATCACTTGAAACTATTGCGCGTAGTCAATTCTTGCTTGAATCAAGACTCAAGCGCATGGACACGAAAATTGATAAACGCTTCAACAAAGTCAAGTCATTCTTTGGTATTTTATGGGATGCTATTTCATGTAGCACATCCATCTCCGCTCGAGACCAAGGCAAACGTCCTGCTCCTCCTTCTTTTAATTGGTCAACATCAGAGGAATCTGCTGGTACTAGTGGACATGGTCGTGGAGAATCATCTAGAGAGGACGAGGAAGAAGAAGAAGATGATGATGATGAGGAAGAAGATATTCAAGAAGAGACAGCTTCTGACTCATCCTAGATATTTTTTTCTATCTCTATATTTTGGATTAGTAATTTAAAACATCATTCGACACTTGTACTAAATAGTGTCGTTACTTTCATTCGTACGATATTATGGTGTGTATGATACTTTGGTATGTTTGGATACTCTGGTATGTTTGGTGTGTATGATAATCCTATATTATGGTGTATGTTATATTATGTTATATTCTGGTTGATACACTCCTATATTATTCCATTATCTATTCCTTTTTGTCGATGACAAAGGGGGAGAAAGGTGCTAACAATTATTTGCAGGAATATAAATATATATAGAATACAAATAAAATCTCAAGGGGAGATCACATATTCAGGGGGAGATTCAGAACTTCAGATATATTGTCATCAATCAAAAAGGGGGAGAATGTTGAGTCACAGGTTCTATGAAGGTTTTGATTTCTGACAAAGAAATAAAGGCGATCGACAAAACAAAGACATCATGGCTACATACGGTACTCTAGATTATAGGTTGATTATTTGATATTGTATTAGTGATAAACTTGTTAAAATCTATCCTCAAATAATCATGCATTTCAATATAATCAATATATATACATTTGAATAGCATTGCACATTCACTGTGCAAATTATCAGAGACCGGTCGACCGCTAGTAAAAGAGGCGGTCGACCGTTTCTGCATAATATGCACAATGAACGTGCACACATACACATAACGACTATATATTTGAAATCCTGTCTACTGGTCATATTTTGACATGTCGACCGTTTTTAAACAGAGAGCAACCTTTCCCAAAAGACACTTCTTTCTCCAATGGTTGCATCTCTTACCTTTCATCAATGATCATAACTATTAATGGCAACTGTTCACAAAGAGTTACAACTATTTTTTCTCTATATATACTCATCTAAATCATTGATTCAAATAACATAAAAACATATTCTTTTTACTCTAATTTCTGATCTTACTACTCCTACATTCTAAAAGCTCTCAATTATTTTAATTGCTTATTGAATCATTGAAATTATTTCATATCTTTTGATTCAACAAGTAATATACTTTCCTTAATCTTCACAAAACATCTTTCACATATTTTGAGGATAAGATTATAGGAAATTTGTACTACAAGTGACAAAACTGTGTTAGCAAGAACACATACCGTCAACAAACAATTATATTCATCGTTGTTGAAGTCCTCGGTGTTGTAAGAGGCAAGAGTTGAAGTCCTCGGTGTTGTAAGAGGCAAGTGTTGAAGTCCTCAGTGTATTAGAGGCGTGAAATCCCGTTCGTTTGCTCGGGTATTGTAAACCTGTTCCTCCGGGTGAAGCGAGGTAGTTAATAGTGAAAATCCAGATAGAAGTCTAGGACTGGACGTAGGATGGTGCTCCGAACCAGTATAAAAATCTCTGGTGTGATTTTTCTATTTTTATTTTACTTTGCTACTATCATCTATTTCCGCAGTTATATTATATTCCATATTACACGATCCGTGTGTACTATATTAGCACGTGCATCACTATCTCACCTTTTTCACCCTGCACTAGCTTTTCTGGGATCCATTTCTCTTCGTACCCCGCTATGCTCGCCAGTGCAGGGGCAACCCTGTAATTGCTACAAGGTTTGTTCTTTGATGCGGACTGGGGCTGCCGCATCTTTTTCCATTTCTCTCTTCCTCGCTTCGCGCAACTCTATCAGATAACATTCTCACCCAGCGTTCTGATCCCCTTTAATAACTCCAACTCCGCTATCCGTGGGGAATTTCATAGTGCGACACCATGGGGCGAGAATTGCTTTAAAAGCCGCAAGAGTTGGTCGGCCTAGAAAGGCGTTGTAGGCAGAAAATTCATCAACAATTACAAAAGTCTGTTTTCGAACCACCTTTTTCTGCCCCTCTCCAAGCTTGACGAACAAATCAATAGTTCCAATTGGCTGCTTCGGTTCCCCAGTGAACCCAACAATTTTCTGAGATGAGACTTGGACATCGGCCATTGGAATTTTCATTTGGTCGAACGTCTTTTTGAAGAGAATACTGCAAGAAGCGCCGCAATCTACAAGCACTCTTCTCACAATAGCCGGCCCAATGCCTGCAGAGATGACCAAGGGATCCATGGTCGGAGCTTCAATACCCATAGAGCCCTTGGCTTTGAACACAATATCATCATTGAAAGTTTTCCGCTGCTTCAAAGGTGCAGCATCTTCCAGCACAAAAACACTCTCTTCTATTGGTGCATACTTCAAAGCACGGCATATCTTTCCATCTCGCCCCAGCTTCTGCCTGCTGGGTGAGGACCTCCTGTAATCACATTGATAACAGGCCGTTCCGATTCATGCACGGTATTCCTCTCACTCGAGCCAAATGGATGAGCAGGAAGTTGTTGGCCCTTAGTGGATGAAGTTGGGTCATTTCTACTTCTTTTAACATATTGCTACAACTTGTTCTCTCTCAATAGTTCTTCAATTAAATTTTTCAGGTGGCGACATTCGTTGGTATCATGACCGGGTTGATTATGAAACCGACAGAATCTCCCACTTTGAGTAGCTTTTTTGTTAACTCTCATCTCCGGCGATTTTGGATATTCCACTGCACCTTTGGCAGCAAAAAAGATATTCTCCGGAGTGTCAGTCAAAGGAGTGAAATCTGAAGATTTTAAGAAGCGAAGTTTCTTCATATCTTTCTATTTCTTCCCGCCATTATTCTCCCTTTTCTGACTTCCGGATACCTTTTTGGTAGGAGCAGTAGTATTATTCTTAACCTCTGCCAATGCCACTTTAAATGGTGGTCGAAGGCTTTCCAAGCGCATGAATTCATCAGCTTTCTTATAGCATTTCTCAAGCGAATTCGGTTCTTTCATCTTCAGCCACTTCCCAAATTCGCTTGATTTGTCGATTGCCTTCATCAGGTATGTCAAGACCATTCGTGGCTCTGCATTGTCCACTTCAGCCAAATCTATGTTGAAGCGGTTCAAGAAAGACCTGATAGATTCCCCAGGATTCTATTCCAAGCTTGACAGAGACATAATATCCTTTGCCTTTGAAGCATACAACCTGAATTGCTCTTTAAACTTCTGAGTCAAATCGGTGAACTGGTCTATGGATCGGACCGGAAGCTTTGTGAACTAGAGCAAAGCCACTCCTTCCAAGTATACCGGAAAGTACGGGCATTTGATCTCATCCGACGCTCTAGCACTAGTCATGTGCCAATCGTACTTATATAGGAATTGATTGGGGTCGCTTGTTCCCTTATAAGCCGGGATGGTAGGAGGAACAAACTTCCTTGGGAACTCTGCCTTTAGAATCTTTTCAGTGAACAGAGTTTTGCTCAAAGTGAATCCCCATTCCTTCTCATCTTCATCTCTCTGCATGCTTTCTTTCATGATTTGTCGCACCATGCCCGAAAGATATTCCTCATCATTCAGAGGATCTACAGGACAGACTTCGGCCATTTTCTCAGAAGTTTGTCTGGACAAACGTTCGCGGAGAGTTGGCTGTGGTCCCGATCCTCCAGCTTGAGGAGGTGTTTCTTTGGCGGGGCTAGGTGCTCTTTGAGGAATATTCCTCTCTTCAGGATCATGAACATCATCTGCAAGGTTTTCTTCGTTATTCACTGGTTGACGGCTTGCTCCGAGCAATGCATTTAACCTCTCAAGCATTAAAGCATTCTGAGTTTCCATCTGCTGGTATAATCCAGATACTGCAACATCTAACTCTGCTCGTGTAATTCCGGCACTTGGTGCTGCTTGACTTGACGAAGGAGAAGTGGCAGTATTTTCATGGACATTACTAGGTCTTGTAGATCCACGCTTTCTTCCAGGAGCCATTATCTCTGACAGACTTCTAGTTTTGAGAGAGATTCTTTCAACAAACTTTTGCGAAGCAATGACGAAGATAGCCTGAGTTCAATTCTCAATGAAAGTACCAAAAATGTTAACGCTAAAAATTGAACGCTAACACCCCGGTGTATGTAGAGATTAAGTGAAAGCACCACCCGTGAATACGGGATTAAAAATAAGTAGAAAAGTCACGGAGAAAGCGGTCAAAAGACAACAGTTTTATTGTGGTTTGGCTTCAGGTTAAGCCTACATCCACTTTAATCCTCTTTATTACTGAATCGATTACAACTTTACAACAATCTTCAATTAGAATACTGATGAGACAAACAACTAGAACTCCGATGTAGAAGAAATCTTTGAATCTATGTTGATTGCGTTAGATTTCCTCTTGAAGTTTGTTGAGATGTTTTTTTGTTTGAAGTGTCGAGTGAGTCGAGAATTTGACAGACTATCGGCGTTCCGGAGATGAGCCAAAAGGATCCTTTTTCAGTTGGAGTTAGTGCTGTATTTATAGAGGGATATCGGAGTTAGGTAGTAGGTCGCGAACGACCTAGGTGTAGGTCGTAGGTCGCGAGCGACATAGAAGACACGGCACACGGCTTAACAGAGTAGCACTTGGTTTCTTTTGAGTGAGTCGGTAGGTCGTAGGTGACCTAGGGTAGGTCGTAAGTCATGGTTTACGGCTTAAATATGGTACACTTGATCATTCTGGATAAACTAACAAGTCATAGGTCGTGGCCGACCTAGGTGGGAAGCGGCATAGGAAGCTCCTTTGGTATGTTTAGGTCGTTAGCGACTTAGGAATCGGTCATCACACCTCAGCTCGCTGCAGAAATTCTTCCCTGTTAGGTCGCTCCCCTTATTAACCCACTAGGTCGTTCAACCCTTTGGTCTCTGAGCTCTTTATTTAGTTACTAGGTCGCTACCACTTTAATTCTTTAGGTCGTGGCCTGTTATAGAATGTTAAGTCGCGAGCCTTAGGTCGCTAGATCGTTGGAGAGCTTCATTCCTGTTAGGTCGCGCCTAAGTTAACTAGTTCATACGTTAAGTCATTAACCCGTTGTTGGTCCATTAGTTCGTTAAGTCGTAATGCTTGCTGTCTTAGGTCGTTAGGACCGTTCTATATTTAGGTCGCTTATGAAGTTAGGTCGCTAGGTCACTCAAAAAGAGGAGTTAACAGTGATTGTGTGGTTATCTGTCGATGGTGAATTGTTGTTCAAAAAGTGACACCTTTTATTTGATGGTTGAACTAAGTTTCACATGAATAACTTGGGTTAAATGGTATTGAATTTGAATAGACTAGGGTCGGGTATTAGTACACAGATGAACCCCCTTCGAATTTATAACCTACAATGATTCTTTATAGATTGATATGTTCTATCAATAGGTTGAAATGGAATGATTTAAACGACTGGACTATTTAAAACTAAGTGAAGATACTTAGGAATTGATTTGTGAAGATAAGTGTTGGCTATAACTGATAATGAACTCGTAGTGAAGTACGAGTTATCCGGGGGTTTTCTTTTATGATTTGAATTTAGTAAATTATATGGGTTTACTCATGCTGGTTTCCATCCTGGCCCGGGTATTACTTTGGTGTAATGCTCGGGTCAGAACGGGTATTACAGATTTTTAGGAAAGGACTTTCTGGAGCTTTGGAGGCGAGCTGGATGGCAGGTACGTATGGATAATATTCATCTATGATTTATTGTAGTTTATCTGGACAAGTTATTTTAACTGTCCAGTGTTTTTGTAAATGTTGTAACTCTAATGCAAATAAATGTAAATTGACAAATACAGTTTTCTTTTGTATAACTGATATTATTTGATATTATATTTCGATCCTTTGCGAATGTGAGATTCTGTGTCTTGTTTTTTGTTTTCTTCTTTCCCTTTTCTTCTTTGCTCTATCTATCTGGAATTTTCGGGATCGAAAATCTCGGGTCGTTACAGGTATTGACAATACTAAACCTGGTCCACACATAAAAAAATAAATTTGAATTCCACCCTGTTTCGAAATGCATTATAATTGTAAAGGCTATCCACTATCAATATGAATTTCAACCTTACCTCAGTCAATACCATGTTACATTCGTATATGTAACAACCCAAGTTTCAGCTAGTTATTTATTTAATTTATTTTTAATTTTTAAATAATATATTTTATAAATTGGGTTTAACAATATAGTTAAATATTTAAATTTTGAGATATATTTTTGAAAATTTTATGTGTCATTAAATTTAAATAATAACTGCAAAATTTTAAGCTAAGTTTGAAAAGTTGGATTTCGCGTTTAAAAGACGCGTCAATTATAGGGTATAAACAACGTAATAAAACGTGTGTTTTTAAAATGTTATTTTTATAAATATTTTTGATGTTTTAGACTGCGTCTGTTTAACGTAGTGTAAAAATCAAGTTTTCGGAAAATTTTGAAGAAAAATATCAGTCAGAGATTTTGGCAGCGTTACGTCATTTTAACTGACAGATTGGTTTAAATATAAATTATATACTTTTCTACATAAAAATTTTCCCCACTTACAATTAACAATATCAACCTAAAATCAAAGGAAAATCTTTAACTAGAATAAAATGGACCACGCATATAGTAACGTTCGAAACATTATATAACTTATTTCTTCCCTAAAGTAACGCATGCATTCATACAGTTTCATCCACCCCTGTTCTAACATACTACAAATCAGGGGCCTCGAATTCACGTCCAGTATATTCATTCCTTTTGCAAGCTGATGGTGAAAAGCACGTATACATAAATCACGTTCCTCTTATCACGCACCCAATTTAAAACTCACATTTCAAATATATTTACTTCTTTTGATAACTGATCTTTGAAAACCAACATGAAGTAACGTTCCTTTTGATCACGCATTTGCTAACTTCCTTGTTTAATTCTTCTATCACATGTATAGGCATTCATCAAACTTTACTACTGAAACCGTGCACACATATTTTTTTTCCCCTGCCATTCATCAGTCATCCAACTATAATCACGCAAGCCATAAAACCAAAATCAATGCATTAATCCAGTTTTGAACTGCCAAAAGCTTATATCACGTGTGCTAACATTTATCAATAGGAAACTGAAGGTAGCCAATAAGCAGTAAATCACGCACTTATACCTCCTCATATTCGTTTCATTTCATCAATTACATCTTACGTTTTGGTTTATGGAAAATTTTACCTGTCTATTTACTTCCCCACATCTCGCAAGCCTTGCCTATAAATATATCTCCATCCCTCTGCATCTAAAGGTTCTCTGACTTCACCTCTTTCCTTCATCCAAGGCCTCATCAGGTAACAGTTGATCTGTCTACTTTCTTCTTTAGTTTCTTTTTCCTTTTTCTCTTGATGACTTGCTCGGCCACTCAGTGTTTGTTTAGGCCGTGCCACATCTCTGGTCTGCATATTTTTATCAAAAATCTGGGTTTGAGTTGCATGAATTAAGTAGGAAATCTAGGACTAGGATGTGAGTTGATCTGTAGAGTAACTGGAAGTCCAAGTGATAGAGTACATAGAAGGGATTGATTGCATATAAGGGTTGAATCTGAAATGCTAGGTAGAGTGCTTAGGCATGTGTTTGTCTGGAATATTGAAACTAAGTTGTTTTAGGTAGAAGCCTTTGTTGATAGGTTTCCTGTCCAACCTTAGTGGTTAAGCCTACAAGTTTCATTTGTTGAGTGTAAGGCAATAGTGAAAAGAGAGGTGCATAGGGATAGAGATTGCAGAGGCTGGTGTTTTGGCAAGTATATAGAAGATTTGATAGAAAATAGGCTGAAATTGAGTAAGTCTTCGTGTGGATAGGAGTTTGCATCTATGTACGTGTAAGCTGTTCCAGATTCATATTATATCCATAGTCTGCATTTTCAAACATGGTTGAGTATCACCATGAGCTCATTCCTAGATTTGCTGCATATGTACTTAGGACTGTGTTGTCTGAAGGAGTAATGGGTGTGATTGAAGTAGAATAGGAGATGGACATGTTTTACAAAGAAATTGCAAACAAAGCTTCAGTGTGGTAGAAAGGCAGATCTGGGGAAGTTGGTTAGTGGTATAGACTTTCATCTGATCTGATTTGGGTAATGAAGCCTGGAGTAGAAGTGATCAGATTGCAGTAGAAAGTAAATACATGGTGGGCAGGTACAAATACTTGGGGTGAGTTTCAGATTAAGTTTGCATATGTGCCAAAGGTTAAGAAGAAGAGATGGCCAAAACTGGGGTGTGTATTGTTCAGGGTTGAACATTTGTAACAGGAGAAGGTGTGCATGTGCACAAGGTCTGTGCACAGCAGGGGCACTCAGGTCCAGGCCCGATGGGTCTGACACATTAGAATGGGGTATAGGAGGTGGATGGATACTGGTGAAGGCAGGGGTATGGGAGGCAGTGGCAGTGAAGGCCAGAAAAGGACAGTGTTCCTGGGATTGTAAGCGATTCAACATTTCAGACTTCACTCGAAGCAAGATGGTTTTAACCCGAAGCAGAATGATTTGTGACTCGAAGCAAGGCCGGGTCTGACTCGAAGCAGATGGGTTGTGGCTCGAGTAGTGGTTATGCCTGTCGAAGTTGAGAAGTTTTGACCAAACTGGAAGCATATTGGAAAGGTTAAGATTGATCTGCAGTAGGAGATGGAGACCAAGTGGAATAGATTTAAGCAACATATAAAAATTTGATGCGTGCATCTTTTCATCTGTGCATATCAATGCAAATGGTAGAATACGTGCAAAGGCTGATGGTAGCAGCAGTGGCCTGGTGCAGTGAAAATGGAAAGTAGTTTATGATGGAGATCTGTCTGATTTTATTTGTAAGGTCTGGGTATAGGCTGTAATTGGTTTGAATAGATGAAGCTAAGTCCAGATTTAAAAGGGACTAAACTCAAGCAGCTGAGAAATATGGTGAAATTGGAAGATAGGGAGTGTGCATGCAAGCTTGAGTCTGGGAAGCGTAAATCTAAGAATTAAGATGTTAGGCAGCAGTGAAGTGATATACGTGCATGCACGTATCCATGTCATCATATTGTTTAGTCAATCTTTAGAAATTTTGTCGTAAATTTTGGGTTAACCCGGTTCCCGTTTTAGGGTATGTTTTTGGTCACGGTACACGGTGGAGTGGTCGAGCAAGTCAAGTCATTCTCGTTCTATTTTGATTTGACCATAAAATTCTAAGTCGTGTATTCTATTTTTCTACTTTTGTTCTAGATTTGAATCTAGGCGACATCCGAGAAAATTTTATTGTTACTCTCTGTCGGTCGGTACCGGTGAATCGTCGTTTTTAAATTCAAAAATTTTCTGCAACTCTCAAGTGAGTATTTCTCACCAGACATACGAATTTATATTTTGTAAATTTTTGCAAGTGTATGTGTAAATTTGTATTTCACTATTATCTGTCTGTAGTGTGATATAGAATGATGAACCCCATTTAAATTGACACCTCATCAGTTATTATCTGTTGTATGATATTCTGCAGTTATATTTTATTATTGTTTATTTACTGTTTAAATCACCACTGCAAGTTCCCTGTTATATATAGATTGTTATGGGCGGAAATTATAGGCCTAAATGATTACTATTGTTAAATTATGCCGTTAACTGTTTATCTGATAACTTGGGATTGCGGGTTTGAAATGATAGAACCCGGGGTTTTGTAAATTACGGATTGAAATGATATACATCCGTATCACTTGACCTAGGCTAGAAAACTATATACAGGCCCGTGGTCCTTATAATATTTTCTGAAATATTTAAAGTTATTCTGGAAGTTAAATATTTGATTTAATATCTTTAAAGGATTTTATATTGATTTTTGAATAACTTATAAATGTTAATAAATAAATAAATATTTGAATAAAAGTTTGGAATATAACTTATTTGGAAATTCTGGATTTTTGAAAGAATAAGTTTCAGTTAATAAATAAATAGATAAATAAGTTATATTTGGAAATATTTATCAAATTTATAATCTACTACAGCATTTAAATGCTATTCTTTTGAAATTGGACTAGTTTTACCCGTAGCTTTAGGTAGCATTTCCTAAGTGCTACAGAATCTAGAATTTGATTGTTTTAAATTTTATGGAATTTGATAAATTTTATTTTATCTTAAGTTTTGGAAAAGCTTAAGACATAATATTTATAACTGGATTTTCCTTAATAAATTAAAGATGAATATTCTGGTATTAAGTAAATTTTGGGAAAAATTTAATGGCTAAAAATTTAGAGTTTATTTATGGAAATTATGGGAATATTCAAGACTAAATAATAAAACATTGATTTGTGAAAGAATAAAACCCAAACTTAGTTTTGAATAGTAAATACTCCAATTTAATATATATATGGGAATTGTAATGTTTTGGGAACATAAAGTGATATTTAAATTATGGTTTAAAACTTTAAATAAAGAAATATACTTGAAAGGCTATGTAAATTATCTTCTTTACAAAGTAACCATAAAGTTAAACCATTTATTCTATATACCGTTGAATGTCCAAACCATTGGGTTTGGGAGTTATGGTTTGAAGTAAAGTTTCCAAAATATTGTCTTTTGAAGATATAATTCAAATATTTGGTCTCCGGATATTATAAGCAGTATGGTTTTGGAAAGAATTATATTTGAATATAACGGTATCATATTGTTTTGGTTTTAAATTGATATCGTATTTATAGTTCGAAATGGAAATGTTTACTCTGTTTAAAAGTATAAACTGTTTTTAAATGGCCACGGGTTATAATAACGTTTGGTTGGCAAAGAGACCGGGATCGGATATGGACATACTCTCTGTCGATACCGAAACCACTTTGACTAACCGTGTACGCGGTGGAGATTCCAGAATGAAGTAGGATGGTGGTGACGGTTTCTTGAAAGGTATATACGTGGACCCGACTCCCGAGAGTTGGCATAAGGTGGCTAAAACAGGAGCGATTCTCGGATTAATGAGGTAGCTCCTCTGATCGAACGCACTTCTTCGTATACCATTCTATTGCTTATGTGATTGTTTGGGTGCACCCTTGATTTGGGAGTGTTGTTCGAGGTGGGCGGTTGCTGCGGCTTCGCGTTACCACCGGTCCGGATAGCAATTGGTATATCTACCCTGGCATTGCCTAGTTGTGCCGTGTCACCTACCATATCGAGCCTTGTACGAGTTTGGTTTTCTCCCGTAGCCCGTGTGGTATCCTCTAGTTGCTTCCCGAGTAGGAGGAGCTATGATATTGGATGGACTACTGGGACTATTACGTGTTAAGGGCTATATGGGTAACCCCTTAATGCTAAGAAATAAGTATGTTTACTTTATAAATAGACACTATTATAATAGCGCAATATACTACATAGTAAATAGTTTAACGGATCCTTAGAGGATGGGCGGTCCCAGGCATCCTTTAAGTTACTTGCTCTATATTACAATACACTTGATTTAGCTTACATTATATAAGTATGTATGTCCTGACTCGAGTGTTTTGTTTTATTGTACGCTCGGGTCAGCCTGAGTTGCAGCTTCAGTTTCTTCTCCGTAGCTAGGACACTCAATAGATCATTCGTGCTATTGGAAGTTGTTTCAGCCTTTATCCTTTCTGGAATTCAAGACTTTGAAGACTCTCTATCTGTGTATGTTAAAATTTGTATTGAGGATTATAGACAATGTAAGTTCTGTTTTGTAAAGATGTATCAGTGGCTTCATGAACCACTAAATTTTTAATTTCCGCTGCGAGATTCTGATATCTGTGTATGTGATTCTGCGATTTATTTACTGTATATTCCGAGTTTTGTCAAATTTATTCTACAATCTATTATTTTGAACTATTCCAGCTCGACATGTTCTATTATTGTCGAATTCGAATGGTACAAAATAGTGGGTCGTTACAGCTGGTATCAGAGCTTTGGCTCTAGGCAAAACTTAGAATGTATGGTAAATTTGATTTACAGAATCACCATCATTCGAGCTTGAATCTCTTCCTTTTCGAAATTTGGAACATTCCCTGTGGTTCCAAAAGTTCATTCATGTCCCTCACTTTTTCATCTTGTTTAGATTCTGGAGTATCCCATAACTCCACTTCGGATGATCTTTGTAGTGAATTGGCGGTCTCGCCATTATTCTAATAAAGGGTGAAACTCCTTTACCATTAGCATTAATTCACCGGAGATTTATATTTATCCTCGGTTTATATGCTAGTATCTTTGCTTATTCTGAACTCTATCTCTTCAGATCAAGTGTGGATTTACTCAACCACATCGATCTGACTCCTTAAGTAACGGTTGACCCGGTCAAGGTTGTCCGCGATTTATATAGACTTACCCAGTCCCTTATTCGGGTATATAATTATCAGATCTTCTGATTTCAACTTATCTTGAATTATTTGAGTTCATCAAAATTTGAATCTTTATCTTTGTTTTGAAAAATTTATTTCTATATTTGAAAATAAAATATATATATATATATAAGTATAATTTTCAGAATTTTATAATTAATCTAACCAGTTGTCAAGAGATAATAATTTGATTTTATGGTTTTGATAGCCATGTGTTTTGTCTAATATAAATGATTTAGTACAAACAATGGTTATAAATTAATTTGGAAACAGAAATGAACTTAAAACAAGAACTTGAGAATTCAATTTCTGATGATTTCAAACCTTGGGTTTAATTTTTTTTTTTTAAAAGGGATATATTATTTAAAGTATTTTCGAATAGAAATTCGTTCCAAAGAATTTTAAAAATTTAGTGCTTTTCTCTTTGTCGCTGGAAAATAATTTCGGTGATGACTGCAGCATCATCGACATTCATTTTCGAGTTTCGAAGTGAAAAGACCATTTCTGTAGTCTGGCTACAGTGTTACTTTGAGATTTTAATTGATTTGAATTTCTAAAAATGACTTAATATATATAGATATATAATTTAAATTTGGTTGACATATTATGTATATATATCTCTAAATGGTTTGAGGGGAATCAGAAATTTAATTCTTAAAATTTTATCTTAAGAAATTTCAATAAAAGGAAAATAAAATTTGGAATAAAAAGTTCCAACTGGAGATAATTGAATTTGGAAGTTTTAGTTGTATAATACTCAATTTCATATAACTTACCTTGATTTTCAAAAGTTAAAAATGAATTTGGATAATATACAATATAAAAGAATTTTAGGAATAAAATTTGAGTGGTTATAATAAATGTTATATACTTAAATTTTAGTTATAAAAGATTAATGGAGGTAAATAGGAATTTCAAATAAAGTGTTAGTTTATTGGTTAAAATTAAGAGTTAAGTAAAATAAGGGACTTTGACTTAATAAATGAGGTTGGACATTCCATTCATAAAAGTTGTTTTATAAAATATAAGTAAATGATATCCAGATGAATATTTCAGAAATTTAACTAATTAGAAATATTATTATATCTGCTGTAGCATATTTTAAGTGCTGCTGTTCTAAAAATAAAATGTTTTGGAAAATTATAATTGAGTAAATGAAGATTTTTTTTAAAATGTTATGATTTAGTAGTATTTCCAAATGATAATATCTATAAAATCTTAATGACTTTCAAAGTATTATGATTTCAAAGGCATTATGATTTCAAATTTATTTTCTTATGTTCAAACAATCTTTGAGTATCCTTGGTTTCCTATCTGCTACAGAATGGGAAGGCTATTGCTTATACCAGTCTCTAATCTTTGTTACTCATTAGGGCCTGAGCACCCTAGGCTCACGGTCAATTGAAAGGGTAAATCCAATGCTAGAGTTTTTCTTCGTGCTTTAAATCCAGAACTATTCGTTTAAGGTACTTATCTGTCTAGCTTATTCTTCCTTTGTTTCCTTTTTCTTTCGCTCCTTTTCGAGGACGAAAAGTTCTTAAGTGGGGGAGAGTGTAACAACCCAAGTTTCAGCTAGTTATTTATTTAATTTATTTTTAATTTTTAAATAATATATTTTATAAATTGGGTTTAACAATATAGTTAAATATTTAAATTTTGAGATATATTTTTGAAAATTTTATGTGTCATTAAATTTAAATAATAACTGCAAAATTTTAAGCTAAGTTTGAAAAGTTGGATTTCGCGTTTAAAAGACGCGTCAATTATAGGGTATAAACAACGTAATAAAACGTGTGTTTTTAAAATGTTATTTTTATAAATATTTTTGATGTTTTAGACTGCGTCTGTTTAACGTAGTGTAAAAATCAAGTTTTCGGAAAATTTTGAAGAAAAATATCAGTCAGAGATTTTGGCAGCGTTACGTCATTTTAACTGACAGATTGGTTTAAATATAAATTATATACTTTTCTACATAAAAATTTTCCCCACTTACAATTAACAATATCAACCTAAAATCAAAGGAAAATCTTTAACTAGAATAAAATGGACCACGCATATAGTAACGTTCGAAACATTATATAACTTATTTCTTCCCTAAAGTAACGCATGCATTCATACAGTTTCATCCACCCCTGTTCTAACATACTACAAATCAGGGGCCTCGAATTCACGTCCAGTATATTCATTCCTTTTGCAAGCTGATGGTGAAAAGCACGTATACATAAATCACGTTCCTCTTATCACGCACCCAATTTAAAACTCACATTTCAAATATATTTACTTCTTTTGATAACTGATCTTTGAAAACCAACATGAAGTAACGTTCCTTTTGATCACGCATTTGCTAACTTCCTTGTTTAATTCTTCTATCACATGTATAGGCATTCATCAAACTTTACTACTGAAACCGTGCACACATATTTTTTTTCCCCTGCCATTCATCAGTCATCCAACTATAATCACGCAAGCCATAAAACCAAAATCAATGCATTAATCCAGTTTTGAACTGCCAAAAGCTTATATCACGTGTGCTAACATTTATCAATAGGAAACTGAAGGTAGCCAATAAGCAGTAAATCACGCACTTATACCTCCTCATATTCGTTTCATTTCATCAATTACATCTTACGTTTTGGTTTATGGAAAATTTTACCTGTCTATTTACTTCCCCACATCTCGCAAGCCTTGCCTATAAATATATCTCCATCCCTCTGCATCTAAAGGTTCTCTGACTTCACCTCTTTCCTTCATCCAAGGCCTCATCAGGTAACAGTTGATCTGTCTACTTTCTTCTTTAGTTTCTTTTTCCTTTTTCTCTTGATGACTTGCTCGGCCACTCAGTGTTTGTTTAGGCCGTGCCACATCTCTGGTCTGCATATTTTTATCAAAAATCTGGGTTTGAGTTGCATGAATTAAGTAGGAAATCTAGGACTAGGATGTGAGTTGATCTGTAGAGTAACTGGAAGTCCAAGTGATAGAGTACATAGAAGGGATTGATTGCATATAAGGGTTGAATCTGAAATGCTAGGTAGAGTGCTTAGGCATGTGTTTGTCTGGAATATTGAAACTAAGTTGTTTTAGGTAGAAGCCTGTGTTGATAGGTTTCCTGTCCAACCTTAGTGGTTAAGCCTACAAGTTTCATTTGTTGAGTGTAAGGCAATAGTGAAAAGAGAGGTGCATAGGGATAGAGATTGCAGAGGCTGGTGTTTTGGCAAGTATATAGAAGATTTGATAGAAAATAGGCTGAAATTGAGTAAGTCTTCGTGTGGATAGGAGTTTGCATCTATGTACGTGTAAGCTGTTCCAGATTCATATTATATCCATAGTCTGCATTTTCAAACATGGTTGAGTATCACCATGAGCTCATTCCTAGATTTGCTGCATATGTACTTAGGACTGTGTTGTCTGAAGGAGTAATGGGTGTGATTGAAGTAGAATAGGAGATGGACATGTTTTACAAAGAAATTGCAAACAAAGCTTCAGTGTGGTAGAAAGGCAGATCTGGGGAAGTTGGTTAGTGGTATAGACTTTCATCTGATCTGATTTGGGTAATGAAGCCTGGAGTAGAAGTGATCAGATTGCAGTAGAAAGTAAATACATGGTGGGCAGGTACAAATACTTGGGGTGAGTTTCAGATTAAGTTTGCATATGTGCCAAAGGTTAAGAAGAAGAGATGGCCAAAACTGGGGTGTGTATTGTTCAGGGTTGAACATTTGTAACAGGAGAAGGTGTGCATGTGCACAAGGTCTGTGCACAGCAGGGGCACTCAGGTCCAGGCCCGATGGGTCTGACACATTAGAATGGGGTATAGGAGGTGGATGGATACTGGTGAAGGCAGGGGTATGGGAGGCAGTGGCAGTGAAGGCCAGAAAAGGACAGTGTTCCTGGGATTGTAAGCGATTCAACATTTCAGACTTCACTCGAAGCAAGATGGTTTTAACCCGAAGCAGAATGATTTGTGACTCGAAGCAAGGCCGGGTCTGACTCGAAGCAGATGGGTTGTGGCTCGAGTAGTGGTTATGCCTGTCGAAGTTGAGAAGTTTTGACCAAACTGGAAGCATATTGGAAAGGTTAAGATTGATCTGCAGTAGGAGATGGAGACCAAGTGGAATAGATTTAAGCAACATATAAAAATTTGATGCGTGCATCTTTTCATCTGTGCATATCAATGCAAATGGTAGAATACGTGCAAAGGCTGATGGTAGCAGCAGTGGCCTGGTGCAGTGAAAATGGAAAGTAGTTTATGATGGAGATCTGTCTGATTTTATTTGTAAGGTCTGGGTATAGGCTGTAATTGGTTTGAATAGATGAAGCTAAGTCCAGATTTAAAAGGGACTAAACTCAAGCAGCTGAGAAATATGGTGAAATTGGAAGATAGGGAGTGTGCATGCAAGCTTGAGTCTGGGAAGCGTAAATCTAAGAATTAAGATGTTAGGCAGCAGTGAAGTGATATACGTGCATGCACGTATCCATGTCATCATATTGTTTAGTCAATCTTTAGAAATTTTGTCGTAAATTTTGGGTTAACCCGGTTCCCGTTTTAGGGTATGTTTTTGGTCACGGTACACGGTGGAGTGGTCGAGCAAGTCAAGTCATTCTCGTTCTATTTTGATTTGACCATAAAATTCTAAGTCGTGTATTCTATTTTTCTACTTTTGTTCTAGATTTGAATCTAGGCGACATCCGAGAAAATTTTATTGTTACTCTCTGTCGGTCGGTACCGGTGAATCGTCGTTTTTAAATTCAAAAATTTTCTGCAACTCTCAAGTGAGTATTTCTCACCAGACATACGAATTTATATTTTGTAAATTTTTGCAAGTGTATGTGTAAATTTGTATTTCACTATTATCTGTCTGTAGTGTGATATAGAATGATGAACCCCATTTAAATTGACACCTCATCAGTTATTATCTGTTGTATGATATTCTGCAGTTATATTTTATTATTGTTTATTTACTGTTTAAATCACCACTGCAAGTTCCCTGTTATATATAGATTGTTATGGGCGGAAATTATAGGCCTAAATGATTACTATTGTTAAATTATGCCGTTAACTGTTTATCTGATAACTTGGGATTGCGGGTTTGAAATGATAGAACCCGGGGTTTTGTAAATTACGGATTGAAATGATATACATCCGTATCACTTGACCTAGGCTAGAAAACTATATACAGGCCCGTGGTCCTTATAATATTTTCTGAAATATTTAAAGTTATTCTGGAAGTTAAATATTTGATTTAATATCTTTAAAGGATTTTATATTGATTTTTGAATAACTTATAAATGTTAATAAATAAATAAATATTTGAATAAAAGTTTGGAATATAACTTATTTGGAAATTCTGGATTTTTGAAAGAATAAGTTTCAGTTAATAAATAAATAGATAAATAAGTTATATTTGGAAATATTTATCAAATTTATAATCTACTACAGCATTTAAATGCTATTCTTTTGAAATTGGACTAGTTTTACCCGTAGCTTTAGGTAGCATTTCCTAAGTGCTACAGAATCTAGAATTTGATTGTTTTAAATTTTATGGAATTTGATAAATTTTATTTTATCTTAAGTTTTGGAAAAGCTTAAGACATAATATTTATAACTGGATTTTCCTTAATAAATTAAAGATGAATATTCTGGTATTAAGTAAATTTTGGGAAAAATTTAATGGCTAAAAATTTAGAGTTTATTTATGGAAATTATGGGAATATTCAAGACTAAATAATAAAACATTGATTTGTGAAAGAATAAAACCCAAACTTAGTTTTGAATAGTAAATACTCCAATTTAATATATATATGGGAATTGTAATGTTTTGGGAACATAAAGTGATATTTAAATTATGGTTTAAAACTTTAAATAAAGAAATATACTTGAAAGGCTATGTAAATTATCTTCTTTACAAAGTAACCATAAAGTTAAACCATTTATTCTATATACCGTTGAATGTCCAAACCATTGGGTTTGGGAGTTATGGTTTGAAGTAAAGTTTCCAAAATATTGTCTTTTGAAGATATAATTCAAATATTTGGTCTCCGGATATTATAAGCAGTATGGTTTTGGAAAGAATTATATTTGAATATAACGGTATCATATTGTTTTGGTTTTAAATTGATATCGTATTTATAGTTCGAAATGGAAATGTTTACTCTGTTTAAAAGTATAAACTGTTTTTAAATGGCCACGGGTTATAATAACGTTTGGTTGGCAAAGAGACCGGGATCGGATATGGACATACTCTCTGTCGATACCGAAACCACTTTGACTAACCGTGTACGCGGTGGAGATTCCAGAATGAAGTAGGATGGTGGTGACGGTTTCTTGAAAGGTATATACGTGGACCCGACTCCCGAGAGTTGGCATAAGGTGGCTAAAACAGGAGCGATTCTCGGATTAATGAGGTAGCTCCTCTGATCGAACGCACTTCTTCGTATACCATTCTATTGCTTATGTGATTGTTTGGGTGCACCCTTGATTTGGGAGTGTTGTTCGAGGTGGGCGGTTGCTGCGGCTTCGCGTTACCACCGGTCCGGATAGCAATTGGTATATCTACCCTGGCATTGCCTAGTTGTGCCGTGTCACCTACCATATCGAGCCTTGTACGAGTTTGGTTTTCTCCCGTAGCCCGTGTGGTATCCTCTAGTTGCTTCCCGAGTAGGAGGAGCTATGATATTGGATGGACTACTGGGACTATTACGTGTTAAGGGCTATATGGGTAACCCCTTAATGCTAAGAAATAAGTATGTTTACTTTATAAATAGACACTATTATAATAGCGCAATATACTACATAGTAAATAGTTTAACGGATCCTTAGAGGATGGGCGGTCCAAGGCATCCTTTAAGTTACTTGCTCTATATTACAATACACTTGATTTAGCTTACATTATATAAGTATGTATGTCCTGACTCGAGTGTTTTGTTTTATTGTACGCTCGGGTCAGCCTGAGTTGCAGCTTCAGTTTCTTCTCCGTAGCTAGGACACTCAATAGATCATTCGTGCTATTGGAAGTTGTTTCAGCCTTTATCCTTTCTGGAATTCAAGACTTTGAAGACTCTCTATCTGTGTATGTTAAAATTTGTATTGAGGATTATAGACAATGTAAGTTCTGTTTTGTAAAGATGTATCAGTGGCTTCATGAACCACTAAATTTTTAATTTCCGCTGCGAGATTCTGATATCTGTGTATGTGATTCTGCGATTTATTTACTGTATATTCCGAGTTTTGTCAAATTTATTCTACAATCTATTATTTTGAACTATTCCAGCTCGACATGTTCTATTATTGTCGAATTCGAATGGTACAAAATAGTGGGTCGTTACAGTATATGTCAGTTAAATGAAATTTTGAGTCTTACCATTAAAAATGTACTACTGTTGGTATTGGTCTTTTTTATTATATCTCTCCCTACGTGTTATTTTATGACCTTATCAGTATTGTTAAAGGAAATTGGTGTTTTTCATATGCACATAGAACTGTAGATTAAGCATAAAATATGTTGTAATGTTAAAGCACCTATTTTTCAATGTAGACACAAAATATCTCGACAGTCACGCATGTTACATGCTTTGGTTGGATGGAGGATAAACAAATCCGCTAGGAATCATTTCATCCTATATAGCGTTAAATATGTATAACATAGACACCTTCATCCACACTTTAACTCTACAAACATGTAAAAGCATACATAAGTATTGTAGTTTAAATCGTGAAAGGAGCTGAAAAAATGATTAACACCATGCATTGAAAGGATCAAATCATACCGTCTAAGATCATATTCTTATACTTTGTAACTAACATAATACAAAATGATGTACAACATATATGCATTTTTTACACTTCGAAATATATGCGTACATAAATTCATTTATAGTTTCCTCTCTCATAAGCTCTTTTGAATCTTATCCTTCCTTTTAAAGCTATTTTAACCCTTTAAAGAAATTCATGTATAATCTAAAAAGCCAATGATCATATCTACAACTATCCGATATTAGTGGCTAAAGACATGTTTGAACTTTGAACACGATACCTTTATTGGACTTCAAACTTGGGGTGATGCATAAGACTATTAGATATATTAATTTGGTGCATGAGAGGAGGAATCATTAGAAGTAACGTGACCAACATGTACAAACTTGTCTTGGTAGAACCTGCGGTAAGAAGTGACATACTTACTGATTTGATGTTTGTAATTCACAAAAACTGATTAAACTATAGTCTTGAAAACTAAACAAAGATGTCAACCAACCATTAATAACTCATGTTACTCCTTTTTTATTTTTTAAAATCATTTCACATTTTTTTTTGCAAGGTGTTTACCAAATATGATCATCCAAGCATTGTATGTGCACATGGCTTCTTGCATTTTATGAAAAAGTAAAAGTGAGTAAGTGTCGAAAGTGTGATGGTGTTTTGTAGAAGCTCTAAATCTTAGTTAAGTGCAAGATCGTTGGGCAGAAAAGGGAAGAAAATAAAGTCAGAGTATACCACTTACATATCTCAAAGAAATTTGTCACAACAGTTAGTGATTGTAAGGGTAATTGTTACTTGTTACATCTTCCAAAGAATATATTTCTATATGTGTTATGTCCATCTCAATACCAAAGCAATAAGAACATTGTTTTCAAAAGTTAAAATGTTGAAGCAATATTTTGGATAGGGATACTCACTTATTAGATGATCTTTGTCTTAATCATCTTATCAACACGGTAGATAACTAAATGCTAATTTAATAATGGTGTCGAAAATAGAGTTATAAAGCAAACTCAACTGGTAGAACATGCACAAATTTATTACTATAGCTTGCATAACTTAATTTTTGATAAAAGGATTTTAGTAAAGTGCTACTAAATTATATAATTCTATTAGCTTTAGATAACAATGCTTAATTTCAGACAAATAGCGATCATTTCTGGTGCATCGGTAATCGTTCAATGTAAATGATCCCATCAGTTCGTCCTTTTTTTCGTTAATTTTGTTTAAGATTCAATGTCTCCAGAACATACAAAGTGCCAAAAATTAAGAAAATACAAAGTAAGTGATATACAAAATTCAAGTGATGGAAAACTAATAATTGTTTTTGTTCATTGAAGAGCACTTCTCCATTTAAATGGAAGTGGTGGGAAAAGTATAATTATATATTTTATTATCATAACATTACCAATTTTCTAATGATAAAATGTAATCGCTAGAAAAATAGTACCTTGTAGATAAATTATCACATTTGGGCCAAATCATATTATATTTCTGCAAGTTTAGACCTAGAAACATGAAAATTGTTTAACGTACTCCATGAAGAGGAAGAACAAATATGAATACGTGCACGTGCAAATTTAGATTAGACTTATTCAAATCACCATGGATTTAAAAATTGATTAATTCTATGAGAAAAATAAATTGGCAATCTTTAACTCATACTTGAAGTCAAGACTGCCTAGAATTCTTGGACTGTTTGTTGCAACAGAACTAAAAGCAAATGAAAATTAAGTAATTGTTAAAACAGTTTAGTATTTAATTAATCTTTTGTCATTAGAAGCAAATTTCGACTTACTTATAAAACAACTTGAAGGTTGGAGGGCTCATGTCATAAAGCTGATGGAGAACGGTCCTTGTAGCTTTATATGTGAAGAAAGTGATAAGTTGCTGCAGATAGAGAAGTTTAAAAGTTTAGTTAGTTGCAGTTAGAATAGAAGATGATCTAAATAGCCAAATCAATATAGAACATGATAATCAAATATACACTCAGTTGCCAAAAATGATATCAGGGATTCAATTTCAAATAGCGAAGAGGTAACTGAGGCAGAGTTAACTACAAAACTTCATGTAAATTCAAAAATAATGGTACCTTAGTTTGAATAGAACACAGTCTACTACCTCAGTTTGAATAAAAAAAATTAAATTATGCCAAGCGATTGAATAAAATAAATTTAAATTATGCCAAGAGATGTGTTTACCAAATATGATCATCCAAGCATTGTATATGCATATAGCTTCTTGAATTTTGTTCAAAGTAAAAGTGAGGAAGTGTCAAAAGTGTGATGGTGTTTTGTAGAAGCTCTAATTCTTAGTTAAATGCAAGACCGTTGGGCACAAAAGGAAATACAATGAAGTCAGAATATACCACTTACATAACTAAAAGCAATTTCTCATAACGGTTAGTGATTGTAAGAGTGCTTGTTACTTTTTACATCTCCCAAAGAAAATATGTTTGTATGTATTATGTCCGTCTCAGTGCAAAAGAAATACGAACATTGTTTCGAGAAATTGAAATGTTGAAGCAATATTTAGTATTTGGATACTCATTTATTAGATGTTCTTTGTCATAATCATCTTATCAATAAAATTAGATAATTAAAGGCTAATTTAACAATGGTGTCAAAAGTAGAGTTATAAAGGAAACTAAACTGGTAAAACATGCACAAAATTATTACTATAGCTTGTATAACTTAATATTTGATAATAAAATTTTAGTAAAGTGCTACTAAATTATATAATTCTATTAGCTGTAGATAACAATGATTTATTTTAGACAATTAGCGGTCATTTCTGATGCATCGGTAATCAGTCTATGTAAATTATCCCATCGGTTCATCCCTTTTTCATTAATTTTATGCTACAACTCAATGTCTCCAAAACATATAAAGTGCCAAAAATTAAGAAAATACAAAGCTAAGTGACATACAAAATTCAAGTGATGGAAAGCTAATAACTATTTTTATTCATTGAAGAGTACTTCTCCATTCAAATGGAAGTGGTGGAAAAGGTATGATTATATTTTTTATTATCACAAGATTAGCAATCCTCTAATGATAAAATATAATCGCCAGAAAAACAGTACCTTGTCGCTAAATTATCACATTTGGACGAAACCATATTATATTTCTACAATTATATACCTAGAAATATGAAAATTATTTAACATTCTCCACAAAGAGAAAGAATAAATATGAATAAATTCATGTACAAATTTAAATTACACTTATTTAAATCACCATAGACAATAAAAATTGATTAATTATATGAGAAAAATAAATTAGCAATCTTTAACTCATACCTGAAGTCAAGACTCTTCAGAATTCTTGGACTGTTTGTTGCAACAAAACTGAAAGCATAGGAAAACTAAGATATTGTTAAAATAGGTTATTGTATGATTAATCTTCAGTCAGTAGAAGCAAATTTTGACTTACTTATAAAAAAACTTGAAGATTGGAGGGTTCATGTCATAAAGCTGATGGAGAACAATCCTTGTAGCTTTACATATGAAGAAACTAATAAGTTGCTATAGATAGAGAAGTTTATAAGTTTAGTTTAGGTTCAAATAGAAGATGATCCGAATAGCCAAATGAATATAGAACATGATCATCAAATATGCACTCAGTTGCCAAAAATGACATCAAATTAATTTTCAAATAACTAAGAGGTATAAAACAGAGTTAACTACAAAACTTCATGTAAACTCCAAAAAGAATGGTACCCAAGTTTGAATAGAACACATTCTGCAACCTCAGTTTGAATAAAACAAATTTAAATTATGCCAAGCGATGTGTTTCCATATGTAATATCATCTTGTAAACATGTCTCATTATGTAACATCACATGCAATAAGACTATGAGTATTAATAGTTAAGAGCCATTCGTACTACAGAGAGAAGATTGCAAAATGAAACGATGTAGACCCCGAAATTTAAGTTTTTAAATGGTGACATAGGTTAGGAAAACTTATCATTTAAATGGTACCTGTTCTCCTAATGACAACCATAATCTGAGTCATAGTCATCAAATGATTCAAATCCACGGCCACTATTTCCAACTTCAACTTCTATAACTACTACAAGCTGTATCTATCCATCAATACGACATATTCAGAGTAATAAAATACATATGCACCAAACATATTGTTAGAAAAGTAGCAGATATTGCAAATAATAATGAATACAAAACCTTGGAGAATGATGATAATTTTCTGGTCAGAAGAGGTGGAGTCATTCAATATTCCAATTCAGCCACATTGTCATCCAATTACCGCATCTGTCATACTCATTCAATGTCAAAAATTGAAAATAAAACCATGGAATGACCTCCTCCACGGCCTCATCGTACATCACCCACATCCGCGTCAAACCTCCATCACAGACGTTGTGTCTTCAGCAGTCGCGTGCTACTAGGAATGACATCTCCGTTGCAATTTCCATCTTCTTCAACTATGTTGTCAACAGTCGGTCCGAACATCAAGCGCACACCTTTGAACCGCTAGCACCCCAGCCGTGCACCTTTGTAACGACCCACCTTTTTGGATGGTTCAGATCGACAATAAACCACACATGTAAGAATCAAACCATTCAAAAGGAAGGATTGTTAATGGGGTAAATAAGAAAAAAAAGAAAAAGGAAAGAAAGAAAAACAAAATACAGAATCTCGCAGCGGAATGACAAAGTATAATAATCAAATAAACAGTTCATGAAGCTGTTTTACAAATAACATTTGATTACACTATTACAAATTCAAATCAGAGTTATACATATATCATAAATAAACTAATAATGCAGTGGAACACAGAATGTAGTGGAATAATAAATAGCAATAATATATTGAACCTTCATCTTCGTCCACCAGAAAATAGTCTTCGCTGTTGAAAAACTCAAGCTGACCCAAGCATAAAGGAAGATAATACACTTGAGTCAGAACTAAAATTCTTATGCAAATTAAATCAAAAGTGGATGTAATAAGGAATGCAGGTAACTACATTTTTGAAGGTTCAAATTTATGGAAATGTTATTGTTTCCATATTAAAAATAAAATGGATTTCACAATAGATTCATTCTAGTGAATTAAAAATTTACAGAACAATTCCCAATTAATTTCATAGTTCAAGAGATTTGATTTATAAAAATGTTCCAAAGTTTCAATGTTCAATTTTAGGGAAACATCCCAATGTTTCGAAATTTAATTTTGAAAACTTTCAAATAAGGTAACGACGGGTTACTTCTCAAAATTATTTCTGTGGTTCAAAATAGTAAATCTAAACATACTATTTTTCCTTCGATTTAAATACTTGAAATTCATGGGTTTATATGTTTATTCATTGTGCAATTAATCAATATGAAAATTTATGTAATTATAGCATACTAAGGGTGATAAAAAGAATATATCAAATAAACGAACTAATATACATTCAGTCACAATAGCATCCATCACAACATTCAAATCAATCAACTCAATAAATCAACTAATTCAATAACATGTCACAACAATTATTAGACATCACATTTTGGAATTTAGCTATTCAAATTAAATATCAATAAAAATTCCGAATCAATAATCAAAAATTTATTACTATATGATCTAGTTTAACTTGCAATAAAATTACTATATGATCTAGTTTAACTTGCAATAAAATTTTAGTATTTCGTGACTGAGTTTAAACACTCACCTTCTGGATTTCCCTTTTTTAGTCGGATTTGGATCCGCTACTAATTCTTGCTTTTGATTTGTTTCCTTCTATCTTAATCTTTTTTAGAATGTTTTGAAAGAGATAGAGAAGTTGTTATAGATTTGCATATGAAGAAAAGGATTTTGAAAAAAGAAGAATGTTTGGAAAAGAAGAAGAAAATTTAAAGAAGATGAAGTTTTGAAAAATAAAAGGAAGCTTTCAAAAAGAAAAAGAAGAAGTTTCGAAGAAGAAGAAACAAAAAAGATTAAAAATGAAGCAAAGAAAAAAAGAGAAGAAGGAGATTTAAAGAAAAAGAAAATGAAAAAGGAAGGAGGAAGGTGAAGAGAGAGAAAAAATGAGATGGAATTTTTATTTAGAAAACGAAGCTATAGAAGATGAGATTAGAAAATGAAATATGATTAAAGGATTGATGATGGAAACAAATGAAAAGCTGATAATGTATATATATAAACAAACTAGGAATTTAAATAAAGTAAAATATGAACAGCCCAAAAATGTAGTATTGAAAGATGTAAACTAAATGAATATGAGGTTTTAGGATAATAAAAATGCAAATGAAGAAATAAAATTATAGATTATTTAATAATAAGGAAATAAAGGTGGAGGGACAAAATGCATGTTTAGTTTTAAATGCTTTAGGCATTGATAATGCATAAGAAAATGTATGTAGGAATTAGAAAATTTGCAAACCAAAGGAAAATAAAAAAAATTATAACCAAAAATGAGATGGAAAGAACTAAATATAGCCTAAAAACTTAGGCTTAGGTATTAAACTGAAGGAGAAATGAATGGACCAAGTTTTAATAATGAGGTAACTATTTTAAAATGTACATGCAATAAATAAATAAAAAAGAAATGAAGGGACCACATACACATTTTGAAATTCAATTGTAACAACCCGCATATTTAACGATTTTATATTTAAATGTTTTATTTAAATATAGCGTCGTTAGTCGGATTTAGGTCCGAAATGTTACTTTTTGCAAACGGCCGAATTAGAGCTCGAAACTACCCCCATTGGTTCCAAATTGGCGTTTGCGATCTTTTTGAGTATAATCTTTGATATGTTTGGAGTTTGTGAAATTTTGACCCTTTTTCTATTAGGTTTTTGGGTTTGGGTTCAGCCCACTAGCTTAATTAACCCTCTAACTCAACCCCTTCTCTTCATTTCATCTTCATTTAATTTTCATTTCTCAAGCAAAACTGAAATGGTGGAAGGGAAGAGGAAATAGAAATTGCAAGCCCTAGTTTCTCCTTTGTAACTTGATTTCTTGCTCCAAAATCATAGAGAAGCCATAGGTAAGTCTTTCTTCTTCTTATCCAACTCTTTCTCCTTCAATTTCAGAAAGTTTTCCTAAACCCAACTTAGGAAAATACTTGTTTGTTCTTAGATTGAAGCTTGTTGGGTTGAAGTAGTGATTAGTTGGTCTTCTCCTTGTGTTTTAGCTCCTTCATCTTCTTTTTTTGTGAGATTAAAAGGTGAGTTTTGAACTCACATCTTCCTCTCTTGATATCATAGATGTTGGGTATGAATTCCTAACACCTTGTTCATATGCACTTGCTTTTGGTTTGGATTGAATTGGAGAATATCCAAATTTTTAGTGTTGGGTTCAATTCTTTAAAGATCCTAACTTTGATGTTTGAATATGTTTTTGGTTGCGAATCGGAGAGCTAATGGAGCTGGGGTATCTATTGGCTAAGGCTCCTTAGATCCATTGCTCGAACGATCGCATTTTGGAAGAAATTGCAATTCATTGAAAAAGGGCAGAAACTGCAGGAATTTGCAGTTTGGCCGACCGAGCCCTGTAGCCGGTCGACCGACCTGCTCATGTCGAGTTTTTTTATTTCCTACATCTGGCCAGCCGACCGAGCCCTGCAACCGGTCGACCGACCTGCTCATGTTTTGCCTGTTTTGCCTATTTTTGCATATTTTGATTGGTTATCCAAATTTTATCGATTCAAGTTGCTTTTTAGTAGTTGTTATTGCATCTTTGACTTTGATAACTTATTCTTGACTTCATCCACGGGTTTTTATAAAATAATCTCTCGGATTACATTTAAAAGCTCGTTTCTCAAATTTATAAATTCTATTTAAAACACACACTTTCGCACTTCGAGTGAAGTGGAAGGGTGATGAAATGGTTGGGCAAAATACGGACCATGAATCTGTGCGTTTATCCTTCCGGTTAATTCCTGACCTATTCGATGGATCGTTTTGACCTTCGGGTTTGGTTTACCGATGACATGAGGTGAACTTTGTACTGCTTTGAGTGTGAAAGTGGCTGACGGATAGTAAACCGTTTAGTGCGAACGAGTGGTTATGGGACATACGTTAACACTTTTCGGATTCCTTTTTGAGAGTTATGACACATTCCGCCAGTTAGTGGTGTCCAGTACTGGGTCTCTGACCTTCACCACTACGGTTTGTTGCCTTCGGGTATGTTGCCTTCGGGTATGTTGCCTTCGGGTTTGTACCTTCAGGTTTGTTGCCCTTTAGTATCGCTTCCGATGTTGGTCGTTATGAGCCGCATGGGTGATATTGGGTTGCCCTTTAGTATCGCTTCCGATGTTGGTCGTTATGAGCCGCATGGGTGATATTGGGTTCGGAGTCTTCGGGCTCATGGATCCATGTTTGTACAGTACTGAGCTCGAGCAATTTTTTGATGTTTCATTCATATGTATATTCCCTTATTATCGCCCTTCGGTGTTGGTCTTTTTGAGCTGCATGATGGGTAGCGTTTACCTTGTGGAACTTGTATACCTTATTGGTATTTGTTATGGCCTTTTTGGCTTGATTTGGGATATTTGCATCCTTTGTTTCTATATGTTGCCGATGATATGAGGCTTGCTATCATATGATTCATCTTTTGTTGGATGATTGTGTTATCTCCCTTAGAGATATATGTTATACCTTATAACCTTACAGGTTTATTGTTGTTCGGTTTATCTAACTGATTTGTTTAGCTAGACTGACCCGTGTATTTTATACTCGGATCAGACCGAGATGTTTCAGGTTAGGTAATTTTGGACTTAGCCTATTTTGCTTCCGCATGGACTACTCCGCTAGCTTCTTTTTTTCATAGCTTTTGTGTAGTCCTATCATGTTGTAACTCTGATATGTATTCATCTGGAACTCGTCTGTGTATTGTGGTTTGCTATACCACTTGACTTGTATTATTTTGTATACTCTGTTATGTATTCAGTATATGTGTATATGATGATTTACTGTTCTGTGATGTATACTTCATTTGAGTTATTATATTCTGTTCTGATAGATCCAACCACCTATGGTTTTGTTTTAAGTATTCATTGGGTATGTCGATCTGCTTGGTATGTTTATTGTCGATGTATTCAATAGATAGTTAGAGCAAGGCTATAGATGGTCGCTCCCAACCAGCCTTATTCTCCGTGTTAGTTCACGGCATTACCCTGTAGTGTCCTTGGCTAGCGTGGGTATAGAGGTGGGGCGTCACATCAATTTTTTCCGAAACGTAACCAAATTAATTTTATTCACTCAAATAATACACAATCTGTACACATATAAATTTTTATCTATGCACAATTAATAAAATTATACTTACTTTAAAAATGAAAACGTTCAATTCTTTTATTTCCATTAAAGCACTAGTTCTGTTTAACACAAAATGTGCGTTTCTTTTAATAAATCTATTAATCGCAATCAATGTTTTCTTTCCCTTTAATCGAGATATTTCCATTACATTAATTATAATTAATAACGAAATTAAATTTCAAAATAGATAAATCAAAATGGATGAGAAATAGGACACTTGTTTCCTTAAGTCATTTAAACATGTTTATAAATTTGTTGTTTTACACCATAGTAATAAATAACTTACTTAAATTATATTCCTATTCTTGTAATCAATCTGTATGCTAAAACATCGTTCAAATAAATATATATTTCTTTTTTTAACAAGTCATTCTATTCTTTACTTTAATTAAATTAAATCTACATTCACAAATGAAACATTCATTTTATTTAATATAAACGTTGTTCTTTTCATTAAATCAAACTTTTCTTACACAAAACAAAAGCCACGTTTAATTACACTTATAAACTTACAATTTAATGTTCTCTCTCTTATCAGTTGAAATTATTCAATTACATTAATTTCAATTGATTACAAAGATGAATATCAAAATGGACTAAATAAATGTAATGAGAAATAGAAAAATTATTTCCTATCAAACAATGATTTAAACATATTTATGCACTATTGGATACAAACAGGTATTATACATTTCTTACCAAATAATAGTTTATCATCTCTGAAATTAATCTTTTAGCTGCCAAATAAACAAACATATGATTCTTTTTTAATAAAGAAACATTTATTATATGTTCTTAACACTAATTTTTCCAACCAATTTGAAATTTACATTGAGACAATTGTTACTATCATTCAAACCAATATTATTAAAATACACACTAACATTTGTTATCATCCTTATATTATTGAAAAAATGTGTCATTAATAGAATTTTAATTAGGCTCATAATTTGTAATATAATCTAATTCGTATCAATAAAATTTTAAATTTTTTGTATTCCTAGCAATTTTGCCTAAAAATCTTATTTAATTTAATACTTTTGAATGTTTAAAATACCGATCGTTACAATCTCCTCCACTCAAAACTTTTCGTCCTCGAAAAGAAACAAGAAGGAATCCAAAAATATGTCATATTTTATTTAATCAGTCAATTTATAAACAATTAAACCTGCATATATAAGTTTAATAAAGATAAAAAAAGTAACTCAAATTCTACAAAAAAATTCGAAGTCTTAAATTTTCAAAAAAATTTCGGTAGAGTCTCCTTTGTACAGAGAGGTCCGGAAAATAATAGTATTAATAATTACAATATATGTATAATATTTCAAAAATAAAACATATACAAATAAACAATACAACCATTTATGCAACCAAAGAATCCATCATACATCCATAGTAACCAAAATCAATGGTTTGTTTGGTTTACAAACCTTAAATCATGCAAGGCAATGAATAAACTGTCAAGTGTACCCTTTCCTCAACAGACTTAGATAATTACTTAATATATTAGTCAAACAACCTCAACAACTAGAAGTATTCTTTCCCAAACTTACTATCAGCCAAACAACAAGAATTTTAAATTTATTTAAGTTTATTCGATTGGTTTTTTCATCATTTACCTTTCATTCCTTTATTTATATAAAGATCAAGCACTTACTTTCGTTAAATATTTAAGTCAATAATGAATCATTTCAAAAAATATATTACTTAAGCTTCTACTGTCCTACTTATTTTTATAACTCCATTCCGTTATTGAATAAAAATATAAGTTTTTGGTAATTGGCCTTGAAGAGAAATGAAATATTTCAACATATCTAAAAATTCAGTTAAAACATTTAACCTCATTCACTTAGTAAAAATATAAGATATATTTAAAACATCCTCATAGCATTATGCAAAGATTTTTCAAAAGTCTAAAACAATGTTAGTAATTTGTATCAAGACATTATAATAAACTTTAAAATAAAGTTCCTTAAATCCGATAATTTATTAGATTCATTATTTTTAAAATTAGTATAAACTCAAGATTATTAAACTGAAACTAATAGAATACTCAAATCTTACACTAGATTTCTAAATCAAAGGTTAAAATTTCATATCTTCATAATTAATTTTAGACACTTGTTTTAAAATGAATATTCAAATCATGGAAAAACATTTATTACGGTTTAATACAAAAATTCAAACTGTAATTGAACAAATAAATTTACTATTAGTACGTCGATATCAGTTAAATATTCCAAACTATACTTGTGGAATAGAGATTCAAATTTATTTTCCAAGTATATTACTATAAATAAACTTCGTAAACCAATTATTTTCCATTTATATAATATCTTTAAATTCTACATTCAAAGAAACTTATATAAATTTTACTTGCAATATTCATTTGAAAGCTTCATTTGAAAATAAATCATCTTTAATACTTTAATACTTTTCAAAAATTCATTTGTAAAAATTCTTGCTTCATTTTTAAAAAAACCATTTAAATATTTTAAAGAACATCTTTATAAATATGTGTAAACTATTTGAAAATAATTATTCACATTATTACTTATATTTACAAAAAACTATTGAAACCCTTAAATCCACTATTTATAAATTTATTAGTTTTATCTTAAGATACTTTTCAGACATTATTAACAAATTATTAATCATTTACTTTAAATATGTTTTATTCAATTAATAATTTCTCATGATATTTACAACACCAATAAACCATGCTGTACATAAACAGATAATATTTTAAACATTTAAAGTATTTAGAAAAGAAAAAAAGGCCCAAAATATCCTTTATATAATACTTTATCAAAATACTTTTATAACTCGATGCCTTAACAGGTTTATTCTGGTTCTTCCAGACTCTGGCCATGCGTTGTTTAGGCGTAAGGCTAGAATTCTCTAAGAACATAGTAGACCTATTTCGATACCCAGTGAAACTACTTGAAAAAATTTCTAAACCGATATGGAAAGTACAATCCAAACAAATCTCCTGGATCGCAGATACACAATGATTACGCCTGGATCCCCCAGGAAACATCCGTACCTTTAAGCAATCACTGCCTTGCAAATTACGCCATGATAACCAAAACCCATGGACCGTAGGATACATGACAATGGTTAGTCCTAGATCCCCCAGGAAACATCCATACTCTTTAAGCAATCTCCGCCTTGCGGATTACGCCACGACAACAAAACCAATAGACCGCGGGATACATAACAATGGTTACGCATGGATCCCCCAGGAAACATCCGTACCCTTTAAGCAATCTCTGCTTTGCGGATTACTCTACCCTAAAAAACGACCATGGGTTACATCATGGTAGGACATTCGAGTATCACATCCGAAAAACCAAATCGGAGAGAATAATATCGATAGAATGAATCCACAATGTGGCCACAAAGAGGATATCAAGTAGAAGGCACTTTCCATATCTTTACTTCGAAAATATGTATCATATAGTATCTTTTCAAATCAATTTCAAATATCATACTTATATAAAGTCCATTATATATAAGATTCCATTTTCAAATCGAACACTTTCCAAAATCAATAATATCGAATCACACTTATATAGACTTCGATTACATAAGATTCCGCTTCCAAATTGAGTACCTTTCCAAATCAATAGTTTTAAAACCAACTTCATACTTTATATTTGTTTCATAGAATTTCTCCTTTTTGATATAAACATTAATATATCCATTCTCATAATATTGCTTATATTTCTCTTTAATTTCAATTACATTCTTTTCACGTGTAATATTTCTCATTTAATACTACCTTTATTTGCAAATCATTTCATAAGGAATTTTCTTACGTTTATAACCAATTTATTAAACTTAGTTCCTTTATATAAGACATTGTTCGAGCTTAAAGTTATCACAACTTTATTTATAACCATTTATTGCAACATCCATTTGTTTCATAACAATTTACAAGTCATGGCTTTACTTGAAATCATTTCACTTTTAATTCATATTTGCTTATTCCATTTAGTTTCACCTTTACCTTTCAATTTATTTATGACACGTTTCATAAATGTTAATTATGTTTATAAACATATTTTTCCAATTTAATCTCATTTACAACATTTCCTTAATCAAAGTTTCAATTTAAAGATCCCAAAGCTTAAAGTTCACACTTGTATACTGTTACATTACATGCTAAGAATGTATACTCCAATTCTATTCATTTACTAAACATAGATATAACAAACTAAAACTTTTTTTACATGCTTTAAAATTAAGGTTATCAATTCAACTATATAATTCAACCCAATTATCAAGTTTTACTCATGTATTAATTCAAAAGGTTTCGATTATCCAAAATATCCAAATATTCCCTTTTTTTAATAGTCGAAACTACACGTCAACAAATAACAAAATTTACAACAACATTTCAATTTTATAAAAAAATATCCTAATTATTCATTTTATTCTCTTTAATACACCATTATTAAAATAGTGTTCAGTCCGTTAACTCAATCAACAAAAATTAACCAATGTTTATAATTTGATTAAATACAACAAGTCAACAAAAATGATAATAATTAAATATTACCATTTCATAAATCAATCACATTTCAAACAACTATATTAGTCATAAAATATTATTCCTTTTACATATCATATAATATTAGGAAAAATAATTTCATTTCAAAATTTATACAAAACATTTTTATAACACTAAAAAATACGCGCTTTAGTATATACACTCAAACAACTCATTCTAGGGTATTACTACCCTATCCCTAATGAGTTAACCCCAACAGGCTAAGGTATATGTAAACCAAAGCTCTGATACCAACTGTAATGACCCACCTTTTTGGATGGTTCAAATCGACAATAAACCACACCTGTCAGAATCAAACCATTCAAAAGGAAGGATTTTTAATGGGGTAAATAAGAAAAAAATGAAAAAGGAAAGAAAAAAAATACAAAATCTCGCAGCAGAACGACAAAATATAATAATTAAATAAACAGTTCCAGAAGCTGTTTTACAAATAACATTTGATTACACTTTTACAAATTCAAATCAGAGTTATGCATATATCATAAATAAACAAATAATGCAGCGGAACACAGAATGTAGTGGAATAATAAATAGCAATAATATACTGAATCTTCATCTTCGTCAAGCATAAAATAGTCTTCAATGCTGAAAAACTCAGGCTGACCCGAGCATAATGGCAAATAACACACTTGATTCGAAACTAAAATTCTTATGCAAATTAAATCAAAAGTAGATGTAATAAGGAATGCAGATAACTACATTTTTGAAGGTTCAAATTTCTAGAAATGTTATTGTTTCCTTATTCAAAATAAAATGGATTTCACAATAGATCCATTGTAGTAAATAAAAAATTTACAGAATAACTCCGAGTTAAATTTCATAGTTTAAGAGATTGATTTATAAAAATGTTCCAAAGTTTCAATATTCAATTTTATGGAAACTTCCCAATGTTTCAAAATTTAACTTTGAAAACTTTCAAATAAGGTAACGACGGTTACTTCTCAAAATCATTTTTATGGTTCAAGTAGTAAATCTAAACATACTATTTTTCCTCCGATGTAAATACTTGAAATTCATGGGTTTATATCTTTATTCAGTATGCAAATAATCGATACGAAAATTTATACAATTACAACAAACAATAGGGTGATAACAAAAATATATCAAATATATGAACAAACACACATTCAATCATAACAGCATCCATCACAACATACAATCAACATTCAAATCAATCAATTCAACAAATCAACCAATTCAATAACATGTCACAGCAATTATTAGTCATCACATATTGGAATTTAGCTATTCAAATTAAATATCAATAAAAATTCCAAACTAATAATCAAAAATTTATCACTATATGACCAAGTTTAAATTGCAATAAAATTTTAGTATTTCGTGAGTGAGTTTAAACACTCACATTCTGGATTACCCTTTTTTAGTCAGATTTGGATCCGCTACTACTTCCCCCTTTTGATTTGTTTCCTTCTATCTTAATCTTTTTTTAGAATGTTTTGGAAGGGATAGAGAATTTGTTATAGATCTTGATTTGAAGAAAATGATTAGGAAAAAAGAAGAATGTTTGGAAAAGAAGAAGAAAATTTAAAGAAGATAAAGAATTGAAAAAGAAAAGGAAGCTTTCAAAAAGAGATTTAAAGAAGAAGAAACAAAAAACATTAAAAACGAAGCAAAGAAAAAGAGAAGAATGAGATTTAAAGAAGAAGAAAATGAAAAAGGAAGGAGGAAGGTGAAGAGAGAAAAAAAATGAGATGGAAGTTTTATTTGGAAAACGAAGCTACAGAAGATGAGATTAGAAAATGAAATATTACTAAAGGAATGAAGATGGAAACAAATGAAAAGCTAATAAGGTATATATAAAAAAACTAGGAATTTAAATAAAGTAAAATATGAACAGCCCTAAAACGTTGTATTGAAAGATGCGAACTAAATGAAATGAGGTTGTCACGACCCTCTCTTCGAGTCTTCTCCCCCAAAACCCCATGTTGTACTTCGAGTCAAGAATCAGAATCATCCCCAAAAAAACAACTGCTGATACAAGAAACTTTGTGCACGTTGCACACCATCCCGGTCATCACTGGTCGAAGCTTCGACCATCGACGGGTCGACGACTAAGTTCTCGACTCATCGAGCCACCCCAAGCACGAACCATCGCCACGATCGAAAACGAGCTCCACGACCCGTACTTTATCAAAAACCATCACCAGAAAATGGCCTTGCCCCACCTCCTCTGGCCATCAGAGGTCACCAAAACTTGACCAAAGCTTCGCCATCCTACGACGCCGCGATTGGCACTGGTGTCATGAAATCCGATCACCTAACGACGACGCAACACCATCTTTTTCAATTGCGAGCGGAAATGGTTTTTAACCCTAATTCGATCTCGAATCAAAAATATAAAGATTTATAAATTCAACTTGTATTTTTATAAGGATTTCAAACCCTCAAGCCAGCTATGACGACGAACTCAAGGCCCACAAACGCTTAGTTCATCAGAATTTGACAAAATTTAACTTTTTTGATCAACCATCATTTCTCAGTAAGAACTTTATGAAAAATTTAGATTTTACTTTCCAAAATCATTATTTTCAGTGGTGATTCAGATAGCATTACTGAAATTAAAATTTATGATGTTCGAATTCCTGCATAATTTAAATTCTGACTGTGTTTTCACATTTTCCAGAAAAGAAACTATATTACTTTGCTTTTATTTATTACTAAAACATAATGCATGTTTAAACAACACTCTAATTTGTTAAAATTTTAGTTTCAGAAGGGAATAGAGTGAGATTTTGAATTTAGCATGAGTTTACTTTATAAACCAGAGGCTGAGAAGAATAGGGATGAAAAACCCTGAGCATAAACATTCCTAGGAAAAAATACACAAGCACACAATTCGTTCACATGCAAGGGTTTTTCAACATCAATTCAGGCATACATACAACAACAAAAATTGGATTAAACAGAAGTTCACTCACTTGTTGCCTACGAACAGATAGCTTCTGACAGGTTTTTAAAATTTGAGATGAAAGCCTGGACAATTTTTTCCTACTTTGATCTTGAAGTTTAATCTACAACTTGCTTAATCTCTGTTGTATTTGTTTATTTAATTCTTCAGTAATAAAAAAGATCTAAGCTTACTTACAGTTTGAATTTCTTATACAATAGAGAATGATTTTGTCTACTACTTGAAGTCTGGAAATAAATTTAGTCTTTGAACTTGATTTTCTCCTACAACTGATTGGTATAATTTACTTAAATTCTTGCTTTATTGCTGATTAACAAATCCAAATTCAAATTTTTCAAAGAAATTCACTTGCCTTAATTTATTTCAGAGAATCCCTGCACTGTTTTCTTGCCAAAACTGACGCTTTGATTTTTTTTTATAAATCTACAGTTTGAAACCTTTGTTAAAACTTGAGTTTAAAATTACAGATTCACTAAACTATAAAGTTTAAAGTTTACCTTAGAGATGGAATGTAAAACTACTGCTTTGTATTGGAGATGATTCTCAAATTTTAGATTTTTGAATTCAAGAGGAAGTTGGCAATTTTTCTCTTTTTTTTTACTTTTTCCTATGGTGTTGTAATTTGTGATGCTCGAATCTTTTTTTACTGTTCTTTCATAAATCTGAGAGGCTAAATAACTAAAATGAGAAGCTAAAAAGTTTTTTTTTATGATTTTTAAATTTTATTATTTTATTCAATCAACCAAATTGAATGCCACTTGTTAAAACTAATTATGAGATCTCTACACTTGTTAATTTTACACTATCTCCCTTATGCATGTTTAACACTTGTAATTTTTACAATGACAAAGAATTTTTTTTTAATAAATTTTTTTATATCAAATTCCCTTTATTAATAAATATACCCCTTATTCATTTGTATATATACACAATATTAAAAGAGGAAATGTTTTAACCAATCTTTGCATTATATAAATTACACCTTTATGATTTCAAATGCCAAATATTTTTCTAAAACATTTATATTAAATTTAAATCCAAATTCCAATTCAACTTGAATTGTAACCTTTTATGTCCATTTATATATTCATATATACACTTGCACAATTTAAATTCAATTTCAAAATATACACTCAAATTTACTCATATATGCATTATATATATATAATTTGAATTCAAATGACTTTTAAAACATTTATTATTTCAAGATTTTAAACTCAAAAGAAATTGGAATTTTATTCATATATAATTTATCACTCATTTAATTTTTTCTGAGACTTTTCAATTTATTTTCAAATTAAGTTCCAAAAGTTTTAAATATATTACCAATTTAAATTGATAAATTTTAGGATGTTACAGATATTCCCCCTTGAGAAAATTTCGTCCTTGAAATTTGAAAGAGAAAGAAAAACAAACAAAGAACATACAAATTCAGGAAGAGTAAAGGAATGGCTTACCAGTTTAAGCCGAGATATCCACTCTGCAATTGGGATATGATTTCTGCATATTATCTTCAGTTTCCCAAGTGTAGTCATTTGGATCTCCACTTCACCGTACTTTAACTAGTTTAACAATTTTGTTCCTCGATTGCTTTTCATCTCGATCAACAATCTTTATCGGTTCTCTTTTAACTGTTAAATTGGGAGTGATGTCGAGATCCTGTTGAGAAGCTTCTTCAATAATACTATCTGGATCGTGCACATACTTCCGAAGGTTAGAATGTGGAAGATATCATGCATGCCAGATAACCGGCTAGGCAACTGCACTCGATAGGCAAAAGAACCGATCCTCTCCAGAATAGGAAAAGGACCAATATATTGTGGTTCCAGCTTACCAGTCTTCCCGAACCTTAATACACCTCGCGTTGGAGATAGTTTGAGAAAGACAAAGTCTCCGATCTTGAATTCCAAATCCCTTTTTCTATGATCATAAAAACTCTTTTGACGACTTTGAGTCGTCCTCACTTTCTTCACATAAATCAACTTTCTCTATAGCTTCTTTAATCATATCCGGTCCAAGGACGAGTCTATCACCAGCCTCGATCCAGCATGTAGGTGATCGACACAGACGGCTATATAAAGCTTCAAAAGGAGCCATCTCGATACTGGCCTAATAGCTTTTGTTATAAGAGAACTCGACCAAATGCAAATGGTCCTCCCAAGAACCACCGAAATCAAGTGTAAAAACATGCAATAGGTTTTCTAAGATTCGGTTAATCCTCTCAGTCTTTCTATCAGACTGTGGATGATAAGCAGTGCTGAAATTTAGTTTTGTTCCCAATGCATCTTGAAACGCCTCCCAAAATCTACTAGTGAAGATCGGATCACGATCACTCACTATGCTGCTAGGAATGCCGTAGAGACGGACAATTTCTTTCACATACAACTCGGCTAAACTTGCTGCCCTGCGGGTAGATTTCACTGGCAAGAAGTGGGCTGTCTTAGTCAAACGGTACACAATGATCTAAATTGATTCATTGCCTTTTCGAGTACAAGGTAAACCGTCGATGAAATCCATCGATACTTGGTCCCATTTCCACTTGGTCACCTCTAAAGGCTGACGTAGACCCGCCATTTTCTTTTTATCGGTTTTGATTTGTTGGCAAGTAGCGCAGCGACTCACATATATAGATATGTCCCTTTTCATCTGTAACAGCCCGCAAATCCGTACCTCTTGAGTCAACACTATTCTACAGCAATCAACTCAAGTTGTATAGAAATACGAACCATTTGGGTTAAAGAAGAAGAGGTAGAAGAAGAAAATAGAAAACAACAATAGAATCTAACCATCGCAGCGGAATAAAATATAATAGATAATAAATGGTCTTTACTCAAAAATCAAATATCTCTGTTTATATATTGCATCATCATAGAACATCAATCATAGCTCAACATCAATATCATACAAATGGACACGCAACAACTCAATACAGTGGAATATATATATATATATATATAAACAAGTACGGGTGTACGTATCGTCATTCTTCTCATCTCTAAGCTCCATAGCATCATATCCTGTATTCTATAATACTTGGTCTGACCCGAGCATTATAGTTAAATAAAGCCCGAGTCGGTCTGGAATACCAGCGTGAGAAAATCACACTCAATTGATTATTAAGTTTCAAAATCCTTTGAAAGACAAAAGCATCTCGTAAGACCACGCCACAAATAAACATGTCGGGTTTTTACCTTACGATTGCTAAACCAATTTTTATAGAAATCCTTTGATATTATAATAGGGTCTATATACAAATACTTATAAAATACCCGAAATTGTTACATTCATTAAATTCCAGCTACTAGCCATAGAGTAGGTAATACAAACAAAACTCGTACAAGGCTCGTAGGGAAAATGGATTTCCAACTAATGACTAGGCACTAGGGTACCACCTGTCACAGTACGTGGCCTAGATCACAGTACCGAGGAGTACGCCCGCTCCCCTGCAACACAAGACCGGGACTACCCCTTACTGGATAATCCCGAGTGAGATAACCCCACGGTTGGGATCAGCAACCGCCCACTAAGCCGAAATAAAAGGGACATGTAGGCAGGGATGACCCTACCCTGCTTGGGTGCTACCCACCTAGCCTTGCTGCATAACCCCTAATTTTCAGTCATTCCCATTTGATGAGCCTTGAGGCTAAGCGTTACCTTTTTAGAACATATGCCTTAGAATGCCCATCGTCCACCTGACGATGTTTACGGAAGCATTCATCCATACAAGTCTGTTCCAGGTTCGAACGGAACCGAAGGCACTATTCCTACTACATCCATTTTGGAAATATCCTCAGGATTAGTAGTGACTAGACCTTGTACTTCACTGCTCTATCCTCGAATCCAAACTCGTTTCCACGAAACGTACAAATCGGATCGAAGTGGTTTTCGAGAAATAAACCTCGATCCCGGTCTCTTCGAAACGATCAACGCATTTTTGTCCAATATTGATAGTCGGTTATTTAACTATCAATTAATATTCACAAACATCCACCAACCAATAAATAATTTCCCAATTATTTATTAATCTCAAAAATATCTTTATAAGATATATTTTCACTTTTCAAACCCCTTTGAAAAATAGTTTTCAAAACTATCTTCCTTTCTCAGAATAAATTCCAGGTATTTTCTATTTCCACTGGAATCACCAATACAAAACTTAGAATTTTAAAATAATTTAAAAACACTTATTTGTAAAATATATTTAACATTTAATTTAGAAAAAATTACTTTAATACTTAATTTAATATAATACTCTAGAAATAACTAAAATAAGGTTACCTTATAACTATACATTTGATTTTTCTCTTTAAAATACCAAATCATTCTTTAAATAATTATTACGATAGTAGATTAAAATAAAATACTTAATTGGAATTTACTTTAAAATATTCAATATAAGACTACTTCAATAATCGGCTAAAAATATATACTATATGAATATTTGAAAATAAGATTACTTCATAAAATATAAAAATAGGTTTTCACTTTTTAAAACAGAATTACTATGTCACCTTTTAAATAACTACTACGATAATAGAGTTGAAAGATATTTACTTTAGAATTTAAAAGATTAGAAATACTAAATTTTCTAAAACATGCTTTTTAAAACAATATTAAAGCTTTTAACTTATATTTAAAAATTTACTTTGAACATACTTGGCTATCCAGAGAAATATACTTCTCTTCACATTCTTCTTTAAATTTCCAATTTTAAACACTTGAATCAATTTCCAAATTGATTTCCAATTTACTCCCTTTTTATTCAAAATCTATTAATTTCAGATTTTATTTCTTAATTATGATATAAATATTTTTAACTGATAATACCAATTTTTTTGATTTCCCAAATTACTTCTCAATCCTTTTAAATAAATTTAAACTTTGAATTTTAAAATAATTCTTTATTCCTTTAATTGATATAACTTAAGTTTACAATTCATTAGTTTCGTTTTATTCAAAATTCTTTTTCTTTTCATACTCGAAGTTATTTATTATTATTATTATTATTATTATTGTATTACTTCTATTTTTTTCAATTCATTCTTAATTTATTCAAATTTCCTATAATTATTTTACTTATAAATTCATTTCTTTTATTTTCTTTCTAAAATCCAATTTATATAATTTTCGTAATTCATTATACCCAAATATATCCAATCAACCATAATATTCAATATTCCAATATAACTCATCATAGAATATTAATATTCACAGTAGAGAATATTAAATAATTTAAATAAATGTTGAGGGGTCCAGTTGGATCCCTCCAACCTGTTTTCCTTGCATCCACAAACGTTAGCACCATATAAAATAACAATTCCAAAATATACCAAACTATAGCATATCAATCAATTCAACCATTCAACCATTATTTAAATTTAATCATTTAAGTTTAAATTCAACTGAGTGAGATTAACTCACCTTTTCATTTTATTAGCATCCATTCCAATCCAGCTTGGCCCTTCTCGATTTTAACCTTGTATAAATATTTTGCAGTTTATTAATATTTGTATTAACTGATCAATTAATTCCTAATACTTTGGTTACAAATTTAATTCTTTTTCCTTTAAATAAATATTTAAACTAATTGAAAAATCATTTACCATTAAATAACCTAATTAGCTAAGGCTTTAGTTTTAGACTAATTTCTCTTTAATAAAATATTTAACTAAAAATTAACTTTCAACACTGAATTAAATAAAATGGCCTCTTGTAAAAATAATAATTAAATAAGTTTTATTAAATAAAACTACCTTTATAATATGTATAAACTGCATTTAAAATCTTCACTAAGATTAAATTTTTGTTTTATTTTCTACTGGCATATTAAAACTGAAATTGCATATCATTATATATTATTTTTTTTTTTTTCAACATTAACAAATTAGATCTTCAAAACCTTACATATATTCATATATGTATTATTTTAAATTGATTCAGGCTGTAAGAGATAACAAGCGATTTCCTTACTACGAACGACAAACACTATCTGAAATCACCAGAACCAGCGAAAGTTAGGCCGACCAGACCTCCACCATCCCTCGCCGACCTCACTGCAGCTTGCCTAAGCTCGCAGATGCTGTCACCGTCACACGTAAGCTTAACTTCCACACCAAAATCAAGCTCGAACCCTCCACGAAAGGCGCAACTACCGCCTCACCTTGCTACAGAGACCATCGCGCGACAAAACTCCCTCGAGCTCTTCCAAACTCCGCCCAAAGGCATGCCTACCCTCGACAAAACCAACCACCACCCCCACTTCTCGATTTGATGGCCACAAACTGCTAAAACACCAACGCTGGCCGTGAACTGAGAAGGCCGGGCACATCATGACGTCGCGCCTCCAATTCATACGCAAGGGCGATTTGATTCTTCCCTTCGTCGCCATTATTTTGTGCGCAAAGGCTTCGGCAGATTTTTTTTATTTTTTTATTTTACGAATTGGGGAAAAGAATTAGGACTATGAAGAGAAAGCCTTTCTTATTTATTCATCTGTAGATATAAAAAAAGAAAGAACCGTGTTAGGGAAAGTGAATAGTTGGATTGCTTTAGAAGACAGAGGAGAATAGGTGGGCAGAAGAAACGTAGGGTAACTGTGATTTGCTTTGTGACCTAATATATTATATCTAAATTAAAACAATAATTATTGTCTAGGAATTTCATCTCGTACGATTACACGATAATTCCGAAAGCTATGAAATTTGAAACCCGATTATAATATAATATTACGGATTCAATGGAACAGGTTTCGTTAAATTCTGAGACTGTGCCTCGGAAGGCTATTTTTAAATTCAATTTAAACTATTAAATTTTAAAACTGAATAAACCATTGTTAATTTCAATTTTACAACTTCTATTATCCTCAGTACTATCAATATAAATTTTTCAAACCTTCAAATTAATTTTAATAGGCTTAAAATTCTAGATTCAACATTTTACCCCAATTCAAATTATTTAATTCTATAAATTAATCATCAAATAAATTGTGATATTGGAATTCAAGTTAATATCTAACCTTTAAATATTTAAAATTAATTTAAATATTCCAAATTTAAAAGCTGAAAAATTACAGGTCGTCGCATTCCTCCCCTTAAAAGAATTTCATCCCTAAAATTACTAATTAGGAAGAATGGTCGAATACCCGTTTAACTTTTCCCCGAAACAAAATGGTTTCAACAATTCAACATCTTACCAACTATCTTCTTATAAAAGACCCATTTATTATTCTTATTAACTTTCCAAACTTCTCCAAAACCTTCTATAGTTACAAACAATCCTATTTTCCCAATAATTCAAGTTATAATTCAAAACCAAATTTCAAATTATCAAAATTTTCTCAAAATTTTTTAACTCCCTAAATTTCCGAAAAATTTCGTCAGTGTCTCCTTTGCGTGGCTAGCTCGGTACAACTACAAAAGGCCTCTACGGGCTCCTAAATCTCAAAAGAAAACAAAAGGCCAAGTGGCACGATCCAAAAACACAATCAAATTTCATACCAAAATTTAAGTACATGCCTTTTGTCGGGCAATTCAAATTTATCATCTGAAATCAAAATCAATTCTCTTTTCCCTTTATAATACCTGCATATCTTACATAGCAATATGTCCAATCTCAACATTCAAAAACATTTTATCGACTTTCTTACAAAATGTAAATATTTATTCATTCCAATATTAACTTAGATTATATTTGTGGCATAAATTTCATTTAAGAATTTACCATTCTCTTCTTAAGTTTAGTATAAGCATTTTATATGTTTCCTATCTAATTCGTTTTGTCATTAACTAATTTTCCAAAAATTTCAAAAAAATTTCTAACTCCCATAATTTTCGAAATTTTTTGGCAGAGTCTCCTTTATACGGAGGAGCTTTTGCAATTTGACAAAAGATGTAAATATATATACATTGACCCACTCGATCGGAAAAACCAAAAACAGTTCATATTTCCTATTATTACTGCATTGGCGTACCTTATTTAGCATTTTTAAGCAAGCGGCTTATAATTTTAGCAATTAGCACAACCCAATCCAACCACACGGCTCCGAGGTACATGTACTTACTCAATTTAAACATGTAAGTGCCATATAAATAAAGTTTAACAACATTTCACTTATTTGCAATAGTTAAACACATGCATTCTAAAAGAAATTCACACCAAACATTTTCCCGTAAGCAATTTATATAGTTTTCGTACTAATTCAACCGTTTCAATTAATTTATAAACCATTTTCATTCAATTTAATGGTTTTCAATCCATTCCTATACAACTTCATCAATTTGAATGGTTTAAAACTCAATGCTTACATTTAATTTATTTGTAAGCAAACTGAACTCATATTTAATTCAGTTGCTCTCAAAATCAATTCATTTTACTCCTATCAATTCATAGAATTTTAGTTACTTCCATTTACATCCAATGACAATTTATTCTATGCAATTTGACGAGATCTATGTGAATAAATAAGTACTTATGTTTTATAACCAATTTAAATTGATTTCAACTCAATTTATACTTAATTCCATTTCATTTTTAAATTTATTCACAATCCATATATTCTCATTTTCATTACATTTTAAATTTGAATCCATTCACTTGCTTTTTATTTTATTAACCAAACTAGTTTCATTATTCAAACAGGTTCCATTCAAAACCATTTGATCTAGCTCGACACATTCTGTTTAAAATTTCATTCACTATTCATTCATTTACAACTCATTCCAAAATTGTTCATTCCAAACTATTTTATTTAGCTCGAAGACAATCCAGGCTATTTCATTCAATAACCATTTCAATTTTATTCATGACCTATTCATTTGCGATTCATTTCTTATCCGCATTCATTTAAATCCATTCTATTAACTTAAAAACATTCTATTTTCTCATTGTCACTAAGTTCTTTCAATTTCTTAACAATTTAAATGGTTTACGATTATTTAATTATGAATTCCATTCCATTAAATATTATCGGTAACCCACCGAACTTTATTTTGATTAAAATTTAATTTCACTTGATTTAAGACCAATCCAATATCATTAAACTTAGTTTAAGTTGAATTAAATTCAATTTTCCTCCATCTATTAGCTTGAGTTAATTTACTTCAATTTTATACTCAAGATCATTTTCATTTTACAAGTAAACTCTCTCTTTACTTCAACTTAATTCTATCTCAATTAAATCTCATTTTAAATCTGCAATTTCATTTGATTGTTATTATAAAATTTAACTTTCCAGGTTCACTTATTCAAATTATTACAAGGCCATTTCAAATTTATTTCCACTTATTTGGATTTTATTTGCAATTCCTACCATTACTATTTTAATCTATTTCATTTTCCTTTATTCGACACATTTCCAATTATATTTAATTTGTTAATACTTCAAGTTAAATTTTAATTTATAACTCAAGCATATTTTGTTCCATGGATTTTGATTCCTTTACAAGTTATTCTAATTTATTTATTTTTCCATTCCAATTCTTATTCAACTTACCTCCATTTATCCAAGTGAGAATCTAATTCTGTTTAATAACTCAATTGAATTTTTATTCCAATTCAATTTTATTTTAAACTCAGATTTATTTAATCTCAATTCGATTTCAACTTAATTCGAATACGATTGGATATTATTTTCAGCCTATTTAATTAATTTCAATCCAGTTAAATTTTTATTTCCCAATCCAAGTCAATTTCATTTTTAACCTTTCCCTTTAAATTTAAATTCCAACATTCAAAGCTTATATTCTGCCTGGTTTAAAAATCATCTTAATTTATAAGCTTATAACCTATCTCCTCAAAAATTTAAAAACACCCGACTTTGGTTTCAAATTATTTTGAAACTTCCATTAACTCAAAATCACACTTCTCAAAATTTTAAACCAATCCTGGTTTTATTCCCAACAAATTTCCTTTGAAATTTCACAAATTTTCGTTGCATTTCTTTCATATCCAAAAAGTTTGATTCCAAACCATTTTATTATACTCGACATCATTCCAAAAATAATTTAAAATCAATTTCATTTACATTTACCAGTTCATAGATTTTTTTTTTTAAGTTTTATAGCAAATTTTAAATTGGTCTCCAACTCAATTTATTTTTAATTCATTTCTATTTTACCTTACATAGTATTTTATTTCACAGTGCATAGGTTCCATACGAACCCATTTTATTTAAGCTCAACAGCCTTTCGTGCTTATATATCATTAATTCAATCCATTTGAATTTTATTTCAACAAATTCCAAAATTACAAGTTATCAAAGTTTTTATATGCCATAAACATCTTTAGTGAAAATCCCAAGGTTTAAACAATCTTTCAACACTTCAAAATTCCTTTTGAGATCACCTATATCCAAAATTCCTTGCATTTTCAAAATCAACCAAATTTCTCCAACAAACTTTAATCCAAAACGTCCTGGTAGCAATCCCTCTTTTGGAAACTCGAAAATGAACACCGATGATATCGTGATCATCGTCAGAATTATTTTCCAGCGACCGTAAAGAGTTCAATGCTTTTCTTTCTTTTAAAACCCTTCAAGTTTTTTTTAAATTCCAAATCTCTCTAGATTTCACATCCGATTCAAAAATATCCCTCACATATTTTTTTTTCTATTTCAGTTTAAATCAAATTTTAACAATAATTCATTTGTATAGTCTCCCATTTGATTATAATTCAATTCATAAATTACATTTATAATTCATATTTATAAATTTCATTTTATAATGAATTTATTTCTTGATACTTTGGTTATATTTTCAATTTCTAGTTAGATTTTTACGCAACGATGATAATAATTTAATATTATCATTTCTAACGTCCAAGCAACCATATATTGGCTAAAATAGTTTACAAAAACTTTTCTTTATATCAAAATATATTTTTGGGTAAAATTATTTCATTTACCCACATTTAAAACAGTATCGTGTCAATTGTTTTATTCAAGTGTTTAGAAACCCCTTCGATACAGTTGTCCAGACTGTGCCGACGAAGGTTCATGCCACTCAATAAACTAATCAACACAATATTAAATAATTTAGATTCACTAACAAATACGCACTCATATCTATTAATACGTTCAAACTCATTCTAGAGCACTACGGTCTCTAATTTAAATGAGTAATTCCTACCAGAGCCAAGGTTATCACCAACCGAGCTCTGATACCACTTGTAACAACCCTCCAATCCGTACCCCTTGAGTCAACACTATTCTACAACAAACAACTCAAGTTGTACAGAAATACGAACCATTTGTGTTAAAGAAGAAGAGGTAGAAGAAGAAACAGCAACAGAATCTAACCATCGTAGCGAAATAAAATATAATAGATAATAAATGGTCTTTACTCAAAAATCAAATATCTCTGTTTATATATTACATCATTAGAGTACATCAATCACAGCTCAACATCAATATCATACAAATGGGTACACAACAACTCAACACAGCGAAATATATATATAAATAAGTATGGGTGTACGTATCGTCATTCTGCTCGTCTCCTGAGCTCCACAGCATCATATCCTATATTCTATAATACTCGGTCTGACCCGAGCATTATAGTTGAATAACACCTGAGTCAGTCTGGACTACTAGCATGAGTAAATCACACTCAATTGATTATTAAGTTTCAAAATCCTTTGAAAAACAAAAGCATCTCGTAAGACCACGCCACAAATAAACATGTCGGGTTTTTACCTTACGATAGCTAAAACAATTTTTATAGAATTCCTCTGATATTATAATAGGGTCTATACAAAAATACTTATAAAATAGCCGAAATTGTTACATTCATTAAATTCCATCTACTGGCTACAGAGTGGGTAATACAAACAAAACTCGTACAAGGCTCATAGGGAAAATGGATTTCCAACTAATGACTAGGCACTGGGGTACCACCTGTCATAGTACGTGGCCTAGATCACAGTACCGAAGAGTACGCCCGCTCCCCTGCAACACTAGACCGGGACTATCCCTTACTGGATAATCCCGAGTGAGATCACCCCGCGGTTGGGATCAGCAACCGCCCACTAAGCCGAAATAAAAGGGACATCTAGGCAGGGATGACCCCACCCTGCTTGGGTGCTACCCACCTAGCCTTGCCGCATAACCCCTGATTTTCAGTCATTCCCATTTGATGAGGCTTGAGGCTAAGCATTACCTTTTTAGAACATATCCCTAAGAATTCCCATCGTCCACCTAACGATGTTTACGAAGGCATTCATCCATACAAGTCCGTCCCGGGTTCGAACAGAACCGAAGGCACTATTCCTACTACATCCATTTTGAAAATATCCTCAGGATTAGTAGCGACTAGCCCTTGCACTTCACTGCTCTATCTTCGAATCCAAACTCGTTTCCACGAAACGTACAAACCGGATCGAAGTGGTTTTCGAGAAATAAATCTCGATCCCGGTCTCTTCGAAACGATCAACGCATTTTTGTCCAATATTGATAGTCGGTTATTTAACTATCAATTAATATTCACAAACATCCATCAAACAATAAATAATTTCCCAAATTATTTATTAATCTCAAAAATATATTCATGATATATTTTCACTTTTCAAACCCCTTTGAAAAACAGTTTTCAAAACTATCTTCCTTTCTCAGAATAAATTCCAGGTATTTTCTATTTCCACTGGAATGACTTACACAAAACTTAGATTTTTAAAATAATTTAAAAACACTTATTTGTAAAATATATTTAACATTTAATTTAGAAAAAATTACTTTAATACTATAATACTCTAGAAATAACTAAAACAAGGTTACCTTATAACTATACATTAGATTTTCTTCTTTAAATACCAAATCATTCTTTAAATATTTATTACGATAATAGATTAAAATAAAATACTTACTTGGAATTTACTTTGAAATATTCAAGTTAAGACTACTTCAATAATCGGCTAAAAATATATACTATATGAATATTTGAAAATAAGATTACTTAATAAAATATAAAACTAGGTTTTCACTTTTTAAAACAGAATTACTATGTCACCTTTTAAATAACTACTACGATAATAGAGTTGAAAGATATTTACTTTAGAATTTAAAAGATTAGAAATACTAAATTTTCTAACAGGATAATAGACACAAGGAAGAAGTTGCAAAAAAATTCAGTCTCAGGGACAACAAGTTTGCTTTTTAGTCTGAATGACACTTTCTAGTATAAACAGAAAATGATAGTTACAACTATCATTCTGTGATTTACATTAGAAAGTGTCCTTCAGCCTAAAAACCAAACTTGCTGTCCCTGAGACTAATTTTTTCTTCAACTTTTTCCTTGAGCCTAAAAACCCCATTTTCTAAAACATGCTTTTTAAAACAATATTAAAGCTTTTAACTTATATTTAAAAATTTACTTTAAACATACTTGACTATCCAGAGAAATATACTTCTCTTCACATTCTTCCTTAAATTTCCAATTTCAAACACTTGAATCAATTTCCAAATTGATTTCCAAATTGATTTCCAATTTACTCCCTTTTTATTCAAAATCTATTAATTTCAGATTTTATTTCTTAATTATGATATAAATATTTTTAACTGAGAATACTAATTTTTTTGATTTCACAAATTACTTCTTAATCCTTTTAAATAAATTTAAACTTTGAATTTTAAAATAATTCTTTATTCCTTTAATTGATATAACTTAAGTTTACAATTCATTAGTTTCGTTTTATTCAAAATTCTTTTTCTTTTCATACTCGAAGTTGTTTGTTACTATTATCATATTACTTCTATTTCTTCTCAATTCATTCTTAATTTATTCAAATTTCCTATAATTATTTTACTTACAAATTGTTTTCTTTTATTTTCTTTACAAAATCCAATTTATATAATTTTGGTAATTCATTATACCCAAATATATCCAATCAACCATAACATTCAATATTCCAATATAACTCATCATAGAATATCAATATCCACAGCAGAGAATATTAAATAATTTAAATAAATGTTGAGGGGTCTAGTTGGATCCCTCCAACCTGTTTTCCCTGCCTCCACAAATATTAGCACAATATAAAATACAAATTCCAAAATATACCAAACTATAGCATATCAATCAATTCAACCATTCAACCATTATTTATATTTAATCATTTAAATTTAACTGAGTGAGATTAACTCACCTTTTCATTTTATTAGCATCCATTCCAATCCAGCATGGCCCTTCATGATTTTTAACCTTGTATTGCAGTTCATTAATATTTGTATTAACCGATCAATTAATTCCTAATACTTTGGTTTTAACTATTAATTTGGTTACAAATTTAATTTTTTCCCTTTAAATAAATATTTAAACTAATTGAAAAATCATTTACCATTAAATAACCTAATTAGCTAAGGCATTAGTTTTAGGCTAATTTCTCTTTAATAAAATATTTAACTAAAATAAACTTTCAGCACTGAATTGAATAAAATGGCCTCTTGTAAAAATAATAATTAAATAAGTTTTATTAAATAAAACTACCTTTATAATATGTATAAACTGCATTTAATATCTTTACTAGGATTAAATTTTTTTTTTATTTTCTACTGGCATATTAAAACTGAAATTGCATATCATTATATATTATTTATTTATTTTTCAACATTAACAAATTATATCTTCAAAACCTTACATATATTCATATATGTATTATTTTAAATTGATTCAAACTGAAAGGGATAACAAGTGATTACCTTACTACGAACGACAAACGCTATCTGAAATTGCCAGAACCAGCGAAAGTTAGGCCGACCAGACCGCCACATCCCTCGCCGACCTCACTGCAGCTTCCCTAAGCTCGCAGATGCCGTCACCGTCACGTGTGAGCTCAACTTCCACACCAAATTAAAGCTCGAACCCTCCACGAAAGGCGCAACCGTACCGCCTCACCGTGCTAGAGAGACCATCGCGCGACAAAAATCCATCGAGCTCTTCCAAACTCTGCCCGAAGGCACGCCTACCCTCGACAAAACCAACCACCACCCCCACTTCTCGATTTGATGGCCACAAACTTCTAAAACACCAACCCTAGCCGCGAACTGAGAAGGCCGGGCACATCATGACGTCACGCCTCCAATTCGTACGCTAAGGCGATTTGATTCTTCCCTTCGTCGCCATTATTTTGTCCGCAAAGGCTTCGATCGATTTGTTTTTATTTTTTTTATTTTACAAATTGGGGAAAAGAATTAGGTCTTTGAAGAGAAAGCCTTGCTTATTTATTCGGCTGTAGGTATAAAAAAAGCAAGAAGCGTGTTAGGAAAAGTGAATAGTAGGCTTGCTTCAGAAGACAAAGGAGAATAGGTCGGCAGAAGAAACGTAGGGCAACTGTGATTTGCTTTGTGACCTAATATATTATATTTAAATTAAAACAATAATTATTGTCTAGGCATTTTATCTCGTATGATTACACGATAATTCCGAAAGCTACGAAATTTGAAATCCAATAATAATATAATATTACGGATCCAATGGAACAGGTTTCGTTAAATTCCGAGACTGTGCCTCGGAAGGCTATTTTTAAATTCAATTTAAACTATAAAATTTTAAAACTGAACAAACCACTGTTAATTTCAATTTTATAACTTCTATTATCCTCAGTACTATCAATATAAAATTTTCAAGCCTTCAAATTAATTTTAATAGGATTAAAATTCTAGATTCAACATTTTACCCCACTTCAAATTATTTAATTCTATTATTTAATCATCAAATAAATTGTGATATTGGAATTCAAGTTAATATTTAACCTTTAAATATTTAAAATTAATTTAAATATTCCAAATTTAAATGCTTAAAAATTCCGGGTCGTCACATCATCGTCTTCCACCAGGAAGTTCTTTTGATATCTTTGTACATCTTGTTAACTCCTGGATGGATGCTGAATTTAGATTTGTGACATTCATCTAAAACTTCAATTTTTAGATCAGGGATGTCCGGGACACAAATCCTACCTTTCATCCTTATAACTCCATTATCATCAATCCCAAAACTGGAATTCTCACCCCGACATATTCTTCTACGAATTTCTCGAAGAAACTTGTCTTCTGTCTGCTATCTTGCAATCTTCTTAAGAAGAGTAGGAGCGGTAACAAGATATGTGAGAACAGCATGTCTTCCGCTCAAAGCATCGGCAACTACGTTGGCTTTTCCAAGCGTATATAGAATGTCTAAGTCATAAGATGCCAGAAATTCCAACCAACGTTGTTGTCGCAGATTTAAATATTTCTGGGTGAAGAGATATTTCAAAGATTTGTGGTCGGTGAATTATTCAAAATTTTCACCTAAATTAAAGAGAGTTCAATAAGTATATATGTTAAGTTAAGTTAAATTCGTAGATTGTTAAGAAAGCTGAAAAGATTCTTACCCAGAAGATAATGTCGCCATATTTTCAAAGCGAAGATAACAGCTAGAAGCTCCAAATCATGGATTGGGTAGTTTCTTTCATGAGGACGTAATTGGTGTTTGCGCCAAAATTGGTCACAAACACCCAATAGCCATTGAAAGCACCCGTTCGCAATTACAAGTCACAAATAATAAATTTGTAGATAACAAAAATGATGAACATTCAACAGAAACAGCAGAAAACAAGTAAGCGACACAGGTTTTATAGTGGTTCGGCGATCTTGCCTACGTCCACTTTGAAGTTTTCTTTCTTTATTAATGTTCTCTTGATGATTACAGTTGGTTACAGCAAGTTACAATTGATTATAGCTTTAAAACTTGAATACAACAGCGTCGATACAGCGTAGAATTGAATCCGGTAGAGTCTTGGCACTTCAGAACCCCCTCCCCTTTTCTGAATGACCTGGGGCTCTATTTATAGGTGTAGGAGGCTGATATTTCGCTTAAATTTAGGGAGACCACTTCTGGCACGTGAGGGGGCCCACATGCCCGGCCTCAGGAAATTTGGGCCCACTTTGGGATCGATTCGAACTCCCTTCGAATCGAATCATCTAATCGAGATGAAATTTGGGGTGGGCATTCTTTAACATGTCAGCAAACTCCTATAAAAATTTCATGGCATTTGGACTTGTAGATCTCGAGTTATGATCGATTCGATTTGCTATTCTCAAGCAGGTTGCTTGCTTCGACTCGATGCCGTTCGAATCGATGGGTTCGACTCGATGGTTCCACGCGCTTTCGTGATGACATGGTGTGCGTTCTTCGTGTCGATCCCCTTTTCACTCCGGTTTGACTGGGTCGACTCCATGATCTTCGCCACTTTGACTTAGTGGATCCGAGGGCTTTCAGGGATTCGAACAGAGGCTCGTTCGTATCGATCGTGGTATGCTCTGGCCAATCGATATGAAGCTGTTGTAGCAGGACCGATTCGTAGTGGAGTAACTTCATGGATTCGATTGACTTCATCTCGGTGGATTCGAACCAGGTAGATGCGAGGCTAATTCCTTTTTGACCGACGCGAACGCAATGGATACGAAGTCTAACAATACTTATGGATTCGAGTATATCTCCTGCTGATGGATACGAAGCACACTATCTGTTGATGGATGCGAAGTGAAGTCACCGATGGATTCGAAGGGCGGTTGTCTGACGGATTCGAACTATTGCTCGCTGATGGATGCGAACTAGATGGAGTCGAGCTGAGACATGAGGATGGGTACGAACCTCATAGATTTGAAGTACTCCAAGCCGATGGATATGAAGAGGAATGACTCCATGGATTCGAAGCACTACAACTTGATGGATACGAAGTAGCTTAGCTGGATGGATACGAACAGAACCCCTGTCTATGGATTCGAGCAAGGGTTATCTTCTCTATCTTGAATCGATCATAACTTGAGTGTACGAACTCGGATTGACTTGAGATTTGGAACGTTGGCTTTTATGGCTTTGCTTGTCATGTCCTATCAATTGTAGCCTGATCCAGGCTCGGACTAAATTCATCGATATCCATGGTGAAGCAAAGTACGACCAATCTTTGAGACGAACTGTCTTTTGTCTTCGATCAATCTTTTGGTATCATGGCTTTTCTAAAAAGGGGGATAACATTTGCCCCCCAAAATATGCCTTGCGGTAGGAAGGCGTGTTTTGTAATGCCATGAGCTGGATGTTTGTATCATGTTGATGTCCTGCAAAGGAATTTACAATTTTATGTGACCTCAAATGATGGCCGTTTGGGATCGAGATTTTTGAGATGAAGTGCGACCGTTCATGGTCAAGCACCTAACTTCAAATGACGATCGTTCGGGATCGAGCCATTTGAGGTGAAGTGCGATCATGTGTGGTCAAGTGGAGGACCTCAAATGACGACCGTTCGTGATCGAGCCATTTGAGGTGAGGTGAGTTGTGCCGTTCGGGGCGAGTTGTGCCGTTCAAGGCTAGTTGTGCCGTTCGAGGCGAGTTGTGACCGTTCGAGGTCGGGTGCCGTTCGAGGCGAATTGTGACCGTTCGAGGTCGGGTGCCGTTCGAGGCGAGAAAGTGAGCCCGGGAGGGCTTGGTATTATCGATGCCATGGTCACGTTCGGGTGAGTTACTGGATCGTTTGTGTGCCTATTGGAGGCGAATAAGTGTGCCCGAGGGGCTTGGTATTGTTGATGCCAGGTTCACGCTCGAGTGGGTCCCTGGATCGTTTGTCAGGGCGGTTTATCGCCATCTCAGAGCATGCCTAAGGACCGTTCGCGACCCCGTACATGTGTAAGTAGCTTAGCCATTTCAGAATTATCAGAACCAAATATCTATTCAACGGATGAGTTTTAAAATAGAAATGTCCAAACAAACCAAGTTTAAATGTACAAATCAAAATGAAACAAAAGCAAAGTAAGTATGTCAAAGTGTAAGTTCCCACTACGAAACGGTCAATGATCATTCAGAGCATGCCTGGGGATCGTTCGCGATCTCATACATGTGTAAATGATTTAATTGTGTTAGTAGGAAGCTTACGACTTGTCCATCGTTATTTCAATCAATTGATAATCATAGGTGTCCCAGTTCAGGGCCACCCCTGGCTGATGTAGACGGTGGTCGCTCTGGCTCCACCGCTGGAGCTCGCCTCCTCACGTATTGAAGCAGCATGCCATTCCTGATGTGCCCTTCTACCTCATCCTTTAGATGCCTACAGTCATTAGTTCTATGACCGTTCAATTCATGAAATACACAAAACTTATTTGATTTTCTTTCGTCAGAGGTTGGATCCCTTCGCATTGGTCTACGATACAGAACCTGCTCCTTGGTATCCTGATAAATTCGTTCCAAACTCTCATTCAGCTCTGAATAGGTGGTGAACCGTGCCTCTCTCCGCAGTCGCTTTGGCCCGTTACCACTATCCTCAGCCTTTCGTTTTCCTTTATCCTTGCCTGACTCCTTTTCGAGTAGCTTTTTGTCTTTAAGCGCATAAACTTTTATTCCCTCTCCTTCTTCTCTTTCTGCATTCGCATCCTCTAATCGTAAAAACTTTTCTACCTCATCGTAGAATTCCCCTAGATCCACAGCCGAATCTTTAGTTAAATTTTTTTGAACTCTGTGCCTTCAGCTACTCCGGACACAGCTGCCATCACAACCATAGATGGATCTGCTCGATCCACCGAAGCTGCTGCTGCATTAAATCGCGTTAGATAACTCCTCAAAGTCTCTCCGGTTTTCTTCTTTAGGGTTGCCAAAGTCATCACATTCTTAGGTCTTGTAATATGAACCCTGAATTGCCTCATAAATCTTTCAGTTAAATCATTCCATGTTCCGATAGATCCACTCTCTAGTTGTCTAAACCATAACGCTGCAATATCCGCCAAGTAAAATGGAAAGCACCTGGCCATAACCTCCTCTGATGCCCCCAGCACTTCCATATGCATCATATACTTTGTCAGATGACCGTGGGGTCCGTTCTCCCGTTATACATATCCAACGATGGTAACTTGAAATCCGGTTGGTTCCTAGCTCGTCTGATTACTGGAGTAAAAGGACTCCTATTAACATCCTCCAAATCTTTGTTTACCAAACCGCCTCTCATAGCTCTTCTAACTATCTCTGCCAATCTGTCATTGTCTCTGAGATGCAATCTTCGTTCACCACTTTCAACCTGCCCCCCGAGTTCACGAGGGGACTCCGGGATCTGCCCCCTTGACTGGGCGTTCACTCCTCTGCTACTCCCAGGTTGCGCAGATGCTCCTCTCTCTCTCTCTGAGACTGGATCAACATTCTCCATGTGCGTGCCCCCTAATCCGGATGCTACGCCCGATGGTACTGCTTCGTTCTGAACTCCATCCGCTTCTCTATTCTGTGCTCCAAGTTGTCCTATCTGTTGAAACAAACTCTGGATTAACTCCTCCTGTTTCTTCATCATTGTCTCCATCTCGTCCCTAGTGATGAAGATCGACGCTTGATTCGCTCCTGAAGAAGCCTCTTAACTCCCTTGGTGTTCACTTCTCCCTAGACTTTGTTTCTTACTTGTTGGTCTCGTCATGGTTATTAGATCTAAATTCTTAAGTCTTCAAATTCAACTTATCCTGAATCAGCTTTTCTCAGTGAAAGCACCAAAATGTTCGCGTCAAAATTGGTCACAAACACCCAATAGCCGTTGAAAGCACCCATTCGCAATTACAAGTCACAAATATTAAATTTGTAGATAACAAAAATGATGAACATTCAACAGAAACAACAGAAAACAAGTAAGCGACACAAATTTTATAGTGGTTCGGCGATCTTGCCAACGTCCACTTTGAAGTTTTCTTTCTTTATTGATGTTCTCTTAATGATTACAGTTGGTTACTGCAAGTTACAATTGATTATAGCTTTAAAACTTGAATGTAGTAGCGTCGATACGGCGTAGAATTGAATCCGGTAGAGTCTTGGCACTTCAGAACCCCCTCCCCTTTTTGAATGACTTGAGGCTCCATTTATAGGTGTAGGAGGCTGATATTTCGCCTAAATTTAGGGAGACCACTTCTGGCACGTGAGGGGGCCCACATGCCCGGCCCTAGGAAATTTGGGCCCACTTTGGTATCGATTCGAACTCCTTTCGAATCGATCAAGAAATAATCCAATCGAGATGAAATTTAGGGTGGACATTCTTCAACATGTAAGCAAACTCCTACAAAAATTTCATGGCATTTGAACTTGTAGATCTCGAGTTATGATCGATTCGAATTGCTACTCTCGAGCAGGTTGCTTGCTTCGACTCGATGCCATTCGAATCGATGGGTTCGACTCGATGGTTCCACACGCTTTCGTGATGACGTGGTGTGCGTTCTTCCCGTCGATCCCCTTTTCACTCTTGTTTGACTGGGTCGACTCCATGATATTCGCCACTTTGACTTAGCGGATCTGAGGGCTTTCAGGGATTCGAATAGAGGCTCGTTCGTATCGATCGTGGTATGCTCTGGCCAATCGATATGAAGCTGTTGTAGTAGGATCGATTCGAAGTGGAGTAACTTCATGGATTTGAAGGACTTCATCTCGATGGATTCGAACCAGGTTAGACGCGAGGCTAATTCCTTTTTGACCGACGCGAATGCAATGGATACGAAGTCTAACAATACTTATAGATTCGAGTATATCTCCTGCTGATGGATACGGAGCACGCTATCTATTGATGGATGCGAAGTGAAGTCACCGATGGATTCGAAGGGCGGTTATCTGACGGATTCGAACTATTGCTCGCTGATGGATGCGAACTAGATGGAGTCGAGCTGAGACATGAGGATGGGTACGAACCTCATGGATTCGAAGTACTCCAAGCCGATGGATACGAAGAGGAATAACTCCGTGGATTCGAAGCACTACAACTTGATGGATACGAAGTAGCTTAGCTGGATGGATACGAACAGAACCCCTGTCTATGGATTCGAACAAGGGTTATCTTCTCTATCTTGAATCGATCATTACTTGAGTGTACGAACTCGGATTGACTTGAGATTTGGAACGTTGGCTTTTATGGCTTTGCTTGTCATATCCTATCAATTATAGCCTGATCCGGGCTCGGACAAAATTCATCGATATCCATGGTGAAGCAAAGTACGACCAATCTTTGAGACGAACTGTCTTTTGCCTTCGATCAATCTTTTGGTATCACGGCTTCGCCAAAAAGCAGGATAACAATTGGCTACTCGCATAGGCAATTACCTTCCCGTTCTGCATTAATACCGCACCCAAGCCATCACCACAAGCATCGGTATAAACAGACAATCCCTGGTTCCCATTAATAATAGCGAGAAGAGGAGCGGTGGTTAATCTCTTCTTCAACTCCTAAAAAGCTTCTTCACATTACGGAGTCCAATTGAATTTTGCATTCTTCATTGTTAGATTAATCAACAGACTAGCTATCTTATAAAAGTCCTGAACGAACTTTCGATAATAACCTGCAAAACCCAAAAAGCTTCGAACTTCTTTTGGTGTAGTAGGTTTTCTCCAATCAAGAATAGAAGAAATTTTGCTAGGATCAACAGATATCCCTTGTTCGTTAACAATATGGCCGAGAAATTTAACTTCTTTGACCCAAAAATGGCATTTGGAAAATTTTGCAAATAGAATATTTCTCCACAATGTCTCCAAAACGATTCTAAGATGCTCTACATGCTCCTCTTCGGTCTTGAAATAGACCAAAATATCATCAATAAACACAAGCACAAATTTATTCAATACTTCCCGGAGCACACGAATCATAAGATCTACGAAGTATGCTGGAGCATTAGTTAGCTCGAAAGGCATGACTAACCATTCGTAGAACATATTAGGACCCCTGAAAGCGGTCAAATGAACACAATCCTCGGCGATTCATAGTTGATGGAACCCCTGGGCTAGATCCATCTTCGAAAAGAAATGAGCGTCGTGCAATTGATCAAATAGATCATCAATTCTAGGTAGAGGAAATTTATTCTTGAGAGACAACTTATTGAGATCGGAGGTAATCCATATACAATCTCAAAGATCCGTCCGATTTAGCAACAAACGCGATGGCTGAACCACATTCAGAAACACTAGGACGAATTAACGCTTTATTTAGCAAATCATTGGTTTGCTTGACTAATTCAACCCTTTCCATGGGTGCCATCCTACGACTTGCATGAACGACAGGACGAGCATTGGGTACTAGGTCAATTATGAACTCTATTTCTCGTGGAGGAAAAGATTTCACTTCTTCAAACACATGTGAAAAATCTCTAACAATGGGTATAGACTCTAGACTAGATTTGGGATAACCCAAATTATACATCAACCCTTCTCTTTTAGGACTAGGGTCCTCACAAGAAATCTCAATAGGATCTCCAAATTCGGTTTTGATTGAAATCAATCGATTATTGCAATCCAATTTGGCTTCATATTTTGCTAGCCAATCCATTCCGTGTAGACTTCAAACTCGTTAAAATCAAGGACAAAGAGAACGATAGGGAATTGGTAACAAGAATATGAGATAGGAACGTCTCTACATCGAAGACAAAGGTTCGCAGGACCTCCAACTTGGATTCTTTACGCATATAGGCTCATCAACAAAATCAGGTTCAAGATTCAATTCATTTATAGCTTGTTGAGAGATAAAACTATGCGTAGCGCCCGTGTCAAACAGAACTCTAACAATGCCATCATAAATAGTGGTGTTACCTTCCAGAACTCCTTTCCCATTTTCTGCTTTGTAAGATGCAGGTTTTGTTGAATATGCACTTATATGATTTTTGTTTGATGATAATAAACATATATAAATTCGTTTAAATGTATTTGTTAATGTACTATTTTATTTTTCATAGATTAAATAAATATTTGCTGAATAAAATAAATAACACTGAATTTGAATTCAAACGAATATTTTATTCAAATTAATATTTATTACAATTTTTGATAGTACAACTTCAAGATCTCACTATAAATATACATTATCTATTACAATACATTTCTGATTACATCACAATTCATTTTTACATTTTCACCTCACTACATATCACTCACACTCATATTAATCTTCAACTTCATTCTAGTTTGAATTCAACATCTGAACAATCTGCAAAAATATTCACTAACGCAGTAAAATTGAAAATAAAATATTTTTGCAATATAAAATAAAAGATGGATTTTGAAAATATTATTTGCCTCAGTTATTTGGGTTGTTCGTCATCATTTAAATTTGAATTCATCACACACGAACAATGTGACATGCACAGTGTATCACTATACATGCCACAAGGCCGTGCACACCGATATACACTTGATAATACAACAGGGACAGGTGAGCACAAGGTCAAACCCAAATAAAAAGACGGGTTCAACTCAGGTGCAACATAAATAAAATCTCGACTTCAGCATAAGTTCAAACCCAAATAAAAAGACGGGTTTAAATTCAGGTGCAACATTAGTAAAATCTTGACTTCAGCACAAGGTCAAACCCGAGTTGTGAAACTGGATTCAACTCAAGTGTAATGCACAGTCCATACAAAATCAACAGTGCATCAAAGCAAACTCAAGTAGACAGTAGCATATACTACAGGGATGAACACACCAGAATGGAATGCACAGGTCAGAGATGCAACAATGGAACCAACACAAAAGTTCACAATGCAACATGATCAACTCAACTCGACTAACAGTAAATAGTGTACAACATCAACGCCAAACTACAAGCTGCAGTAACTCAAGCAAGTGCACAAACTAAACCAACATGAATGAAGATACAGTGAAGCATGTACATGGGTAAAGAGCACAATCAAACTGCAACAAGGCAACAAGGAATGGCTAGAACCAAGGCAAGACCAAGCTGCGGTATACAAGTGACACAATGCAAATTAAAACAGAGAATACAATATGAAGACCAGAAGTACAAAATGACCAAGCTGCTGCATATCAGTGGTGCAGACGATCAAGTGGTCATATACAGACTTTAAACTTACAAGCATGGTCGTGCATGCTACAACTACATGAAGACCAGGCCACAAAAGAACATAACTGAAGTCAACATGATCGAATGCAACAGTGAACAGTGCAGCATCAGGTCGGGCACGAAGGAATGTGAAAGAATAGAATCACTTACATATATACAACATTTTTTTATGTACCAATATACTATGCACAAGTAACCAAAGCAAACAGAGGTGGCAATATGAACAACTACAACAGGTCAAGGATGTGTACTAAAATTTAAACCAACAAAATGCATTATGAATAGTATAGGCCTAGAACCAGACCAGGTAGTGCAAGTTACAAGCCCAAATGACAACAAAACAACTACAAACTACTTATAACAGTGCACCACTGATCATGAATGCATACATATTCAAGTTGAAGCCGTGTAAGTCCAGAATGACACAAATACAGGCAGTGAAGAATCTAATGTCAAGGCTACGGAGGTACAAGAAAATTCACGAAACCAAAAATTCACGTAATCAAAAGACCAAGCCGAAGTCAAAGCATGAAAAAGTCAGAACATTGAGAATAAAGGTATCGAACCAAGCCAAAATCAATACCGTATGATTCAAGTAAATAGAATAAGTCAGAATCAATCTCAAACATTCAAGCACCATCAAGTGGCCGAGATGAATAATTGATAAATTCAAATAGAGAATTGTACGAACGCAAATCTAGGGTTACAAACCCTATATAAACAATCATCATCGGCAATCTCAAAACCATCGAGTTCAAGTACAAATACACAAAAGCACAAAAGCATAAAATTGCATACCGAAGCATGGAGACGAACTCGATCCAAATTGAAGAACCATGAGCAAATCAAAGAGCATCGAAGTCTACTATTGAATAGTATCAAAGGTCGGTGCTTCAATTTGCAAGAACCCTAGTTTGGATCGAAAGGACGAAAAACCCTAATTTAGCTTCAAAGAGGAACGGCCTCCATCTCCAAATAAACAAACGAAGAAAATAAAAGAGGCGGGCTAAAATATAAAAGCGGCCGGCATTTTTAATAAGGGCTTTAAATTTAAAATTAGGGTTGTTTGTTTCAAATTGTTTTTAATTTGCATCTTTATTTTTAAACCGTTTAAATTTCTAGTCGTGTGACTAGGGGACAAGCTACGTGGCGTAGCTTGAGAATTCGCAACTCAGTGGCTGAGTTGTGGCAGGGTTTTGAGCATAGATTTGATTTAGTCGATAACGGGTGTCGCGAGTTTACGTGTGTAAGCGAGGGACTATCTAATTTCTAGTAGAAACCTTGGGGCAGCACGTAGGCAGGGTTTTGCCGAAGCTGGGTAAATTTTGTGTCGTTCTATTTCAGCATTTATTTTTCTGCTATTATCTGTGCTGCCATTGTTCTGTGATCTGTGTTGAAATTATTTTATAAGCTTCCGCGATTAATTTCTATAATTTATGCCATCACCCTATTCACCCCACTCTAGGGTGAAATCGATCCTACAAGTGGTATCTGAGCTACGAACAAAAGCCGTTTTTGTTTAAAAATTTGATTTTACAAAAACCAATTTTTGTTTTAAAATTTGAATTTTTAAAATGGCTTCTTTTAATACTTCTTTTGCTGAGGGTCAATCCATAGTTAGACCACCAATGTTCAATGGTGAATATGCTTATTGGAAAAATAAGTTGGAAATCTTTCTGAAAACCATTGACGCTTGGAATATTGTTGAGACAGGTTATAGAACACCGACTATAACTGTAGATAATCAGGAAGTAGATAAACCAAAGGAACAATGGACAGAACTAGAAAATAAATTACAAAATACTAATGCTAAAGCTATGAATTCTATTATCTGTTCATTGGATCAATTTGAATTTAATCGTGTCTCACATTGTCTAACTGCGCAGGAAATATGGCGCACATTAGAAATGACTCACGAAGGAACATCTCAAGTCAAAGAATCTCGCCTTGCCATGCTAAGAAGCAAATACGAGAACTTCACAATGGCGAAGGAAGAAAATGTTAAAGAGATGCATGGACGACTTTCCAATATCGTATATAAATCAAAAGCTCTTGGAAAATCATACACGGAGTTGGAGATAGTCCGAAAAATCCTCAGAGTCCTTCCACGAAAATTTGAAGCAAAGGCGACTGCCATTCAAGAATCGAAAGACTTAAAACAAATGAAAGTTGAAGAACTCATCGGAAATCTCACCACTTATGAGCTAGAAATGAAATTCAAGGAAGAGCGTGAAGGAGGAGATACTCGAAAGAAATCAATAGCGCTCAAAGGAACAATCGAAAGTGATGATGATAACGATGATGATGATGGAGCAGTAGAGCTGGCGCTACTAATAAAGAAATTTAAAAGGTAGAATCGCAAATACGGAAATCCAGCTCGAAATCAGGAATTGAAAAGCAGAATAGGTAAAGCACTGGACTACTCAGAAGAACAAAAGATTATTTGTTATAATTGCAACAAATCCGGTCATATCAATCCCGATTGTCCACAAATTAAAATCAGCCATGGAAAGAAACAGAAAAAGAAAAGTTTTGCAGCCACTTGGGATGAAATAGACGAGGATGATCAAAGCACTGGCAGTGAAAGCGAAAAGGCAGAATTGTGTCTTCGAGGTGATACAACTGACAGTGAAGATGACGAGCCAAGTGAGGTATCAAAACTTACCATTCTGAGTTGCTTATATATTTTCATGAAGTAAACGGCTGTTTTGAACGACTTAGGGAAAAATACGCTAAACTTGAATCACAAAAAGAAACTTTGATAGATTTAAATAAACAACTTGACCAACTAGTTAAAACCTATCAAAGTAGGATCCCTAAGTGTGATAAGTGTCCAACATTCGAAGAAGAAATTAAAAAATCAGAAATTAAAGTGAAATCACTTGATAATGAAATTCGGATTTTAAAAGAGAATGAAAATACTAGAAGAGAGAATTCTATTAAAAAGTGCACACAATTGTTAAACGAAAGTGAGTCTCTCAAAACACATGTCCAACAATTGTCAGCGACTTTAGATAAATTTTCAAAAAGTAAAAAATCGTTGAATATGCTATTAGGAAAGCAAACTGTTAATACGGTTAGAAAAGGACTTGGATATAATCAATCTAAAATTGTTGAAAACAAGATTAATCAAGAAAATTCAATGTGCACAATTTGTAGAAAATATGGACACAATCACAATAATTGTTGGTATAGACCCAAACATGTGAAAACTATACCGATTTGGGTTCCAAAAGGCACAAATATAAAAACTCTCAAAGTTAAACAAATTTGGGTGCCGAAGGGAACAATTATAAATAGTTTTGGGTCTTCACAAAATTATTTTTCTAAATATTCTGCTACTAACAACCATGGACCTATACAAACAAATAGGTCACATAAATCTTTTCTCGTGTAGGTGTGGTGGCAGGCTAAGGAACAACAACAGTGTTCTCTGGATTTTGGCTGTTCCAAAAACACAACGGGCGACAAAACAAAGTTCCTTAGCCTAGTATAAAGGTGACAGAATCACAATGGACAACAACGAAATAATATCGTAAAGGTAAAACAGGTAAATGTATATTTACGATATATTAAATGTGATAATCTACACCATATTTTGAATGAAAATCAGCCAATATTAAGATGATGAAAAGATTGTGATTTTGATTCTGACTTATTCAAAATAGTTGGCCAATTATATTCTTATGCCAAAAATACTATAAAATTCTCTAGATTCTTTGAATTACTTCATATATATCAGTTTGGATTAAAAATAGTGTTTTGTTGGATGATAATACATTTGGTTATAATACGACTAAATTTTTATTCACGGTTTTTAATTATTTACACGGCTTCATTTCAAATTCAAAAGAATGTCATTTAAAATTCTGTTAAAATTGAGTTTGAAATTTTTGGTGCATACTTCATGGTTTGGTCAATCAAATTCAATTAATGATAATTTTGAGTGAAAAAGAAATTCAGATGCAGATTACACTGGTAATCTAGTTGATAGAAAAATTACTGGTTGAACGTGATTTTTGAGACATTGAGTACTGCATCGTTTTTCAAAGAAAATATCTGCATATACTTCATTTCAAATATTTTTCAAATAGCAGAAAATTTTCTTATAAAACCCACTCGAGAAAATCATTTTTGACCATATTTTCAGATTAGTCATCTTGAAAAATTGGTTTCATAATTATTTTTGAATTTGTTTTTAAATGACTATTTTGACTAATCTGACTCCCTAATGATTATTGAAAAGACAAATAGTGATTGAAAAAGTGATGAGTGTTGATATTGATTATATATTATAACTCGAGAAAGTATAATTAGAAAATTTCTTTAGAAATTTAAACGAGTTATGAAACTTTTTGTTGGTAAAAATTTCATGACCATCTCTATCTCTATCATATTTCTAACAACCATCACTCATCAAAATTCTATATAGTTTGTCGATATGTGGTACTTTAAACAGGAATCGTTTATTTTTCATTTTCACATTTTTTTGAAAACAAGAATAAATAAATAAATAAATACCAAAGTATTCACTCTCATTTAAAAGTCCTCACGGTTATGCATGGGTGAATTACTTGGAATTTGTTATTTGCTTCCATGCTCATTTAAAAGTCCTCGTGGTTATGCATGTATGGAATGCATATCAAAAGTTGATTTTTAAAATAAACAAGTTGATTCTAATCCCATTTAAAAGTCCTCACGGTTATGCGTGGTTAGAAGATACTTGAATTCATTTTTTTTAAAAATAAAATTGGAATACTACTAATCTCATTTAAAAGTCCTAACGGTTGTGCATGGTTAGTAGATATTCAAATTCCTGATATAAATATACCATAAATAGACACAACTGTATGGTTTTATATGATGACATCATTCCTATCATTCTAAAACTGGAATATGTGCCTAACAAAATATTTATGATTTTTGTTCGATTTTTTATTGAAATTTAATATTTATATTCGATTGAGTTTTAATATTGGATTAATATCGATCATTTTATCTCTATTTTCTCTAACACTATCATTCTTTTGCTGATAACAAAAGGGGGAGAGAAAAGTTAAGATTTTGTCAAATACAATCAAGCAAAGGTCAAATATTTTCCATATACATCTAGGCTCATTTGCATATTATTTAATTGTATGCATATTTGTAGGGGGAGCTTTGTGTAGAGAGGAAGCATTTAAATAGGGGGAGCAAATTAGAGCATATCAATGATCAAATACATTTAACATATTCAAAATCTTAAATATATGTTTGTTATCATCAAAAGGGGGAGATTATTGAATATACGCTTATATGATTTTTGTTTGATGATAATTAACATATATACATTCGTTTAAATGTATTTTTTAATGTACTATTTTATTTTTCATAGATTAAATAAATATTTGCTGAATAAAATAAATAACACTGAATTTGAATTCAAACGGATATTTTATTCAAATAAATATTTATTACAATTTTTGACAGTACAACTTCAAGCTCTCACTATAAATATACATTTTCTATTACAATACATTTCTGATTACATCACAATTAATTTTTACATTTCCACCTCACTATATATCACTCACACTCGTATTAATCATCAACTTCATTCCAGTTTGAATCCAGCATCTGAACAATCTGCAAAAATATTCACTAACGCAGTAAAATTGAAAATAAAATATTTTTGCAATATAAAATAAAAGATGGATTTTGAAAATATTATTTGCCTCAGTTATATGGGTTGTTCATCATCATTTAAATTTGAATTCATCACACACGAACAATGTGACATGCACAGTGTATCACTGTACATGCCACAAGGCCGTGCACACCGATTACACTTGATAATGCTACAGGGACAGGTGAGCACAAGGTCAAACCCAAATAAAAAGACTGGTTCAAATCAGGTGCAACATAAATAAAATCTCGACTTCAGCACAAGGTCAAACCCAAATAAAAATACGAGTTCAACTCAGGTGCAACATAAATAAAATCTCGACTTCAGCACAAGGTCAAACCCTAGTTGTGAAACTGGATTCAACTCAAGTGTAACGCACAGTCTACACAAAATCAACAGTGCATCAAAGCAAACTCAAGTAGACAGTAGCATATACTACAGGGATGAACACACGAGAAGGAATGCACAGGTCAGAGATGCAACAATGGAACCAACACAAAAGTTCACAATGCAACATGATCAATTCAACTCGACTAACAGTAAACAGTGTACAACATCAAAGCCAAACTACAAGCTGCAGTAACTCAAGCAAGTGCACAAACTAAACCAACATGAATGAAGATACGGTGAAGTATGTACACGGGTAAACAACACAATCAAACTGCAACAAGGCAACAAGGAATGGCTAGAACCAAGGCAAGACCAAGCTGCAGTATACAAGTGACACAATGCAAATTAAAACAGAGAATACAATATGAAGACCAGAAGTACAAAATGACCAAGTTGCTGCATATCAGTGGTGCAGACGATCAAGTGGTCATATACAGACTTTAAACTTACAAGCATGGTCGTGCATGCTACAACTACATGAAGACCAGGCCACACAAGAACATAACTGAAGTCAACATGATCGAATGCAACAGTGAACAGTGCAGCATCAGGTCGGGCACGAAGGAATGTGAAAGAATAGAATCACTTACATATATACAAAAAAAAAATTATGTACCAATATACTATGCACAAGTAACCAAAGCAAACAGAGGTGGCAATACGAACAACTACAACAGGTCAAGGATGTGTACTAAAATTTAAACCAACAAAATGCATTATGAATAGTATAGGCCGAGAACCAGACCAGGTAGTGCAAGTTACAAGCCCATATGACAACACAACAACTACAAACTACTCATAACAGTGCACCTCTGATCATGAATGCAGACATATTCAAGTTGAAGCCGTGTAAGTCCAGAATGACACAAATACAGGCAGTGAAGAATCTCAAGTCAAGGCCGCAGAGGTACAAGAAAATTCACGAAACCAAAAATTCATGTAATCAAAAGACCAAGCCGAAGTCAAAGTATGAAAAAGTCAGAACCTTGAGAATAAAGGTATCGAACCAAGCCAAAATCAATACCTTATGATTCAAGTAAATAGAATAAGTCAGAATCAATCTCAAACATTCAAGCATCATCAAGTGGCCGAGATGAATAATTGATAAATTCAAATAGAGAATTGTACGAACGCAAATCTAGGGTTACAAACCCTATATAAACAATCATCATCGGCAATCTCAAAACCATCGATTTCAAGTACAAATACACAAAAGCACAAAATTACATACCCGAAGCAAGGAGACAAACTCGATCCAAATTGAAGAACCATGAGCAAATCAAAGAGCATCGAAGTCTACTATTGAACAGTATCAAAGGTCGGTGCTTCAATTTGCAAGAACCCTAGTTTGGATCGAAAGGACGAAAGCCCTAATTTAGCTTCAAAGAGGAACTGCCGCCATCTCCAAATAAACAAACGAAGAAAATAAAAGGGACGGGCTAAAATATAAAAGGGGATGGCATTTTTAATAAGGGCTTTAAATTAAAATTAGGGTTGTTTGTTTTAAATTGTTTTTAATTTGCATCTTTATTTTAAAACCGTTTAAATTTCTAGTCGTGTGACTAGGGGACAAGCTACGTGGCGTAGCTTGAGAATTCGCAACTCAGTGGCTGAGTTGTGGCAGGGTTTTGAGCGTAGAGTTAGATTTAGTCGATAGAGGGTGTCGCGAGTTTACATGTGTAAGCGAGGGACTATCTAATTTCTAGTAGAAACCTTGGGGGCAGCACGTAGGCAGGGTTTTGCCGAAGCTGGGTAAATTTTGTGTCGTTCTATTTCTGCATTTATTATTCTGCTATTATCTGTGCTGCTATTGTTCTGTGATCTGTGTTGAAATTATTTTATAAGCTTCCGCGATTAATTTCTATAATTCATACCATCACCCTATTCACCCCCCTCTGGGGTGAAATCGATCCTACTGGTTTATCGTTGACTGTGTACACCTTGGCTATCTGAGCTTACTTCATGGTTGGGCAGTCTTTAACCTTATGTCCCAATTTCCGACAATAATAACATTTCTTGGGCTTCGCTTGAATGGGTTGATCTCTCTTTGGCTTCTTGCAGCTATTTGAGCAGTGGCCTTTCTCTAGACAATTGAAGAAATTGACATTCCCTACCGAGCTTCCCTGGTTGCTCTTCTTCTTCTCCTTACCCTGCCATGGTTTCTTGCCTCCAACTTTCCTCTTCTTCTAATTTTAATTGCTCGAATTTCCTTTCTCCACCGGGGCTTCTTGCATGTCAAGTGTAGCATATCTGCACCCCATATCAATCAAATCTGAAAAGGATTGTTTGACATGGCTAGTCATCCTTTCGTGGAACTTCTTATTCATCCCACGAATGAACTTTTCATTCTTCTTTAAAGGTGTATTCACCAATTCTGGAACGAAACGAGACAATTCATTGAATTTGTGTAGATACTCCTCGAATGACAAACTCCCTTGCTTAAGTCCGTGAATTCCCGGTACATTCGAGAAATCCCAGCTGATGGCATATAGCGCTTCTCAAATACTTCTTTGAATCTCTCCCAAATAAACTCTTCTTCTGGCTCATCAATAGTGACTGTGTCCCACCATGCTAAGGCTTCTTCTTGAAGTTGCCAAGAATCTATGAGTGGCATCTGGTCATCTTGCAGCTTTAGCCCTTTAAAGATTCTTTCACATGATCTGATTCATGCTTGGGCCTTAACAATCGACGCCTTGCCGGTGAACAGCTTACCACCAAGCCTTGAGAAACTCTTATATAAATCAGCCAGATTCGGTTGATGCTGAGTAGATAAAGCTGCTTATGCTGTTGAGGGAACTTGGCTAGGTGTTGTGGCATTTCCTCGCCTCCCAACTCTTCCTCTTTGTCCACTCATCCTTACTATTTGTAATTAGTAGGAAAATTGGTTTAGATATTCGGACGAGATATCTTAAGGAATAACAGTAGTTAAAGGAAATAGACTAAGAAAATTTGGAGTTCGGGTCTCGGTTAAACTCATTCTAGGGTATACTTCACCCTATACTCTGTAGCTAAAGTTCTTACTCAACCTTTAGCTCTGATATCACATGTTGCGACCCTTTCTTCGAGTCTTCTCCCCCAAAACCCCATGTTGCACTTCGAGTCAAGAATCAGAATCATCCCCAAAATAACAACCGTTGATACAAGGAACCGTGTGCGCGTTGCACACCGTCCCGGTTATCACCGGTCGAAGCTTCTACCATCGTCAGGTCGACGACTAAGTTCTCGACCCATCGAGTCACCCCAAAGCATGAACCATATCCTCTCAGTCTGCCCATCACTCCTTTGAATCCAATGTTCGAAAATTGGCATCAAATACCTCACTTGTACTCGACTGTCGAAGATTTAAACATCGAACTCCAGTCGGATGGAGCTTATAACAAAATTAGATGAGCATAAAACAACGGAAAAAAAATGAATATCATGCATTACATCATAGATACAACATCATCATAATAACCATTACAATATCAGAGTATTCTTATACATATATCACAACTTTAAATTAAACATCACAATAGAACAACGAGTGATCATATGCCAAAAAGTCTTCAAGGAAATAGAGTGATAGAGAACCTCCAAAACTAAGCACTTTGAGATCCAAAAGATTTTAAAAATATCTCTAAGACAAAAGCCTCCAAAAACCGATAGCTTCCAAACCAAAAAAAAACTTCAAAATACAGCTAGCACCAAAACACGGAAAACTGCTACTAGGCTGCCCGTGTGGAAATTATGGGCACCCAGAGTTTAGGAAGAAACAATAAACTCCAGGTCAGTCATGGGACTGATATGAGTAAACAAAAAACAGTTGCCTTTAAACAAAACATGATTTATAAAAGAAAATCCGGTATGCTTTTGAAAAATGAAACTACCATAAGATTCCCCACCACACACACAATGCAATCGCCGAATTGGAGGAGATTTCTTCTTATGATAGTCAAATATGCTTGATACGGGAAAAATTCTTTGGTATTATAACTAGTGCATAGTGTAGTAAAACATTTCGAAAGTATAATATTAATCTTAGTCAGCATACAACCATTATTGTATGCCTTCTATAGCTACCATCTAAACAGTGGGGTGCCGCCATAAGTAAATGGCAGGACATACAACTAAAACCGTACCGGGTTCGTATTGGGGATTGGATTTCCAAGAAATGGTCAGGCTAAGGAACTTCCTACTGCCACATGGGTACGCCTCTAGAGGGACGTCCCGAGAACCTACTCGGCTTTCTATCAACACAAGGCCGAGTTACCTCTGTAACTAGGTAACTACTACTCGAGTATGCCACCCCCCGGTTGTTTGCGACCTTTATCCGAGGGCCCTCTACCACAAAGCAACAACCACACAGTAAATGAGATTGCAGCAACCGCATAGGTAAAGTATCTGGGCTCTATACCATGATACCAACTTTTTCCAGAAGGAAATGGCATACCCTAAAGGGTGCGACCCTCATAACCTTGCCGCATCTTTCCTCTTTCGACCATTTCCGGGGTGTGAGGTCCGATGAGGTCTCATCCACAAAGATACGCTTTACATGAAAGCCATGCTTTGATCATAAATGATCAACAAATGATCATCAACACACAGCAGCACTTAGCATGCCACACTACCAAATTGGGATTATATCGCTGATAACCTTCAACTACATAACCTTTGAGCTCGTACATCTCGGAGAAGTGTGTTAAGCTAAGAGAATAAATTCTCCGCCACCAACAGATATGTATTTGAAAGAAATCTTCTTTATATCTCAAAGTGTAATGTCAGGCATACAACCATACAAGTCTATTATGGGTTCGAACAGAACCGAAGGCACTTCGTCCAATAAAGGAAGAAGCCCTTGCAAATCCCGGTATCCACAATTCTGATCGGACTCCCCATCCCATGTGGAGATCCCTATACCGGAGCAACTTAGTGCAGAGACTTTCGATAGGTTATTCTATCGTTTTCGAAGAAGCCCGGTCTTCACCACTGTCTTCAAAAGCTATTCATTTCGTCGGATCACTATTTGGAATGAGTTATATGACACAAAGGTACTCTTCCGGCTAATCCGAATAGTGAGCGCTCAATTTTAAAACACGTGGATGTATCAATCATAAAGATTCACATTCAGGGTTCGATGTGGGTTTCAAATAACTAACTGAAATCCGACTCCTTGTCGCATCGAAGTTTAAATGCCGTTTTACGGGCAAAAGGGTTTTCACAGAAACAAATCGCGAATCACAATTCAGCACAAATCAATTCACATCACACAGTATCTTAGTCACAATAGAAATATCATCCAGTACACCATATTTGGTAATAGTTACTCATCTTCAATTAAGATTAATGTGATTTATATGAATTAACCACATAATTATTTTTATTAATTATTTAAATCAATGATTAATTTTACTTAACTAGGAATTAATTAAATCTTAATTAACTTTATTAATTAATTATTCTTTAATTAATTATCTTGATTAAATAAATTCTCAATTGTTAATGAATTAAATTTTAATTACTTTTATTGATTAATTATTCCTTAATTAATTAGTTATCAATTACAAGGTAGTTACAAATCATTAATTGCTTAATCATTGTTTAATCATTATAAATAAATTTGTTTAGTTTAACACTTTGAATATTTGATTTACTCCTCAATTTTTATTAAGTTAAATGTAAAACAATTTTATTTAAAAATATAAATTTGAAATACCCTTATACTTCATTAATTTCAAATAATCATTTCGCTACCATTTACTTCACCTTCCATTAATAAACTATCATTGTTTTATAAAGAATGGATTTAGAAGATTGTATAAACTTATGTTTTCAAAAAAAATTCAAAACTGGAACTTGTTGTTATCATCATCTAACCCGAGGCTGTCTCGAGTCATCCCTGAGAAAGAATGCCCCCTCCTCCGAGTTTTTACCCAGATCGGCTCGAGTAAAATTTTCCAACTAAACATTTGTTTAAGTTTAGAAACGACCCGGTGCAAGCCAAACGACACGCCCTCTCTTCGAGTCTTCTGCCCCAAAACCCCATGTTGTACTTCGAGCCAAGAATCAAAATCATCCCCCCTAAAAAAACAACTGCTGATACAAGAAATCATTTTCATGTTGCACACCGTCCCGGTCATCACTTGTCGAAGCTTCGACCATCGTCAGGTCGACAACTAAGTTATCGACCCAACGAGCCACCCCAAAGCACGAATCATCGCCTCGATCGAAAACGAACTCCACGACCCGTACTTCATCAAAAACCATCACCAGAAAATGGCCTCGACCCACCTCCTCTGGCGATCAGAGGTCACCAAAACTCGACCGAAGCTTCGCTATCCTACGATGCCGCGATTGCCACTGGTGTCATGAAGTCCGATCACCTAACGACGACGCAGCACCATCTTTTGCAATTGCGAGAAGAAATGGGTTCTTAACCCTAATCCGATCTCGAACCAAAAATATAAAGATTTATAAATTCAACTTGTATTTTTCTGAGGATTTCAAACCCTCAAGCTAGCTGTGATGACGAACTCGAGGCCCGTAAACGCTTAGTTCATCAGAATTTGATATAATTTCACTTTTCTGATCAACCACCATTTCTCAGTAAAAACTTTATGAAAAATTTAGATTTTACTTTCTAAAATCATTATTTTCAGTGGTGATTCACATAAAATTACTGGAATTAAAATTTATGATGATCGAATTCCAGCATAATTTAAATTGTGACTGTGCTTTCACATTTTCTAGAAAAGAAACTATATTACTTTGCTTTGATTTATTACTAAAACCTAATGCATGTTTGAACAACACTCTAATTTATTTAGATTTTAATTTCAGAAGAGAATTGAGAGAGATTTTGAATTTAGCATGAGTTCACTCTGTAACCAGAGGCTAAGAAGAACAGGGATGAAAAACCCTGAACATAAACAATCCTAGGCAAAAATGCACAAGCACACAATTTGTTCACAAGCAAGGGTTTTTCAACATCAATTCAGGCATACATACAACAACAAAAATTGGATTAAACAGAAGTTCACTCACCTGTTGCCTGAGAACAGAAAGCTTCTAACAGTTTTTTAAAATTTGAGATGAAAGCCTGGACAATTTTTTCCTAGTTTGATCTTGAAGTTTAATCTACAACTTGTAATTATAAATCTTTCTTAATATCTGTTGTATTTGTTTATTTAATTCTTCAATAACAAACAAAGATCCAAGCTTACTTACAATTTGAATTTCTTATACAACAGAGAAAGATTTTGTCTGCTACATGAAGTCCAGAAATAAATTTAGTCTTTGAACTTGATTTTCTCCTACAACTGATTGGTATAATTTACTTATATTCTTTCTTTATTGCCGACTAACAAATCCAAATCCAAATTTTTAAAAGAAATGCACTTGCCTTAATTTATTTCAGAGAAACCCTACACAGTTTTCTGGCCAAAACTGAAGCTTTGATTTTTTTTTATAAATCTGCAGTTTGAAACCTTTGTTAAAACTTGATTTTAAAATTACAAATTCACTAAACTATAAAGTTTAAAGTTTACCTGTAACAACCCGCATATTTGTCGATTTTATATTTAAATATTTTATTAAAATATTTTATCGATACTCGGAATTTTGTCCGAAAAGCTACTTTTTGCATACGGCTGAATTAGGACTCGGGACCACTTCCATTGAGTTTAAAATGCCGTTTGCGACCTTTTTGAGTATAAGCTTCGATATGTTTAGAGAAGGTTGATTTTTGCTACTTTTTCACTTAGGGTTTTGGTTTGGGCTGAGCCCACTTATGTATTCAGTCCCAACCCCTCTCCTCCTCATTTACTTCATTTCCAATTCCTAATACTCAAGCTAAAGCATCAATGGTGGGAGAGATTGGAAATTAAAACTCCAAAACCGTAGTTTTCTCTTCCAAATCAACTCTAGCTCCAAACTAATAGAAGAACCCATTGGTAAGCTTCTCTTCTTCTTCTCCAACTCAATCTCTAATCAAAATTCAGAAATTTCCTAAGCCTAGCTTAGGGAATGTTCTTCTTTTAAAGCTTAGAATCAAGCTTCTTGAGTTGGATTTGAAGAGTGGTTGATTCTCCATTGATTTCAAGCATCTTCTTCAATCGTTTGGGTTCAAAGGTGAGATTTTTAATCTCACATCTAGGTCTATGATTATCTTCGATTGTTAGGTATGAATTCCTAACACATATTCATGTGCATTTGGTTTTGGTTTGGATTGATTTGGTGCATATTCCAATTTTTAGTGTTTCGAGTTCAAATCTTCAAAACTCATAGCCTTGTAGTTTGAACTTGTTTTTGGTGATGCGTCGAAGAGTTTATAGGACCGGGTAGTCGATTGGAATAAACCCCTAGTGACCGTGCTCGCCCGATTGCATTTTGAAGAAGATAGCATCTTCATTTCATAGGCTGGAAAACAGCCTTGGTGCCAGTCAGTCGACTGGACCCTTGAGTCAGTCGACTGGCTGTAGCACATAAGCATTCCGAAGGCAATAACTAGAGGCTCGGGTCCTCTGTTTCCCTGCCTTCAGTCGACTGAATTATTAGGTCAGTCAACTGACTGCAGGAAATTGTTTTTCCCTGCTTCTGGTTCAGTCGACTGGACCTTTGAGTCAGTCGACTGACCTACACCAATTTGCCTAATTATGCCTATTTGTGCATATTTTTGCTTGGTTTCCGAATTCCATCGACTCGTGTTATTTCCCACTTGTTGTTGCTACGACGTTAATGACTTCTATTTTTGGAATTTTTGGGAATATCCATTTTGATGGATTCGGATCGATTTCTTTGGATCTTTATTCGCGTCTTTGAATGTGAATTTTGGTGGTTGATTGTTCTACAATCATTTTTGTGTTTTGTCACTTTAAAAATATAAAGGTTTCAATACTAGTAGTAAATATCAAAACTCTTTCCTCAAAACGATGTCAACTCTATTTTCAATACCAAATCCGTTTATAAAACTGTTTTCCAATCTATTAGTATATACAAACCTTTACCTCACTCGTATGAGAAATCTAATTAAACGGCTTAGTAAAACAGGTGGTATGAAACACTTGCGTTTACTTCATCGGTTGATTCTTGGACTTGTTCGATTGAATCTCTTGTGACAATTTCCTAGTGGAGATCTACAATTTGTTCGTAAATATTTAAGTTAAGCTAGTGGTTATGGGACATGAATCTAAGCTCATATATTTACTAGCTTACTGTAATTGACACCTCTTGATGATCATGATGATCATTTTTATGATTTAGACTAGCAATGTGCGATGTCTCTTTGTCTGCGAGGGAGACTAAACTCCGTTTTGTGGAGTTTCGACTCAAATTGGTGGGGTAGCAACCCATGGTCTTCGGGCCGTTTGTGGAGCTTCGGCTCAATTTGTGATGGTTAGCAACCATGAAATTAGCATTCCGTTTGTGATATACGTGTTGGTGAGCCTTGTGCTCCCGTTTGTGATAGGCCTTCCCCCCCCGCCCCCCGCTTTGTGATTTCTGGATTTCTTGAGATGATTTCTAGAGTTTGTGCTTCACCAATTTTCGTGATTTCCATTGATAGGCTTTATCGATATTTGTGCATTGGTGAATTTCTGCGTCATTGACTTTTGTGATTTCTGGATTTCGTGTGTTGAGTTCTGGAATTTGTGTGTCATTGACTTTTGTGATTGACATTGATATTATCGTCAGTATTTATGGTTTGGTGAACTAAATTAGGAGTATGACGTTTCTTTGATTCTTGTGTAGATTTTGTGACATTGAATAATCCCCTGATGATTTTCAACTGCTTATATATATCACAGCTTGGCATTGTGATTATTATGTGTTTAGTCATATCTCTTATTCTATATCGTTTCATCTGATATTTATAGTTAGACTGATCCGTTTATTATTTTCCTATTAAATAATACTCAGGTCAGACCGAGATGTTACAGGTGCTTCTGCTTGACTTCTCCCCAGGGATTCATTACTCTGACTTTTGGCAAACTACTTAGATTAGTAGTTTATTTTGTTATATACACTTGAGATATAGACTCATAGTTGTATTCTTTTGTATAGCACGTGTTGCTATTCTTTTGTATTATTGTGGATCTTTTTTTACCACTACTATGATATACACTTCCATGTGTTAATTATATATTCATATCTTCTTCCGCCTTTGTGATATGAATTATCTGTGACTGATTTATGTTATGTTTATTTCTGTATTTGTTTCCGATGATATTATAGCCACTGTGTAGTAGCTTTGAGTTTGTGTCCGTATGTCGGATTCTCTTGATAAAGTATTGCATGTTATACTATCTGACATATCAATGCTCGCACAAAGCAATTACACGGATGGTCGCTCCTCAACAGCCTTATTCTCCGTGCTAGTTGACAGCATTCACCGTAATGTTCTTGGCTAGCGTGGGTATAGAGGTGGGGCGTGACAGCTTGGTATCAAAGCAAAACTTCGAAACAATATGGAATATTATAACAAGGATCATCGTCCTAAGTCCATCTTAGGAGTCGTGCTTTAGGATTTAATTCGAGTCTTCGTACCGTTCTATCCTATTTTCTTTTATGATTCCTTGTTTTATTTATCAAGATTTCTTGATAGTTATTTGGTGAATAACCTTTTTCTTCTTCTTCTTTCTTTCTAAAGCAAGAGAAATGTCTAGACCAGGTCGTCCCAGAGCCGTACCGTCTAGTGTTCCACCCCAAGATGGAGTTTTTATGACTGCTCAACAGCTTCTTGATTTAGTGACAAATGCTCAAGCAGTTGGAGCTAACCCGGAACCTACTCACCCAAAGTCGGGGTTTGCACGCTTGTGCAGCGATTACACTAATTTGGGTGGGAAGCCATTCAAATATTCTGAAACTATTATTGAAGTACAGGCTTGGCTATGGTCATGCGATCGAATTTTTTCTCGCATGAATCTTATTGACCTTCACCGAGTTCAGGTGGCCTCTAGTATGCTCCGAGAAAGAGCATTGGACTGGTACAAGCTTCTTATTTCTGAGATTAATGAAGCAGATCTCACCTGGGAGCAATTCCGGGAACGCTTCGAGTTGAAATTTGTACCAGAAGCAGAGAAAGTGACATTGGCTCGACGATTTATAGACCTTGTTCAAGGTGAGTCCTCCGTGACTGATTACGTCGCCTCCTTCGAGTCGCTTTCCAAATATGGGGTTGAATACATCAACACCCCTTTAAAGAAGAACCAGAGGTTCGTCTATGGCTTAAACAGAAATCTCAAGAAGCCATTACTTCTAAAGTTAGAAGTTTCTTTCGACCAGCTCATTGATATCGCTCTTCGTCTTGAAGAGGCGGATAGGGAGAACGATGTTGAAGTGGTGGGTTCCAAACCGAGCTTCAACAACAACAAGAAAAGGACTAATAAATTCAAAGTTCCTTATCCCAATAAAAAAGGGAAACAAGCAACCTCTGTGGCAAAGACTTCTTCCTTTGGTCATGGGGAATGCTATAATTGTGGTTCGAAGGACCATTACGCGAACAAGTGCCCAAAGTCTCTATCTTGTCGCTACTGCAAAGGTCCCGGTCATGTTATATCTTCATGTCCCAAGCTTCAAGGCAAGAAGGAGGGAAAGTTGAATGTTGCTCAAGCCCCTGGCAACACATCTCGAAATCAAGGTATTTCTCATTCTATCCTTGATGGAATTATTTTATTTCGTGATCATCCTATTCGAGTTCTTTTCGATACGGGTGCGTCCCATTCTTTTGTATCAAAAGAACTTGTTGATACTTTTTCTTTGGATGTTTTGTGTTTAATGACTTTTTTGAGAATTGCGAATCCGGTTGGTGGATCCGCGACAATCAGTTTATTGTGTAAAGATGTCGAGATTATTTTGTGTGATTTTTCTTTCCGAGCCGATTTGCATGTCATGCGTTACATAGGCTTTGGAATGATTTTGGGAATGGATTGGCTTAACCGTTATGAAGCTCATATCCTATGTCCTGAGCGGATTATTCATCTTCGACATCCTCAATCTGTTAAGCAGATTTCTATTAATCTTAAAGATTCAGATTCCAGCTTGGTTGCATCTTTATATTCTTTAAATCCTCGTGATGACGATGATGATGATGAGGGTGATATTATTTCTCTTATTCACGTCGTTCGTGAATTTTCCGACATATTCGAGCCCGTTTTAGGATTACCACCTAAGCGAGCAATTGAGTTCAGAATTAATCTTATTCCTGGAGCTCAACCTATCACTCGTCCTCGTTATCGTTTGTCCAATAAAGAAAATGAGGAGATGCGCATACAATTATCCGATTTGGAAACGAAGCAATTTATTCGCTCTAGTTCCTCGCCTAGGGGAGCTTCAGCTGTTTTTGTGAAGAAATCCGATGGTACACTTAGGCTTTGCGTTGACTACCGCAAGCTTAATGATCTTACTATCAAAAATAAATATCCTTTACCTCGGATTGATGATCTATTCGATCAACTTGGTGGTGCTAGAGTCTTTTCACAATTAGACTTAGCTACTGGATTTCATCGGCTTCGTATTGCAGAGGATAGCTTTCCTTTGGCATCGTTCTGAACTCGTTATGGATCTTATGAATGGCTAGTTATGCCATTTGGCTTAACGAATGCTCCGACTTATTTCGTTGACCTTATGAATAGAGTTTTCAAAGACTTCCTCGATCGATTTGTTCTCATCTTTATTGATGATATTCTTGTGTATTCAAAAACCGAGGAGGAACATGAGAAGCATCTTCGGATTGTGTTGGAAACTCTTAAGAGTAATCAATTGAAAGCAAAATTTTCTAAATGTCATTTTTGGCAAACTCGTGTGACGTTTCTCGGTCATATTATTTCCGAATCCGGAATTTCCGTGGATCCTTCAAAAGATTGAAGCGATTCAAAGTTGGAAGAAACCTGAGAGTGTGACTGAAATCCGCAGCTTTCTCGGATTGGCGGGCTACTACCGTCGTTTTATTAAAGACTTTTATAAGATTGTCGTTCCTCTCACTGGCTTAACGAAGAAAGGTATTAAATACATTTGGTCGGACAAATGTGAAACTTCTTTTCAGAAACTAAAAGAACTCCTTTCAGATGCTCCAATTCTTGTTATTCCCGAGGGGAATCAAGATTTCGTTGTTTATACAGATGCTAGTCGCGGTGGTTTGGGTGCCGCTCTTATGCAAAGAGAAGGTGTTATTGCTTATGCTTCTAGGCAATTGAAGCCTGCCGAGACTAGATATGCCACTCATGATTTAGAGCTCGGGCTATTGTTTTCGCCCTTCGTATTTTACGTCATTATCTTTTAGGAGAGAAATTTGTTCTTTATACCGATCATAAGTCCTTGAAGTATTTATTCTCTCAAAAGGAACTTAATTTGCGTCAACAGCGTTGGCTCGAATTTCTTGCACCATATGATCTTGATATTCGTTACTCCCGGTAAGGGTAATCGTGTCGCTGCTGCACTTAGCGGTAAACAACAAGCTGTTGTTTCTATGATGATATTCGAATGGAACGATCTCGAGATTTTATCCACTTGTGAAATTCGAGACCGTATATCCGATTTATGTTCATCTCTAGTTTTATGTAGCCTTGAGGCTCATCCTTCTCTTCTAGACCGCATTCTTGAAGCTCAAAGGCTAGATCCCGAATTGGCTCTTCTTGGCCAAAATATTAAGGATAAAATTGATATTGAAAGTTTTAAAGATTTGATATCGATTCTCGTGGCGGCATTCGAAAATTTGGTAGACTTATCGTACCAAATATTGGTGATCTTCGTAAAGATATTTTAGAAGATTCCCGTCGTTCTAAATTTACCATTCATCTCGGTAGTAGCAAAATGTACGCGGATATGAAGCGACTTTATTATTGAGAGGGAATGAAACTTGACATCGCTAACTTCGTTAAGCGTTGCATGACTTGCCAACTCGTTATGGCCGAGCATCAAAGGCCCGGTGGGTTATTACAACCTTTAAAAATTTCAATTTGGAAGTGGGACCAAATTTCCATGAATTTTATAGATGGCCTTCCCCGTTCTCGTTCGGGTCATGATAGCTTATGGGTGATTGTTGATAGGCTTACTAAATCTGCCCATTTTATTCGCGTTCGGTCTAACCGAACTGTTCCTCTTTTGGCCAAGATCTTTGTTAAAGAGATTGTTATATTGCATGGAGTTCCAACTTCTACTGTTAGCGACCGTGATCCATTGTTTACTAGTGGATTTTGTAAGAGTCTTCAAAAAGCTTTGGGAACGAAGCTTAATTTTAGCACCGCTTATCATCCTCAGTCCGATGGACAAACCGAGCGTGCGAATCAAATTCTTTAAGATCTTCTTCGTGCATGTGTTCTTGATTTTGGTGGAAGTTAGGAAGATCATATTTCTCTTGTTGAATTTTCCTATACTAATAGCTTCCAATCTAGTATTGGTATGGCACCTTTCGAGGCACTCTATGGAAGGCCATGCCGATCTCCTTCTTGTTGGCTTGAGGCCGGTGAGAAGATGGTTTTAGATCCACATTTTATTCGTGATTCCACAGAAAAGATTGACCTTATTCGTCATAGGATGAAAGAAGCCCAGAGTAGACAAAAATCCTATGCCGATAATCGGAGAAGGAAGTTAGAATTTTCTGTGGGAGATCTTGTGTTCATTCGTGTGTCACCTATGAAAGGTGTGGTACGTTTCAGTCGATCGGGAAAGTTAGCGCCTCGATATATTGGGCCATTTCCTATCACTGAACGTATTGGTTCCATGGCTTATCGCCTTTTATTACCGACTCAATTTTCAGCTATCCATGACGTGTTTCACGTTTCTCAACTTCGGAAGTGTCTTCGAGATTCTCATTCTATTCTTGAGCCCGGTGTTGTGGAAGAGATTGAAGTTTCACCGAATTTGACTTTTGAGCAGCATCCTGTTCATATCATTTCTTCGGAAGTCAAACGTCTTCGAAATAAAGATGTTCCTCTTGTTAAAGTTCAATGGTCTTCAAATCCTAAGGATTGTTCTTGGGAATCTAGAGAGTTCATCGAGCGAACACATCCGGACTTACTTTCCCGTGCTCTTTAAGGTGAACTTCTTATTTCAAACTTCTTTTGTGTTGAATATACTTTTATGGTTGTTACTATATATCTTCTTCTTAAATATTGCGAGGACGCAATTTCTTTAAGGTGGGGAGTTTGTAACAATCCGCATATTTTTCGATTTTATATTTAAATATTTTATTAAAATATTTTATCGATACTCGAAATTTTGTCCGAAAAGCTACTTTTTGCATACGGTCGAATTAGGACTCGGGGCCACTCCCATTGAGTTTAAAATGCCGTTTGCGACCTTTTTGAGTATAAGCTTCGATATGTTTGGAGAAGGTTGATTTTTTCTACTTTTTCACTTAGGGTTTTGGTTTGGGCTGAGCCCACTTATGTATTCAGTCCCAATCCCTCTCCTCCTCATTTACTTCATTTCCAATTCCTAATACTCAAGCTAAAGCATCAATGGTGGGAGAGATTGGAAATTAAAACTCCAAAACCCTAGTTTTCTCTTCCAAACCAACTCTAGCTCCAAACTAATAGAAGAACCCATTGGTAAGCTTCTCTTCTTCTCCAACTCAATCTCTAATCAAAATTCAGAAATTTCCTAAACCTAACTTAGGGAATGTTCTTCTTTTAAAGCTTAGAATCAAGCTTCTTGAGTTGGATTTGAAGAGTGGTTGATTCTCCATTGATTTCAAGCATCTTCTTCAATCGTTTGGGTTCAAAGGTGAGATTTTTAATCTCACATCTAGGTCTATGATTATCTTCGATTGTTAGGTATGAATTCCTAGCACATATTCATGTGCATTTGGTTTTGGTTTGGATTGATTTGGTGTATATTCCAATTTTTAGTGTTTCGAGTTCAAATCTTCAAAAATCATAGCCTTGTAGTTTGAACTTGTTTTTGGTGATGCGTCGAAGAGCTTATAGGACCGGGTAGTCGATTGGCATAAACCCCTAGTGACCGTGCTCGCCCGATTGCATTTTGAAGAAGGTAACATCTTCATTTCATAGGCTGGAAAACAGCCTTGGTGCCAGTCAGTCGACTGGACCCTTGAGTCAGTCGACTTACTGTAGCATATAGGCATTCCGAAGGCAATAACTAGAGGCTCAGGTCCTCCGTTTCCCTGCATTCAGTCGACTGAATTTTTAGGTCAGTCGACTGACTGCAGGAAATTATTTTTCCCTGCTTCTGGTTCAGTCGACTGGACCTTTGAGTCATTCGACTGACCTGCACCAATTTGCCTAATTATGCCTATTTGTGCATATTTTTGCTTGGTTTCCAAATTTCATCGACTCGTGTTATTTCCCACTTGTTGTTGCTACGACGTTAATGACTTCTATTTTTGGAATTTTTGGGAATATCCATTTTGATGGATTCGGATCGATTTCTTTGGATCTTTATTCGCGTCTTTGAATGTGAATTTTGGTGGTTGATTGTTCTACAATCATTTTTGTGTTTTGTCACTTTAAAAATATAATGGTTTCAATACTAGTAGTAAATATCAAAACTCTTTCCTCAAAACGATGTCAACTCTATTTTCAATACCAAATTCGTTTATAAAACCGTTTTCCAATCTATTAGTATATACAAACCTTTACCTCACTCGTATGAGAAATCTAATTAAACGGCTTAGTAAAACAGGTGGTATGAAACGCTTGCGTTTACTTCGTCGGTTGATTCTTCGACTTGTTCGATTGAATCTCTTTTGACAATTTCCTAGTGGAGATCTACAATTTGTTCGTAAATATTTAAGTTAAGCTAGTGGTTATGGGACATGAAGCTAAGCTCATATATTTACTAGCTTACTGTGATTGACACTTCTTGATGATCATAACGATCATTTTTATGATTTAGACTAGCAATGTGCGATGTCTCTTTGTCTGCAAGGGAGACTAAACCCCATTTTGTGGAGTTTCGACTCAAATTGGTGGGGTAGCAACCCATGGTCTTCGGGCCGTTTGTGGAGCTTCGGCTCAATTTGTGATGGTTAGCAACCATGGAATTAGCATTCCGTTTGTGATACACGTGTTGGTGAGCCTTGTGCTCCCGTTTGTGATAGTCCTTTCCCCCCTTTGTGATTTCTGGATTTCTTGAGATGATTTCTAGAGTTTGCGCTTCACCAATTTTCGTGATTTCCATTGATAAGCTTTATCGATATTTGTGCATTGGTGAATTTGTGCGTCATTGACTTTTGTGATTTCTGGATTTTGTGTGTTGAATTCTGGAATTTGTGTGTCATTGACTTTTGTGATTGACATTGATATTATCGTCAATATTTATGGTTTGGTGAACTAAATTAGGAGTATGACGTTTCTTTGATTCTTGTGTAGATTTTGTGACATTGAATAATCCCTTGATGATTTTCAACTGCTTATATATATCACAGCTTGGCATTGTGATTATTATGTGTTTAGTCATATCTCTTATTCTATATCGTTTCATCTGATATTTATAGTTAGACTGATCCGTTTATTATTTTCTTATCAAATAATACTCGGGTCAGACCGAGATGTTACAGGTGCTTCTGCTTGACTTCTCCCCAGGGATTCATTACTCTGACTTTTGGCAAACTACTTAGATTAGTTGTTTATTTTGTTATATACACTTGAGATATAGACTCATAGTTGTATTCTTTTGTATAGCACGTGTTGCTATTCTTTTGTATTATTGTGGATCTTTTTTTACCACTACTATGATATACACTTCCATGTGTTAATTATATATTCATATCTTCTTCCGCCTTTGTGATATGAATTATCTGTGACTGATTTATGTTATGTTTATTTCTGTATTTATTTCCGAAGATATTATAGCCACTGTGTAGTAGCTTTGAGTTTGTGTCGGTATGTCGGATTCTCTTGATAAAGTATTGCATGTTATACTATCTGACATATCAATGCTCGCACAAAGCAATTACACGGATGGTCGCTCCTCAACAGCCTTATTCTCCGTGCTAGTTGACAGCATTCACCGTAATGTTCTTGGCTAGCGTGGGTATAGAGGTGGGGCGTGACATTACCTGAGAGATGGAATGTTAAACTACTTCTTTGTATTGGAGATGATTCTCAGATCTTAGATTTTTGAATTCAAGAGGACGTTGGCAGCTTTTCTCTACTTTTTTTTTACTGTTTCCTATGGTGTTGAGATTTATGATGCTCAAATCTTTTTTTACTATTCTTTCAGAACTCTGAGAGGCTAAATAATTGAAATGGGAAGCTGAAAAGTTTTTTTTTATGATTTTTAAATTTTATTATTTTATTCAATCAACCAAATTGAGTGCCACTTGTTAAAACCAATTATGAGATCTCTACACTGGTTAATTTTACACCATCTCCCTTATGCATGTTTAACACTTGTAATTTTTACAAAGACAAAAGAATTTTTTTTTTAAATAATTTTTTTATATCAAATTCCCTTTATTAATAAATATGCCCATTATTCATTTGTATATATATACAATGTTAAAAGAAGAAATGTTTTAACCAATTTTAAATTATATAAATTACACATTTATGATTTCAAATGCCAAATATTTTTCAAAAACATTTATTTTAAATTTAAATCCAAATTCCAATTCAACTTGAATTGTAACCTTTTATGTCCATTTATATACTCATACACATACTTGTACAATTTAAATTCAATTTTAATATATACACTCAAATCTACTCATATATGCATTATATATATAAAATTTGAAGTCAAATGACTTTTAAAACATTTATTATTTCAAGATTTTAAACTCAAAAGAAATTGGAATTTTTTTCATATAAAATTTATTACTCATTTAATTTGTTTTGAAACTTTTCAATTTATTTTCAAATTAAATTCCAAAAGTTTTAAATATATTACCAATTTAAATTGATAAATTTTGGGATGTAGCAGAGGTGTTAGGAGAATAAAAATGCAAATGAAGAAATAAAATTATAGATTATTTAATAATAAGAAAATAAAGGTGGAGGGACAAAATGCATGTTTAATTTAAATGCTTTAGGCATTGATAATGCATAAGGAAATGTATATTGGAATGAGAAAATTTGCAAACCAAAGAAAAATGAACAAATTTATAACCAAAAATGAGATGGAAAGAATTAAATTTAGCCTAAAAGCTTAGACTTAGGTATTAAACCGAAGGAGAAATGGACGGACCAAGTTTTAATAATGAGGTAACTATTTTAAAACACGCATGCAATAAATAAATAAAAAAGAAATGAAGGGACCGCATACACATTTTGAAATTCAATTTTTTCTGAAACGTAACCAAATTAATTTTATTCACTCAAATAATATTCAGTCTGTACACATATAAATTTTTATTTATGCACAATTAATAAAATTATACTTACCTTAAAAATGAAAACGTTTAATCTTTTATTTCCATTAAAGCACCATTTCTATTTAATACAAAACGTGCATTTCTTTTAATAAATCTATTAATCACAATCAACGTTTTCTTTCCCTTTAATCGAGATATTTCCATTACATTAATTATAATTAATAACAAAGTTAAATTTGAAAATAAATAAACCAAAATGGATGAGAAATAGGACAATTGTTTCCTTAAGTCATTTAAACATGTGTGTAAATTTGTTATTTTGCACCATAGTAATAAATAACTTACTTAAATTATATTCCTATTCTTGTAATCAATCTGTATGCTAAAACAACTTTCAAATAAATATATATTTCTTTTTTTAACAAATCATTTTATTCTTTACTTTAATTAAATTAAATCTACATTCACACATGAAACATTCATTTTATTTGATATAAGCGTTCTTCTTTTCATTAGATCAAACTTTTCTTATACTTTCACAAAACATAAGCTACGTTTAATAAATAAACATATGATTTAAACATATTTATGCACTATTAGATACAAATAGGTATTATACATTTCTTATCAAATAATAGGTTATCATCTCTAAAATCAATTTTTAGCTGCCAAACATTTTAAATAAATAAACATATGATTCTTTTTTAATAAAGAAACATTTATTATTCCTTATTAACATTTATTATTCCAATCAATTTGAAATTTACATTTAGACAATTGTTACTATCATTCAAACCAATATTATCAAAATACACACTAACATTTGTTATCATCCTTATATTATTGCAAACATATGTTATTAATAGAAATTTTAATTAAGCTCATAATTTGTAATATAATCTAATTTGTATCAATAAAATCTTAATTTTTTTTATTCCAAACAATTTTCTAAAAAAATATTATTTAATTTAATACTTTTGAATGTTCAAAAATGCCGGTGGTTACAACCTTTCCTTACGTCGCCCTCCTCTCGAAGCCGCCAGCCTTCATCCTCCTTTTTTGTTTATGTCGAGTGTTGCTGAATTTTTTCTATTTCCGATTGAAGCGTGTTATGTAGATAAAGGGGGCTAGGGTTGAATGAGAGAAGCACAGGATGGAGAGGGATAGGGTGATAATGGGTGAAAAGGGTGAGAACGTGTAATAACTAACCTCCACAATTTTGTCAAATGACAAAATCGTCCTTCTTTATGATATGCAGTAGTAAATGAAAAGGGGTATTTTCGAAAATGCCAAAAAGGATTCACTTTGACCGCTTTAATCGGGGTTTTGCTTTATAGTATAGACATATATGAAATATAACATAAAAATCATGCACAGCCGGCATGGTTTACTGCAATTTTCAAAATCTTTAACTGTCTAACCATAACCACCCTACGTTCAATAGTGTTTTGAAAATATACATGTGGGATTGATCTCATTATCAATGTGTCAATTCCAATTCTAGTTTGAAATACTGTCCAGAATCTTACTACGACGACCCGAATTTTAACGTGTGTTAATCGGACGATTAACTGAATTTAATTATTGGGGGATTAACTTTTATTAAACAAATAAATAAATTTATGATACTTAAATGTCTGTGTATATATATATAATAAATGAATTTTTTGATATTTAATACCCGAATCTATGAATTGGTTTATAAGCTATATTAAATATTATATTATAAAAATCGCTGGATATGATGAGTCTCACAGGAAATGTATATAAACCCCACCATTTAAAATTTAATACAAGATATCACTAAAAATATAAAAAAAATGTATATTTTATTAAATAGCGAAATGTAAATATATATATGCATATACAACTTTATATAAAGAAATGACAATATGTAAATGCGGGTAAAATGGAATAAAAAATTCATATGCATAATTATACATATGCATAAGTATATATATAAGTTTATATTTATATAAAAGTATACATGAAGAATATAAGTACATGTGTAAATAAGTATATACATTAATAATAGTAGTAATAATAATAATAATAATAATAATAATAATAATAATAATAATAATAAATGAGAAAGGCATACATGTGTTGGTATTCTATCAGGAAATGGAAGGGCAAGTATATGTATAAGGATATACATACATATCAATTCATATAGAGATACATGTAAGCATATAAGGGGACGTAACATTTAATGCATATCCTCTCAAGCCCACAATATATCAAATCTAAGCATACAAACCATAAAAAAAAAAGCAAACAAAGCTTGCTATAGAAGGCAGCCTACTTATCTATATGTGCCTCTACAATTGCCTCATTTCTTTCATTCATTCGAACCAATACCAGTAAAAGATAAAGCAACATTCTCATTTTAAATATAGCTGAGTATAAAATCTGCCATTAGGAAAATCAACTCAACAAAAGTCAGATTCAACAAATCTAAACCAAAAGAGTAATCAGAGCAAGAGTAAGCAAAGTTTAAGCCTGAAGCTTCAAATCATTTCAATTAAACATGAAAGTTCCAGAAAAAAAGAGAAAAGAAGAAGAGCCCGTTCTTCTGTTCTTTTAACAGGTGAGTAAACATAAATTTTAAAAACAGTTTTTAATCCTTGATTTCACTTTGATATGTGTATGAAGTCATGTGTTGGCATGAGTATTTGAATGGAAATGAACGCATGTCTGTTAACAATCATTTATCAACTTTGTTTATCAATATACTGGAAGTAAATTAACCTTTTAAAGTTTAAATCCATTCAACTTTGAATTCCACATGATTAAACTTAAAGCATTTTGTGGAAAAATGTTGCATAATTATAAATCTGCCTGGATGTATATAAATGAAACGGTTTGAGTTTGAATATCTATGTCTATATATATCACTGTTTGTACATCAACAGGCTAAATATATATATCAACAAGTTCAAAGATCAATTTCTTCTTTTCCAATCCCCTTTAGATTATGATCTTTGAAGAAAACTTGTTTCTTATCACAACATTGGATTTTTAAAAATATATTTAAGCTAAATTAACCAGTTTTTTTCTGGATATAGGGATTACAGTGAAATCTTATTCGATTTGGGAAAAATTGATTATCTTGATTTCATGATCTGATTATATAAGCTAAATCGTGTAGATAAATGGTGAATTTTGGGATTATATTCGAGACTTTTAAGTTTGGTTACATTGAGAAAATTTGGGTTGATCAGATTTGGTTCGTTTGTTGATTGCCTTCGATCAACATGGCATTGGAGGTCGGGATTGTTGTCGGAGCTGGTTGGGAAGACGGTGGTCATGGGAAAAATGGGCTGGTGGTGTGTATATGGCCGTGGTGACCAGGGCTCGCCGGGGTAGGGTATAAAACCCGGTTGTAGTCAATTTTGGTTTTCGAGGCAATGCGACGTTGATGAAGTATTGGTCTTCACCAGAGTAGGTGAAATAGAAGCTTAAGGCTACGACAAGGGACTGGCCAGGGTAGCAAGGTTTCTGGTAGCCATAACTGGGTGGAGCGGGGGAAGTTTTGGGCGATCTTAATGGTGTCTGGGTGCTTCACTTGCTCGTTTTTGTTTTTATTGTTTATCGTGATTGCTGGAGGTGTTTATGAGTCATGGTGTTCGAAGAAGACTGGGAGGAGCCATCAGAGTTGGTCGGAGTTGCTCCGATTATCTTTACATATGCACGACATCGAGGAGTATCAGTGTGCTTATGAACGATGGTAGCTCGAGTTGGTATCGAGGAGATGGAGTTTGAGCTCGAGAGTGTGTATGGGTTGCAAATGTTACCAGAAATAATTTGATGTTATCAGATTAGAAACTGGATAAGGTTGAACTCGAGACTTGACTCGAGAAGTTTGAACTATGGCTCGAGTAATTTGATTCTTTGACTCGGGTCAGGGTGTGAAAACCATGTTTTGAAATTTAATAAAACCAGTTTGTAAATTATTAACCCAAGATAACCTATAAGTAAATGGGAATCAAATTTCAAGGTTATTTAAATAAGGTCTTAAAGATAATTAGTTATCTTAAATAATGTTTTGATTTACTTAAAGGTTCTAAGTTTAATTTCATAATAATGGTAATTTATAAATTTGAAAAATGGATTATCTAGAACTTAATTAAGATTTGGGTAATTACAGATTAATCTAATTAATGAAGATGTTAAGAAGCAGATTAATTAATTAAATATAAATTATTTGGGTGTTATAAGCTAATTAATTAATTAGTAATTTGAGATTAATTAGTTAGCAAGTGGAGGTTAATTACTTAATGTAAGAAATTAAAGAAAAATTTGTTAAGAATTTATTAATTTAATCAGTAATTAAGGATTAAATTAATTAATAACTAAAGGTTAATTAATTTAGGATAATTAACTAATGGGATAATTAATTGATGAAGTAAGTAAAGGTAAATTACTTAATGGAAGTGGTTAAAGGATTAATTAATGGAGTAGATTAAATGAATTGTCAATGAATGTGATAAATTAAAGGATAATTTATCAATGTAAGTGATATAGAATAATTAATTTAAGTAATTATTTAGGGATAAATGTAATTAATGTGAATGGATGGAGGTTAATTACTTAATGTAATTAAGTTGAAAAATTAAGGATGATTAATTAATCGGTTTGAGATTAATTAATGATGAATGAGCAGGATTTAAAGATGATTAAAGTAATTAATTTAGTTTATTAAAATTGATTAGAAAATGTTGTGATGAATAAATCTTGCTTATAAAAAAACTGAATGATATTGTATGCCTAGAATTAGTTGATAGCTCTGATATGTGATTTGGAATGCTATGTAATTTGATATGTTTGGTTTACACTGTGATAATTTGGTTATCTATGATGAATTACTATGTGAAAGTGACATTCAGTATTTAAATTTAATCACTTGATAACTTGGGTTAAGAGGGTATTGAATTCGAAGAGACCGGAGTCGGGTATTAGTAAATACCCGAAGCCACTTCGATTCTTTATAGATTGATGTGTGAAATCAATGGCTGGTATGAAATGATTTGAGTGAATTGGACCATTTAATCTAAGTTTTGGTACTTAGAAATTGATATGTGGAATAAGTGTTGTCTATAACAAATTGTGAATTTGTAAATTGATACAAGTTACCCCGGGTTTTATATAAGTGGTATGCTTGTATTCCATGTTAGATGGGTTTACTCTCGCTGGTTTCTAGCCTGACCCGGGCGTTACTTTGAATTATAGATTTTCAGGTAAGGACGTTCTGGAGCTCGGGAGGCGAGCTGGACGGCAAGAACGTATAGAGTGTTTCCGCTGAATTATATTGTTGCGTATCTGAGACTTGATGATTGTGTATATCTAATGTCTGTATAATTGTGTAACTCTTATGTATTAAAGATGTAATCGATAGATATATTATTCTTTTGTAAACTGTTATTATTTGACATTATACTGTGATCCGCTGCGAATGTGAGGTGTTGGTGTTTTTTGTTTCTTCTTTTTCATCTTCTTCTATCTCTTCCTTCTTTTTCCTAACTATTTGAAATTTTCGGGATCGAAAATTCCGGGTCGTTTACAGTTGGTATCAGAGCCAGGTTAAGCGAGATCCTTAGCTCTGGTGGGAATTACTCATTAAATAGAGTCCGTAGTACTCTAGGATGAGTTGAGTATGTGTGTGTGTGTGTATATATATATATGAGAGCGTACTTGTTATTTTCTTATATAAAGATTTTAAATGATTTTATATAAGATTATATTTTAATATATAAAGCAATATTTTTCTAATATTAAGTTAATTAGTTGTTAAATTATTGGAATTAAATTAAGAAGTAACGGAAATACAACCAAATGGAAATTAAATAAAGTTAAGTTTGAAATGGATTTAAACTGAAATTAAATCTTGAATTTAGGGAAAGTTTCAGAATAAGATAATAATGAATTGGTTTCCAAATATGATAATCTTGGTTATTATCATAAATGATTGTTGTGTTTAATAATGGAGGTTTTAAGGAAGTAAACTTAGTTGAGTATAACTTGTGAATTAAAGAGGGTTTTAAATTGTGAAGTTGTAAATCTGGGTCCATAATTTGAAAATAGTTTCAAAGTGATAAAGAAATAATAAATAATATTATTTACTATATTTGAATAAAAGAGTCCTATTTCAAACAAGTGCTGTTTGAAAATTTAAAGGAATTTGTTTTGAATTGAAACCAGGGTGGTCAATTTGAAGTATAACTTGATATGTAAAGGAATTAATATGTATATTTGTGGATATACATAATATCAAAGATGGTTTGAAATAAAGCTCTAAATGTTGAGTTTTAAATTTGGAAAGAGATGTGATACCCAAAGTGATAAGTTTTTGAACTTACAAGTGGAAAAATTATTAATCTGAAGCTAAACAATTTATGGAAATTTCAAGATGAAAATGGGATTTAACTTGGAAAGTTAAATGGTTGATTTAAATGGGGAGTTTGTGTGATCTCAAAATGGGTTTGAGATCTGTAAATTTGAAATGTATGGGGCTTTGAAATAGTTTGGATAATATTATCCTATTGTTATTAATAATCTTTAAATTGCGAATTGGATTTGTTTAAATAAATGAGAAATGAAGTGTGGTAATATATCCATTGTTGAGATAAAACGGAAATTAAACTTTAGTTTGGAATTAAGGATATGGAATTACTTTGAACTGAAAATTTGAATAATCGAAGTTGTAAATTAAACTTGTTTAAGAAACTGGTTTCAAAACTGGAAGATAAAATTGGGTAATAATTTGAATTTTTAAGATTAAAATTGTTTTGGATTCTTATTTGAACTTTGAAATAAGTAAGTAAAGATAATTTAAAATGGAATTTTGAGAATTGGACTCAGAATTAAATTATTTAAAGATTTGGATTATTGAAAAAATAAAATAAAATAGGGTTAATTTAATTTAAAGGGTTAAATCAACATTTGGAAATTCAACTCGAATTTATATAATTCGAAATGGTTTAAATTTGGAAATTTGAATTGAATCAGTTCAAATTAAATTTGGTTTAATTTAATTAGAATTGTGTTTGAAGATGGATAAGTTTAAAAATTCAAATGCAAAATTTAAATTGGATTAATCGAAGATTTAATGTGTTCAAATTCAAATGGGAATTGGGACCTATTTCATAGAATTTGAAATGATTTGATATTGAAGTAGGTTCAATTGATATTAGGCCAAATTGATTGGAATAACTTGGATTTGTAATTAAGCTTGAATAGCTTTAAAATCAAATGGAATTTGATTTGAAATTGGAAAGAAATTGAGAATTAATTCAATTTGGATTGGAGACAAATCAAGTCCAATGAAAATTGAAGTTATTCAAATTGGAATTGGGTCAATTTAAAAGGAAGTGGAAATTTAAATTGAATTGATGGGGGAAGTGAACAGTTTTGACTTTGGACTATTTTCGATATAAATTGTTTAATGTAAACTTATTTTTCCAAGCTACTTGATATATACAACTTTCCTTATTAAATCCAAAACTATTTTATACTTGTTTTACAACTATTTTTGGAATTATTTAACTATTTTGTAACTATCTTATATATTAATTACTGTTTTTCAAATGTTTTATAAACTAATTACTAATTTACAAATATTTTACAAATTAATTACTATTTTACAACTATTTTGCAATTATTTAAAATTTCTATAACTATTTGATTATTTTCTTCAATTATTTTACAATTAGTTAACTATTTTACAGCTATTTTACAAACTAATAATTATTTTTCAACTACTTATCTATTTTTACAATTTTCAAGCTATTTTCTAAATATAAACTGGTCAGAGTTTAAACTGTTATTGATTAAATACCCAACTGAGATAAGGATTGAAGTGATAATCTAATGGAATTGAGGCAATTGTAAATAAGTGAACGAAAATTTAAGTGAATGTGAATAGAAAGGAAATTGATTTAGTTAATAATCAATGAAAATAAATACGTAGGATGTACGTATATTATTCTATTCGCATAGTGATTTGATCCATATTCGAGCATAGAATTTCGAGATAGTTTATCGATCCGAGTTGGGATTTTTCACTCGATTTTCGACGGCGAACCTTGATATGGATTGTCGATTGGTTCTGGATATTCTCTATCATAGTTATGGTTATGCAAGGGGAATGATGGTTTCTAATCAAGAAACCAGATCTATGTCCGCGTTAGAAAGTCGGGTGGATGATACTAGTTCGGAAGTGAAATTGTATGATCGAGCGAGCAATCAGATTGGTATAACGTACGGATGATATGTGTCATCGTACAGATTTGAATGAAATTGGCATTGGAAAGAGTAATCATTTGAATATTTGATTTTGAATAAAGAAAAGTTATATATCTTTGTTATATAAGATAAATCTCCCCTTGTTGAATCTATTGCCAGAAGGAAAGGATTTTGAAAGTGTTTGAAGTATAAAAGGAGTTTTACACAAGTTTGAAATGATCCAAAGTTCTAAAAATTATGTATATCATATATATAAAGGATCTTATGAGGATTTTGGAAAAAGGTTTTGGGAACCTTTGAACTAGGAAAGGCTTTTATTTTTGGGTAAAATCAATATTGAAATTTTGAAAGCCTCGTTTAAGAAATATCAATTTTGGGATAATCGATTTTGTGTAAAGGAGCTTGGTATGAGATCATATTAGGTGTATGATTTGAAAGATACTATATTTGCATAGTATAAAGTGTTTTGATGATGGCTCTGGAGGAAAAGGCGCTCCCTTGAAATGAACTTCCCAGGAGTGCCACCGAGTGGTGCTGCCTTGAACCCTAAGGGAGGATCTAAAGTTGATCCTGTGAGGAGTCCAGAGAAAACTAGTTCCTGAGGATTATGATTAGTGTGTACCATAGAGAAAGTCGTGTGTGCCGCTGAGAGCCAAAGGTCTACGTTTGATTTTATATCGGTAGACTGCGACCTATGGTAACATAGCGAAAGTCGCGTGTGCTGCCGAGAGAGAACAGTCTGCATTTGATTTTACATCGGTAGACTATGACCTATGTAGGAGTGGAGAAGTTTCATTTTGACAGCGAAAATCGAGGGGCGCTGATGCCTACAGTTACATAGACTTTTGCTGCGATGGTAACGTAACCCTGGAATGTAACTGCGATTTGTTGTGGGTTCCATGGCGTAATCGAGGGGCACGGAGAGCCTACAGTTATATGGACTTTTGCTGTGATGGCAACGTAACTCTGGAATCTAACTACGACCATGGATGGGGGCGATTATTTCCAGAGCATTCTCACCAAGGATATTACCTCTATTTTCAAAAACTGTTTTCTATATTTTTAATAAAATTATTTTTCAAAGTGTTTTCACTGGATGTTGAAAACGAGTCTGCCAAGCACTTATAGACTTTCAATCATACGCCTGATCAACGTACGACCGAATTTCTATGAGAACAAGGATGGAAATTTCTATGTCTTAATCGGACGATTAACTGAATTTAGTTATTAGGTTATTAAATTTTATTAAACAAACAAATAAATTTGTGATACTTAAATGTCTATATATTTACATAAATGAATTTTCTGATATTTAATACCTGAATCTATGAATTGGTTTAAAAGCTATATTAAATATTAGATTATAAAAATCGTTGGATATGATGAATCTCACAGGAAATGTATAAAAACCCCACCATTTAAAATTTAATACAAGATATCACTAAATATGTACAAAAAGAATGTATATTTTATTAAATAGTGAAATGTAAATATATATATATGCATATACAACTTTATATACATAAATGACAATATGTAAATGCGAGTAAAATGGAATAAAACAATTCATATGCATAATTATACGTATGCATAAGTATATGTATACGTTTATATTTATATAATAGTATACATGAAGAATATAAGTACATGTGTAAATAAGTATATACATTATTAAAATAGTAATAATAATAATAAATGTGAAAGGCATACATGTGTTGGTACTCTATGAGGAAATGGAAGGGAAAGTATATGTATAAGGATATACATACATATCAATTCATATAGAGATACACGTAAGCATACAAGGGGGACATAACATTTAATGCATATTCTCCCAAGCCCACAATATATCAAATCTAAGCATACAAACCGTAAAAAAAATAAAGAAAAAGCAAACAAAAGCTTGCTGTAGAAAGTAGCATACTTCTCTATATATGCCTCTACAATTGCCCCATTTCTTTCATTCATTCGAACTAATACCAGTAAAATATAAAGCAACAGTCTCATTTTAAATATAGCAGATTATAGAATCCGCCATTAGGAAAATCAACTCAACAAAAGTAAGATTCAACAAATCTTAACCAGAACAGTAATCAGAGCAAGAGTAAGCAAAGTTTAAGCCTGAAGCTTCAGATTATTTCAATTAAACATGAAAGTTCCAAAAAAAAAGAGAAAAGAAGAAGAGCCTATTCTTCTGTTCTTTTAACAGGTGAGTAAACATAAATTTTAAAAATGGTTTTTAATCCTTGATTTCACTTTGATATGTGTATAAAATCATGTGTTGGCCTAAGTATCTGAATGGAAATGGATGCATGTCTGTTAACAATCATATATCAACTCTGTTTATCAATATACTGGAAGTATACTAACTTTTTAAAGTTTAAATCTGTTTTACTTTGAATTCCACACGATTAAACTTAAAGCATTTTGTGGAAAAATGTTGCATAATTATAAATCTGCTTGGATGTATATAAATTAAACGGTTTGAGTTTGAATATCTATGTCTATATATCACTATTTGTACATTAACAGGCTAAATATATATATATATATATATATATATATATATATATATATAAACAAGTTCAAAGATCAATTTCTTCTTTTCCAATCCCCTTTAGATTATGATCTTTGAAGAAAATTGTTTCTTATCACAACATTTGATTTTTTAAAATATATTTAAGCAAATTTAACCAGTTATTTTACTGGATAAAGGGATTACAGTGAAATCTTATTCAGTTTGGGAAAAATTGATTATCCTGATTTCATGATCAGATTATATAAGCTAAATCGTATTGAAAAATGGTGAATTTTAGGATTATATTTGAGATTTTTAAGTTTGGTTACATTGAGAAAATTTAGGTTGATCAGATTTGGTTCGTTTTGTTGATTGCCTTCGATCAACAAGGCATTGGAGTATGGGATTGTTGTCGGAACTGGTGGGGAAGACGGTGGTCGTAGGAAAAATGGGCTGGTGGTGTGTATATGGTAGTCGTGACCAGGGATCGCCGGAGTAAGGTTTGAAACCTGATTGTAGTCAATTTTGGTTTTCAAGGCAGTGCAGTTTTGACGAAGTATCGGTCTTCACCGGAGTAGGTGAAATAGAAGCTTAAGGCTATGACATGGGCCTGGCCAGGGTAGCGAGGTTTTCGGTAGCCATAACAGGGTGGAGCGGGGGATGTTTTGGGCGATCTTAATGGTATCTGGGTGCTTCACTTGCTCGTTTTTGTTTCTATTGTTTATCGTGATTGCTATAGGTGTTTATGAGTTGTGGCGTTCGAAGATGACTGGGAGGAGCCATCATAGTTGGTCGGAGTTGCTCCGATTATCTATACATGTGCACGGCATCGAGGAGTATCAATGTGCTGTTGAATGATAGTAGCTCGAGTTGGTATCAAGGAGATGGAGTTTGAGCTCGAGAGTGTGTACGGGTTGCAAATGTTACCAGAAATAATTTGATATTATCAGAGTAGAAACTGGCTAAGGTTGAACTCGAGACTTGACTCGAGAAGTTTGAACTATGGCTCGGGTAATTTGATTCTTTGACTCTGGTCAGGTTGTGATAACCATGTTTTGAAATTTAATAAAACCAGTTTGTAAATTATTAACCCAAGGTAACCTATAAGTAAATGATACTAAAATTTCAAGGTTATTTTAATAAGGTCTTAAAGATAATTAGTTATCTTAAATAATGTTTTGATTTACTTTAAGGTTTTAAGTTTAATTTCTGTGACGACCCGGAATTTTGGGCAACATCAATTTAATAATCTATATTAATAATTAAATTGATTTGATAATTTTTCATTATAATTTTAATTTAAATTGATAAATTTAATCTTCTAAAGGTTAATAAATATTTAATCTGGTAATTTTGATCAATATCTTTCGAACAATTTAAGTGGATAAGATTTTTTGTCAAAGCTAATAAAATTATATTCTTTATAATATATATATTTGATATATATTGTGAATAAAAAAATCTTTTGTTTTAAATAAAAGATAAATTTTCAAATTGTAATATATATGTATGTATATGTTATAATTTGGAGTTGTTTTGAAATTTAATAAAATCTATTGATAATATATATATATATATATATATATATATATATATATATGTATGTATGAATATATTGTAATTTGAAGCTTGGTTTTAAAATTAATATTTTTCAAAGTTAATTTAGGATTAATTCAACTATTTTCAAATTATAAAATAATTTATTTATTTTTAAATAGGATAGTTTAAAAAGGATTTAATCAAAGTTTTATTTTTGTTTTCTTTAAAAGTGTTTAAATTAAAATGGTTATAAAAGTATATGTATAAAGTTATAAATAAACTTTCTTTTTAAATATCTCTTAAATTGGGTTAGTCGTAAACATAAGTAATAAATAAATTACCAAATTCACATTTACATAAAAATAAATACAAATTCATATTTCAAGTTTATAAGAAAATATATAACACATTTATTTGATTTAAAACATAAGCTATTTATAAAACAAATGATTATAAAATATCACACTTGTATGTTTATTAAAATTTAAAAGTTTATTTACATAAAAACATTTCATATGCATATAAATATTTCATAAATGCATATACAATTTAAATGATTTAATTAAATGGAGTTAACACTTGTAAATCAAAGATGAAACATCTTTAACACTTGTAAGCTAAAATAAATGTGTGATGACTTTTGTTCAAATTTAGGAACAAGTGGCCTTCATTTTCTTTTATTTGAAATTTAAACATGTAAAGAAATTTGTTTCCTCTTTCAATTTCCAAACTTTCTTCTTCTCAATTTCTTTCCTTCCTTCATTCTTTCAAATTAATGGAAAAAAAAGAAATTATTCTCAAATCTGAAATTTGAAAACCAAAAGCAAATCAAATCTGAAATTAAAAACTGCAAATTGCAAACCTGCAACTCAAATGAAGATCATCTGCAAGTTTCAGCATTCAAGATGATTTTCAATAGCAACAGCAAGTTTCAACATTTTAAAAACATCAATTTGTAAACCATGCAGAGGGTTTTCTCAGCAAAGAAAATCAAAAGCATTTTTCTGATTAAATTTTCAAAGCCTGGAAAAAGGAATTTACACCTGCCCTGCTTATAAAATTGGTAAGCAAATATTTTTAAAAATAGTTTTAATAAATCTGCGGTTAAATGATGATGAATGCGATGAATTTTGCTTTGATAATCAATATTTGTTTACATGAATGCATGTTTATAGTAAGTATTGAGTGCTTGTAAAAGGGAATGTAGGTTCTGTTGTTTAAACAGATTCTGATTTTTCCTCTTTAAATTTAATATCTCTTTCTTTAATCGTTGTTAGCCTTTGATTTGGAAATAAGAAATGATTGAAATCAAGTAACATCACTACAAAAATCATTCCAGGAATTTATAATAAATATTCATCTCGAAATTCGTAAAATAACAGTAAAAACCCAAATTTTCATAATAATAAACTTTCATAATTTCAAATTTGCATTATAGGAATGGATTCGTGATTGAAAATCATGAATTTCGATATGCATTTCAGAATTTTTAATTTGTTATCTAATTGGGAATTTAGAGATGATCACTTTCGGCAATTTGACGAATTATCGATGCTCAACTTGATGATTCGGGTTGAAATCTTGGTCGAAGCAAGTTTTTGTGATGTTGATGAAGGGAAAAATGCAGTTGAATTTTTCCTATGGCCGAATTGTTCGAGTTGGATTGTAGTAGGGTTTTGGTTCCTGTTTTTGAAGGCGACGTATCAGGGGGTTTTGCGGCGTCGTGGATTGATTGGATTCGATCTCATGTTGGGGGATGGAGTCTTGGTGTTGCGGCGGTGCTTTGGAAGGGTCTCTGTAGTTTCCGGTGGCGAGTTCATCAACAGCGATGGGGTTTCAGGGGTCGAGGTTGCTGCAGATTTTCGAGTTTAGGGTCGAATTTCGATTCGATGTCGGATTTTGGATTCTGGGTTAAGGGAAGGCACGTCGTGGTCGTCGGCAACTTGGAGATGGCCGAAGGAAGATTCGTCGTCACTTGGTTTGGTCGCGCACGTACACGAGTGTACGTTGTGCAATGGTAATGGTGGGTTTGGGGAAGATGAAGGTCGTCTCGAAGTGGAGCTCGCATTTTCTGGGCGACGACTTGAAGTAGAGGAGCATCGTGTTTGCCTTTAGGGCAGGCTCGGGTTGTTGTAGAGTTCGACTCGAGTTTCTTTTAAGGTGGTATGCTTATTTGGTTAAGCACTGTAGAAGAAGATAAGTTTACAAGTTAAACTTGTTACTTAAAAAAAAAATCAGAGCTAAGCTTTTATATAAAAAAATTTCAAAGTTTAAGCTTGTTCTTTTGAAGTAAGAATAAATCAAACTTTTAAAGTATTAGTTGAATTTATTTTAAATTTAAATTGTTTAAGATGTTTGTTTTTGAAAGCAATTATTTTAATTAAATTTTGAATTCTAATTTAAAAGAAGTGTTTTCAATTTAAAGCATTAATCAAAGTTTTAAGTAAATTTTAAAGTAATGTTTTAATAACAAAGTTTTCAAATTATACTAAAAATGAATAAGATTAAATTAGATAATTAAAGTGTTTAAATTTCGAATGAATTTCTAAATGTTTTTTTTTTCAAATAATTAAATTGTGAGGATAATTAAGGTTAATTATTTTTGATGTGAACTTAATAATACTTAATTAAATATGATTTGTTAATAAGTAAAAGTTTAATTAAAATAAATGATTTTCTTATTTAATATAAGAAGTTAACTAATTATTTAATTTATTTTAAATGACTAGTTAATTGTTTATTTAATTTTTAATAATCACTTAATTATGAATTAATTAAGTGTAATTACTAAATGAAGTAATTAATGTATAATTACTTGAAGTAATTAGAAAGTGGAAATTACTTATGGAAGTATTTAGTGGAAAATTACTCATGGGAGTAATTAAATGGAAGTGATTAAGGGTTAATCACTTGGTGTTATTATTGTAAAGATTAATTAAGTTAATTGTTTTGAAGTTAATTAATTATAAAGTAATTAATTAAAGAATTAAGAATTATTTAATGATGGGATTAATTACTTGTTAAGGTTATTAATTAAGGGATAACCTTGTTTGGAAAAGCTTAAAGATGTTCTAATTGGTAAAGAGAGGACATTTTCTTTGGAATCCGAACTACGTAGGATCGCAAAAGTGACTTGCGATTAGTTTGGGAATTTATCTTGGGCAATCTTTTATTTGAGACCGAGGGTTGTCATGTAGAAGTAGGAGCTACTGAAGTAATTAGAAGGTTGTCTGCATCTGGAGTTGAGTTCCATATTGATTTGGTTCCAAAAGCGATACTGGTGGATAGTCTAGTAGTAGGATGGTTCCTGGAGAGGAAGATTTGGTGTAGCAGCTAAGGAATTTTTGGATTTGGATTGGTCAGATCTAGTTTTTGAGTTAGATTCTGCTATAAGGTTGTGTGACCGAGTCAGATGATCGCTAAAATTTTATGAATTTGATGAACAAAGTTTCCCTAATATATTGGATAAGTTTGTACTCGTGTTCATCAACAGTATTCTCATCTATTTCAGAATTAGAGTTATGCAGCGGAAGCGAGGTAGCAGCTATATGAGGAAGGAAGCAAGTTCAATTTGCTATTGCTTGGGAAGTAGAGCTTGTGTTCTAGATTTCGACGGATCTTGGAAGACCTTTCTGTTGAATAGGATCCAGAAACTGGTTTGCTTTGGTCTAGTTGTTTCTGGAAGCATCAGCATAGGTTGAGCTGATCATGAAGAAGATTGGCAGCGTAGGATTGTCTGTTGAGTTATGCAGATATGAGATAAGGAGTTTGGAATTCGAAGTTGAAGACTTCATTGTTGTTAAGATTTCCCTGGTTAAGAGAGCAGTAATTGGGTAAGATTGGATGGCTAGTTCCGAGGCATTTGGGATTTCTTATCTATGTTTTTGATAGGATAAGATTGAATTGTCAGTTTGGATAGCTGGAATTCATTGTATTTCACGTATCTCTGAGGGTGTACGTGTATGATTCATCGTTAGTTATTGAATTTGCAGTTCTGTTGGATTTGGAAGTTGAGTTAGACTTGAGTATACTCTGATGTTCTGTTCAGATTGGTGGATCTAGTGATGAAAGGAGCTCTGGATTTCGGTGGTGTAGTTAGTTTAGCTTCTGCAGAGCGAGTCTCCCGGTGATTTATACTTGGGAAACTCTAGATAGTATTTGAGATTTATTCCGATTTGTGTCAGGATAATTAGTTAGGTTTGTTTGTTTGATTGGTTGCTATGGTTATAAGTTACTGGATAATAGAAATGCTTTGCTGATTGAAATTGAAATCTTTGCTGGGTTATTAAATTACCTTTGCTTTTAAATTTCGGGGACGAAATTCTTTTAAGGGGGAGGAATGCGACGACCTGGAATTTTTGGCAACATCAATTTAATAATCTATATTAATAATTAAATTGATTTGATAATTTTTTCTTTATAATTTTAATATAAATTGGTAAATTTAATCTTTTAAAGGTTAATAAATATTTAATCTAGTAATTTTGATCAATATCTTTCTAACAATTTAAATGGATAAGATTTTTTTCAAACCTAATAAAATTATATTCTATTTATAATATATATATATATTTGATACATATTATGAATAGAAAAATCTTTTGTTTTAAATAAAAGATAAATTTTCAAATTTTAATATATATGTATGTATACGTTATAATTTGGAGTTGTTTTGAAATTTAATATAATCTATTGATAATATATATGTATGAATATATTGTAATTTGAAGCTTGGTTTTAAAATTAATATTTTCCAAAGTTAATTTAGGATTAATTCATTTATTTTCAAATTATAAAATAATTTATTTATTTTTAAATATGATAGTTTAAAAAGGATTTAATTAAAGTTTTATTTTTGTTTTCTTTAGAAGTGTTTAAATGAAAATGGTTATAAAAAATATGTATAAAGTTATAAATAAACTTTCTTTTTAAATATCTCTTAAATCGGAATAGTTGTAAACATAAGTAGCAAATAAATTACCAAATTCACATTTATATAAAAATAAATACAAATTCATACTTCATATTTATAAGAAAATATATAATACATTTGTTTGATTTAAAAAATAAGCTATTTATAAAACAAATGATTATAAAATATCACAATTGTATGTTTATTAAAATTTAAAAGTTTATTTACATAAAAACATTTCATATGCATATAAATATTTCATAAATGCATATACAATTTAAATGTTCTAATTAAATGGAGTTAACACTTGTAAATCAAAGATGAAACCTCTTTAACACTTGTAAGCTAAAATAAATGTGTGATGACATTTGTCCAAATTTAGGAACAAGTGGCCTTCATTTTCTTTTATTTGAAATTTAAACATCTAAAGAAATTTGTTTCCACTTTCAATTTCCAAACTTTCTTCTTCTCAATTTCTTTACTTTCTTCATTCTTTCGAATTAATGGCGAAAACATAAATTATTCTCAAACCTGAAATTTGAAAAGGAAAAGCAAATCAAATCTGAAATTAAAAACTGCAAATTGCAAACCTGCAACTCAAATGAAGATCATCTGCAAGTTTCAACATTCAAGATAATTTTCAACAACAACATCAAGTTTCAACATTTTAAAAACATCAATTTGTAAAGCCTGCAGAGGGTTTTCATCATCAAAGCGAATCAAAACATTTTTCTCATTAAATTTTCAAAGCCTGGAAAACGGAATTTAAACCTACCCTGCTTATAAAATTGGTGAATAAATATTTTGTAAAAACAGTTTTAATAAATCTGTGATTAAATGATGATGCATCGATGAATTTTGCTTTGATAATGAATATTTGTTTACATGAATGCATGTTTATAATAAGTATTGAGTGCCTGTGAAAGGGAATGTAGGTTCTGTTGTTTAAACAGATTCTGATTTTTCCTCTTTAAATTTAATATCTCCTTCTTTAATCATTGTTAGCCTTTGATGTGCAAATAAGAAATGATTGAAATCATGTAACATCACTACCAAAAATCATTCCAGGAATTTATAATAAGTATTCATCTCAAAATTTGTAAAACAATAGTAAAAACCCAAATTTTCATAATAATCTACTTTCATAATTTCAAATTTGCATTATAGGAATGGATTCGTGATTGAAAATCACGAATTTTGATATGCATTTGAGAATTTTTAATTTGTTATTCAATTGGGAATTTAGAGATGATCATTTTCGGTAATTTGACGAATTGCCGATGCTCAACTCGATGATTTGGGTTGAAATCTTGGTCGAAGCAAGGTTTTTTGATGTTGATGAAGGGAAAAATGCAGTTGAATTTTTCCTATGGCCGAATTGTTCGAATTCGATTGTAGTAGGGTTTTGGTTCGTGTTTTTAAAGGCGACGTATCAGGGGGTTTTGCGGCGTCGTGGATTGATCGGGTTCGATCGCGTGTTGGGGGATGGAGTCTTGGTGTTGTGGTGGTGCTTTGGAAGGGTCTCTGGAGTTTCCGGTGGCGAGTTCATCGACGGCGATGGTGTTTTAGGGGTCGAGGTTGCTGCAGATTTTCGAGTTTAGGGTCGAATTTCGATTCGATGTTGGATTTTGGATTCTAGGTTGAGGGAAGGCACGTCGTGGTCATCGGCGAGTTGGAGATGGTCGGAGGAAGGTTCGGCGTCACTTGGTTTGATCGTGCACGTACATGCGTGTACGTTGTGCACTGGTAATGGTGGGTTTGGGGAAGATGAAGGTCATCTCGAAGTGGAGCTCGTGTTTTCAGGGTGACGACTCGAAGTAGAGGAGCATCGGGTTTGTCTTCGGGGCAGGCTCGGGTTGTTATAGAGTTCGACTTGAGTTTCTTTTAAGGTGGTATGCTTATTTAGTTAAGCACTGTAGAAGAAGATAAGTTTATAAGTTAAGCTTGTTATTTTTTTAAAAAATAAAATAAAAATCAGAGCTAAATTTTTATAAATAAAAAATTTCAAAGTTAAAGCTTGTTCTTTTGAAGTAAAAATAAATCAAACTTTTAAAGTATTAATTGAATTTATTTTAAATTTAAATTGTTTAAGATGTTTGTTTTTGAAAGTAATTATTTTAATTAAATTTTGAATTCTAATTTAAAAGAAGTGTTTTCAATTTAAAGTATTAATCAAAGTTTTAAGTAAATTTTAAAGTAATGTTTTAATAACAAAGTTTTCAAATTATATTGAAAATGAATAAGATTAAATTAGATAATTAAAGTATTTAAATTTCAAATTGATTCCTAAATGTTTTATTTTCAAATAATTAAATTGTGAGGATAACTAAGGTTAATTATTTTTGATATGAACTTAAGAATACTTAATTAAATATGATTGGTAATAAGTAAAAGTTTAATTAAGATAAATGATTTTCTTATTTAATATAAGAAGTTAACTAATTATTTAATTTATTTTAAATGATTATTTAATTTTTTATTTAATTTTTACTAATCACTTAATTATGAACTAATTAAGTGTAATTACTAAATGAAGTAATTAATGTATAATTACTTAAAGTAATTAGAAAGAGGAAATTACTTATGGAAGTAATTAATGGAAAATTACTCATGGGACTAATTAAATGGAAGTGATTAAGGGTTAATCACTTGGTGTTATTATTGTAAAGATTAATTAAGTTAATTGTTTTGAAGTTAATTAATTATCAAGTAATTAATTAAAGAATTAAGAATTATTTAATGATGGGATTAATTAATTGTTAAGGTAATTAATTGAGGGAGTAATGATCTAATGAAGTAATTAGAAGGTAATTACTTATGTAAGTAATTAAGAGTTAATTACTTAATTAATTTAGTTAATTAATTAATGTGATGAATTAATTAATGAATATGATTAATTTAAGATTAATTACTAAGTGTAATTAATTAAAAATGTAATTTATTAATAAAGTAATTAATTAAGGTTTATTAATTGATGTAATTAATTAATAATTACTTAATGAAGTAATTAAAGATTAATTAATTAGTATAATTAATCAAGATTAATATAATTAATTAAGAAGTTAATTAATTAACATAAGTAATTACAAGTTGTTAATTACTGTTTATGATTAATGAGATGATTTGTTACAAGTTAATTATTTAATTTATTAAAGGAACTATTAATTAATAAGGATCATTAGTTGATATAATTAATGAAATTAATCAACATTGATTGATGGAAGTGATTAATTTAAGTGTGATTAATTATTTGTAATTAACTGAGGTTTAATGTAATTGATTATAGTTGATTAATTAATGGAAGTAAATGAAGGATCATTAATTATTGTAATTAATGATAGTGATTAAAGGTTAATTACTGTATATGGATAAGAATAATTAATTTGTCGAATTAATTACAAAATTAAAGGCTAATTACTTGAATGTAATTAAAGGATGATTAATCAAGGAAGATTAATTAAGGAAGATCATTAAGAGATGATTAATTTATTAATTTGTAATAAATTTATGAAGCGGGATTAAGATAATCCAAGTGATTAAAGGATAGTAATTAATTTAATTAAAGGTTAATGAAATTGATTTAGAGTTAATCAATTCTTCTTATGGATGATTGATTGATATTGGGTGATTGATATTGGATGTTTGATGGATAATTTTGATGTGATTTCTCTGATATGTGATATGCTGCTTTGTGAGATAATTGACTGATATGAATTATCTATTGTAATAATGTGATTCATTTATCTGTTACATTATTCTGAATATAAGTTAAATGTTTAAACCCTTAAACAACTTGGACATTAAAATGGCGTTTGGTTTCGGTGAGACCGGGATCGGGTTTACATATTTTGATATCCAAAAACCACATCGATCCAAATTAAACGTTAGGTCGTGAATCCAAGTGGAGCTTAGTGAAGACTTGAAGTGTAAGAACTATTCGTCAATATAACTCTGGGGGTGACTCCGTGATGAGTTTGACGAAAATAGTACTTACAGGTTCGAGATGGTGATTCAGGGTGCAAGGGCTATGGTCGTTGACTCTAAGGGTGATTCCAAAATTAGTGCAACGAGATAGTGCCTTCGGTTTCGTCCGAACTCGGAACAAACTTGTATGGATTGAATGCTTTCAGAACATCGTCAGGTAGACGATATGCATTCTAAGATAGATGTGTTCTATAAAGGTAATCGCACCCTCAAGCCTCATCAACCGGGAATGGCTAAAACAGGGGAGGTGCAGCAAGGCTAGGTGGGTAGCACCCATTTCAGGGTGAGGTCATCCCTGTGTAGATGTCCCTTTTATTTCGGCTTAGTGGGTGGTTGGTCGCGCCAACCATGGGGTGATCTTACTTGGGACTGTCCAGTAAGGGGTGGTCCCGGCTTTGTGTTGTAGGGGATTGGGTGTAATCCTCGGTACAGTGATTTAGGCCATGTAATATGACGGGCGATACCCCAGTAGTCCTACCATTAATGGAAACCCATTCTTCCTACGAGACCCTACGGTTTTGTTTGTATTACCTACTTTTGTGGCTATTAGCTGGAATTTAATAAATGTAACAATTTCGGCTATTTTCTCTTTACTTGAAAACCCTAGACACTATTATAATATCACTGGATTTTCTATCAAATGTTTTGGTTAGCATAAGGTAAAAACTTTTCCATGTTTATGTGTGGGAAGTCTTACGTGATACCTTTTATTTTCAAAGGATTTTCTAAAGTTAAGCAATTTTAACCCGTTTACTCACACCAGACCCCTGTCTGACCCGAGTGTTTATTTTCTGTTTTATTAAACTCTTGGATACTCATATTACATATGAGCAGTCGAGGGATTCAGGTTAGCTTGACGAATCTCTGGAGGATATATGGAGTAGGAGGCTTCCACGTGTAGATATATTATGGTTCCGCTGTATTTGAGATTATATCTGTATCTTGTGATATCTTGAGTTGTATAGTTAGACAGCTATTTATAACTGTCTAATATGTGTTGTATAGATTGTGTAACTCTGATGTATATGATACTATGTAATATTATATGTGATATATTATATTTCATTCGTTCCGCTGTGAGTATCTGATGTTGTTGAGTTTCTTCTTTCTTAATTCGTGATGCGTTTTTCTAGGGATAGAAAAACGAGTCTTGACTATTTCATAACAATGATAATTAAGAAATTTGAAGAAAATAAATGGATTATATAGAACTAAATTAAGATTTTTCTAATTATAGATTAATCTAATTAATGAAGATGTTAAGGAGTAGATTAATTAATTAAATATAAATTATTTGAGGGTTATCAGCTAACTACTTAATTGGCAATTTGAGATTAATTAGTTAGTAAGTGGAGGTTAATTACTTAATGTAAGAAATTAAAGAAAAATTTGTTAAGAATTTATTAACTTAATCAGTAATTAAGGGTTAAATTAATTAATAAATAAGGTTAATTAATTTAGGATAATTAACCAATCAGATAATTACTTGATGAAGTAATTAAAGGTAAATTACCTAATGGAAGTGGTTAAAGGATTAATTAATGGAATAGATTAAATGAATTGTTAATGAATGTGAAAATTAAAGGATAATTTATATATGTAAGTGATATAGAATAATTAATTTAATTAATTATTTAGGGATAAATGTAATTAATGTGAATGGATGAAGGTTAATTACTTAATCTACTTAAGTTGGAAAAATGAAGGATGATTAATTAATTGGTTTGAGATTAATTAATGATGAATGAGCAGGATTTAAAGACGATTGAAGTAATTAATTTAATTTATTTAAATTGATTAGAAAATGGTGTGATGAATAAATCTTCCTTATAAAAAAATTTGAATGATATTGTATGCCTAGAATTAGTTGATAGCTCTGATATGTGATTTGGAATGCTATATGATTTGATATGTTTGGTTTATACTGTGATAATGTGGTTATCTATGATGAATTACTGTGTAAAAGTGACATTCAGTATTTAAATTTAATCACTTGATAACTTGGGTTAAGAGGGTATTGAATTCGAAGAGAACGGAGTCAGGTATTAGTAAATACCCGAAACCACTTCGATTCTTTATAGATTGATATGTGAAATCAATAGGTTGGTATGAAATGATTTAAGTGAATTGGACCATTTAATCTAAGTTTTGGTACTTAGAAATTGATATATGGAATAAGAGTTGTCTATAACAAATTGTGAATTTGTAAATTGATACGAGTTACCCCGGGTTTTATATGAGTTGTATGCTTGTATTCCATGTTAGATGGGTTTACTCACGCTGGTTTCCAGCCTGACCCGGGTGTTACTTTGATGTAATGCTCGGGTCAGACCGAGTGTTATAGATTTTTAGGTAAGGACGTTATGGAGCTCAAGAGGCGAGCTGGACGGCAAGAACGTATAGAGTGTTTCCGCTGTATTATATTATTGCGTATCTGAGACTTGATGATTGTGTACATCTAGTGTTTGTATAATTATGTAACTCTGACGTATTAAAGATGTAACTGATAGACATAGTATTCTTTTGTAAACTGTTATTATTTGATATTATATTATGATCCGTTGTGAATGTGAGATTTTGGTGTTTTCTGTTTCTTCTTTTTCTTTTCCTTCCATCTCTTCCTTCTTTTTCCTAACTATCTGTGGATCGAAAATTCTGGGTTGTTACACTTACTTTAATACAGACATTGGTTAATGATCATTGGAGGGACTTTTATCACGTCAATTTATTGCCCTTTTTCTTATAATGATTGTGATTATGAACTACAATCTATACAAAGTCGTTTTGTTTAACTTCTTTGAATACTTTTTTACTTATGTGTTTATTTAGCCTTTGTATCATGTTCCAATCATAAGTAAAACACTTTTTGCACTGAAAGGTCCGATTCTCGGTAGACACACATACGTTAAATTTTAAATCTTTTTCATTGGTTTGTACAATTGATTTTGTTAAATAATAGCATATATGCTAGTTTGATTGGCAAACAGAATCGAGACTGACTGTAAACCAAAACCAATCTAAGAAAAACTAAACTCAAACTGAACTCGATATGTTTTGAATTGATTTGAGATGATAAAAAATAGCATAAAAAACTGATCAAACCATCCCCTAGCTTTAGTTTTCAGGTTGGATTTAAGCTTTAAAATATATAGGCATGACCTCTATATTTTGATAATTTTTTTACACGTGCACAAGTGTTCCAATTTAGATTTGAAAAGTCCATTGAATTTAAGAATATTAATCCTGTTATCGAATTGTTATAGGGACCATAGCTTTTTTAAGACATGGTTTTTTTATTATACATGGTTCATTATTGTCGATTATAGACCAAAAATTGAACTTGTGGCCTTTAATCAAGCTATCAACCAACCAAGCCTACACTTTACAGACCATAGCATGTGTTGTAGCTAATCTTCTTGCTGAACTCGACGTTCTGATTATTTAATGGTAGTAAATTTATTAACTAAAATGAGAACGGTATGAATTTCTACCTATATATAGCTTTGACTGGCATTTGAAATATTTAGGTAGCGTTTGGTATAAAATCGAATTTTATGTTTTCAGTTTTCAACATGTATGCCAAATATGAGAAAAATAGAGAAATGACGAAGATGTGAAAGAAAGACGTATGGAAGGACGAAGGGGATAGAGGGACGGTGTAACAACCCGCAAATCCATACCCCTTGAATCAACATTATTCTACCTCTATTAACTCAAGTGGCACAGAATTACGAACCATTAAGGTTAAAGAAGAAGAGATAGAAGAAGAAGAAGCTAAACAATATCAGAATCTCACAGTCGCAGCGGAATAAAATATAATAGTAAATATAGAACTTTACACAAAATGAAATCTATAACTGTTTTATACATCATATTATCAGAGTATCTCATGCATCAAACACTACCAATCATACATACCATACAATCACAGCAGCGGAATATATATATATATATATATATATATATATATATATATATATATGTATGTATGTACATATAATACGTCTCGGACTCCAGCTCCTCTCCTGCTCCATAGCACCCTGTCCTGAACATATAATACTCGGTCTGACCCGAGCATTATAATGAAATAACACCCGAGTCGGTCTGGAATACCAACTGATAATAATGCATCCAAATTGATTATTTTAGTTTAAAAATCCTTTGAAAACAAAAGCATCTCGTAAGACCACGCCACAAATAAACATGTCGGGTTTTTACCTTACTATAGCTAAAACACTTTTTATAGAAATCCTCTGATATTACAATAGGGTCTATTTACAAATACTTATAAAATAGCCGAAATTGTTACATCTATTAAATTCCAGCTACTAGCCACAAAAGTGGGTAATACAAACAAAACTCATAAAAGGCTCGTAGGGAGAATGGATTTCCAGCATTGACTAGGCACTAGGGTACCATCTGTCACAGTACGGGGCCTAGATCACCGTACCGAGGACCACTCCCGATCGCCTGCAACACAAGGCCGGACCCATCCCTTACTGGGCAGTTTCGAATAAGATCACCCCACGGTTGGGATCAGCAACCGCACCACTAAGCCGAAATAAAAGGGACATCTAGACAGGGATGACCTTACTCTCAAGTGGGGGCTACCCACTAAGCCTTGCTGCATATCCCCTGATTTTCAGTCATTCTCGGTTGATGGGGCTTGAGGCTTAGCGTTACCTTTAGAACATTTCACTTAGAATGCCATCGTCCACCTGACGATGTTTCGCAAGCATTCATCCATACAAGTCCGTCCCGGGTTCGAACGGAACCAAAGGCTCTACTCCTACTACATCCATTTTGGAAACATCCTCAGGATTAGTAGCGACTAGCCCTTGCACTTCATTACTTCATCTTCGACTCCGAACACGTTTTTCCACGAAACGTACAAACTAGATCGAAGTGGTTTTCGAGAAATAAATCTCGATCCCGGTCTCTTCGAAACGATCAACGCAGTTGTCCAATATAGATAGTAGGTGATTTAACTATCAATTAATATTCACAAACATCCATCACACAATAAATAATTTTCCACATTATTTATTTGCCTCAAATATCCTTTAAAAGATATATTTTCAAATTTCCAAAACTCATTTGAAAACAATTTCCAAAATCTCTTCCTTTACCCGGTAAATCCTTTAACATTTATTCCCATTGGAAATAACCAAGTTCAAACAATTTAGATTTAAAACTGTTAAACCATTTTATTCTGAAATATGTTTTACAAATTCATAAATTTACTTCTAGTTATTACTCAAAAAATATAATTTCAAATATGTAAAATAAACTATTTATTAAATAAGAGATTTGTTAACTAAACTTAAAAGTAGTAGTTTAAAGAATAAATACTTGTTTTCAAATAATTTAAATCATTTATTCTTAAATAAATCCATTTATAAAATATAATTACTAGTAAGCCTCTTAAATAATCATACCATAACTAAATTTATTTCTTATTTTTAAAGGAGAATTTCTTAAAACACTTCCTTGAAACCAATTTTACTTAACCTTTAAAACCTGATTTTATACACGAACTCGGTTTTTCCCAAGGAAACATTTTCATTCAAACAACCCAAAGAATCTTCCATATAGATTCCGCCCGATCTATTTCAACTCGAATTTATGTTAGTTATCGTAAATTTATTTCCAAGCTTACAAATAAACTCCCTTCGAAGTTTAAGCAATTTTTCCCATTTTCGGAATTCAATTTTTTTTTAAAATTATATGTTTAATACATTTTTAAATAAAACATTTGGAGATTACTTCAATGGAAATGATACTTACAAATTTCATAAAAAAAATTCCCATAGTGTAAAATTGTATTTCAAAATATTTTATATATAAATCAGATAGTTATATATTAATTTCCAGCAATTTATACTTCCACAGTTATCAACTGATAAAATATCCTCTTCGTTGATAATTCCAAATTTTACCAAATTTTTATATTTATTTTTATCCAAACCAGATTCCAAATTTTATTCTTAAATTCTTATTTATCAATTTCTTTTATTTCTTTTAAAACCCAATTTATTCTACTTATAATTAAAATTCTGAGTTTATAATTTATCCAACAATATCACGACACAATTAAATTTCAAATTTATCAATCACAACATATAAATAGACATTATCATCAATTATAAAAAATATTTACTATGAGGAATCCAGTTGGATCCCTCCAACCTGTTTTCCCTGCATCACAAATATTAGCACATCACGTATATAAATATCAATCCAGACTGATAACAACAATTATATTCAACCAATCACACAGATATTTAAATATTAACTATAAATCAGCTACTATCCCAGATGTGAGCGAGATTAACTCACCTTGAGTTTCGGCGAGCCTTCAAAATTTAAATTAAACCGAACGACGTTCGATTTTAACTCAAATTTCTACTTGCCCGGAATGGTTCCCGAACGAGCACTACACAGTAGTGCAGTTCGGGAACCATTCCGGGCAAGTAGAAATTTGAGTTAAAACCGAATGACATTCGATTTTAACTCAAATTTCTACTTGCCCGGAATGGTTCCCGAACTGCACTACTACGTAGTGCTCGTCGTTGCGATCTCGGCGCCGTAAATTTTTCTGAAATCTGAATACATATGAAATAGATATGAATTTTATAAGTTTCAATTTGAATTTTAAACAAATTTATTTTATTTTATTTACCACACGAAATCCTGTCCGCTAGATCTATAACCTAAATCAAGGCCACACAGTACTTCTTCCTCACGCAAGCATCAGGACGAATACGAACGGAAACGACCCATTACGCCATCAAATCGCGACCACCCACGCTCGCTGGAAAGTCGATCCAAGGCCACCCTCTCGAGCGTCGAGACAAGCTCTATCCATAGCCGAAGCCACCTCAAACTCGGTCGCCTCAAGCTCCCTGAAATTGAGCACAACCATACAACAATCGCGACCTTCAAAGCACGATTTCCGACAAACCACTCAGCAATAAACGATCATACCCGTTGGTATTGAAGAACTTCTCGAGAGCTTCAACTTCCATGTTGAAGATTTTTGCAAATAATCGCTGGATTGATCGGAAATGGAGGTGAAGCATGGAGGAACGTTGGCCATTCAATAAAAACTGCGGCGCTCGCTTTTTTCTAGGGTTTTAAGAAATTTTAATATATATATATATATATATATATATATATATATATTATTAATTATTATTTTAATCTCGTTCCAATCAATTTACCACTTACGCAAACAGACTCCAATTCTCACGTACCAACAGGCGTTCCTAGGGTTTTTCCGTGTTCCGGACACAATGGAACAAGTTTCGTAAGCTAATTCTGTCATATGTGCGAGTTACGGAATTAAACGATCAATTTAAATTTAAATCGGTTCAATCGATTCCTATGCGTTTTGAGCTGCCCCGGTCAAACGACAACTCCGATTGCTACGAAAATTGAAATCCGATAATAAGCTACTATTACGGATCCAATGGAACTAGTTTCGTCGAATTCTGAGACCGTGCCCCGGAAGGATATTTTAACTCGTCTATTAAATCAGGCGATTTCCATAATTATTGAAACCGCTTAAAAATTTACTTTTAAAATTTTATTAACTTAACAATAAATCATATAAAATTTATAATCACATTAACAATCATTCTGGCTCATTCCAGACCAAAATCTGATTAGTTGCATTTTAATAATATTAAATTCATTTTTAATTTAATATAAAATCCCCAATAATAACTTATTAACCTTTAGATCCATCTAAAAATCCAACAACGCTTTTAATGACCAAATAGACTTGAAATAAATTTTAGAACTCATTTCCATATCTAATTATCTCCATATTCACAATTTATCCTGATTCAATATTTAATTATTACTATTTAAATTCCAATTGGATTACCATATTTGGAATTATAAGTAATTTATTTATTCCACCCAATTCTTTTTATTTTAAAGCCAATTCAAAATCTTCATTGAACATTTAAAATGAATTAAATGTTCAAAATTCAATGTCAAAAATTCTGGGATGTTACATTCCTCCCCCCTTATAAAAATTTCGTCCTCGAAATTTGCTATGGTAGAGCATATTCTCAAACTCATTTACTTTTCCAATTTTCTTAGTTAAAAGCTTATATACACTTCCCAAAACCCTTTAGCTCAAATCCAAACTCATTTGAGTTATTTATACTCAAAAGCTTTTGTTTCAACATTTTCCTAAAACAACTTCCCAAGTAAATTCTCAAATTTCAAATTCCCAAAAAATTTCTAACTCCCAAAATTTTCGAAAATTTTTGCCAGAGTCTCCCCCGTACGGAGGAGCTTTCGCGATATCGCGATACAAACAAATATATATACATCGACCCACATGGTCGGAAACCAAAATATATCACAACAAATAGATCATTTTCCCAATTATATTTGCATAGGCGTACCTTTTTAGCAAATTTTAATAGCGAGCGGCTAATATAACGCATATACGCGTTCTAACTCTCTCAAATGCCTTCCGTACATGTCCTTACTCAACAAACTCATCAGTTTTCAAAGATATGAACATTTTAACAACATTTCCAATATGAATGTAAGCCAATATATCCATTTACATCCCGAACAACACTTTGCATAATTTCATAAGTAAATCATATTTTAAAGCATGTACAAAGTTCCTTTTCTAATGCCAAACTCCAAGTTATTTCACACAAGTGAGTTACATACAAGTTTACCATTCTCAATTTATAATTACTATCACCAATTCATTTCTATTTCTATATGCTTAACATATGCCTTACTTACATTTCTTTATTTTAACTTACATTCCCAATTTGATTTACAATCAAAATTTATTTTAAACTTGAAACATTTCCATTCATATGCAAAATCACTTAATGACATTTCACTCCATTCCAATTAATTCTAAACTAATTCAGTTGCTGTTTAAATAACTAAATTTTGAATACGACAAAACAACCCATTCTTATGCAAATTTTAGGTTATCCAAGCAAGTGACCATCACTAAAGCTTATAACCATTTAAAATTAATTCTAGGTTAAATTTATATTAATTTTATTCACAACCCAAATATTCTTATTTCCTTGCAATTTTTAAATCAAATCCTTATTCTCACCTTTCAAATTTATTATCCATCTTAAGTTTATTTTTATTATTTTATTATTCTTATTATTATTCTTTTTAAACCAAGTCTTGATTTTCATATTTCAAATCCATTATTCAACTTAAGTTTTACTTTTATCATACCATCCTGGATTTATCTACAACTCCTATATCCATATTACAAAATTAATTAAAACCATTCCACTTGCAATTTAATCTTATTATCTAAACAAAATCTATCCAACATAGCATTATAAGCTCAATCACAAATATTTTCATTTTCTTCTTATAAATCAAATTTATTTTCATTTGATTCTCATCCAAATCAAATTCCAATCCATTTACAAATTGTAATGCACTTTGCTTATTTATTCGATCCATTTTTTAGATTTGTTTTATTAGCAAAAGAACCACTTTAAATTATTTTCTTCCGTTGAATTTATGTACAATTCAAACTATCACCATTATAATCTAATTCCATTTTCATCTACACTTCAATATTTGTTACCACAAATTTAAATCCCATGCCACAATTGGAGTTTTATTTATTTTCCAAATTTTGACCAAACTATCAAAATTCTATTCATTTCAATACAAATCCCATTAACTTGTAATTCAATTTAGTCAATAACCTAATCCATATTAGGTTTTAATTTGCTTCCACAATTCACCCTGAATTTATTTATAATATGACCATTTTCATTCACACTCTCAACTTTTTATTGCCAAAACTAAATCCCATACTAGAACTGGGTTTTCATTATTCTTTTCAAACTTTACTTATCAAACCACCAAAATTCCACCCAGGCCAAGACCAATTTCATTAAATTTAGTTTACACTAAATTCATCTTCAAGCTTCTTTTATTTAATTCAACTTATACTAAATTCTTTCCCAAATTAATTTCAAGTCCACCTAAGTTTTTATTTAGCCAACTTGAATTCATTTCATTTCCATTACAACCTTAAATAAGGATTTAATTCCATTCATATTTATGCACAGCACAATTGAATTTTGTTTTTAATTAAATCCAAGTCCATCCCAATTCCACTCGATTGGAGTTAAATCCAATTCAATGTAATTTTAATTCTCCATATACAAGTTCAAAACTTATTTACTAAATCAAGTTCATTCACTTCTTTTATACCTCACTTTGCCTTATCTAAATTCACATTCCATTTGAGATTATAATTCCATTTTACTTGGCTTTACAATCCAATTCTTTATTCTTTGCAAATTTTAAATCCACCAATTTTAGATTATAAGCACAACACTTAATAACTTAAGAATATGAATTTCTTTATGCAATTATAAGCAATTTACATTTCATCTTTATATTTAATTTAATTTAATTCCAATTCATTTTGATTTAATTCAATTTCAAATTCTCAATTTTATTTAACTTATCTTAAGTTAAATTCAAAAATATTCCATTCACCTTCATATGCTCAAACTTTATCTAATCCCAGGATAAAAGTTCATTTTCCTTCCTTATTAATATCAACCTCAAATTATAAGTATAATACTTAATAGCTCATGGATACCATTCATTACACACTGACCTACAATTTCAAAGCCAACTCACATTGTAATTTAGCCCAAATCCATTTAATTCTAAGCTCAATTTATTTAACCTATCCAAATTAAATTCAAATTTTCTATTCACTTCAATATATTTTATTCGCTTCCAATTACTCAAGTTAAATTTTAATTCCAAGATTAAAATTTCCATTTCTTCCTTCTTATTAATATTAACTTCACTTAATAAGTTCAATAGTTAATTCATTTTAAATTTTACACATTATTTAAATAGAATTTTCCCAGAATTCAATTTACCCGGTTTTATTTCAAAACCATTTTGAAATGTTAAATATATACCTATTTGGTATACCCAATCAAATCGAATTCCCAGATTTCCAAAACAATTTGTTTATACCAAAACAAACTTCCTCCTTTGAAATTTCCAAAACAACTGGTATACCCAACATATCCAAACAATATCATAATAAAGTACTAGGGAAGCAATCCATCACGTTAGAAACCCGAAAATGAATTCTAATGATGTGGCCAGCATCATCAGGATTATTTTCCAGCGACTGGAGTGAGTTCATTGCTTCTTTACTTTCCTACATTCATTTCACGCAGTTTCCATTCAAAAATACTTCCCAAAACAATATTTCATTATTGCCTTCTAATGCTTTGGAAAACATTTCCAAACATTCCCAAGATGTTAAATTTCTCAAACCTTTGTTTTAATCCATTTAAACACCTTTCAAATTTCCCGGGATCAAAATTTCTGGTTTAACTCAATTTTTAATTTCACTTCTTCTTATTTACAGCATATTAAATTAATTCTATTTGGTTATAAACCATTTTAATATGTCATATTCTTATTAGCTTATATCATTTCAAATTTTGATCAAATTCAAGATTCTTACTTGATTATGGTATTAACAACCCACAAACACCCAATATATAATAAGCTAGAAAACCAGTTCTTTTATATCAAAATATAATTTTGGGTAAACTTATTTCATTTACCCACTTTAAAAACAATACTATGTTGGTTTATCTTGTTCAAGAGTTTAGAAACCCCTATCGATAAGGTTGTACTTCCCGTACCGACCAGAATTCATAAACACTCAACCGATAAGTCAACACAGTACAATTTTTTTTTTTATATCCACTAACAAGTATGCTCTCATAGCTATTAATACACTATCTCATTATAGAGTACTATTGACTCTGTTTAATGAGTAATTTCCCCACCAAAGCCTAGGTTGTCGCCAACCTAAGCTCGGATACCAAGTGTAACAACCCGCAAATCCGTACCCCTTGAATCAACATTATTCTACCTCTATTAACTCAAGTGGCACAAAATTACGAACCATTAGGGTTAAAGAAGATGAGATAGAAGAAGAAGAAGCTAAACAATATCAGAATCTCACATCGCAGCGGAATAAAATAAAATAGTAAATATAGAACTTTACACAAAATGAAATCTATAACTGTTTTATACATCATATCATTAGTGTATCTCATGCATCGAACACTACCAATCAGACATACCATACAATCACAGCAGCGGAATATATATATATATATGTATGTATGTATGTATGTATGTATGTACAGATAATACGTCTCGGACTCCAGCTCCTCTCCTGCTCCATAGCATCCTGTCCTGAACATATAATACTCGGCCCGACCCGAACATTATAATGAAATAACACCCGAGTCAGTCTGGAATACCAACTGATAATAATGCATCCAAATTGATTATTTAAGTTTAAAAATCCTTTGAAAACAAAAGCATATCGTAAGACCACTCCACAAATAAACATGTCGATTTTTACCTTACGATAGCTAAAACACTTTTTATAGAAATCCTCTGATATTACAATAGGGTCTATTTAGCTGAAATTGTTACATCTATTAAATTCCAGCTACTAGCCACAAAAGTGGGTAATACAAACAAAACTCGTAAAAGGCTCGTAGGGAGAATGGATTTCCAACAATGACTAGGCACTGGGGTACCACCTCTCACAGTACGGGGCCTAGATCACCGTACCGAGGACCACTCCGGATCCCCTGCAATACAAGGCCGGACCCATCCCTTACTGGATAGTTCCGAATAAGATCACCCCACGGCTGGGATCAACAACCGCACCAATAAGCCGAAATAAAAGGGACGTCTAGACAGAGATGACCTTACTCTCAAGTGGGAGCTACCTACGAAGCCTTGCTGCATATCCCCTGATTTTCAGTCATTCCCGGTTGATGAGGCTTGAGGCTTAGCGTTACCTTTAGAACGTTTCACTTAGAATGCCCATCGTCCACCTGACGATGTTTCGCAAGCATTCATCCATACAAGTCCGTCCCGGGTTCGAATGGAACCATAGGCGCTACTCCTACTACATCCATTTTGGAAATATCCTCAGGATTAGTAGCGACTAGCCCTAGCACTTCACTGCTTCATCTTCGACTACGAACATGTTTTTCCACGAAACGTACAAACCAGATAGAAGTGGTTTTCGAGAAATAAATCTCGATCCCGGTCTCTTCGAAACGATCAACGCATTTGTCCAATATAGATAGTCGGTGATTTAACTATCAATTAATATTCACAAACATCCATCACACAATAAATAATTTTCCACATTATTTATTTGCCTCAAATATCCTTTAAAAGATATATTTTCAAATTTCCAAAACTCATTTGAAAACAATTTCCAAAATCTCTTCCTTTACCCGGTAAATCCTTTACCATTTATTCCCATTGGAAATAACCAAGTTCAAACAATTTAGATTTAAAACTGTTAAACCATTTTATTCTGAAATATGTTTTACAAATTCGTAAATTTACTTCTAGTTATTACTCAAAAAAAAATATAATTTCAAATATGTAAAATAAACTATTTATTAAGTAAGAGATTTGTTAACTAAACTTAAAATTAGTAGTTTAAAGAATAAATACTAGTTTTCAAATAATTTAAATCATTTACTCTTTAAATAAATCCATTTATAAAATATAATTACTAGTAAGCCTCTTAAATAATCATACCATAACTAAATTTATTTCTTATTTTTAAAGGAGAATTTTTTAAAACACTTCCTTGAAACCAATTTTACTTAACCTTTAAAACCTGATTTTATACACGAACTCGGTTTTTCCCAGGGAAACATTTTCATTCAAACAACCCAAAGAATCTTCAATATAGATTCCCCCCGATCTATTCCAACTCGAATTTATGTTAGTTATCGTAAATTTATTTCCAAGCTTACAAATAAACTCCCTTCGAAGTTTAAGCAATTTTTCCCATTTCCGAAATTCAATTTTTTTTTAAATTATATGTTTAATACATTTTTAAATAAAACATTTGGAGATTACTTCAATGGAAATGATACTTACAAATTTCATAAAAAAAATTCCCATAGTGTAAAATTGTATTTCAGAATATTTTATATATAATTCAGATAGTTATATTTTAATTTCCAGCAATTTATACTTCCACAGTTATCAACTGATAAAATATCCTCTTCGTTGACAATTCCAAATTTTACCAAATTTTTATATTTATTTTTATCCAAACCAGATTCCAAATTTTATTCTTAAATTCTTATTTATCAATTTCCTTTATTTCTTGTAAAACCCAATTTATTCTACTTATAATTAAAATTCTAAGTTTATAATTTATCCAACAATATCACGGCACAATTAAATTTCAAATTTATCAATCACAACATATAAATAGACATTATCATTAATTATAAAAAATATTTACTACGAGGAATCCAGTTGGATCCCTCCAATCTGTTTTCCCTGCATCACAAATATTAGAACATCACGTATATAAATATCAATCCAGACTGATAACAACAATTATATTCAACCAATCACACAGATATCTAAACATTAACTATAAATCAGCTAATATCCCAGATGTGAGCGAGATTAACTCACCTTGAGTTTCGGCGAGCGTTCGAAATTTAAATTAAACCGAACGACGTTCGATTTTAACTCAAATTTCTACTTGCCTGGAATGGTTCCCGAACTGCACCGCTGCGTAGTGCTCGTCGTTGCGATCTCGAAGCCGTAAATTTTGCTGAAATCTGATTACATATGAAATAGATATGAATTTTATAAGTTTCAATTTGAATTTTAAACAAATTTCTTTTATTTTATTTACCATATGGAATCCTGGCCGCTAGATCTATAACCTAAATCAAGGCCGCACAGTAGTTCTTCCTCGCGCAAGCATCAGGACGAATACGAACGGAAACGACCCATTACGCCATCAAATCGCGACCACCCACGCTCGCTGGAAAGTCGATCCAAGGCCACCCTCTCGAGCGTCGAGACAAGCTCTATCCATAACCGATGCCACCTCGAACTCAGTCGCCTCAAGCTCCCTGAAATCGAGCACAACCGTACGACAATCGCGACCTTCAAAGCACGATTTCTGACAAACCACTCAGCAATAAACGATCATACCCGCTGGTATTGAAGAACTTCTCGAGAGCTTCAACTTCCATGTTGAAGATTTTCGCAAATAATCGCTGGATTGATCGGAAATGGAGGTGAAGCATGGAGGAACGTTGGCCATTCAATAAAAACTGCGGCGCTCGCGTTTTTCTAGGGTTTTAAGAAATTTTAATATATATATATATATATATATATATATTAATTATTATTTTAATCTCGTTCCAATCAATTTACCACTTACGCAAACAGACTCCAATTCTCACGTACCAATAGGCGTTCCTAGGGTTTTTCTGCGTTTCGGACATAATGGAACAGGTTTCGTAAGCTAATTCTGTCATATGTGCGAGTTACGCAATTAAACGATCAATTTAAATTTAAATCGGTTAAATCGATTCCTATGCATTTTGAGATGCCACGGTCAAACGACAGCTCCGATTGCTACGAAAATTGAAATCCGATAATAACTAACTATTACGGATCCAATGGAACTGGTTTCGTTGAATTCCGAGACTGTTCCCCGGAGGGCTATTTTAACTCATCAATTAAATCGGGCGATTTCCATAATTGTCGAAACCGCTTAAAAATTTACTTTTAAAATTTTATTAACTTAACTATAAATCATATAAAATTTATAATCACATTAACAATCATTCTGGCTCATTCCAGACCAAAATCTGATTAGTTGCGTTTTAATAATATTAAATTCATTTTTAATTTAATATAAAATCCCCAACAATAACTTATTAACCTTTAGATCCATCTAAAAATCCAACAACGCTTTTAATGACCAAATAGACTTAAAATAAATTTTAGAACTCATTTCCATATCTAATTATCTCCATATTCACAATTCATCCTGATTCAATATTTAATTATTACTATTTAAATTCCAATTGGATTACCATATTTGGAATTATAAGTAATTTATTTATTCCACCCAATTCTTTTTATTTTAGAGCCAATTCAAAATCTTCATTGAACATTTAAAATGAATTAAATGTTCAAAATTCAATGTCCAAAATTCTGGGATGTTACATTCCTCCCCCCTTATAAAAATTTCGTCCTCGAAATTTGCTATGGTAGAGCATACTTTCAAACTCATTTACTTTCCCAATTTGCTTAGTTAAAAGCTTATATACACTTCCCAAAACCCTTTAGCTCAAATCCAAACTCACTTGAGTTATTTATACTCAAAAGCTTTTGTTTCAACATTTTCCTAAAACAACTTCCCAAGTAAATTTTCAAATTTCAAATTCCCAAAAAATTTCTAACTCCCAAAATTTTCAAAATTTTTTGGCAAAGTCTCCCCTGTACGGAGGAGCTTTCGCGATATCACGATACAAACAAATATATATACATCGACCCACACGGTCGGAAACCAAAATATATCACAACAAATATATCATTTTCCCAATTATATTTGCGTAGGCGTACCTTTTTAGCAAATTTTAATAGCGAGCGGCTAATATAACGCATATACGCGTTCCAACTCTCTCAAATGCCTTCCGTACCTGTACTTACTCAACAAACTCATCAGTTTTCAAGGATATGAACATTTTAACAACATTTCCAATATAAATGTAAGCCAACATATCCATTTACATCCCAAACAACACTTTGCATAATTTCATAAGTAATCATATTTTAAAGCATGTACAAAGTTCCTTTTCTAAGGCCAAACTCCAAGTTATTTCACACAAGTGAGTTACATATAAGTTTACCATTCTCAATTTATAATTACAATCACCAATTCTTTTCTATTTCTATATGCTTAACATATGCCTTACTTACATTTCTTTATTTTAACTTACATTCCAATTTGATTTACAATCAAATTTTATTTTAAACTTGAAACATTTCCATTCATATGAAAAATCACTTAATGACATTTCACTCCATTCCAATTAATTCTAAACTAATTCAGTTGCTGTTTAACAACTAAATTTTGAATACGACAAAACAACCCATTCTTATGCAAATTTTAGGTTATCCAAGCAAGTGACCATCACTTAAGCTTATAACCATTTAAAATTAATTCTAGGTTAAATTTATATTAATTTTATTCACAACCCAAATATTCTTATTTCCTTGAAATTTTTAAATCAAATCCTTATTCTCACCTTTCAAATTTATTATCCATCTTAAGTTTATTTTTATTATTTTATTATTCTTATTATTATTCTTTTTAAACCAAGTCTTGATTTTCATATTTCAAATCCATTATTCAACTTAAGTTTTACTTTTATCATACCATCATGGATTTATCTACAACTCTTATATCCATATTACAAAATTAATTAAAACCATTCCACTTGCAATTTAATCTTATTATCTAAACAAAATCTATCCAACATAGCATTATAAGCTCAATCACAAATATTTTCATTTTCTTCTTATAAATCAAATTTATTTTCATTTGATTCTCATCCAAATCAAATTCCAATCCATTTACAAATTGTAATGCACTTTGCTTATTTATTCGATCCATTTTTAGATTTGTTTTATTAGCAAAAGAACCACTTTAAATTATTTCCTTCCGTTCAATTTATGTACAATTCAAACTATCACCATTATAATCTAATTCCATTTTCATCTACACTTCAATATTAGTTACCACAAATTTAAATCCCATGCCACAATTGGAGTTTTATTTATTTTACAAATTTTGACCAAACTATCAAAATGCTATTCATTTCAATACAAATCCCATTAACTTGTAATTCAATTTAGTCAATAACCTAATCCATATTAGGTTTTAATTTGCTTCCTCAATTCACCTTGAATTTATTTATAATATGACCATTTTCATTCACACTCTCAACTTTTTATTGCCAAAACTAAATCCCATACTAGAACTGGGTTTTCATTATTCTTTTCAAACTTTACTTATCAAACCACCCAAATTCCTCCCAGGCCAAGACCAATTTCATTAAATTTAGTTTACACTAAATTCATCTTCAAGCTTCTTTTATTTAATTCAACTTATACTAAATTCTTTCCCAAATTAATTTCAAGTCCACCTAAGTTTTTATTTAGCCAACTTGAATTCATTTCATTTCCTTTACCACCTTAAATAAGGATTTAATTCCATTCATATTTATGCACAACACAATTGAATTTTTTTTTTTTAATTAAATCCAAGTCCATCCCAATTCCACTCGATTGGAGTTAAATCCAATTCAATGAAATTTTAATTCTCCATATACAAGTTCAAAACTTATTTACTAACTCAAGTTCATTCACTTCCTTTATCCTCACTTTGCCTTATCTAAATTCACATTCCATTTGAGATTATAATTCCATTTTACTTGGCTTTACAATCCAATTCTTTATTCTTTGCAAATTTTAAATCCACCAATTTTAGATTATAAGCATAACACTTAATAACTTAAGAATATGAATTTCTTTATGCAATTATAAGCAATTTACATTTCATCTTTATATTTAATTTAATTCCAATTCATTTTGATTTAATTCAATTTCAAATTCTCAATTTTATTTAACTTATCTTAAGTTAAATTCAAAAATATTCCATTCACCTTCATATACTCAAACTTTATCTAATCCCAGGATAAAAGTTCATTTTCCTTCCTTATTAATATCAACCTCAAATTATAAGTATAATACTTAATAGCTCATGGATACCATTCATTACACAATGACCTACAATTTCAAAGCCAACTCACATTGTAATTTAGCCCAAATCCATTTAATTCTAAGCTCAATTTATTTAACTTATCCAAGTTAAATTCAAATTTTCTATTCACTTCAATATATTTTATTCACTTCCAATTACTCAAGTTAAATTTTAATTCCAAGATTAAAATTTACATTTCTTCCTTCTTATTAATATTAACTTCACTTAATAAGTTCAATAGTTAATTCATTTTAAATTTTACACATTATTTAAATAGAATTTTCCCAGAATTCAATTTACCCAGTTTTATTTCAAAACCATTTTGAAATGTTAAATATATGCCTATTTGATATACCCAATCAAATCAAATTCCCAGATTTCGAAAACAACTTATATATACCAAAACAAACTTCCCTCTTTGAAATTTCCAAAACAACTGGTATACCCAACAAATCCAAACAATATCATAATCAAGTACTAGGGAAGCAATCCATCACGTTAGAAACCCGAAAATGAATTCTAACGATGTGGCCAGCATCATCAGGATTATTTTCCAACGACTGGAGTGAGTTCAGTGCTTCTTTACTTTCCTACATTCATTTCGCACAGTTTCCATTCGAAAATACTTCCCAAAACAATATTTCATTATTGCCTTCTAATGCTTTGGAAAACATTTCCAAACATTCCAAAGATGTTAAATTTCTCAAACCTTTGTTTTAATCCATTTAAACACCTTTCAAATTTCCCGGGATCAAAATTTCTGGTTTAACTCAATTTTTAATTTCACTTCTTCTTATTTACAGCATATTAAATTAATTCTATTTAGTTATAAACCATTTTAATATGTTATATTCTTATTAGCTTATATCATTTCAAATTTTGATCAAATTCAAGATTCTTACTTGATTATGGTATTAACAACCCACAAACACCCAATATATAATAAGCTACAAAACCATTTCTTTTATATCAAAATATAATTTTGGGTAAAATTATTTCATTTACCCACTTTAAAAACAATACTATGTCGGTTTATCTTGTTTAATAGTTTAGAAACCCCTATCGATAAGGTTGTACTTCCCGTACCGACCAGAATTCATAAACACTCAACCGATAAGTCAACACAGTACAAAAAAAATTTATATCCACTAACAAGTACGCTCTCATAGCTATTAATACACTCAACTCATTATAGAGTACTATTGACTCTGTTTAATGAGTAATTTCCCCACCAAAGCCTAGGTTGTCGCCAACCTAAGCTCCGATACCAAGTGTAACAACCCGCAAATCCGTACCCCTTGAATCAACATTATTCTACCTCTATTAACTCAAGTGGCACAGAATTACGAACCATTAGGGTTAAAGAAGAAGAGATAGAAGAAGAAGAAGCTAAACAATATCAGAATCTCACAATCACAGCGGAATAAAATATAATAGTAAATATAGAACATTACACAAAATGAAATCTATAACTGTTTTATACATCATATCATCAGAGTATCTCATGCATCGAACACTACCAATCAGACATACCATACAATCACAGCAGCGGAATATATATATATATATAGGTATAGATAATACGTCTCGGACTCCAGCTCCTCTCCTGCTCCATAGCATCCTGCCCTGAACATATAATACTCGGTCTGACCCGAGCAAAAATAACACCCGAGTCAGTCTGGAATGCCAACTGATAATAATGCATCCAAATTGATTATTTTAGTTTAAAAATCCTTTGAAAAAAAAAGCATCTCGTAAGACCACGCCACAAATAAACATGTCGGGTTTTTACCTTACTATAGCTAAAACACTTTTTATAGAAATCCTCTGATATTACAATAGGGTCTATTTACAAATACTTATAAAATAGCCGAAATTGTTACATCTATTAAATTCCAGCTACTAGCCACAAAAGTGGGTAATACAAACAAAACTCGTGAAAGGCTCATAGGGAGAATGGATTTCCAACAATGACTAGGCACTGGGGTACCACCTGTCACAGTATGGGGCTTAGATCACCGTACCGAGGGCCACTCCCAATCCCCTGCAACACAAGGCCGGACCCATTGCTTACTGGATAGTTCCGAATAAGATCACCCCACGGTTGGGATCAGCAACCGCACCACTAAGCTGAAATAAAAGGGACATCTAGACAGGGATGACCTTACTCTCAAGTGGGGGCTACCCACGAAGCCTTGCTGCATATCCCCTGATTTTCAGTCATTCCCGATTGATGAGGCTTGAGGCTTAGCGTTACCTTTAGAATGTTTCACTTAGAATGCCCATCGTCCACCTGAAGATGTTTCGCAAGCATTCATCCATACAAGTCCATCCCGTGTTCGAACGGAACCAAAGGCGCTACTCCTACTACATACATTTTGGAAATATCCTCAGGATTAGTAGCGACTAGCCCTTGCACTTCACTGCTTCATCTTCGAATCCGAACACGTTTTTCCATGAAACGTACAAACCGGATCGAAGTGGTTTTCGAGAAATAAATCTCGATCCCGATCACCTCGAAACGATCAACGCATTTGTCCAATATAGATAGTCGGTGATTTAACTATCAATTAATATTCACAAACATCCATCACACAATAAATAATTTTCCACATTATTTATTTGCCTCAAATATCCTTTAAAAGATATATTTTCAAATTTCCAAAACTCATTTGAAAACAATTTCCAAAATCTCTTCCTTTACCCGGTAAATCCTTTACCAATTATTCCCATTAGAAATAACCAAGTTCAAACAATTTAGATTTAAAACTGTTAAACCATTTTATTCTGAAATATGTTTTACAAATTCATAAATTTACTTCTAGTTATTACTCAAAAAAAATATAATTGCAAATATGTAAAATAAACTATTTATTAAATAAGAGATTTGTTAACTAAACTTAAAAGTAGTAGTTTAAAGAATAAATACTAGTTTTCAATAATTTAAATCATTAATTCCTTAAATAAATCCGTTTATAAAATATAATTACTAGTAAGCCTCTTAAATAATCATACCATAACTAAATTTATTTCTTATTTTTAAAGGAGAATTTCTTAAAACACTTCCTTGAAACCAATTTTACTTAACCTTTAAAACCTGATTTTATACACGAACTCGGTTTTTCCCAGGGAAACATTTTCATTCAAACAACCCAAAGAATCTTCCATATTGATTCCGCCCGATCTATTTCAACTTGAATTTATGTTAGTTATCGTAAATTTATTTCCAAGCTTACAAATAAACTCCCTTTGAAGTTTAATACATTTTTAAATAAAACATTTGGAGATTACTTCAATGGAAATGATACTTACAAATTTCTTAAATAAAATTCCCATAGTGTAAAATTGTATTTCAGAATATTTTTTATATAATTCAGATAGTTATATTTTTATTTCCAGGAATTTATACTTCCACAATTATCAACTGATAAAATATCCTCTTCGTTGGTAATTCCAAATTTTACCAAATTTTTATATTTATTTTTATCCAAACCAGATTCCAAATTTTATTCTTAAATTCTTATTTATCAATTTCCTTTATTTCTTTGAAAACCCAATTTATTCTACTTATAATTAAAATCCTAAGTTTATAATTTATCCAAAAATATCACGGCAAAAATAAATTTCAAATTTATCAATCACAACATATGAATAAAAATTATCATCAATTATAAAAAATATTTACTATGAGGAATCCAGTTGGATCCCTCCAACCTGTTTTCCCTGCATCACAAATATTAGCACATCACGTATATAAATATCAATCCAGACTGATAACAACAATTATATTCAACCAATCACACAGATATTTAAATATTAACTATAAATCAGCTAATATCCCAGATGTGAGCGAGATTAACTCACCTTGAGTTTCGGCGAGCGTTTGAAATTTAAATTAAACCAAACGACGTTCGATTTTAACTCAAATTTCTACTTTCCCGGAATTGTTCCCGAACTGCACCACTGCGTAGTGCTCGTCGTTGCGATCTCGGCGCCGCAAAGTTTGCTGAAATCTGATTACATATGAAATAGATATGAATTTTATAAGTTTCAATTTGAATTTTAAACAAATTTCTTTTATTTTATTTACCATATGAAATCCTGGCCGCTAGATCTATAACCTAAATCATGGCCGCACAGTACTTCTTCCTCACGCAAGCATCAGGACGAATACGAACGGAAACGACCCATTACGCCATCAAATCGCGACCACCCACGCTTGCTGGAAAGTCGATCCAAGGCCACCCTCTCGAGCGTCGAGACAAGCTCTATCCATAGCCGAAGCCACCTCGAACTCAGTCGCCTCAAGCTCCCTGAAATCGAGCACAACCGTACGACAATCGCGACGTTCAAATCACGATTTCCGACAAACCACTCAGCAATAAACGATAATACCTGTTGGTATTGAAGAACTTCTCGAGAGCTTCAACTTCCATGTTGAAGATTTTCGCAAATAATCGCTGGATTGATCGGAAATGGAGGTGAAGCATGGAGGAACGTTGGCCATTCAATAAAAACTGTGGTGCTCGCATTTTTCTAGGGTTTTAAGAAATTTTAATATATATATATATATATATATATATATATATATATATTATTAATTATTATTTTAATCTCGTTCCAATCAATTTACCACTTACGCAAACAGACTTCAATTCTCATGTCCCAACAGGCGTTCCTAGGGTTTTTCCGTGTTTCGGACACAATGGAATAGGTTTCGTAAGCTAATTCTTTCATATGTGCGAGTTACGGAATTAAACGATCAATTTAAATTTAAATCGGTTAAATCGATTCCTATGCTTTTTGAGCTGCCACGGTCAAACGACAGCTCCGATTGCTACGAAAATTGAAATCCGATAATAACTAACTATTATGGATCCAATGGAATTGGTTTCGTCGAATTCCGAGACTGTGCCCCGGAAGGCTATTTTTACTCGTTTATTAAATCAGGCGATTTCCATAATTGTCGAAACCGCTTAAAAATTTACTTTTAAAATTTTAGTAACTTAACAATAAATCATATAAAATTTATAATCACATTAACAATCATTCTGGATCATTTCAGACCAAAATCTGATTAGTTGCATTTTAATAATATTAAATTCATTTTTAATTTAATATAAAATCCCCAATAATAACTTATTAACCTTTAGATCCATCTAAAAATCCAACAACGCTTTTAATGACCAAATAGACTTAAAATAAATTTTAGAACTCATTTCCATATCTAATTATCTCCATATCTACAATTTATCCTGATTCAATATTTAATTATTACTATTTAAATTCCAATTGGATTACCATATTTGGAATTATAAGTAATTTATTTATTCCACCCAATTCTTTTTATTTTAAAGCCAATTCAAAATCTTCATCGAACATTTAAAATGAATTAAATGTTCAAAATTCAATGTCCAAAATTCTGGGATGTTACAGACGGTGGAATAATGGATTGTTTCACGTACTCATGTTAGTTCTCAATATATGGAAAATAAAAAAATATTTTCTATTTTGTATATTAGTTTCGTTTTTAAATTGATCATTTTTGGCAATATACATGCGTTATATGCATTTTTGTATGGACAAAAATCCAAAACAACAAACAACAAACCAAACACTGCCTTATTTTTTCATAGCATGTTTGAGAAGTTGAAAACATCTGAACATGCATAAATGCCATGATTAGGACCAAGAACGATGCACAAAGGATACTTAAACTTGCAATTCGTATTCTACTTTTTTGATGTAATTTCAGGAGTTCATAATGATATTGTGTGTACTTTCAAGAGTTTGTACGTATGTTTTTTTTGTACCGAAGTTTGGCTTAATTTTGGGTATTACAGTAGGATGTTTTTGTTGCTTTTTGCAATCCAATATAGAGCAACCACTTCTTCTTCCCACATCAGAGCGTTTGTTGATATTTTGTCAAATCCATGTACAATATCCATCTTACAGCTCTATACGTAAAACTCAAGTTATTTGAATCACGAAACTGATACTCAGGTTATTTTAAACACAAAATCGTTGCCATACATATTGTAAACATCAAATAGTAACCATACATAATAGTCTAGTGGACATTGATTTGTTCTGAAAAGTCTGGGATCATTTTTCTATTGAGGTAAATTTTACATGAATGACCGTAAATCAACCTAGATAAATGCGAAAGCAATAAGATCATCTTGTAGTACGATAAAACAAACAAAAAAAGAATAAAACAGAAAATCATAGAAAAAATAAATAAATAAATAAATAAATAAATAAATAGAGAGTTCACACAGATTTATAAACAGATTTATAAAGGTTCCACTATAACGAGATAGTGTCCATCCACTTTGGGTATAAGAGATTTTTATTATTTCCAAGAAAAGAGAATTTTACAAGATTGAGGATGGAGACCAAGAAGAATAATAAGAAGTACAACTTTAAATGATGATTCTACTTATTCTAATCTCTATCTTTATATGAAGACTATTACTGACGTTAAAGTAATTGATTTATGGTCATAAATCAGTGCCTCATCAATTTTCATATCGATATAGGATACGTTTGTCCATTTAGTTTTTTCAGGAAATGGTGATGTATATATAACATGTCACTGGAACAACATATCACATGTCAATAAACGTTCGAAGCATGCTAAGCAAGTTTCGAATTTGTGACCTCTCATACCGAAGCTGAATCACTTAATCACTTAACCACTGGGACAACATATCCATTTAATTTTTAGTTTCACCCAATTTGCATACGCCTGAAAGATTCCTACTTTAATCAGCTAATTAGGTAATTAATTGATTACTTCATTCTCCCACAATTCTACTTTTAAGTAATTTGTTGCTCTCTTTAACGTATAAAGTAGACAAAATAGTTGACTAATTATTTCGAATATCTTTTAAATCTTTTGCATCTGAAAATACTATATCGTTGAAATCAACAATATTTTTCAAAACTTTTTTAGTATGAAAATATTATATCACCAAATTTAACAATATCCACCTAATACTATATTTCCCCGTAAGCCTACCAACTCCATCTACGTCCTCTTACTCCAAGCATCCATCGGATAAGACACCATAGATAATTCATCAATAATCTTCGGCATGGTCATCACCCATTGCACTTTGTTAACAAACTTCGACAAGGCCACCGTCCGCTAACAAAATGTTGAAAGTACCCTCTCCATGTAGGACCTATAAATGTCCATAACAAACGTCTCCATCTACCAACTCACCCCTCCCCCCTCCGTGCCACCAAGTGACACCTAGCACTTCAGCAAGAAAATCAAGTTCGGGTAATGCTCGAACTTTACAATAGGTCTATCCCTGTATCACCCATCATCCTTCACTTTATATGTCCATTTGCATCCTATGGCTTGGCTTTCTTGAGGGAGTGGTACCAATTTCCAAGTCTGAGTTCTTCAATGAAGACATTTCTTCCTCTTTAGCGTACATCCATTTCGAGCTAGCACTTGAACTCATAGCTTCTTTAAGGTCGAAAGGCTTGTCTTGCATTATCTGCATTATGTAGTCAAACTAATCATCAAGACTAAAATTTGATAATTCCAGTCTCTGCACCTATTTGGTGGCCTTCTACCTTTATAATTAGCACGAATAGGTGTAACATTGCCCAAGCTTCTATCGACTCCACCTTGAGTCGAACCATCTCTAGCTTTACGACCATCACCGTCATTACCAGAGGAATTTGTGGACCTTTATGTAATGTGTCAATAATTGCAGTTACTCTATCTTCTTTCACAGCTTAGACTCTACACTAAGCTAATATGGGGGAACAGTTTCCACATCCTCAAGCCTTTCTGCTTTTGAATCTACTGAACTAGGTAGAGTCCCTATTTGTTTGATCATAGCAAGCACATCAACTGTGACATGTCTAGAGTGCACTACCTTCCTATCAATGGGTTCCAAATGTGATACCCTTTGATGCCATCTATATAGCCCAAAAATATGCATTTACAAGCTCCAGCCTCCAAATTATCATTTCCTACATTGTGAACATATATAGGTCTGTCAAATATACAAAAATAACTTATATGTATATATGTCCCTTTCCTACGAAATCTTCCCATCAATGGCGGAGCATGGAATTCGGTTGATTATATACGCTACAGTCAATAAAGCTTTAGCCTAAAAGCCTTTAGATTAAACCATGTCAATCTCAAACAACGAACTTTCTCCAGTAGTCATATTCACCCTTTTAGCGACTCCGTTTGATTGCAGATCTCTAGGTATAGTGAAGTGCCTCCAAATTTCATGCTGCTTATAGAAATTTATGAACTCCTCAGAAGCAAACTCACCGCCATTGTTACATCTCAGCACCTTCAACTTCCTTCTGACTTCATTCTCTACCGATGACTTTCAAGTTACGAACTTCTCAAACGACTCGGACTTAGCTTTCATCACATACACCCAACTTTCCGACAGTAGTCATTTACCCAAGAGATAAAATACTTATCTCCTCCAATTGAAGCTATAGCTTTTGGTTCGCAAACATCTGTATGGACATACTCTAGTACTCCTTTGAAATCATGTCTACCGACACCGAAATAAACGTTTGTATGTTTCTCCAATACACACTCCTGGTAGAATTCTAAGAGGTTGAATCTTTCACCCTTGATCTTCTTTCTTCTACGAAGCAACTCCAAGCGCTTCTTCGAAACATGATCGAATCTGAGATGTGAAAGTCTAGTGGCATTCAAAGCTTGTAAACTATCAACTCCAACACATGACTCTCCATGAACCGTAGATCATTTCAGCATATGAAGATTCCAGACCATTACTCCTTTCATCAATACAAGAGCACCACGTGTCACTTTCCAGCTATTTGACTCTATCGTAATCCTGCAACCCAAAGATGCTTGCTACCCCAAAGATGCTTGCCACCCTAAAGATAGAAGATATTTCCTTAAACTTGGAACTTACCGGACTCCATGATAGTGCACACCACACCATCATGCATGCGAATGCGCACTGATCATTCTCCTAATGACTTGGAAGTAGGATCATCCCCATCAATATAACACTTCCCTCATTATCTTCGCAAGAATAGAAATATTCATTCATAAGCATTATGTGGAAAGATGCCTTTGAATTTAGCACCCAATGGTATAATACATTGAAAACAGATGAAGTCGACACATCATCAGAAACAACATTCTCCACCGCAACAGATGAAAATCCATCTGCTTCATTTCTCTTTCCCAAACCCAAACAATATTTCTTCTAATGGTCATGCTTATTACAATGATGATACTTGTTGCCTCCAGACTTGCCTCTCCAACCATTTTCAGGGTTTCTTGACTTAGAATGCCCTTTAAAATTATTCTGCTTCTCCATTCTTCCACTCTCTATAAATAGTCCTTGACTACTACTGGCTTATCCATTTTTGCTCATACGCTTCATTTTATATCTCATCTCTTCACTCAGAAGTCCCGTCTTCATATCTTCTAATGTCAACATGCTTCTTCCATAGATATCAAGCTGTTAGCAAATGAAATGTATCACTTTGGAAGAAAGCATAATACCACCATTGCCTTTTCCTCCCTGTCCACATTAAATCAACAGTTTTCATCTTCATCATCAAATCATCAAAGAAGTTAAGATGTGATTTCAACAATGTGCTTTCTTGCATCTTGTAAGTGAAGAAAGTCTTTAACAAAATCAGCCTATTTATGAGCAACTTCTTCATGTAAGGGTCCTCCAATTTCTCCATAAACCTCTAACTGCAGTTTCACTCTATTCTCTAAAATGATGTTCTTACCCATGGCCTATGGGATAGTAAAGTATCATTTTTCCATCTCTTTTCTTCCCAGTTTTGAGATATCTACTGGCAATGATTATGCGTTAGACACAAGCCCGATTGGCAAAATTTCTTTTCAACACCGCCTTCATCTTCCACTACCGCTTCTCAAAATTATTATCTTCGTTCTACCTCTCTATATCCGGCTGTGAACCGGTTGCTATATATGAACCCCTACTGTAGGGTGCATACTCCCGTGTAAGTCTAACTTCATTTCATTCTCCATATCATGCCATCTAATCGATCACCTTCTAGCCCTAGGCTTCAGCAACAATCTTCGATGCCCCGATATCAGACTATTGGAGTAGATTTCACACAAATGAATGTAAATCAACCCAAATAAATGTGGAAACGAAAAGATCATGTTGTAGTACGATAAAACAAATAGAAATAAGAGAATAAAATAGAAAAACAAATAAGAAAGTTAATAGAGAGTTCACACATGGATTTATAGAGGTTCCACTATTCCGAGATAGTGTGCATCCACTTTTAGGGAGGAGATTTTATTATTTCTAAGAGAGAGGAATTTTATAAGATTGATAATGGAGGCTTAGAAGAAGAATAAGAAATACGACTTGAGATGGTGATTCTACTCATGTTAATCTCTATATTTATACAAAGACTATTACTTGGGTTTAAAATATTTGATTTATTGTCATAAATCAATACATCATCAATTCTCCTATTCATATGGAAAACGTTTATCCATTTGATTTTTAGTTTTTCCTAATTTACATGCACCTGATAAGATTCCTTCATTAATCAGCTAAGTAGAGAATTAATTAATTATTTTAATCTTCTAAAATGATTCATCTTATGTAGGTAATTTATTGCACTCTTTCATGCTATAGAAAAGGCAATATATTTGAGTAATTATCTCAAATATTTTCCAAATTTTCTACAATTGGAAATACTATATTACTGAAATCAACATCTTTCTAAACTTCTTTAGTATGAAAATATTGTTCCACCAAATCTTACATTTCTTGTATTTGTTAAAGAAATCAAATAACTAGAAGTCACTGACAGGCTTCATGATATTAAACTGTAACTAGACTTCTTGATATTAAACTATAATTTTGATTTGTTATGAATTCATGAATTTTTCAATAATTCTTTAACAAGATTTAATCTTGGCGTAAATCCATCAAATGAAAATCATATGTACAACTTTATAGTAGGATAAAAGTCGTTAACGGTAATTATTTTCCTCGTAGCTTTGATTTGATTAGTAGTTCATTTAAAAGATAAAAATAGTTGAGTTGGCATCTAAGTAGTTAACATCGGTATCGGGTAACTTATTGATATTTTAACATTTCATTGGTAGTTCATTGTAAAGAAAAAACGAGCAGGCATCCAAGTAGTTAATATCGATATCAGGGCCACTTATCGATATTTTAACATAACGTAATAATATTAGACAATATTAATAAAACATCGGACATGTTTAGAACATGTTATAAACTTTACTATACCACGTTATAATGCAGTAATGAGATTAAGTTTTTAAATATTTGGATTAATGTTGTCAAATTACTATTAGAGAGTGATTGCATATAGTTGGCATATTATAATTTATTTATCAGGATATTCTATTAAATACAACTTCTAGAATAGACTCATAAAAATTTAGAAATTCATACAATTTGCGTCTTTATTATTTTATTCATCTTTATAGTATATGCTTTGTTTCTTCAATCATCGTATCATCCATATTTCTTTTCGAATTTTCCCATTTTTATAGTTTCTTTCATTTTAATTTACACTTAATTTATCGAATTCGTAATGTTGTTTTCATAACTGCTACTATTTTTAGGCCATTTTTTATTGTCGTATCAAATACGTAACTTTACTACTCTTCATTTTTTCGACTTGGTGCATGATAATAACCAATAAAATTAATTTTCATAAACTAATTATCAATTAATGGTGACCAAAACAATAATTAAAAAGAGAACTAGTTTCGATACAATCCAATTTTTAGTGGTGAAATCTTCACATGAAATAAAAAGAATATAAGATAATCAAATATGTGGAGTTTCCTTTACTGAAATTTGAAGGTAGACTAAAACAATATGGTTAACTAAAACTAAAAATTACTAAATTGAGATTTCTAAAGTAGTCCACATAATATCATTCACCGTGCATTTATATTGAGAACATAAAGGAATTCATTTTGTAAGTTTAATAACTCCAACACATACATTAATGAATGACATTTTTTAAAATATTGAAGATTTTACACTGAATGTGAATTGATATATCAAAACGGACGATACAGCGGTAACGATATTTTAAAAAAATCGGTTAAAGAACGATATGAAATATACCAATGATACATAAGAGATATTATCCTTTATTAACTAAAGAGGTTGCCATAAGAGGTTTCCAGTTTAAAAATGTAAACTTCGGAGATGAGAGAGGATGAACTTCATATTTAATATAGCCCACAAGCTTTCATGATTTTGATTCATAAAGACAACTCACATTATGTAACCGGTTAATATGACATAGAGCATCTAGTTTCCTAAAATGGAGTAGGCCAAAGAAAAGAAGAAAACTGAAGAGACCCTTCTTCCACTAGAGATTTATTTCAAGACGACATGTTTAAACTCTTAGAATAAAGAAGAGGCAGCGATTTCTCTGCTATGATAAATTTGTAGGATGATAACATCTTAACTCAAAAACCGACCTGGACGGTAATTTGCACGAAGTGATTATAACTGGCTAGTTAGACCTATTATTATACTCTGGATACTTTTCTTTGGATACTTTAATCATAGCTTTAGAAGGCAGCAATTTTGTGCTTAAGACCTGAAAGGAAAATCCACACTAATGTTGTTGACTTTGCCGCCTCTTAGTCTTCTTGTGAAATTGTTGTTCCAACATGACAGTTGTGCCTGCTCAAGCAACATACCCTTCAAATGGGGTCTGAAATACGACAAAACCGCCCAACAAAATTGCAGAATACACTTCAAATGGGGTTGGAGTTAAGATGAAACCGCCGGACAAAGTTATTAATACAAAGGAAGCAATGTGTTTCCTTTGCTGAGGAAAGATCAACTAACGTGATCTCGTCCTGAAAGATTATCCACGAGAGATAGTATAAACTAATTCAGGCTTTGAAAGGTTATCGATTGGTGTTATACAATGATTCACATGGAGAAAACCAAGCATGGAATAGTGAATGGTTGTGGCATGGATGCAATCAAAGATTATACCGTTGAAGCTAGGAAGATATGCAGTGAACGATCCTACAGAGATAATATAGTTTTTTGAATCATAAATAATTATTTATAATCTATTGTAAGTTTTGTAATTTGATTGATAGAAAAGTTCAATAATTGTCCACAATAACAAGCTTTCAAACAAAAATTTAGCCAAAATGAATTGAACCTTCCAATGGCTCTCTTATTTCATTCTTCGCCGAGCTTGAGTTATAAAAGAACGAATGAGGAGATATCAGGAAAAATTGGTTTTATTATGTGATAACTCATGATGTTCATATAGATTTATTATGTGCCTTTTCATCTACCAAACATGTTGTAACAAGATTATATATCAGATCAATGCATTTATATGATCATTCAATATATTCCTAGCTAGCTTCAACGATATAATATTTGATAGCATCCACAACATCATTAATCCCTAATCTAGGATAGGTGTTTTTCATGAGAATCGTTCTTTAACACTAATCAATAATCTCCCAAAAACGTGAATTGGATTATATTTATTTGTAGGCTATCTCATATAATATATAAAAAGACAATGAACTTAGAAAAATAACAAGTGACATCAAATTGGTCATATAATGCGAGCTAACCATGTGGTCTAAAGAGACTTTGATATGGGGAAAGCTCGTCTAAGCGAGCCAAATGTCAAACTATTAAATGAACAATATGGTGAACAGACGGTTGATTTTGTTCAGTTGATCCATAGTCAATAGAGGGTTATAGAAAACTATTCTTTTTTCTATTTTTGAGTTCAACTGTGCTTTTCAATCCTTTAATTAATACAGAAAATTTCGAACCAACTTTTGGTATATGTCGTCCTTTATTTCCTATCTAGCATATTTCTGGTACAAACATAGAAATAGGTATGTACCACCATATTGGACTGAACAATATGACATTCCCCATTTTGCTCAGTCAAAAATATTTCAATTAGGTATGGTAGCCAACAAATATTTAGCATTTGAGAAAAGGTTCGATATTCCAAAGAACAAACCAACGTATAGTTTTTGAATGATCAAATTTCTCGATGGTATCGTATGCACTTCACAATGTTGTAAGGCAGATCACTAATAAAATCCAGATTTTTAAGACATGATGTTGATGAAGGTTTGATTTTTGATCATATATGTGCAAATAAACTATACATGTGCATGTAGAAATTAAAATAGCATTATTTATTATGGGGAAATGTCATTATGTTTTATTTGTAGTTCATATTACAAATGAAGTTGTATTATAGTGTTTCGTTTGAATTTATTGCGTTTCATTCAAAACTAAAGTTATCAAATTTAGTTTGGATTCAACGTTATGTAGTAAATACAAATAAAATAAAAATTTATTACAATTAAATTAATATAAATAATTAAATACCAATCTTACTTCCAATCTTGCTTTTAATCATATTTGCCAACTTATGTCTGCAAACATTTTATTTTGTAACGTTATTTAACGAACTTACATTCACAGATTTGACCTAAGTGCACCAAAAGTTGTATGAGTGAAGAAGGAGAAATCATGAAAAAACTGCAAAAAAAAGAAGCCTAACTGCAGTTAGGGTGTAAGCCGAAATTATTTTCATGTCTAACTATAATAACATATCCCCATTTCATCATGAAATATGTATGCAGATGTAATATTTTAAGGTGAAATATGTATGTATGTATGTATATATGTATGTATGTGTATATAACTCAAGACTTAGGGAAAAGCGGAAAACATACCAAACGTGTACTGAGATGATTAGATAAATCTACAGATCCTTATGTCAATTACTGCAACTTTATATGATTCACAGAACTCCAAAGTTTGAGCAAGCAATAACCTTCAATTTCTCCATTCTGACTTGGCCCAATTCTTCGGTTTTTCACCTTTTCCCTTTCTGTTCTATTGAATACACAATATGTTTGCATACCCACCTTCACATTTGGTTAAAAAAGAGAAAAATTTATGTAAAGAAAATCATTGTAAGAAACAAATTTTGTATTTTCACATTTGTTGTTTTACGTAGCATAAAGTTTTTGTTATGTGAAATTCATGATACCGACGTTACAAGTGTTAGGCATATTACATTTCACCAATAATACAGATACATAATAAGTTAACCACATATAAACCTAAACTATATTGACCATTTATATACCCTAAAGCTACTGTGACGCCACACCTCTATACTCACACTAGCTAAGGACACTACGGAGTAATGTTGTCAACTAGCACGAAGAATAAGGTTTTGAGGAGAGACCATCCGTGTAATTGCTCTGTGCGAGTACTGATATGCCAGATAGAAGTTCATATATTTCATTTATAGAGGAAATCTAACATATCAGGTACAAACTCAAAACTACTACATAGTGGCCAAGTGGTCTTTGGAAACAAATGTGAAATAAGCATAACACAAATCAGTTACAGACATTCATATCACTAAGGCGGAAACAGATATGAATATGTCACATAAAAGTGTACATAAAAGTAGTGGTCATGTAAGATCCACTACATCACAAAAGAATAGGTACAAGTGCTAGAAAAATAAATATGTATACATCAAAAGTCTCTATCTCGAATGTATAATAACAAAACTGCTAAGCTAAAGTAGTTAGCCAAAAATCAGAAACTAGTCCCTACTAAGAAGTCAAGTGAAAGCACCTGTAACACCTCGGTCTGACCCGAGTATTATTTAAGAAGAAAATAATAAACGGATCAGTGTAGCTTTAAATGTCATATAAAAATGAGATAGGATAGAGATATGCCAAAAACATATGATAACAATACTACGACAAGTATACATTAGATAACAACAAAAATCGTACAATATCTCAAATATACTCAGACACCAAAAAGAATGTCATATGCTTTAACATGTTCACCAAACCACAAATATTGATAAAACTTATAAATGTAAATCACAAAAGTTAGAGAAACACAAATTCGAGAAATCATCAATTAGAAATCCAGAAATCACAAAGGGGAGGAGGCCTGTCACAAACGGGAACATATAAACTCACCAACACGTGCATCACAAACGGAATGCTATTCCATGGTCGCTAACCATCAATTTTGTGCCGAGGCTCCACAAACGGCCTGAAGAACGTAGGTTGCTACCGCACAAATTTTGAGCCGAAACTCCAAAAAAGGGGTTTAGTCCCCTACACAAACAAAGAGACATCGCGCATCGCTAGTCTCAATCACAAAATGATCATTATCGATCGTCGAGAAGTGTCGATTACACTAAGCTAGCATATAAATGAGTTTAGCTTCATGTCCAAATAACCACTCGAAAGTTGTCACAAGAGTTTCAATCGAACAAGTCTAAGAGTCTAAGAAATAAATGACAAAGTAAAAGCAAGCGTCTCATACCACTTGTTTTGCTATACCATTTAATTGGATTTCTCAAACAAGTGCGAAAAAGGTTTGAATATACAAATAGATTATAAATCGGTTTTTAAAGCTAGTTTGATATTGAAAGTAAATGTTGAAATCGTTTTGATGAAAGAGTTTGAATATTTACTACTAGTATAGAAACCTTTGTATTTCAAAGTGACAAATCACAGAAATGATTATAGAAACAATCAATCACCAAAATTCACATATGAAGATGTGAATCAAATCCATAGAAGTCGACACCGAATCCATCAAAATGGATATTCCCAAAAATCCCGAAAAAGAAATTATCAAAGCCGACAAAAGTGATAACAACTAATCGGATTAACGAGAATCGATTTAAATTGGAAATCTACACAAAATGGCAAATTTAGATGAGATAAGCAGATTCAGTCGACTGGACTGTGTGGTCAGTAGACTGACACTATGCCTAGAAACTTTCGGTTTCCAGGCTCAGTCCACTGAACTATATAGTCAGTCGACTGATCTTTGGCCAGAAACTTTTGGTTTCCAGGTTCAGCTGACTGAACTGTATGGTCAGTTGATTGATACTGGCTTAGGAACATTTTGTTCACATTTTCAGTCCACTGACCTTATAGCTCAGTCGACTGAACTGTCATTTGTAGTATTTTCAGCCTAGCCCCAAAGAAGGGCAAAAATCCTAACCGAAGGCAATCGAACGAGCAACAGAGACTAGGGATTTATGCCAAGCGACAACCCAGCCTTATAGGCACTTCGATACACTCCAAAAACATGTTAAAACATCAAAGGTAGGGTTTTCAAAGATTTTTGACTTTAAAACACCAATATTGAAATATTCATCAAACTGATTTGATTCAAAGGCAAATGGGCAAAGAATAGATGTTAGAAATTACTACCTAACAACTATCAAAGATATAGACATAGATGAGAGTTCAAAACTCACCTTTTTAATCCCTAAACAACAAATGAGAAGCTCTAGAACAAGCAAAGATTGATCTCTCTTCAACAACACCTCTAGAATCTTCAATCTATTATTAAAGGTAAAGTTTTTCCTAAGTTAGGCTGTAGGAATTTCTGAAAATTGAAGTGGGATTGAGATGGAGAAGATGAAGAGGATGCTTACCTAAGCTTCTCCTTGATTTCTAGCTTGAAGTTGATAATTCCTAAGAGGATTAGGGCTTAGGAATTTTAATTTCCTCTTCACTCCCCCATTTTTACTTTAGCTTCAGAGTGTTAGGAAATGAGGATTGGAATGAATGAAGAGGAGTGAAGTTGGGTTATTTGTTAGGTTAATGGGCTGAAACCCAAACCCCGAGCCTTAAATGAACATACCAAAATTCTACTCAACTCCAAACATATCGATGTTTATACTCAAAAAGGTTGAAAATTCCATTTTGGACTCAATGGAAGGGGTCTCGAGTCCTAATTCGACTGTTTGCAAAAAGTGAAATTTCGGATTAAAATCTGACTAACGATGTTATTTAAATGTACAAACGTAAAATATGCGGGTTATTACAGACTCCCCACCTTAAAGAAATATCGTCCTCGCAATACTTAAGAAGAAAGCAAAGAGTAACAAGCATAAAAGCATATCAACACAAAAGAAAATTTTAAATAAGAAGTTCACCTTGAAGTGCTCGAGAGAGTAAGTCAGGATGTGTTCGCTTGATGAATTCCCTAGATTCCCAAGGCAATCCTTAGAATTTGAGGACCATTGAAGTTTCACAAGCGGGACATCTTTATTATGAAGATGTTTAACCTCCGTAGCAATGATATGAATAGGATGTTGCTCATAAGTCAAATTAGGCGACACTTAAACTTCTTCAATAATACCGGGCTCAAGAACAGAATCTGAATCCCTAAAGCATTTTCTTAGTTGAGAGACATGGAAAACGTCATGAATAGCAGAGAATTGAGCCAGTAATAAAAGGCAATAAGCCATAAAACCAATTTAGTGATGGGAAACGAACCAATATGTCAAGGTGCTAGTTTTTCGGATCGACTGAAATGCACAACACCCTTCATAGGTGAAACGCGAATAAACACCAAATCTCCCGCAGAAAATTCAAAATTCCTTCTTCGATTATCAACATAGGATTTTTGTCTACTTTGAGCTTCTTTGATCCTATGACGAATAAGATCAATCTTTTCTATGGAATCGCGAATAAAATCTAGACCTAAAACCAGCTTCTCATCGGCCTCAAGCTAACAAGAAGGAGATCGGCATGGCCTTCTGTAGAGTGCCTCGAAAGGTGCCATATCAATACTAGATTGGAAGCTATTATTATAGGAAAACTCAACACGGGAAATATGATCATCACAACTTCCACCAAAATCAAGAATACATGCACGAAGAAGATCTTCAAAAGTTTGATTCACACGCTTGGTTTGTCCATCGGACTGATGATGATAAGCGGTGTTAAAATTAAGCTTCATTCCCAAAGCTTTTTGAAGACACTTCCAAAATCCACTAGTTAATAATGGATCACGATTGCTAACAATAGAAGTAGGAAACCCATGCAGTTTAACAATTTCTCTAACATAGAGTTTGGCCAAAAGAGGTACGGTTCGATTAGACCGAGCGGGAATAAAATGTCATGGCCCGAACGAGAACGGGGAAGGCCGTCAATAAAGTCCATGGAGACTTGATCCCACTTCCAAACTAGAATGTCCAAAGGTTGCAATAACCCACCGGGCCTTTGATGCTTGGCCTTAATGAGTTGGCTAGTTATGAAACGCTTAATGAAGTTAGTAATATCGGATTTCACTCCATCCCAATAATAAAGTCGCTTCATATCCGCGTACGTTTTACTACTACCGGGATAAATGGTAAATTTAGAACGATGAGAATCTTCTAAAATGTCTTTACAAAGATCACTAATATTTGGCACGATAAGTCTACCAAATTTTCGAATGCCACCAAGAGCATCGATTTCAAAGTCTTTTAGACCATCAATATTTCTATCCCTTTAGCTTTGGCTAAGAAGAACCACTTCAGGATCATGCTTTTGAACATCAAGAATGCGGTCTAAAAGAGAAGGATGAGCCTCAAGGCTACATAAAACAAGAGATGAACATGAATCATATTTTCGATCTCGAATCTCACAAGTGGATAAAGTCTCGAGATCATTCCATTCAGATATCATCATTGAAACAACCACTTGTTGCCTATGACTTAGGGCATCGACAACACAATTTCCCTTTCTCGGAGTATAAATGATATCGAGATCATAAGATGCAAGGAACTCAAGCCAATGTTGTTGACGAAAACTAAGTTCCTTTTGAGAAAATAAATACTTCAAAGATTTATGATCGGTATAGATAACAAATTTCTCTCCCAAAAGAAAACGATGCCAATGTTGAAGGGCGAAAACAATAGCCGCGAGCTCTAAATCATAAGTGGCACATCTAGTCTAGGTAGGCTTTGATTGCCTAGAAGCATAACACGTTCCCTTTGCATGAGAATGGCTCCTAAAACAACACGACTAGCATCGGTATAAACACAAAAGTTCCCATCAGGAATCACAAGAATAAGAGCATCAGAAAGGAGTTCTTTTAATCTTTGAAAAGAAGCTTCACATTTGTCTGAGCAAATGTACTTAACTCCCTTCTTTGTCAAACTAGTAAGAGGCATGGAAATTTTTGAAAAGACTTTTATGAACTGACAGTAATAACCTGCCAATCCAAGAAAGATACGAATTTTCATCACACCCTCCGATATCTTCTAATTTTGAATCGCTTCAATTTTTGAAGGATCCATGAAAATTTCGGATTCATAAGTGATATGTCCTAAAAATTTCACACGAGATTGCCAAAAGTGGCACTTAGAAAATTTTGCTTTCAATTGATTGCTCCAAAGAGTTTCCAACATAATCCGAAGATGCTTTTCATGCTCCTCTTTAGTGTCAGAATAAACAAGAATATCATCAATAAAGATGAGAACAAATCGGTTGAGGAAGTCTTTGAAAACTCAATTCATAATGTCAACGAAATAAGCTGGAGCATTCGTTAAACCAAATGGCATAAGCAGCCATTAATAAGATCCATAATGAGTATGGAATGATGTCAAAGGAATGCTATCCTTTGCAATATGAAGCAGATGAAAACCAGTTGCTAAGTCTAACTGTGAAAATACTCTAGCACCACTAAGTTGATCAAACAGATCATCAATCCGAGGTAAGGGATATTTATTCTTGATGGTAAGATTATTAAGCTTGCGATAGTCATCGCAAAGTCTAAGTGTACCATTGGATTTCTTCATAATAATAGCCGAAGCTCCCCAAGGAGAGGAACTAGAACGAATAAACTGTTTTACTTCCAATTCGGATAATTGATTACGCATCTCCTCATTTTCCTATTGGACATGTGATAAGGAGGACAAGTGATAGGTAGAGCTCCTAGGATTAGATTAATTCTAAACTCAATTGTTCGCTTAGGGGGTAATCCTAAAACAGGCTCAAATATATCGAGAAATTCACAAATAACGTGAATTAGAGAAATGACATCATCCTCATCATCATTATCATCATCATGAGGGTTTAGAGAATATAAGGACGCCACCAAGTTAGAATCGGAATCTTTAAGAACTATAGAAATCTACTTAACAGATTGAGGATATCGAAGTAGAATAGTCCTCTCAGGATATTGGATATGGACTTCATAACGGTTAAGCCAATCCATTTCCAAAATCATTCCGAAGCCTAAGTAACACATGACATGCAAATTGGCTCGGAAAGAGTAATCACATAAAATAATTTCCACATCATTACAAAGTAAACTAAGTGTTGCAGATCCACCAGCCAGATTAGCAATTCTCAAGGAAGTCATCAAAGCCATAACACTTAAAGAAAAAGTATAAAAAGTTCTTTTGATATAAAAGAATGGGACATACCAATATCAAAAAGAACTCGAATAGGATGATCACGAAACATAATAACGCCGTCAACGATAAAATGAGAAATACCTTAACCACGAGAACTGTTACTAGAGGCTTGCACAACATTTGTCTTTCCCTCGTTTTACTTTGAAGTTTGGGACATGAAGATATATTATGGCCTGAACATTTGCAATAGTGACAAGTAAGAGGCTTCGGACACTTATTTGCATAATGGTCCTTAGAACCACAATTGTAGCATTGCCCACAACAAGAGGTAGGAGTCTTTGCTACCGAAGTTGCTTGTTTCCTTTTCTTGCTGGAATTAGGGTTGAACTTAATATGCCACTTCTTGTTGTTGTTAAAGTTTTGTCTGACACCCACAACTTCAACATCGCTTTCTTTATCGGCCTCTTTAAGTCGAAGAGCGATATCAACAAGATGGTCGAAAGAAACTTCTAATTTCAGTAGTAATGGCTTTTTGAGGTTCTTATTCAACCCGTAAATAAACCACTGATTTTTCTTCAATGGTGTATTAATATACTCGATCCCATATTTAGAGATAGATTCAAAAGATGCGACATAATTTATCACATATGATTCACCTTGAACAAGGTCAATAAAGCGTCGGGCTAAAGTTACATTTTCATCTTCCGTCACAAACTTTAACTTGAATATTTCCTAGAATTGCTCCCAAGTAAGAACCGCTTCGATAATCTCAGAAACCAAAAGCTCATACCAATCTAATGCTCTCTCTTGGAGCATACTTGAAGCCACTTGGACACGATATAGGTCAATAAGATTCTTGCGAGAAAAGATGCAATCGCATGTCCTAAGCCAAGCTTGAACTTCTATAAAGCTTTTGGAACCATTCAATGGCTTTCCACCCAAACAGGTATAATCACTTCACAAGCATGCGAACCACGATTTAGGGTGAGTAGGCTCTGTAATGGGTTCAATGACTTGAGCATTCTTTCGAGATCTAAAAGCTAATGGGCAGACATAAATACTCCATCCTGAGGAGTAGCATTGGATTGACCGACGCCAGGACGACCTAGTCTAATCATTTCTCTTCTTTAAGAAATAAAGAAAGAACAAGAAAAAGGTTATTGCCAAAATGAATATCAAACAATCAAGATTGATAAAACAAGGCTTCATAAAAGAAAATAGGATAGAACGGGTCCAACGACTCAAATTAAATCCTAAGGCACGATTCCTAAGAGAGACTTAGGATAATGATCCTTGCTATAATATTCTATATCATTCCGAACTTTAGCTCTGATACCAAGCTATGACGCCCCACCTCTATACTCATACTAGCCAAGGACACTATGGAGTAATGTCGTCAACTAGCACGAAGAATAAGGCTGTTGAGGAGCGACCATCCGTATAATTGCTCTGTGCGAGTACCGATATGCCGGATAGAAGTTCACATATTTCATTTAAAGAGGAAATCCGACATATCAAGTACAAACTCAAAGCTACTATATAGTGGCTAAGTGGTATTCAGAAACAAATATAAAATTAGCATAACACAAATCAGTCGCAGATATTCATATCACTAAGGCGGAAACAGATATGAATATATCACATAAAAGTGTACATCAAAGTAGTGGTCATGTAAGATCCACTACATCACAAAAGAATAGGCACAAGTGCTAGAAAAAAAATATGTATACATCAAGGAGTCTTTATCTCGAATGTATAATAACAAAAACTACTAAGCTAAATTAGTTAGCCAAAAGTTAGAAGCTAGTCCTTGCTAAGAAGTCAAGTGAAAGCACATATAACACCTCGATCTGACCCGATTATTATTTAAGAAGAAAATAATCAACGGATCAGTCTAACTATAAATATCATATAAAATGAGATAGGATACAAGATATGCCAAAAACGTATGATAACAATAATGTCATATTGTGACAAGTATGCATTAAATAACAACAAAAATCATACAATATCTCGAATATAGTCAAACACCAAAAAGAATGCCATATTCTTTAACATATTCACCAAAACACAAATATTGATAAAACTTATCAATGTAAATCACAAAAATTAGTGAAACACAAATTCTAGAAATCATCAATTAGAAATCCAGAAATCACAAAAGGGGAAGGCCTATCACAAACGGAAGCATATAAACTCACTTACACGTGCATCACAAACGGAATGCTATTCCATGGTCGCTAATCATCAATATTGAGCCAAGGCTCCACAAACGGCCCGAAGACCATGGGTCACTACCCCACCAATTTTGAGCCGAAACACCACAAATGGGGTTTAACCCACCATATAAACAAAGAGGCATCGCGCATTGCTAGTTTAAATCACAAAATGATCATCATCGATCATTGAGAAGTGTCGATTACACTAAGCAAGTATATAAATGAGTTTAGCTTCATGTCCCATAACCACAAGCTTAACTTAAATATTTACAAACAAATTGTAGATTCCCACTCGAAAGTTGTCATAAGAGTTTCAATCGAACAAGTCTAAGAATTAACCGACAAAGTAAACGCAAGTGTTTCATACAACTCGTTTTGCTAAGTCGTTTAATTGGATTTCTCAAACGAATGAGGAAAATGTTTGAATATACTAATAGATTAGAAATCAATTTTAAAAGCGGGTTTGATATTGAAAGTAAATGTCGAAATCGTTTTGATGAAATAGTTTGAATATTCACTACTAGTATAGAAACCTTTGTATTTCAAAGTGACAAATCATAGAAATGATTGTAGAAACAATCAATCACCAAAATTCATATACGAAGACGTGAATCGAATCCATAGAAATCGATACTGAATCCATAAAAATGGATATTCCTAAAAATCCAAAAAGAAAAATTATCAAAGCCAACAGAAGTGATAACAACTAATTGGATTAACGAGAATCGATTTAAAACTGGAAATCTACACAAAATCGCAAATTTAGCTGAGATAAGCAGATTTAGGCAACTGACACTATGCCCGGAAACATTCGGTTTCCAGGCTCAGTCAACTGAACTGTATGGTCAGTCGACTGATATTGGCACAGGAACTTTTTGTTCACAGTTTCAGTTGACTGACCTTACAATTCAGTCGACTGAACAATCATTTACAGTATTTTCAGCCTAGCCCCAAAGAAGGGAAAAAATCATAATGGAGGCGATCGAACGAGCAATGTAGACTAGGGATTTATGCCAAGCAACAACCCAGCCCTATAGGTACTTCGATGCACTCCAAAAACATGTTCAAATATCAAAGGTAGGATTTTTAAAGATTTTTGATTCAAAACACCAAAATTGGAATATTCATCAAACCGATTCAATTCAAAGGCAAATGGGCAAGGAATAGATGTTAGGAATTACTACCTAACAACTATCAAAGATATAGATGTAGTTCAAAAAATTTCCTTTTTAACCCCAGACAACAAATGAGAAGCTCTAAAACAAGAAAAGATTGATCTCTCTTCAACAACACCTCTAGAATATTCAATCTATTATTAAAGGTGAAGGTTTTCCTAAGTTAGATTATTGGAATTTTTGAAAATTGAAGAGGGATTGAGATGGAGAAGATGAAGAGGATGCTTACCTAAGCTTCTCCTTGAATTCTAGCTTGAAATTGATAATTCATAAGAGAATTAGGGCTTAGGAATTTTAATTTCCTCTTCTCTCCCCCATTTTTACCTTAGCTTGAGAGTGTTAGGAAATGAGGAGTGGAATGAATGAAGAGGAGTGGAGTTGGGTTATTTGTTAGGTTAGTGGGCTGAAGCCCAAACCCAAAGCCTTAAATGAAAATACCAAAATTCTAATCAACTCCAAACATATCGATGTTTATACTCAAAAAGGTCGCAAATGCGATTTTGGACTCAATGGAAGGGGTCTCGAGTCCTAATTCGACTTTTTGTGAAAAGTGACATTTCGGACCAAAATCCGACTAATGATGCTATATTTAAATAAAACATTTAAATATACAATCATAAAATATGCGGGTTGTTATAGTTACACAACATATTTTGTTGGGTTCATCTAGCTTAAGTACATATCCTTAACTTATTTTTAGTGAAACTTATCTATAGCACATACCTACGAAGCATGGATACTCCATAGCTCTTGTTTATTTATGCCATAGGCTGACGGCCCATTAAACTTTGGTTCCCATTAGATTTATAGTGGTTATTAGCAAGAAATGTCCAATGTAGATGTCATACCATAATGCTCATTTTATCCACAAAATACACTCAAATATAGTTCAAATCACAAATCAACTTTTGACATTTACAGATAATTAAGTTGATGAAATTTCATGCCGCATCATAAAAAGAAATAAGAAAGCTTAGTTTGATACCTCTTGCAAGTTCAATTGCATCTCTTTTGGCTACTTGCACATCAACAACTGAAGAACACCAAACCATCCTTAAATAAGCAAAACAATAAAGTTAGCTTGTGCAGTAGAGAATACCTTCATTTTCTAAAGTTGGGGCCTTTAGGAAATCTATTGCCTTTCGTTAAATTCCCAACCGTAATTAATATTTGAGAAGTTAAAGAGTATTTGAAGAATGAGTGTAACCATTGAACTTGCAATAAAATAAATAAATAAAATGGAATCCAAATTTATTAGCATCAATTTATAGATCTCATGCTAAATGCCGTGTTATAAATATAACATGCACTAACCTCTTTTATCAATATGCCACCTGCGGCTTCCATTCTGGCCTTATTTATGTACATAAGAGCTATGCAAGTTAATACCACCCCAACCTTTGGGTGTTTTGTAAATAAATCAAAATATGAAGCTACGTGAGTTCATCCTTTATACGTTCATGGCCTTAAACATGGAATTACAATGAAAGAGGAAAACAGAATAGCATTACACATACATTCGGCTTGAATGAATGCCTTTGGTAATAAGTCCTCTGCTTCATTAAACTTTTTGATTTCAAACACCAAGAAACAAAATTTTAAGCATCAATGCTGAAGTAATAGAGAGCATAAAAAAGTGATTTTTGATGGTACCAATCATATAGGTTTATCAGATATACCTAAACAAGCATTTCTTTTCCATGGCCACATAATCCATTTTACAAAACTTTAATTTTTTTCGAACTTCTATACATCACATGCTATAACGTTTAAAAAAAACTAGTTTGGCTGTAACTTAAGATGCTTTTTGAAAATTGTACAACAATTTCCCAAGCTCTCGTTCTCAACGCAATTAAGTCACAGAAAATTTCTGGCTCATGTTTCACAACATATGGCAGGAAAAAAAGATTCATAGACATAAGAAGTTCCTTGTATTAATTCTAGTCGAACTCTTGTAAATTGATAAAATACTTTAGAGCCATTACAAAAAGAGAAGCTAACATACCCTTGTTTTTGGTTACCACAAATATATGAAAAATGTAAGCTTTGCTTCGATGTACATTGGTGGTCCTCATAGAAAAACTTGTCAATTGGTTGCAGTGAAGCAATCGTTTTCATCAAAGTGTAACCAACTGGCAAGTTTTTTTCTATGAAGATTGCCATTGTACAGCGAAGCGAAGCTTACATATTTCTTATGTCAATGGTACCCGAAAACAAGGGTATGTTAGGTTCTCTTTTTGTAATTTCTCTACAGTAATTTATCAATTTATGAGAGTTCGACTAGAATTAATGCACGGAACTTCTTATATCTATGAATCTTTTTTCTTGCAATATTTTGTGAAATATGAGCCAAAGAATGACTATAACTTAATTGCGATGAAAACAAGAGCTTGAGACATTATTGTAATTTTTCAAAAAGCATCCTAAGCTATAGCCAAACAGTTTTTTTAAAATGTTACATTTTGATTGTACCAATCCTATAGAAGTATCAGATATATGAATAAGCTGACTTAAAGCACAAGCGGCTCCCATGTGAGCTTCTTCTGGTATCATATTCATCGATGAAAAATGTGAAATTTCAGCATTATTTTTAGCCCCAAATACTTGAAGAACCTCATCATATACATCTTTTGTCGCTGATAGATTTTCACTAGCATGCAAAAGGAGCCCCTTAAACAAAAAGGCATTCCCCACACATGCAAGTAAGTTCACATAAAAAAAGAACAGAGAAATATAATATACCGTTTTGATATTGTAGCATGCATTAAGTCCATAAAGCGAGAATAAGCATGATTGCTCAGTTGATCTTTATTATCTTCAAGAATGCAGTCCGGACCTCCATCAAATAAGGGTTCGGCTGACAAAAACCACTTTGTATCAGATATCCTTAGAATTCAATATAATTAACTCTACCAATAAATATTTGAAAAATCCAAAATTCATCTACATCCACATACGAAAAATGGATAACTATCACATATTCCAAAAATGGATACGATTATCCATAGTAAAAAATTATACGTTCGATTTTTGTCAAAATAATAGTTTATATTAGGTATATTTTAGCATAATAAACAACATGTATTTACTGCTTTTCAAGATAACGGTTCACGTTATATGTAGATTAATGCGTATTCGCTTCTCAAAACTACTTTCTATCATCGTATCTTTGCCTTATTTGAATTTTATAATCATTGGGATTAAAAAAAATTATAAGCCAAAATTTTCTATTTATATATTTGAATTAGTTAATTATCAAAGAATAGGATAATAGTCGATATGCTCTGCATCCGTAGATGTAGATGTCCAAATGACATGGATGCGGGCATGACACTATCAGAATATATCCGTTGACTGGCCTAAATATATTTAATCTAATCTTACATTACATTCTAAAGTACTTGATTTACGATCTCCAAGGACAAGATTAATAAGTCCTTTAACAGCTTTTGCATGAACTGTTGCTACATTTAGGAAAGGTTTGTTGCCTTTTGAAAGTAATTGGAAGTAATCCTCCGCTAGCGCAGATGAAGAAACATCCTATGGCACACTATTATTTAATTCAAACTATTTTCAAGAAACATAAAACCAAATGCATATAGTTGTAGTAGACTAACCTCTCCAGCATCTAAGTTCAAACCTATCAAACCTTCTGGAGTTGCGACTGCATATTAAACAACTTAATGATAAACATAGACTATAAAGATGAGCTTGAGACCGAAATAAATATATTTAATGGTCTCAACATAGACAAAAAAAATCTTAATGTACACATATAACTAATCCATCATCAAAAGATTGCAAACATACATCTATGATGATCTGCTTAAATAAAGTATCGCTTTTGTTATTAAATCAAAGATTGCAAACAGATAAAGAAAATCTCCATCATTACATCCGTAGAATTTAAAAGCAGATCGCCGAGCATAAATATATTCTAAACTAAATAGAAAACCAATGCGGCCTTTGAATCAGAAAACCCAAAGCTCATTCTTTTCCCTCGTTCTGATTTTCTTTTCCATATTCAATTGTAACTCTTTGAAGCCTTATTCAAAACATCAACAACTAATCAACTAAGGATGAGTTATTTTGTTAAATGAAGGAAGAATGTGTAAGCGTTATTTGAAAGGAACATGGGAGAAGATAGTTTAACGAAAGAAGAAATAGTTATTGTGTTGCGAAAGAGGCATTTAAAGAAGATATTTTAATTATTTTGTTATGAGTAATTATTTTGTTATCGTTTTATTCTGTTTTAATTATTTTTAAATGATACAGTTAAATTCGGTGGACCCTTGGTGCAATGGTTAGGCCACCCACATAGAGATAAAGACATCCAGGTTCGAGTCTAGAAACAATCTTTTTGTAATGAGAGGGAAAGACTGTGTAGATTATCGACCAAAAAGGTTGTTCATTTCCATCAGTTCACTCTAACAGACCAAAATGGAGGGTCCAACAACTGACACGTTGAACACTACACAAATCAAAGGTTGTCAATTTCAGATTTTAATTGTAATATACATATTTTGAATCGAATCTGGATTTAAATCGTAAATTGTAGATCTAAAGAATTTTATGTGTTAATATTTTTAATATGAACGTGTTTACTAAATCATGTTAGTTCAAATTTCATTGTATACAGTGGTAAAAATATTATATAAAGTATAATAACAAATAACAAATTTAAGATAATGTATGCTTTACAGCATAATAGACTACTAACTTCAATTTAAACTTCCTTTGACTTTTTAATGAATTTTTATTGGACAGGTAAAAGGTGGTATTAACTAAGTACTTATTGTAATTATTAAAACATGACTTCATGGAGGTTGCTTTTAATTCTAAAACGAAAGAAGAAAAAAAGCTAGCAAATAAGCGATTGCAGTTAGACATTGAAAGAGAGAGAGCAAAAGTAACAAATAATTAAGTTTTCAATCTTTTCTTTTTCTCTATCAATTTTGTTTTCAGGTCGAAATGATTTGATTCTCCTTTTCAAATTAATAAAATTTTCAAATTTTCAAAACTATTGTTTGCTGCTATGATTTGGATGCGTCATGTGGTAGTGCTTCAGTTTGATGTCTAGTAAATGAATCGTAAACAATTGTTGATTCAATCTTTTTCTATATTTTCGATTTAAAGCTTAATTGTATGATTTTTTATGTATTTTTATTTTATCTACTTTTAAATCAGGAAATGTCTGAGACGTTTTTAATTGGGAGTTGAATTGTATGATTTAATGATATTTACCATCAATGACGCCAACTTTACCTGCCTAAAATTTAACCGCGAACATACCCAATTGTACACGATTTCATTATCGTCCACAATTAACTACCATGGAAGATAATGATAGTGCACGACTACTCTCTTCGTACATCAAAACATCAAATTCATTTCAACCCATACCTCCCATTATTGCAACTTTCATATCTATATCATTTTCTTTAATTACTTTAACATCTCTAAAATTATTGAAATTAAATTAAATTAACTAAACCGGATTAACTCGAACTATTTTTCTTAGTTCAATAAAATAAACAAGATAAGAACTTTTACAATAAGAAAATAAAAATTAAATTGATCTTGTAAAAATTCTACAGAATTGCAAAAGTGTCGTAATGCGCTGATTTATTTTATAGAAGGTACGTCTAAGATGTAGAAAAAAATACATCAACCAATAGAAGCCAGAGAAAAGTCATGAAACTAACCGATAGTTGATATTTTTTCTAAAATTACAGATTCATCAGATTGACCTGAAACCACTTAGAGTATTTAATAGTTTGGAACGACTATCTTGGTGTAAAATTTGGTTGGATGGAGTTAATTCAATGGTTCAAAATGATCGGTTTCCTTTAATGACATAGATTAGTAGGTCAACTTTTAATGCTTAAAATGTTAGCTTTTAACATACAAAATTAGTATGTCAATTTTTGATGCTTCGAGTTTGACTACGTATTAAAAGTTAAGCGAATAAACTGAAGTGTCAAAAGTTAACCCACTAATCCTTGTCGTTTTAAAAAATTAACCAATTTGTTTGACCCATCAAACTAACTCCAAATCCAATCAAATTTTACATCTAGATAATCACTTCAATTAGGAAGATCTTCAAGGTTGTTTCAAGCTAACCTGACAAATCTATAGTTTATTATCGGTTGGTGCCACAACCGCAGGACGTCTCCTATCGTTCGGTGCCTATTTTCTAGTTTTTCTACATTTTAAAGTGCATATTATCAAAAGAATAAGCGTATTCAAATCTTTTCCAATTCTGTAGAAATTTTACAAGGTCAATTTAATTCACAATTTAAACCCTACGAATTATAAAATTTGGTGTCAAGTTTTACATTAACATTTTTGAAATTTTATTTGCATCGTAACTTTTTGCAAAAATTCTTAATTTGTCCATTTTATTAAATTGGACAGAATATTTCAAATTAATCATATCTAATTAATTTCAATAATTTCCAGGGGTGTTGCAATTATATCATCAATAAATGTAACTTTGGGTTCGTCTTCATTCTTCAGATTTATCCAATGTGAGATTTTTAGATTCTAGAAACCCAACTCTTTTAAAAAGTTAGTTAAATCAGGTTTTTCAAATTTTTCTTCATATATCTACAATGTTTGGTTGTTATTTTGCTTGCCATAAATGCTATGATGTCTGTTGTTTGCTTGTCATAGATGCCATGATGCATGTTGCAAATAATAAATCTACCTGTCTTTCAAAAGTGCCCAATGAGTGTGGTATGAAGATCTTGATGTACCCTGGATCATGGACCTATAAGCAATTAAATGGATAGAAAATATAAAACTGTGTTATGCGATACAAGTTTTTTACTTCAACTTGAATAAGAATAAATATACGACTTGAGTAAATCAGTCATTAAAAAATGTAACTCATTCTCTATGTCTACCTTAAGGATCCGAAGCGCCACCTTATAGAGCCTATTTTCAATTAGATCCCAAACGTAACTGCATTTTTCACTTGTACATGTTTATGCAAACATAAAATTTGTGATATATATACCAAATTAAAATGTAGCCAAACGACAGAAGATTGATATTATTTGCAAAAGATAACATATTTAACTCCCAATTTTTTATTGATTCATTATATCATTTGCTAGTCATCTAACTAAAGATTAACTAACTCGTCAAAATAATATGACTCTAAAGCCTTTTGACTTAAAACAAACTTAAACTCGATTAAAAATAATAATCATCAAATAACGTATATAATTTGAATCTGAATCCATTTTGACTGATAAATGTAAAGGAGGTTCAATTTCTTTTTTACACACAAGTACGAATATTGATACAACCCACCCTTCTCATTCTCCTTTTTACATATCATGTATTTAAGGTTCAATAATTTATCCAAAGTAATTTTTTTCTCGTTCATATTTAAATTTTCCAGTAGAACCTTAAATATCCTATCAATGATAGATATTTTAGGCAACCAACCATGTTTCAGATATTGTTGGACAAAAGAAAGTAGGGTGCATAACATAAGTTCTCCTTCAAACTGTTTCAAGAAAGAAAAATCCTCGTGTGAAACTTGAAATTCTCGAATAGACTTCTAAATTACAAATGTAAGAAATCAAATCTTTAAATCTTCTTCTCTAAAGGTATTTTTAGGAAATTCAAATATTACTTTTAATAATTTCTTCCTCTCTTGATGGTGTATCTATAAACATATTGCGTAGAAGCTTAGTTTTGATAAGATTTCTTCCCTAAATAAAGATTTAAAACAGAAGCTTGCAACATCTATTTTCTATAACCGAAACTTTTGCACTTTACTAAAAAGATTCATGTTCACGAGACATTATTATCAACAAACTAAATATGCAATATATCCTATTATTTTGAAACATAATATTCCATTTATCTCGTTTATAAGAATTTAACGGATAGTTAAATCAAAAGGTTTATTTCAATTGTGTCTTTTTACTCAGTTAAATTTTTTGACCCCACTACAAAATGAGGTATATAATTGATCCTATGATAATTTATTGAGTTGTCCTTCCAAATAAAGTTGTAACGTAGTCTACTAAATTTGTACGATATAGCAGCAGACAACTGATATAATTGTAAACAAAAAGGTGTCCTCGAATTGAATACAAAATGAGCTAGTACAACCCATCAAACAATAGACCATAATATAGTCGCAAATCTTTCTAATGTTTATTTAATTTTGTTATAGCACATTTAGTGTCATAAACATAGTTGTCGTTAAGAGCTAATCTCAAATAAGATATCAAAAAACTACGTAATCTGCAAAATATCAACAATCGACCCTTGGCTGTTTGCATACAAATAAAATCCAGTATGGATATCGCTATCGCTTTAACTGAACAATAAGCTTTTCATTTTGTAATAGAATGCTTATACTAGTAGCACTAGAATTTGAAGCTTTTGCAAAGGCCGTGAAATTATTTGCAAAGGTATAACAAATGAATCGACATTATAATTAGGTCAAATATTGTTTTTCAATGCAAATTTAAAAATAAAAGTCATAACAGTGACAAAAAATATGAAGATAAAAATTCCTCTTGATGTATACCTCTAAAATTGAAAACCCCTTTCAAACTCCTTGAAGTATGATAGAAAATTTAATGGTAATATAATGATATATCAAATGCATTATAAAAAGTGATAAATTTTATAAAAGGGGTAAATTTTATAAAAGGAGAAACCCTCTATTTTACAAGTTTAGTGGCCACCATCCCTTCCCACAAACGCACTCTTTGCTCTCCCTTTTTATTTTTATTTAAAAACCCCATACCTAATTGTTCCCGCTCTCCTGATTCTTTTTTTATTGATATTAATTTTGTTTAAATAAATAGAAAACGAACTAACAAAATAGATAATTGCGAACAATTAGTTGAAATTGTTCAAAGCATAATATCCTTGAATCTCCTCAAAAACACCATTGAAATCTTTAATAGCAGAAAAAATATCAATATGCATACCATGAAGATTTAGGTGTAGATTCCCCTAAGTACTAATGATTCTTTTAAATTAGGATTTAGGGTTTGGAAATCAAAACAAGAAAACAAAAAAGTTTTGAGTGAAAAAAGTATGTAGAAAGAAAAGAAAAAGAGTAATTATATATTGGTTAAATAAATAAAATCATTTGTGTTTATAAGGAAGAATCACTAATTCCATTCTCCTTGACAAAATCTTTTAATTAAAAATTCAGTTTTTTACCAATCCCTTGGCCAATATTCTCCCTTGGAAAATTCATTTAAAACCATTTACCTTCCATAAAGTAATGTGGATGTAGCAAGCATGACATCCCCTTTCTGTTCTCATTCGCATTCGACAATTCTAGCATCAAAATAAGCAGCGCTTGAGCCTACGATTCTCCTAGAGAAAGATGGTTCAGAAAAAATAGAATGTTGGAAAAAATAATAAAATCAATGATAGGAGAATCTATTCAAACCTGATTTCTCAGTTCGAGCGTGGCCAACTGCATATTTTATTATTTGTCGAGCGATCTGCTCGTGCTGAGGTACAACAGAGATGTAGAATTTTGACGCTAATGGTTTTGTTGCAACACAAGACCATTTGAGAGTGAAATTGGACATTGTTAAAATAACTATCGGACGAAAGATGATTTTGCTATGTTAATTGTGTGTTTAAAACCCTAGACTTACTGAAATGGATATTGATTGAGTGAGCAGAAGCGGTTTTATCTTTACAAGGAGCCCTTTATATTCCAATAATTCGTTAAAAGCTTTACGGAAAGGAAAGGAAAAAGGGACAAGTGTGGATAAAGAAAAAATGGGTGATAAGTTTTGAGTATGTACTTAAAATACACCAAAGCTATAAAGCAGACAGAAAACAGTTGATATAATTTTTTTATTTCAGCATATAAAATTGAAAACGAAATTTTCATGTTTTCGCCTTTTGGAAAATATCATAATTTAGAATACCAATGGGATAGGTTTAGGATCTAAACCCGATAGACCTGCCCCATGTTGGAACTAAGTCAGCCCGCATCAGAAATAATTGGTGAATATCAAAAAAATTACCGCTTTTAGATTTTTTAGACCTATGAAGTCTAAAGATATATTAGATACAATCTAATAAAATTTTCAAAAAAATCGTATCTTATTTAAAATTGATTAAAAGAAGTTCTTATAATTTAAACTTAAAATAACAATGTATCAAATACACTGAATAATTGCTCAAAAGAGTAAATGAAGGTAAGATACTATTTATTTCTTTCTCCAAAACCTATTTAATCTAGAGAATGAAACTTTTATATCTTTTTCTAAAAGTTACAAAGTTAATTAAAGATATACTATGCTTTATATGAACAAAGAAACCTTCCATTTATCTCTTTTTTAATTGAATTAATCGATACATCAAATGCCATTAATCTATACTATAATATGAATACCCAGTTCAATTTCGAGAGCACACAAGCCCTCTTGAATTTTGGCAACTGAACAGTCTCTAAATTTATATTTTCTATGATATACTATTATTATGAAATTAAGGTTCAAGTGCGGATAAGCCTCCTGGTGAAACGCAAACTCAACAGTCACTACTCACTTTTTCCCTTCTTCTTCTGTGCCTCTTCCTCCTCTTTTAGGTTTTTCACGATTTCTTTTCGCAAAAAAAATTCCAATTCCTTTTCCTTCAGATCCAAAAGTCTCTTCTCTCTGTTAAACTTTAAAAAATAAGTCAAGCTTATTTACGAAGCAGGAAGGAATTGATAAGGAAGAAGCGGTCCTTTCATTTAGTTAGATTATCCGGTCGTTATTTACCGTTCTAACAGATCTCTTCTTCTTCGTCATTCTCTAGATTTCTACACTCCAATCCCTAATTTTCCACAATGATTTTGGAATCGAACGTAGACTCCAACCCTGAACCGGTTGAATCCAACTCCAATTCACAACACCGCAACCCTAATTCATCATATCACCCTCAAGATCTCACCTTCAGCAACATGTGTGAAAACCCCAAACTTTGTTTCCAAGACAAAGGCTAGGTAGTGGCCATGTCGTGGTCTTCTCACCACTATTGTGTAAATCATCATATTTTTGGGTATATCTCATGTCCACAGCTTTACACAATTTCAGGAGCTGAAAGAAATATGAAGTTACAATTATTTATAGGGTAAGATGTCTGCTTACAATTTATGAATTTAGTTTCTTTGATGTCTAAGTTCGTGTTTCATTGCATCTTCCCCTTTTACTATATTTATTTGTTATCTGTAAAATCAATGCAGCAATGAATTTGATGTCAAAATGTGGTTTGCTAAAATAATAGCTTATAAATCATATCCCTAAATTTGTTGTACATTGTTTTTTATAAGTAAAATTAAAAAAAAATCAGTTTGACCATGCCCAGCCATATATACCTGAAATATAAATTAATTGATTTTTACATGTCCAATGATGTATGTTATGCTAAATTCGATGCATATGTAATTCAGTTTTAATTTCCTTGCATTTTCTTTTTTGTTGAATATACATTACACTTGAATAAAAATTATATAGGGATATGCATGTTGATCCAATTTGGATGTTCTTATTGAGCCCGTTAGGTGACTTAAGGAAGAGTATTTAACTTTTTTATTTTGCATTTTAACATAATAAAGGTAAATTGTTACATTATAACAATGGTTTTGTTCTTAATTCAATTTCGATTGTTTTAAGATTCTATATTGTTACCACTTAAACTATTCACAAAAAGCACCACTTATTAGCTTGATTTGCGAGTTTGACCAAATCATAGCTAACAGTTTAATGTATTCTCTCAATGATAGTCTCATTCAGGATTGAAGATGAAAAGTACCAAAATATTCATACTTATGACTAAATGGTACAGAAAACATTTTCTATGCCAGTTTCATGAAGTTATATTTACTTAACAGGGTTGGCCAGACAGAAGCACATGTATAAACTATTTGTATTCTGAAAATGCACAAATTTATTCATTCAACATTTTAAACTTCAAGGTTAGTATTATTTTAGAATAAAATTTTGATATTATGATTTACACTACTAAGAAATTGGTTTCCATGTATCATTATGAATTACTTGTTATAAATTAATACATGGCATAAAATTTAAGTTTGTTTAAATATTTCCTGTGTTAATTATGAATGCACATCATTGTGTTGTTATAATGGATGTTTCAAATTCATCTATATGTGTGAATATGTAGACAATGCTAAGATATGAAAAGGGTTTAAATATATCAAATATATTCATTTCTCAATTGCGTGACATAATAGTGAAATAGAGGCAAGTATGTTTAATTGATAACTTGTATATATGAGTGAATCCAAATCAATTTAAAGGCAATCGCATAAGGGATAAAGTGGAAAGAAATAAAAGATAACAAATATGATTGATTTATCTTTCCAATTTGGCAAACTTAACAAATGTAACATTTAATTAATAACTAATGGATCATTATAACACAAAAATAGGAACCGTCAACAACAATTGATATGCATATACTATTGTCTCATTTTAAATTATTTGTACAAATAAAGAAATTAGATTACACAATTTGAAATATGAACATTAAATGTTATATCTATACATACATATAGAAGTAATTATGTGTATTCAAAGATTAAACCAATACTTTTTAATTAATTCAAAATAAACTTCCATATTACATTAAAATTTTCAGATGTATTTATAAACTTATGTAAACTTAAATAATTAACCAAATACATATATGTAAAGCTAAATCAAGAGTTACTACCTATATGAATAAAAATTTCTTTTCCTTGTTTAATAAAACAAATGTGAAACATACTAAAGTAAACAAAATATTCTAAAAATATTTAAAGAAGGATATTTGAGATATCAAACAGAGTAAACAATTTAGAAAATGATTGTAATCAATTTGACACTTTAATCATATGTAAGTTTCTATTACATTAAAGATGCAAATAATAAGAATATACAAACTTCCAAATCTAAAATATATACTTTGATTAACATAGATCTCTAATTAAAACATTATACTAATCATATACAAAGTATTATTTTGATCTATTATAATGAAATCAAATCAATCAATATGAGCATAAAAACTTTCAGATATAAAGAATTACACTTTGGTTTGAAAGTTTATAACATAGATCTATGGTTAAAACATTGTAAAATTATACATACAATTTTTAGTTTTGATTCATCTAAATAAAACTCCAGTCAATTCATAATAAACAATTCAAACTTCATAATTTTTTTAAATCAAATGAGACAATATTATACGCATATAAATTATGATATTCAATTTTATTAATTCAAGCATTATATTAAAATCATTAGAATAAAAAGGTCATATCTTAATTCCAAAGCCTTGAATCATAGCTCGTATCAATGAATTCATCATTTGATGTAATCAATAAATCACACTTTGAATGATAAATCAAATCTCCTAGATTCAAAATCAGCCTCAAGATGTAGCAAGGATCAAGAGGAATAAACCATTTTTCATAATTGATTTTATTTATATTTGATTTTGAGAATAATTGAAGCCATGGAAGATCTTATATTTTAAGCCATCAGAGAAGTAGGGGAGAACCAGCAAAGTTATAGAAAGAAGAATGAAAAAATGAGAGTCAATTGTATTTGAAAGAAGGAAACATTTATAATTCTTTAATTAAAACATTCATAACTAATTCTCTCGATTAACCTTTTCTTTTCACTCCTATTTCTTTACATCGTATGGCTGAAAATTACTGCCATCAAATGACATAAAATTCCATAAATCAATGCATATAATTATCTTTTATTTAATTACATTTATATCATATATAACGTGCGCAAATATGACATTTATAAATGCTTTCAAATAATTATAAATAACTACCAACCATCAAACAAAATAAAGAATAATTAATATTTCTCAAATACTAATTAATTTAATTAATTTACAACTTCTTATAGAATAATTAAATCACATGGTTTTTCATAGAATTCATCATTATGGTTGTGCGACTTAAAGATGTAAATTTAGTCGACGATTAATATTGAACAATTCAAATTTTAACGTTCACACATCACTTAGCAGGTGATGTGACATTTTGGCTGAATTCATCGCTTAAACTTCTTTTGGTAAAATCCAATTTTGCTTATTATAATCGATACCTAATAGTGGCAATTTTTTACACTATTTCTCTTCGTCCAAACTATATCATATTAGGACTTTTAGAATTTGCTAATGGTCAAAATTCGAATATCATCCAGATTCAACTTTATAGTCCAAACACAAAGTCTTTGGTTCAATAATAACAATTATTATCAAAGAATAACTCTGGCCATAGATTTTGACTTTGGGTTAACTTTAGTTGACCATGACACCAACCCCATATAACCTAGGAGGCAAATCCCCTCTGAATTGTGTTTTACTTCCAATTCTTCTACTCGACCCAACCATAGTCATTCGACGGACGATGTGCCATGATTTAACAATTATTAAAGCGGAGCTTCCATACTGAAGATCAACAGTATTCTCAAGTCAAGAGTACTATGTATATTAGTCATCTCGATATTTTTTGCTTGACCTTAGTTATATTAACCAATAGAAAACTATCAAATGAGTCATTCCATAGTTATCCAATAATTATCAGTACGTAACCCTTTGGTGCCCCCCAACAGTCATGAGTAATACACTGCCCAACATTTGGAGAGTGTTACGTACTATAATCTCAATGGATCATCGATATCCAGTCCCAATGTATCTTGACTAGGAACATTTAAAATGATATATTTGTTTCGTTGCGATAAATTACTCACGGTTACAACGCTTTATAAATATTATCGCAAAATATACCATTTATGGATCTTCTGTTAAATACACTTTCTATTAAATTGATTAGTTCATATAACCATATTCTATCAAGTGTATAATAGAAATTAAATACCTTTATTTCGAAAAAGATTGGTCAACGAGTTAGATATATGTAACAAACTACATAATGTCCCCATAGGGCTTTACTCACGCCGGTTTCCAACCTGACCCGGGTGTTACTTTGGTGTAATGCTCGGGTCAGACCGAGTATTACAGATTTTCACGTAAGGACGTTCTGGAGCTTAGGAGGTGAGATGGAGGCAGGAACGTATAGGTATTTTCGTTGTATTATATTATAGTAAATCCGAGACATGTTGATTTGTATATGTCCAGTGTTTGAGCATATGTGTAACTCTGATGTGTTAAAATATAATCGACATAATATTATTGTTTTGTAAACTGTTGTTATTATTATTATTATTATATTTTATCAGCTGTGGATGTGGGATGTTGATGTTTCTGTTCTTCTTCTATCTTTTTCATCTTTTCATAACTATCTGGAATTTTCGAGTTCGGAAATTTCGGGTCATTACAGTTGGTATCAGAGCTGTAAGGTTAAGTGAGAACCTTGGATTTGGTGGGGATTACTCCTTAAATAAGTCTGTAGTACTCTAGGATGAGTTGAGTGTGTGTGTGTGTGTGTCTATATATATATATATATATGTGTGTGTGTGTGTGTGTGTGTGTGTGTGTGTGTGTGTATGTATGTATGTATGTATGTATGTATGTATGTATGTATGTATGAGCGCGTACTTGTTATTTTCTTATATAATGATTTTAAATGATTTTATATAAAAAATATTTTGATATATAAGGCAATATTTCCTTCTAATAAATATTAAGGTGATTGGTTGTTAAATTATTGGAATTAAATTAAGAAGTAATACAATACAATCAAATTGAGATCTTGAATTGGAATTAAATTAAGTGGTAACAGAAATAAAAACAAATTAAAATTAAATTGATTGAAATGAAATTCAAGAATTTGAGCACAAAAATTAAATTGTTTAAACTTTAAACAAAGGTAAGTTTGAAATGGATTCAAACTGAAATTTAATCTTGAATTTATAGAAGTAAGAATAATATAAAAAGGAATTGGTATCTAGATATGATTACCTTGGGTATTATCATAAATAGTTATTATGTTTAATAGTGATATATTTGTTATTAAGTAAGCCAAATGAAGTAAATTCATAAGATGAGTATAACTTCTAAATTAAAGTGGATTTTAAAATTGTGAAGTTTTAAAACCTAAGTCTAGAAACAATCAATTGTTTCAAAGAGTTAAAGAAAATAACAAATAACATAATTCAGACTATTTTGAATATAGCCTTATTTTAAAGCAAGAAATGTTTGGAAGATTTTTAAGGGATTTGTTTTGAAATGAAAACCAAGGGTGGTTTAAAATTTAAAAGTGGACTGGTATGTAAAGGAAATAAATATGAAATAAACTCCAGTTTTGAGTTTTGAGATTTCCTTGGAATGTGACGTGAAACCCAAAGTGAAGCAAGTTTTAAACTTAAGTGGAAAGGTAATTAATCTGAAGGTTTAAAATTTGAATGTGAATTGGGATTAAATTCAAGTAGGAATTGAAATGATTTGAAATTGAAGTGGATTCAATTTGAAATTAGTCCAAATTTATCTGAATAATTTGGAATTGTAAATAAAGTTGAATAAGTAATAATCAAATGGAATTTGATTTGAAGTTGGAAAGAAATTGAGAATTAATTCAACTTGAATTGGGAATAAATCATGTCCAATGGAAATTGGAGCACATACGACTTACAAAATCACACGACTTAACAACATACGAGTTACAACATCACACGACTTAATAAAAATATGAGTTACAACGTCATACGCGGCTCAACACATGCGACTCAAGAAGATATCATGGCTTCAGGAACGACTTAAGCAACATACGACTTAAGAAGATAGCATAGCTTCATGTGACATAAGAAATCAGCCTTCATACGACATAAGGACAATGCGACCTAACTGAGCGACTTAAGAAATGTGGCATAACTGAGCGACCTATAGAGATGCGGCTTGATTTCTTGAGCCGTTATCTTATAAGGCATGCGAATCATGGCATGCGACTTAAGATTGAGCGACTTAAGGTTGAGCGACTTAAGGCATGCAGCTTAACATGGTGCGCTGCATTACAAATACACCGAACAATTGCTCGAAAGAGTAAATTAAGAGAAAGATATTATTTGTTTCTTTCTCCAAAAGTTATGTAATCTAGAGAATGAAACTTTTATATTTTTCTCTAAAATTTATAAATTTAATTAAAGACATACTATGCTTTATGTGGAGAGAGAAACCTTCCATTTCTCTCTTTTTTAATTGAATTAATTGATACATTAAATGCCACTAATTAGAAACTAATACATGGCATAAAATTAAAGTTTGTTTAACTATATTCCAATGTGAACTATGAATGTATAGCATTGTGATGTTATAAGGGATGTATCAAATTCATCAATATGTGTGAATATGTAAACAATGTTAAGATATGAAACGGTTTGAATATATCAAATATATTCATTCCTCAATTACATGACATAATAGTGAAACATACGCAAGTATGTTTAATTGATAACTGTGTATATATGAATGAATCCGAATCAATTTAAAGGTAATCACAAAAGGGACAAAGGGGAAATAAATAAAAGATAACAAAGCAAACTTAACAAATGTAGCATTTAATTAATAATCAATGGATCATTATAACACAAAAATAAGGACAGCTAGCAATAATTGATGTGCATATACTATTTGTCTCATTTTAAATTTTTTGTAAAAATAAAGCAATTAAATTATACAATTTCAAATATGAACATTAAATGTTATATGTACACTTACATATAAACATACTTATGTGTGTTCAATGATTAAACCAAAATTTCTTAATTTATTCATATCAAACTTCCATATTACATTAAAATTTTCAGACATATTTCTAAACTTATGTAAATTAAAATAATTAGCAAAATACATATATGTATAGCTAAATCAAGAGTTAATGCCTATATGAATAAATTTTTCTTTACTTTTTTTTAATAAGAAAAAAGCGAAACATACTAAACTAAACAATATATCCTTCGAATATTTAAAGAAGGATATTTGAGATATGAAACAGTTAAACAATTTAGAAAATGATTGCAACCAATTTGTTATCAAAACATTCCTTAATCATATGTAAGTTTCTATTACATTACAGATGCAAATAATAAGAATATACAAACTTTCAAGTCTAAATATATACTTTGATTAACATAGATCTGTAATTAAAACATTATACTAATCATATACAAATCATCGTTTTGATCTATCAAAATAAAACAAAATCAATTAATATGAGCATAAAGAATTTTTAGATATAAAGAATTACACTTTGATTTGAAAGTTTACAACATAGGTCTATGATTAAAACATTGTGAAATTATACATATAAATTTTTAGTTCTGATTCATCTAAATAAAACTCCAATCAATTCATAATAAACAATTCAAACTACATAAATCATTTTCAAATCAAATGAAACAGTATTATACGCATATAAATTATGATATTCAATTTTATTCATTGAAGCATTATATCAAATCATTAGAATAAAAAGATCATATCTTAGTTCCAAAACCTTGAATCGCAGCTCGAAGCAATGGATTCACCATTTGATGTAACCAATAAATCACATCTTGAGTGATAAATCAAATCTCCTAGATTAAAAATAATTACAAATAACTACCAAACATTAAACAAAATAAATAATAATTAATATTTCTCAAATACTAATTAATTTAATTAATTTACAATTTCTTATAAATTAACTAAATCATGTGTTTTTTCTAGAGAATTCATCATGACGGTTGTGCGACTTAAAGATGTAAATTTAGTCGACGATTAATATTGAACAATTCAAATTTTAGTGTTCACACCTCACTTAGCAGGTGATGTGACATTTTGGCTGCATTCATTGCTTACCCATCTTTTGGTAAAATCGAATTTTACTTATTATAAGCGATACCTAATAGTGGCAATTGTTTACCCTAATTCTCTTCGTCAAAACTATACCATATTAGAACTTTTGGAATTTGGTAATGGTCAAAATTTCAATATCGTCCACATTCAACTTTATGGTCCAAACACAAAGTCTTTGGTTCAATAATAACAACTATTATCTACTTAATTACTCTGGCCATAAATTTTGGCTTTGGGTTAAATTGAATTGGTCGTGATACCAACTCCATATAACCGAGGAAGCAAATCCCCTCTTGAATTGTGTTTTACTTCCAATTCTTCTACTTGACCTAACTATAGTCATTCGATGACGTCCTGCCACGATTTGACGGTAATCAACGCGAAGCTTCCACATTGAAGATCAACAGCATTCTCAAGTCGAGAGTACTGTGTAAATTAGTCATCTCAACATTCTCTACTTAACCCTAGTTATGTTAGCCAACAGAAAACTATCAAGTGAGTCATTCCATATTTATCCAATAACTATCATTATGTAACCTTTTGGTGAACCCAACAATCATGAGTAATACACTGTCCAACATTTAGAGAGTGTTACGTATTATAGTCTCAATGGATAATCGATATCCAGTCTCAATGTATCTTGACTAAGAACATTTAAAAATGATATATTTGTTTCATTGGGATAAATCACTTACAGTTACGACACTTAATAAATACTATCACAAAATATACCATTTATGGATCTTTTATTAAATACACTTTAATTTAAATTGATTAATTAAAATAACCATATTATATCAAGTATATAATAGAAAGAAAATACCTTTATTTCAAACCAGATTGGTCAACGAGTAGGATATATATAACAAATTATACAATTGCCCCATAGGGCATATCTCTAACTCTATCAATCTCCTACTTGCACTTGAGGTCTATTATGGAATCTTATTCCAACTACTTCAATCAGTTTTCTGAAAATCAATTGGGTCGGTACCTTCATGAATGGGTATGCTATTATGTTTTAATTATCTACTTTGTTAATCAATTCTATTCGACAGTGATAAACTTTTATATCATGTGGAATAATTCAAAGTATGTCTCTAGACTTCTGGTGAGCACTAAATTACGTTACAAACTATATCACGCCATTGTTATCATATAACAATGTTATGAGATTCTCAACATTTGAAATTAGCTCAATTATAAATTTGTGCAATTCTGTACAGTTAAAAAGCTTGGCAGGTTCAATGCGACGGAAATGCAAAAAGTCATAGCAATGATGCAGTGAGGATAGAGTGGGATATAGCGGATGACTCTTAAATAACATATAAAACTCGTACTTAATGTTTTTACAAATATATAAATGGTAATTAAACGAATAATGAACATTCAATTGAATTATAATTAATATATAAATAATTTTAAACAAAAACATGTGCGAATATACTGTAAATAAACGTAAAACTGTTATATAACATAATTGAATTTAGTAGAATATTAGAGTATTTTCATTTCTAAAAATATATTAAAAATTCAATCAAATAAATAAATTTTACAGTTTTTATAATGTACAAATGTCATTTTTAATTCATTTCTTTTAAAGAAGATATAATGGAAATAGCGGAATATGGCGGGAATAACGGGATCTAGCGGAAATAGTGGGGCTTAAAGTGGAAAGGCTATATGGAAAAGTCGTAGCGGTAGAAATTCGCTATGTGATATAGCAGGGTTATATTGGGGCATTAACTTCATAGTTGCACTTATATTTGTATATACATTATTTTATTGCGGTGCTATTCAAGGTGATGTACTTAGTTTTTTCATTGAATTAACTATGGTCTTTCATTTGCAACATTTTCAACTTGAAGATTCTTAACTTGAATTTATTATTGATCTACTACACTCAATATCACTTATGAAGTTTGAGTATGAACACTCCTTCATAAGGATTTTTCGTTTTTATAAACAATTCTCTAGAATTTGCAAATAAACGAGAACACTTCAAACAACCATTTAGTGATATCCATTTGGATTTGATATTTTGTAACAACCCTAGATTTTTTATGTATATTTTAATTTCGAATTTATTTCATTTTGAAATTATTTTAAACCTGTTTCATTTCAAACATTTCATTTTAAATATAATCTTTTATTATTATGTGAATGATAATTTCAAACCTGAATAAATTGTATATTTTCCAAAAATGTGGATTTTGGTCAATCTGGTCAAACTTTGACTTTTAAATTTTAAATTTAAATATTTGAATTCTTAAATTTTATCTTTTATTATAAAAATATATTTAATATCATGAATACTGCTTTTCGTTTCGTTGAAATTGGATTTAAATTGTGAAAGTTATACCCTTTACAATATTGCGTGTATATTGAGTTATTTAACAATATTCTTCATTTTAAATTATATAAATAATATTTTTATTTGTTATATCTTATCCTAATTTTTATTATATGTTATTTTACATATATTTTTGTCTTTTAAATATTTTTAAAGTGATGATAAGATTTTTCAAAATCTTATTGAATTTATTTTCTATTTTTAAAGGCTAGTTTCTATTTTTCTGCTATCTTCTTCAATTAAATTATATTTAATTAAAATTTATTTATTCATTTTTTTGAATGCATTTTTAATTTATGTTCTTATCTTTATTTATAAATATTTTTCATATACATATAAATTTTTCAAAGTTTGTTCCATTTAATTTCAAATTTTCTAGACTAGTTTTTATTTTCTGTGCTATTTTCTTATTTTAATCATATCTAATTAATATTTAATTATTAATATTTTGTTTATCTGTTATATTTTAGAATTTTAACTGAAATTATAAGTATTTTCAGTTACTTAAATGTATATAGATATATATGAGAAATTTGAAAAGGTTTGTGGCTTTTCATTTTCCTAAGGCCTATTATATTCCACCTTTTCACATTCTAACTTAACTTTTCATTCAATAGGCTGCCTTGACCTCTTCTATTCAGCCGACTATCACTTTTCATTTCACATAAAACATTTTTCTTCTCTCTTGAGAAAATTTTTTGGCCTCTCCTTGTTCAAAAACTTTGGTAAACGTTTTTTCTATTTCACCTTTTTCATTGTTTTATATTGATTTGCACTTGTTTCTTCCTCTTTTATGCTCGGCCCCTTGCTCCTCCTTCACCATGGCCACCTCCACCACCACCACATCAGGCTGCCACAACCTCCAGCCCACTTCCCATCCATGGCCATGCACCACTAGTTGATAAAACTCCATAAAAATTGCAATATCCACCTTGAGAATGCGCATAGCCTAGCTTCTTTGCCTCCACCACCTTCAACGACCTTTTGCTGCCACTTCCTTCACCACCACCACCTCAGACCTAACCACCACCCTCTGCCACATCATCCACCACCACCTGGACATCTGGACCTGACCATATAGCCTCTGGTCGAACCAAGTTATAGCATAGAAACGTTGATATTTGCCTTGTTATGTAAATTGTTGCACACATATACTTCATCACCATTCAAACCAAGTAGGCCGACCCTGTCTGAACCAAACCTAGCCCTTAGTGCATGCCATGGCCGTGCTAAATCCATCCCTTGCTGATCCATGTGAAGTTGAGAATAAGTGCAATGCATTTGCTTTGGTTTTGGGCATTGATTTCTAGCATTATTTAGTGTTTATTTGGTTTTGAAACTTATATATGTACTATTGTTTTGTTTAAATTTTATCAAGGCAATTAGCTTTGGCTCTCCACTCTCAAGTCATTTCCGTGTTATCGTGCCTTCGTTGTTTCAGTGTGTGCGCTTTTTTGGCTATCTCCAGCTTTTGACAAGTGAGAAAATCTCACCAGACAATATGTACATATATAACTAGTAATGTGACGACCCGAAATTTTCGAGCATTTAAATTGGAATATTTAATTGATTTTAAATATTCAATAGGGCAATTTTAACTTGTACTACGAATATCACAATTTATTTGATAATTAAATTATTGAATTAAATAATTTAAAGTTGGGGGGAATGTTGAATCTGGAGTTTTAAGCCGGTTAAAAATAATTAGAAGGCTCATAAAATTTATATTGATAATACTAAAGATAATAGAAGTTGTAAAATTGAAATTTACAACGGTTTCTTCAGTTTTAAAATTTTATAGTTTAAATTGAATTTTAAAATAGCCTTCCGAGGCGTAGTCTCGGAATTCGACGAAATCGGTTCTATTGGATCTGTAATATTTTATTATTATCGGATTTCAAATTTCGTTTTGATTGGAGTTAGTGTGTGAGTGTACAATATGTAAACGTGCTGGACATTTAATTGATAATAATCTATTGAAATTTAATTAGTTAATCAAGCTTCTTGTATACGCCATCTTCCTGTCATCTAATCACATACTTTCCCAATTCTAAGCCGTTCAATCAACAATCAAAATGCTCGAACTAAATACAATCAAAATGCTCGAACTAAATATGATAATAATTATAATAATAAAATAAAAGAAGAAGCTTCAAGGAGAAGCTTTTAGCCACATTATAAAAAAAACAAAAAAAACGATAAGGGCCGAACCTTTTTTTCCCTCTCTCCTTTACAAAACCCTAAAACCACTCGGTGAAAAGAAAAAAAAAGGCGATCGTTTCCTACCATTAAATCGCGCTTCTCGTATCTCAAATCGAATACTTATTATATAAAAAAAAGAGGGATAAATCGAAATAACAAATTGGAGGGACGACGACATGAGGTGCTTGGCCTTCTCAGTTCGCGGCTAGGGTTGGTGTTTAGCAGTGGTGGCCATCTAATCGAGAAGTGGGGATGGTGGTTGGTTGTGTCGAGGGTAGGCGTGCCGTTGGGCGGAATTTGGAAGAGCTCGATGGAGTTTTGTCACACGCGATGGTCTCTATAGCATGGTGAGGCGGTACGGTTGCTCGGATAGGGTTCGCGTGTGTGAGGCGTTGGGGCTGCACGCGATGGGTTGCGGCGAGCGTCGACTTGGGGATGATTTTGGTAAGGTTTGTGAGTATATTTTGCATTTAATTATGTACATAGGTATATATGTGTGTGTGTGTGTGTATATATATATATGATAAAATTTCAGTAAGATTTCAAAAAAAAAAAGAATTCTATTTTAAATACACATATATGTAGATATGTTAGGAAATGATTTTTATTAGTAAGATTTAAACTGAAACTCTTTCTTTAGTCGGTAAAATAAATATAGATACATGTAGCAGATTTATGCATATTTTTATCTATTTATTTATTTATTTAACCAATATGTATATAGATCTAGGAAAATATTTTGTTTTTCAAATTTAACAGTAAGGTATACATATACTAATTTACTCATTTCAAATTGAACCTGATAATACATATATAAATACCCACCTATTTTAATATATTAAGTTAAACAGAATTTTTTTAGAACTTTGGAACGATATAAGGAATTGATAAAGATAAGTTTTTAATACTATAGATTATTTCTTATAAGCATATGTAGATGGAATTTGAGAAGGATAGGAATTTTAGAAGGATTGAAAGTTTATATAAGAACAGTTTTTTTTTTAAAAAAAATTAAAATTTATTATGGAAAAGATTAGTTTAAATGGAATGGTTGGTTAATTAAATTTATTTCTAATAATCGATCATTCAGTTAGTTCGAAGGTTAATAAATTAATAAACCATTCTGTTCAAAATTCAGTATGTATATATATATATAGGCTGAAATGGAATTTTTATTTTCTTAAAATTTAATAAAATTTGTTTATAGGTAAACAACAAATAAATATGCGTTTTCAAAAGGAAGATAACTTTGTAATTTCTTGTTTAAATTAATTTAGAAATGGTTAAAGAGAAATTATTTTTAACCCAAAGTATTAGTTAATTATTTATGATAAGTGATTATTCAATTAGTTTAAATAAAAATTATTTGTTAATTAAATTAAATTTAGCAAATGGAAATTATTTGTTCGATTTATTCGAATCTTAACAAAATAATTACTTAATTAAATTTATTGAATGATAGTTGACTATTCAAGTGGTTCAAATGTTAATAAACTGTAAATATTTATTTAAGGTCTAAAGTCGTGGGGAAAACCAGGCGAGTTTGAAATGGATGGCAAAACAAAAATTGAAGGTGAGTTAATCTCACTCAGTGAATTTAAATTCAAATTTAAATGATTAAATTTAAATAATTTTTTGAATGGTTAAATTGAGTGATGTGCTATAGTATGGGATATTTTGAAATTGGCATATTATATTGTGCTAACATCTGTGGATGCAGGGAAAAACAGGTTGGAGTGATCCAACTAGACCCCTCAACGTTTATATAAATTATTTAATATTCCTGTTGTGATTATTTTATATTCTGTGATGAATATTATTGATATTATTGATAATTGGAATATTGGATGTTATGGTTTACTTGAAATATATTCCCATGCACTAAGTTATCAACATACGAAGAATTGGATTTTGGAAATAAAAATGAGGAGAATGTGTAAGTGAAATAATTATAGAAAATTTAAATAAATTAAGAGTAAATTGGATAAGAATAATGGTAGTTTTAAATTCTAATAAATAAATTCTGTATATGGAAAGGAAAATTTGAATAAATAGGAAGTTACTGAATTTTAAATCTTCGGTGATATTAATTTAAAGAAGAAAACGTTTATGTAAAATTTAAGGTTTAATTTATTGAAAAGAATAAGGAAGAAATTGAGAAAATCCGAAATTTGTATATTTCCGTTAAAGGATTTAAAATCAAATGGAAGATAATAACAATAATAATAAAATCCATAATTAATGAACTTTGAAATGGACTGAGTAAGTAAAGAAATTTATTTCAAATAGAATAAATTGGAAATCAATTTGGGGAAATTGATTTAAGTGATTGAAATTAGGATTTTCTCTGGATAGCCAAGTACATGTTTTTAAAAGTAATTTTTTTAATATAAATTAAATGTTTAAAGTTGTTTTTATTAAAGAAAGCAAGTTTGTAAAATTTATTATTTTTATTATTTAAAGTCTAAAGTAAGTATTTTCTTTAATCTATTCTAGGAGTAATTATTAAGAAGTAACTTAGTATTTTGTTTTTAAAAGTAGGAATCTGGTTTTATATTTTATTAAGTAACCTTATTTTCAAATATTCATATAGTATGTATTTTTAATAAATTATTAAAGTAATTTTAACTTGAATGTTTTAAAATATGTTTTTAAAAGTAAAGTGTTTTAAATTAATTTAGGAAATCTAGTTTTGTGCTTGGTGATTCCAGTGAAAATAGAAATACTTGGAATTTATTATGAGAAAGGCAGATAGTTTTGAAAACTGTTTTCAAAGGAATTTGAAAAGTGGAAATATATCCTGTGAAGATATTTTTGAGATTAATAAATAATTTGGAGAATTATTTGTTGTTTGATATATGTTTATGAATATTAATTGATAGTTAAATAACCGACTATCAATATTGGACAAATACGTTGATCGTTTCGAAGAGACTGGGATCGAGATTTATTTATCGAAAACCACTTCGATCTGGTTTGTACGTTTCGTGAAAAACGATTTTGGATTCGAAGATGGAGCAGTGAAGTGCAAGGGCTAGTCTCTACTAATCCTGAGGATATTTCCAAAATGGATGTAGTAGGAATAGTGCCTTCGGTTCCGTTCGAACCTGGGACGGACTTGTATGGATGAATGCTTGTGAAACATCGTCAGGTGGACGATAGGCATTCAAAGGGATATGTTCTAAAAAGGTAACGCTTAGCCTCAAGCCTCATCAAATGGGAATGACTGAAAATCAGGAGTTATGCAGCAAGGCTAGGTGGGTAGCACCCCAAGCAGGGTGAGGTCATTCCAGTCTAGATGTCCCTTTTTATTTCGGCTTAGTATGCGGTTGCTGATCCCAACCGCGGGGTGATCTCACTCGGGATTATCCAGTAAGGGGTAGTCCCGGCCTTATGTTGCAGGGGAGCGGGCGTACTCCTCGGTACGGTGATCTAGGCCCCGTACTGTGACAGGTGGTACCCCAGTGCGTAGTCATTAGTTGGAAATCCATTCTCCCTACGAGCCTTGTACGAGTTTTGTTTGTATTACCCAGTTTGTGGCTAGTAGATGGAATTTAATGAATGTAACAATTTCGGCTATTTCATAAGTATTTGTATATAGACCCTATTATAATATCAGAGGATTTCTATAAAAATTGTTTTAGCTATCGTAAGGTAAAAACCCGATATGTTTATTTGTGGCGTGGTCTTACGAGATGCTTTTGTTTTCAAAAGGATTTTTGGAACTTTAATAATCAATTGAGTGTGATTTTCTCACGCTGGTATTCCAGACTGACTCGGGTGTTATTTAAGTGCAATGCTCGGGTCAGACCGAGTATTATAGGATACATGATATGATGCTTTGGAGCTCAGAAGACGAGCTGGATGACGACACGTACTCTCGTACATGTTTATATATATATATTCCGCTGTGTTAAGTTGCTGTATATCTATTTGTATGGTATCGATGTTAAGCTGTGATTGTTTTACTCTGATGATGTAATATATAAACAGAGACATTTGATGTTTGAGTAAAGATTATTTATTATCTATTATATTTTATTCCGCTGCGATGGTTAGATTCTGTTATTGTTTTTCTGTTTTCTCTCCTTCTACCTCTTCTTCTTTAACCCAATTGTTCGTATTTCTGTGCAACTTGAGTTGGTTGCGGTAGAATGGTGTCGACTCAAGGGGTACGGATTTGCGGGCTGTTACAAGTGGTATCAGAGCATAGGTTGGTGGTAACCTTGGCTCTGGTAGGAATTACTCATTTAAATTAGAGTCTGTAGTACTCTATAATGAGTTTCAGCGTATTAATAAATATGAGCGCTTATTTGTTAGTGAATATAAATTGTTTTAATATTGTGTTGATTGATTTATTGAGTGGCATATGAACCTTCATCGACACAGTCTGCGCAACTGTATCGAAAGGGTTTCTAAACATTTGAATAGAGCAATCGACACGGTATTGTTTTAATTATGGGTAAATGAAAATTTTACCCAAAAACATATTTTGATATAAAGAATAGCTTTTGAAAACTATTTAGCTAATATATGGTTGCTTGGATGTTAGAAATGATGATATTAAAGTATTATCATTGTTAAGTGAAAAATTTAACTAGAAATTGTAAATATAATCAAAGATTGAGAAGATAAATTCAATTCTGAAATGATATTTATAAATATGAATTATAAATGTAAATTATAAATTGAATTATAATCAAATGGGAACTATGCAAATGAATTATAGTTAAAATTGATTTAAGCAGGATTTGGAAATTTAAAATCTCAGAGATTTTGGAAGCATTGGTCGAAGTATTTTGAAGATAAATACTAGCATTATTGTTTTGAAGGTATTTCTGAATGGAAATTTGTTTTAAAAGGGATTTTGAAAGTGATATAGCATTCAAATCACTTGGATTATTGGGAAATAATTCTGATGATGGCGGCCGCATCATCAGTATTCATTTTCGAATTTCTAGGTGACGGATTGCTGCAAAAAAAAATTGATTCGTTCAGAAAAGCTAGTTGTTTTTTAGAGTCTCAAAAGAAATTTGTTGGGAATAAAACAGGATTGGTTTAACTTTTGAGAAATATGATTTGAGATGTTGAAGATTTCAAAATGATTTGAAACCAAAGCAGGGTGTTTAAAAATCCCGATGAGATAGTTGAAAGCTTATAAATTGAGATGATTTTTAAATTAGGAAGGAAATATAAGATTTGAATGTTGGAATTTGAACTAAAAGTGTAAAGCTAAAAAAATGAAATTAAATTGGATTGGGAAATAAAAATTTAACTGGATTGGAATAAATTGAATAGGCTGAAAATAATATCCAGTTGTATTCGAATTAAGTTGAAATCGAATCGAGTTAAATAAAACTGAGTTAAAATAAGATTGAATTGGAATAAGAATTCAATTGAATTATTGAGTGAAATTAGATTCTTACCTGAATAAATGGAAATTAAATTGGTTGAGGATTGGATTGAAGTAAATAAATTAGAATAACTTGTAAAGGAATCAAAATCCATGGAACAAGATATGCTCGGCTTATAAATAAGCACAAGGCTTGAGTTAAAATAAAAGAAGAATATATTCAAGCCTATGATGGATGGAATTGTGTAAATAATAAGTTGTGGCTTATTGAATTTGATAAAGTGGGATATAAACCCAAAATAAATATTGTTGGATGAATTGAAAAAAAATAATAAAATGAAGATCAGAACTTGAATTATAAAATAAATTGAACTTAAGGAAAATTAATGAAGTGATACTAGGAATTAAAAATCAAGTATTGAACTATAAATAGGAGAGAACTAATTTTATAATAAATTAGTTAATAAAATGTGTAAATGGGAACGTAATATTGTTTAATAGAAGCTGAATTGTGAATTTATGATGAAATTTGGAAATAAAACTCAAGTTATAAATTAAATTCGACTTGAATTGTCAGTAAAGTAAATGTAATTGAATTGTGAGTTCATGAAATTTGGTGGTAAATTGAAAATGGATAGTGGATTCAGAACTTGAGTTATAAATTAAAATTTAACGTGAAGTGTTAACAAATTAAATATAATTGAAATGTATCGAATAAAAATGAAATTGGATTGAAATAGTAATAGTTTGAATTGCAAATAAAATCCAAATAAGTGGAAATAAATTGGAAATGACCTTGTAATAAATTGATTGAGCTGAATATAAAAAGTTAAAATGTATAATAAATGATCAAATAAATTTGTAGTCTGAAATGGGATTGGATTAAAATAGAATCAAGTTAAATTGAAAAGGGAAATTTATTTGCAAATGAAATGAGCTTAAGTATAGGAAAAAAGATTTGAATAAATTGAAGTGAATTAACTTAAAACTAAACAAATGGAAGAGAGTTGAATTGAATTCAACTTAAAACTAAGTGTAATAATATTGGATTGGTTTTAAATCAAGCGAAAATAAATTTTAACCGAAATAAAATTCGGTGAGATACAGACAATATTAAATGGAATGGAATTAAGTATAAATTGAATTAAAATCCATTTAAATCGGTTATAAAACATAAAGATTTATTTATTCACATAGATCTCGTCGAATTGCATGGAATAAATTGTCGTTGGATGTAAACGGAAGTAATTAAAATTCTACGTGTTGATAAGGGTAAAATAAATTGATTTTGAAAGCAATTGAATTAAATATGAGTTCAGTTTGCTTAAGAATAAATTAAATGTAAGCGATTGAGTTTTAAACCATTAAAATTGATGTTGTATATGAATGGATTGAAAACCATTCAAATTGAATGAAAATGGTTTATAAATTAATTGAAACATTTGAATTAGTATGAAAGTTGTAAAAAATTGCTTACGGAAAATGTTGGATGTGCATTTCTTTTGAACTCATATGTTTTAACCATTACAACTAAGTGAAATATAGTTAAACTGCATATATTTGGCACTTACATGTTTAAATTGAGTAAGTACAGGTACCTGGAAGCCGTGTGGCTGGATTTTGTTATGCTATTTGCTAAAAATAATAAGCCGGTTGCTTAAAATGCTAAATAAGGTACGCCTATGCAATAAAAATAGGAAATATGAACTGTTTTTGGTTTTTCCGACCGGGTGGGTCGATGTATATATATTTATATCTTTTGTCAAATTGCAAAAGCTTCTCCGTACAAAGGAGACTCTGCCAAAAAATTTCAGAAATTTTGGGAGCTAGAAATTTTTTTGAAAATTTTGTTAACGACAAACGTTTTTAAATTTAAAGTTGAAATAAATTTGTAAATCAACTAATGTAAAATAATGACATGAATCAGTATAAATGAAAAATAAAATTTAAAGTTTAGAGTTGAAGAATAAATTGAATTCATATGGAAATGGAGATAAATCAATTTGAATAGAAATAGATATAAACTAAGGTGGTAAGATGAAAATAAGTAAAAGAAGCATATTAAATACTTATACCAAACTTAAGAAAGGAATAGTGAATTCTTAATTGGAAATTGATACTACAAATATAATCTAAGTTAATATTTGAATGGAAAAAATTCTGACAGTTTGTAAGAAAATTGATATGATGTTTTGGAAATATTGTGATTGGATATTAGTGCTAAGCATGATATGCAGGTGATATAAAGGGAAAAGAGAATAGATTTTGATTTCGGAAGATAAATTTGAATTGCCAGACCAAAAAGGTATGTATTTAAATTTGGTATGAAATTTGATTGGGTTTTTGGATATAGCCACTTGGCGTTTTCTTTTCTTTTTGGATTAGGGAGGCCGTAGAGCCATTTTGTAGTTGTACCGAGTCAGCCATGCAAAGGAGACGCTGGCAAAAAATTTCGGAAATATAGGGAGTTAGAAAAATTTTGAGAAAATTTTGATAATTCAAAATTTAGTTTCGAATTATAATTTGGATAGTTGATCAAGTTAGTTATTTGAAAACTATAGAAGGTTTTGGAAAAATTTGGAAAGTTAATAAGAATAATAATGTGTCTTTTGTAAAAAGATAGTTGGTATGATGTTGAATTTTTAAAACTGTTTGGTTTAGGGAAAAATAATAAACGGGTATTGGACCATTCTTCCTAACTAGTAATTTCAGTGACGAAATTCTTTTAAGGGGGGTGGAACGTGACGACTCGAAATTTTCAAGCATTTAAATCGGAATATTTAATTGATTTTAAATATTCAATATGGCAATTTTAACTTGTATTACGAATATCGCAATTTATTTAATAATTAAATTACTGAATTAAATAATTTGAAATTTGGGGAAATGTTGAATCTAGAGTTTTAAGCCGGTTAAAAATAATTTGAAGGCTCATAAAATTTATATTGATAATACTAAAGATAACAGAAGTTGCAAAATTGAAATTTACAGCGGTTTGTTCAGTTTTAAAATTTTATAGTTTAAATTGAATTTTAAAATAGCCTTCCGAGGCGCAGTCTCGGATTTCGACGAAACCGATTCCATTGGATCCGTAATATTTTATTATTATCGAATTTCAAATTTCATATTGATTGGAGTTAGTGTGTGAGTTTACGATATGTAAACGCGCTGGATATTTAATTGATAATAATCTAATGAAATCTAATTTAATTAATCAAGCTTCTTGTATACGCCATCTTCCTGTCATCTAATCACATACTTACCCAATTCTAAGCCGTTCAATCAACAATCAAAATGCTCGAACTAAATATAATAATAATTATAATAATAAAATAAAAGAAGAAGCTTCAAGGAGAAGCATTTAGCCACGTTATAAAAAAAACGATAAGGGCCGAACTTTTTTTTTCTCTCTCCTTTACAAAACCCCAAAACCACTCGATGAACAGAAAAAAAAATAGCGATCGTTTCCTACCATTAAATCGCGCTTCCCGTATCTCAAATCGAATACTCAATATATATAAAAAAAAGGGATAAATCGAAATCACAAATTCGAGGCACGACGTCGTGAGGTGCTCGGCCTTGTCTGTTCGCGGCTAGGGTTGGTGTTTAGCAATGATGGCCATCTAATCGAGAAGTGGGGATGGTGGTTTGTTGTGTCGAGGGTAGGCATGCCGTTGGGCGGAATTTGGAAGAGCTCGATGGAGTTTTGTCACGCGCGATGGTCTCTGTAGCATTGTGAGGCGGTACGGTTGCTCGGCTAGGGTTCGCGTGTGTGAGGCGTTGGGGCTGCACGCGATGGGATGCGGCAAGCGTCGACTTGGGGATGATTTTGGTAAGGATTGTGAGTATGTTTTGCTTTTAATTCTGTACATAGGTATATGTATATATATATATGATAAAATTTCAGTAAGATTTCAAAAAAAAAAGAATTCTATTTTAAATTCACATATATGTAGATATGTTAGGAAATGATTTTTATAAGTAAGATTTAAACTGAAACTCTTTCTTTAGTCGGTAAAATAAATATAGATACATGTAGCAGATTTACGCATATTTTTATCTATTTATTTATTTAACCAATATGTATATAGATCTAGGAAAATATTTTGATTTTCAAATTTAACAGCAAGGTATATATATACTAATTTACTCATTTCAAATTGAACCTGATGATACATCTATAAATACCCACCTATTTTAATATATTAAGTTAAATAGATTTTTTTTTAGAACTTTGGAATGACATAAGGAATTGTATAAAGATAAGTTTTTAATACTATAGATTATTTCTTATAAGCATATGTAGATGGAATTTGAGAAGGATAGGAATTTTACAAGGATTGAAAGTTTATATAAGAACAGATTTTTTTAAAAAATTAAAATTTATTATGGGAAAGATTAGTTTAAATGGAATGGTTTGTTAATTAAATATATTTATAATAATTGATCATTCAGTTAGTTTGAAGGTTAATAAATTAATAAACCATTCTGTTCAAAATTCAGTATGTATATATATAGACTGAAATGGAATATTTATTTTCTTAGAATTTAATAAAATATGTTTATAAGTAAACAACAAATAAATATATGTTTTCAAAAGGAAGATAACTTTGTAATTTACTTGTTTAAATTAATTTAGAAATGGTTAAAGAGAAATTATTTTTAACCCAAAGTATTAGTTAATTATTTATGATAAGTTATTATTCAATTAGTTTAAATAAAAATTATTTGTTAATTAAATTAAATCTAGCAAATGGAAATTATTTGTTCGATTTATTCGAATCTTAACAAAATAATTAGTTAATTAAATTTATTGAATGATAGTTGATTATTCAAGTGGTTCAAATGTTAATAAACTGTAAATATTTATTCAAGGTCTAAAGTCGTGGGGAAAACCAGGCGAGTTTGAAATGGATGGCAAAACAAAAATTGAAGGCGAGTTAATCTCACTCAGTGAATTTAAATTCAAATTTAAACGATTAAATTTAAATAATTATTTGAATGGTTGAATTGAGTGATGTGCTATAGTATGGGATATTTTGAAATTGGCATATTATATTGTGCTAACATTTGTGGATGCAGCGAAAAACAGGTTGGAGGGATCCAACTGGACCCCTCAGCGTTTATATAAATTATTTAATATTCCCTGTTGTGATTATTTTATATTCTGTGATGAATATTATTGATAATTGGAATATTGGATGTTATGGTTTACTTGAATATATTCCGGTGCACTAAGTTATCAACATACGAAGAATTGGATTTTGGAAATAAAAATGAAGAGAATGTGTAAGTGAAATAATTATAGAAAATTTAAATAAATTAACAATAAATTGGATAAGAATAATGGTAGTTTTAATTCTAATAAATAAATTTTGTATATGGAAAGGATTTGAATAAATAGGAAGTTATTGAATTTTAAATCTTCAGTGATATTAATTAAAAGAAGAAAACATTTATGTAAAATTTAAGGTTTAATTTATGAAAAAGAATAAGGAAGAAATTGGGAAAATCCGGAATTTGTATATTTCCGTTAAAGGATTTAAAATCAAACGGAAGATAATAACAATAATAATAAAATCCATAATTATTGAATTTTGAAATGGACTGAGTAAGTAAAGAAATTTATTTCAAATGGAATAAATTGGAAATCAATTTGGGGATTCTGATTTAAGTGATTGAAATTGGGATTTTCTTTGGATAGCCAAGTACATGTTTTTAAAAGTAATTTTTTTAATATAAATTAAATGTTTAAAGTTTTTTTTATTAAAGAAAGCAAGTTTGCAAAATTTATTATTTTTATTATTTAAAGTCTAAAGTAAGTATTTTCTTTAATCTATTCTAGGAGTAATTATTAAGAAGTAACTTAGTATTTTTTTTTAAAGTAGGAATTTGGTTTTATATTTTATTTAGTAACATTATTTTCAAATATTCATATAGTATGTATTTTTAATAAATTATTAAAGTAATTTTAACTTGAATGTTTTAAAATATGTTTTTAAAAGTAAAGTGTTTTAAATTAATTTAGGAAATCTAGTTTTGTGCTTGGTGATTCCAGTGAAAATAGAAATACTTGGAATTTATTTTGAGAAAGGCAGATAGTTTTGAAAACTGCTTTAAAAGGAATTTGAAAAGTGGAAATATATCTTGTGAAGATATTTTTGAGATTAATAAATAATTTGGAGAATTATTTATTGTTTTGAAGGATGTTTATGAATATTAATTTATAGTTAAATAACCGACTATCAATATTGGCCAAATACGTTGATCATTTCGAAGAGACTGGGATCTAGATTTATTTCTCGAAAACCACTTCGATCCGGTTTGTACATTTCGTGAAAAATGATTTTGGATTCGAAGATGGAGCAGTGAAGTGAAGGGCTAGTCGCTACTAATCCTGAGGATATTTCCAAAATGGATGTAGTAGAAATAGTGCCTTCGGTTCCGTTCGAACACGGGATGGACTTGTATGGATGAATGCTTGCGAAACATCGTCAGGTGGACGATGGGCATTCAAAGGGATATGTTCTAAAAATGTAACGCTTAGCCTCAAGCCTCATCAAATAGGAATGACTGAAAATCAGGGGTTATGCAGCAAGGCTAGGTGGGTAGCACCCAAGCAGGGTGAGGTCATTCCAGTCTAGATGTCCCTTTTCATTTCGGCTTAGTGGGTGGTTGCTGATCCCAACCGCGGGGTGATCTCACTCGGGATTATCCAGTAAGGGGTGGTCCCGACGTTGTGTTGCAGCAGAGCGGGCGTACTCCTCGGTACGGTGATCTAGGCCCCGTACTGTGACAGGTGGTACCCCAGTGCGTAGTCATTAGTTGGAAATCCATTCTCCCTACGAGCCTTGTACAGGTTTTGTTTGTATTACCCGGTTTGTGGCTAGTAGCTGGAATTTAATGAATGTAACAATTTCGGCTATTTTATAAGTATTTGTATATAGACCCTATTATAATATCAGAGGATTTCTATAAAAATTGTTTTAGCTATCGTAAGGTAAAAACCCGACATGTTTATTTGTGGCGTGGTCTTACGAGATTCTTTTGTTTTCAAAAGGATTTTTGGAACTTTAATAGTCAATTGGGTGTGATTTTCTCACGTTGGTATTCCAGACTGACTCAGGTGTTATTTAACTGTAATGCTCAGGTCAGACCGAGTATTATAGGATACAGGATATGATGCTTTCGAGCTCAGAAGACGAGCTGGATGACGACATGTACTCTCGTACTTGTTTATATATATATATATATATATATATATATATTCCGCTGTGTTAAGTTGTTGTGTATCTATTTGTATGGTATCGATGTTAAGCTGTGATTGTTGTACTCTGATGATGTAATATATGAACAGAGACATTTAATGTTTGAGTAAAGATTATTTATTATCTATTATATTTTATTCCGCTGCGATGGTTAGATTCTGTTGTTGTTTTTCTATTTTCTCTCCTTCTACCTCTTCTTCTTTAACCCAATGGTTTGTATTTCTGTGCAACTTGAGTTGGTTGTGGTAGAATGGTGTCGACTCAAGGGGTACGGATTTGCGGGCTATTACAAGTAAATTGACCCCTTTTGAATCTGTAAAATGCATTATCATCTTACACCTGCTATATTATGATTATTTGCTTAAACACCTGTTATAATAATTATTACTGTTATGTTATGCTGTTTTGTTATTTTTATCAGTTTATCACACTGCAAGTTCCCTTTACATTAGAATCACTATGGGTTGAAATATACATACCCGAATGGACTTTAGAATAGGAGAAAATCGTTATGGGCTGAAATGATATGTAACAACCCGGGAATTCGTAGCAATTAATTATCGTCATTAGACGACTGATTTTGCTAGCTAATGTTATTTGGAGTTTTAAATCAGTTGAAATTTGTTTGAAAAAAATTGTTAAAGAGTTTTGCGGGCTTCAATTTAATTTTAGCCCACGTTGTAACCTTGTGCCCTGACACTATTATAAATTCCAAGACCGTTCCTCTTTTGTTCACTCACAAACCCGTTACCCTTTCATTTTTCTCATTCGTTTAAACCCTAAAAAAACAAGAAAATATAGCAGCTCGTTTTTTTCCTTCGTTCGTCCCTCTTTCTTAAAATTAGGGCTTTTTATTTTCGAAAAGGCCGACTTCAATTGCTTTGTCGATCAGTGGGTATCCGCTTGTAGCCTTGTTCGATCGTGTTCTCGTTCTCACTTCCGCTGCATTTATTCGCAGCGAGCAAAAGGTGGGTGATTCTTGTCACTCACATTTAATTCAAGCTTTAGCATTTTCTGATTTGTTCGAAATTGCGACCTTTGCTGCTTGATTTTTCGATGCTGATTTTGTCTTTAACTTGAATTGCTTGGTTTACTAGATTGTGACAGTGATTTTGCCCCGGATTGAATTGTTCGACTTTGTTTTTGTTTCTGGTACTCTACCTCGGCTATACTGGTTTCATATAATATCATGTCATTTAGTTTTGTATTCATTGGATTACAGTTCAGTGCATATTGATGTATTTTGCCTGTTGTAGTTGTTCCTGTGCTTCTATACAATGCTTTTGATTTTGTTTCTCGGCCATGTGTTCACCTGAGTCTTGCCATGCATCACAGCAAACTGCGTGTTATATTTCTTGAATTAGCCTGAACTTGGTTTTGCTTTATGATGTAAATAAAACTTTAGTCTAATGCTTGAGTCACTTGTATCTGCACCTGCTCCAAATTCACAGTTGCATACTTGATCCGCATTGTTTTGTCACTTCTTTGGTGTGGTTGCAGACCACTTGATCACTGCATATCAGTGCATATACCCTCTGATACATGTACACTTGTTCAAATTAGCATTGTCACTTGTACTGGTCATTGCTCTTTGGTGCAGTATGTTTTGCATCTCCAATTGTACTCGAGTTTGAACCTTGTTCATGTCGATAATTACACTGCTGCACTTGTGTCCTCGACTTTTGGTCAAGTTTACACCATCCGGTTTCATGTTGCATTGAACACCTCATCTGATCTACTTGCATTATTTCATGTGTGTTCATTATCACTTGATGTTGTTGCATACATGTTGTTTGATTGGTTGGTTCTGTCTAGTATTATGTTATTTACTAGGCCTTGCTCTGTTGCCTTATCTTTGGTGCACTGTCCAGTTCATGTTGATGGCATTGATTTGTGTCATTTAATTCACTTCACTGGAGTTTGTAGTCTTTGTACTAGAGTCTTGTGTTTACATTTTTTTTGTCTCACAGCTGCATACCTGTTCATCCTATAGTTCACTATATCATATTTGAGGTAGTTGCATTTTAGGGTGTCTGTTGTCTTCATGTACATGTATACACTTGTTCTATATTTGAGCATTTGGGGATGCATTGAGCTCGTGTGGTCTTCATTTATGTGCAGTTTGCATTTATATTGCCTCTGACCTTTTGGCATACAAACATCATTCCATGTTGTTCCTTACTGTAACATGTTGCCACTGTATATGTATTTCGGGCCTCGACATTGTTATACACTGCCTGTAAATGTCATTTCTTTGCTTACATCTGCTCATCCCTGTCATACTTATTGTCATGGTAGCTGCGCCTAGTAGTATGTTCAGTCCCACATGAGTCATGTTGCCTGGTCTTCATGTTGTATGCATTGCTCATATTATTCCTCTGTTGTAGTTTGGTTTGCATCACTAGTTGGGTACTTGTGTATGTGTCATTTGATTCATTGGGTGTTCAGTTCCACTTATTGTTCCTGTTTCACCCGAGCTTTGTTCAAGATCTTCAGTGCACTATATATAGTTCGATGGATGTCCGGTTCATTTGTTTTGAGTTGGTGCCATTGACCTTTGATTCATTGAGCTTTTGTGTACATCATCAATGTAGTGGCAAGGCAGTGCACGCAAGCGTGAACTGTAGCCACACGTTATTGATTTTATTGGTATTTCTTTTGCTTTTGATGAGTTGATCTTTTGTGTAATGCATGTTGTAGTAGCGAGGCAGTACACGCGTGCGTGTACTGCAGCCCTACCCGAGTTGGCATTTTAAATGGATATTTCAATGGTTTGAATGATGTTTTGATTTGGTTTAATTTAAACATTTTGTTGTTGTCTAATTATCTATTTGATAATTAGATTATGAGTTTCTAATTATTTATTTAATAATTAGATTTTGTTGTTAATTGCCGATTAGGCAATTCTGATGTTTTTCTAAATTATCTTCATTGAAATTCTTTTCACTTATCTTTGTTGATGATTTGATTATGCTAATTTGTTGTTTAACACTATTATGTGTTATATTTATCGTTATCCGATTTCTTTATTAAAGGATTGGATAGGTGAATTTACTTTGACTGTCGTCTAATTACTATTTAATTATTATTGCTTCTGTGCACTAATAACTGAGTTTGAATTAGACTGACCCATGTATTATGTTCTTTTGAATGTAATACTCGGGTCAGATCGAGTATTTATAGGTTGTAGATTTTTAGCTTTGGGTTGCTGCTTCAGTTATGAAGCCACTTCATATCTTTTGGAGTAGTCGATGTCATTTATAGTAGTTAGTGTATTTGTATAGGAAGATATGTGTTCATGTATATTATATACGATAATATACTTGTATATGTAACTTCTTGTGTCGACAGTTGTAGTTGTATCATATGTATTTTATCACATGTATATCAACTGACTTCAGTTATATATATATATATATATATATATATATATATATATATATATATGAGACTTTTGATTATATGTGTTCTGCATTTTGCTTGTCTGTGTTATTATTATATCTATTGTCCTAAACTATTATGAACCATCGTAGTTCGCTTTATATTGGAATTGGATATGTTGATGGGAGTAAATAAATAAGAGATGAAAAATAAAATATATACCACTCCTATCGATATAACCAATATTAGTGTAAGGCCTAACTACGGATGGCCGCTCCTATCCAGCCTTATTCTTCGTAATAACGGACAGTATTTCTTTTAATACTCTTTGTTATTGTGAGCATAGAGGTAGGGCGTCACAGTTGGTATCAGAGCTTGGGGTTATGGACATAATATAAAACATAACTTAGAAGGAACATGGGTTACAACTATTAGTCGATGTTTTATTTGTGCTTTGAGTCAAAACTAAAGTTTTGAAAATATGTTGAAATTTTTAAATATCTTTATTTGAAAATAAAAACGTGAAACTGTGTTTGATGATTGGTTGATTCGTCTTTTGTTTATCAGAGTGCGCAGCGAAGACTGTGAGACTGTCTTCGCTGAGTACGGCTGATAACCTTTTTGATTTGAAAATCAAAATATGAAACTGAAATAAATTTCAATTGTTGTTTACATAGCTGTGTTTTTTTTTTGTTTTCTTTGCAAATTTCGAATCCGATTTGAGGATTCGAAGTGATTGCAGTTATGTGAATTTGTTGAGATTTTTGCTGTTTTAAATTATCTTCATTGAAATATATTTGAATGATTTCTTTGTTCATTTTGTCGTATATGTGCAAATTTAGGTTGCATGTTACTACATTAAATTTTACATTGAACCGATGCTTGGTTTTAAAGGTATTTTGTTGCCGTTATTTTTATAACAGGATTTTTACACCAATGCTAAATTTTTGAAGCCCGGTGTTTTGTTGACATTTTAATGAATGAAAATTCACTAGTGTTATATTTTGATGCAAATTATTTTTATGAGAATTTGACGTTTAAAAATCACAGTCGTTTTGACTTCAGTGACCGTCATATTTTAAAGTGGATTTTCAAGCGGTTATCCTGCCATGCTGATTTTGAGATCCGTTTTTACGGTGTTTTGGAAAGTACAATTTCCTTGTTGAAATTGCTACTGATGTTGCTATTTTAAGCACGTGGATTGAAAATCGTTAAAAAAATTCAAAAATTTTCAGTTTACGTTTTCAAAAGAATGAGAAAGCGATTTAAACGTTTCAGCAAAATCAAGGACATGACCCCTTTCTTTTACTGATTCGCTTAATTCCGGACTTGTTCGGTTGAGAATGTAAATGATTACTTTTATAAAATAAATGAAATTGTCTTCATAAGTTTTTCAGTTTGCGTTTTCAAAAGAATGATGGAGCGATTTAAACGTTTCAGCAAAATCGAGGACTATGACCCCTTTCTTTTACCGATTCGCTTAATTCCGGACTTGTCCGTTTGAGAATGTGGAATGTTATTTTTGGAATATACAATTTTGCACTTTCAAGGAAACGATGAAGAGAATTAAACGATTTAGTAAAACTCGTGGTTATGGGACATGTGCGTTTGCTATTTTGGTTAATTCCAGACTCGTTAATTGAATTATTTGCTGTTTTGATGATTTTCATGTGCTTTCGAGCCACTATGTTGGATCTTCGGGTCATTTGTTGGACCTTCGGGTCAATACCAGTACCAGACCTTCGGGTCATTTGTTGGGCACCAAATTTATGTTGGGTACTTGGTAGGCTTCGGCTATTTGTTGATGCACGTGCGGCGTAACTTAAAAACTCGCCATTTGTTGGGATCGATCCACCTTTTATGTTGATTTTCTAGATCATCTTAATTGATTTCTAGATATTTGTTGTTTCCAATTATCTGCAGGTAATTGGATATTTGTTGATATGAGTTCTGATTATCTTTTTTTGATAATCGGATATTTGTTGATTCTGATTATCGTTTTTGATAATTGGATATTTGTTGATTTTGATTATCGTGGATATTTGTTGATTTTGATTATCGTTTTTGATAATCGAATATTTGTTGATTCTAATTATCGTTTTTGATAATTGGATATTTGTTGATTTTGATTATCGTTTTTGATAATCGAATATTTGTTGATTCTAATTATCGTTTTTGATAATTGGATATTTGTTGATTTTGATTATCGTTTTTGATAATCGAATATTTGTTGATTCTGATTATCGTTTTTTATAATTAGATATTTGTTGATTTTTGTGATGACCCAGGATTTTGGCAATATCAATTTAATAATCTGTGTTTAAAATTAAATTGATTTAATAAACTATTTAAATAAATATTTAAATTAGTGATTTTATCTTTGAAAAGCTAAATAAATGTTCTATCTATAATGTATATGTATATTTGTATATATATTATAGATAATCTTTGATTTGGAATTTAATAAATAATTAAGTCATGTTTTCAAACTCGAATAATATATTTTGTGATTTGGAAATTATGATTTAAAATAATATTGTGTTTTTCAAAAGTTATTTAATTAATAACTCTTTGGTTTGTAAATACTTCAAATAAATGTTATTGTTTAAATTTTTATCTTAGCTTAATTTTTAAATTTAAATGAAGGTTTGTTTCATTTCTTTTAAATATTACTAGATATATATGAATTGAAAATAGAAGTTTAAAATACAATATAATATATGTTCTTAATTCATTGAATAATAGAAGTGATTTGTAATCTCTTTTATAAATCATTTAACATTGTTAAATCTGTTATTTTCAAGCCATAAATATAAAAAGAATTAAATTAAGAAGATGGAATTACCATTTCAAAATTTAATAAGTTAACTTTAATTTGGATTACAAAAGTTTAATTTGAATTTGGTTTTTATTTCTTTTAAAAAAAATTTATACATATATAAATACTAATTAACAATTCATTAAGCTTGATTTTTATATTAATCTTTTATTTACATTTAAAAGTACAATTAATTAAATTATGAGACATGTGTTAACATATGGATTAATTTAACAACAAGTGTTAACATATTAAGTCATTTAAATACATGTGTAAATTAATGAATAAAAGTATACGACAAGTGTCATTCAATTTTTATCTTTTCTTTTATTTTGTTAAGATAATTTCAACCTAATACATATACTTTTCTCTTTCCACTTCTTTTCAAAATCAAAAGCTTAGTGAATTAAGAAAAAAAAGAAAAAACTTAAAGCTTTCTCAAAAACAAAATCTGAAACACTTTCTTTGAAATCCAAAATCAGAGATCAAAGCATGAAAACCCTTCACATTTTCAAATCTATTCAAAGCAATTGCATATTTCAAACTATAAATCATTACCCTGTAATCCACCTCCTATATCAAACCTATAAAAGCATTTTCTAACCTGCATCTCTGGAATTCAATCTTGCATATTTTTCTCTACATCATCTTCTATCTGGAGGCAAGCATACAAGTGAAATAAGGAGCAAATTCAAATCAAGATTTAAAATTCACAAGATTGAATAAAAAGGGGAGTTTCCAGTTTAAAAAAAAAGAAAAAAGAAAAGAAAAGCACAAGTCTCTTTTTCAAAATCTCTGCTCTGTCATCAAATTTAGGCGAGTAACATATCTTTTAACAAATTCAAGTATATAATTTAGTTACATGCTTGATTTTATGAAATATGTATATTTATGTATGTATATGGTTGTATTCTCTGGTTGAATGATTTATATAAGTTTGTTCTTTTTCTTACAGAATTCTACTCTGTTAAAATTTACAGTTTTTGATTTGATTAAGTTCAAATCTTTTAATTTAATTACTTTTGAACTTGAGTTTTTTTTTTAAAAAAAAACCTGTTTGCTTCAATTCAAAACTTAGTTAAAATTTAATTAATTTAAAATAATTATGAATTGCCTCTGGAAATTTGTAAAAAATTGATCACTCTTTGGAATAGTGTTATTCCAAAACTTTGCAATTAATTGTTTCAGGCCTAAGATCCGAAACCTTATCCTAAAACATTATTTTTAAAACTCAAATTAGAAATTTTAATTTAGAAATAAGAATGCAGTTCTATGTTGAACTGTAAATGCAAAATTTGGGATTTTGGGAAGGTCTCTGCTATCTGGGTGATCGGAAGCTTTGATATTGATGAAGGGGTGAACAGAAAAGAGGAAATAAATACTGGATGATGATGAAATTCATCGAGGAGGTAGTGGCAGTTGAATCTCTTCTATAAACCTAGTTTCTGTTGGATTGAGTGTTTTGTTTAGTTTGTCTTCTCCAATCGATCGAGTGTAGTGAGGATTTGTGGTCGATAGCTTGAACGCAGGTGAAGTCGTAGCTGGAATTGTTGCCACTTCGGTGGTCAGAAGGTGGTGGATGAGGCAATGACAGATTTTTGGAGAGTTTGGACTGACTGGTTCCAGATTTTAGAAATTTACCTCGAATTAAAATTCGTGGTGGATAAGGGTATGGAGATGGATGTATTGGACTGGAGAGTTTAAGGTTGATGTGATGAAGTCACCGGAGAGGGAGTTTAATGGCCGGAGGGACGGTGCACGTGCACCGTGCAATTTTCTTTGGTCTGATGTTTTCTGGGTATTGTTGTGGTTGAACTCGAAGTATAACTCGGATATTCTTGTGTTTTGCTCGAAGAAAAGAGTCTGATGACTCGAAGCAGATGTGGGCAGGAAAGGGTTTAGTATAGTACAGGTTTAAACAGAAACCAGTTCTTCTGTTTAATTTTTAAAATAAAATTTAAACCCTGAATTCAAATGGAAGTAAAGTTTTAAAATATGAGTCATGTTTTAAATCTAGTTTGTATTATAGTTTCAAATTATTTTGAATCCTACAAGTTTTTAAATTTTAAAAGTAGTCTTCAGTTTGAAAAAAATAAATAAATAAAACCTGACAGTTTTTATGTAAATTTAAATTTCATCTGAAATCTGAATCATGATTCAAAATAGCAGTTTGAATCTAAATCTAAGTTCAGTTTTCTTAAAATTTTTGAACCTTCAGGTTTTAAAAATGAATTTGTATTTTTAATAAAGATTTTTAAAATCAAGGTTCAAATCAAAAGTTGATTTCAACTTAAATTCAAATGATTTGAATAAGGAATGGTTTCAAGTGTATTAAATTTAAAATCTGGGATTTGAATAAGTTTTAAAATTTAAATGTTTTCAAACTAGTTTAAATTTATATTGTTTATTAGAAGTAAAATTGTTTCAAACAAATACTTAAATTGATTTTCCTTTTTGAAATGAAATCATTATAAATGGTGTATAAAGGAAGTTAAATGATTGTTAACCTGAATTTATAATCTAAATTATAATGTATTTAAAACTTGGTTTAATTAAATTACTTATATTAAGACTTATCTTATATAAGTTTTATTATAAGTAATAAATGTTATTTACATTTACTTTGGAAAGAATAAATGGAATTTAAATTTGATAATGCTTTAATAAATATCATTATTTAATTTTAGATTCAAATTTGGAATTTGAATTTAAATTTTAAATGCAATATTCTATGTACACTTTAATATTTATATAATTATTAATAAGGAATGGTTTATCTTATAAATTATTAAGATATTAAAATAATTAAATAAATAAGATAATTAAGGAGAGACTCATTTAATTAATTTATAATTAATAATTTGGATTAGTTAGAGATTTATTAAGAAGTAATTAAGGAAAAGGAATTAAAGAATTAATAATAGTTAATGATGGTCATTAACTAAAGTTTATTTAGTAATTAATTAATATGATTAATTTATAATAATTAATTAGATTGATTAATTAGTGATAATAAAATTATGAAAATTTATTTAAGTAATTAAGACATTAATTTCTTAATATTAATGGAGTTTAATATGATTGGTTTAAATTAATTAATTAAGATTAATTAATTTTTAACATTGGGTTGATAATAATTACCTGATGTAATTAATGAAGTAAATTACTCAGTAAAGTAATTAGAGATAATTACTGGATGTAATTAGTGGATGATATTGGGATTGTGGAAATAATTTAGAGTTAAACTATTTTGTATAATTAATCAAGGAATTAATTAAAGAAATTAATTAAGGAATAATTAATTTGATAAGTAATTTAGGGTGGTTAATTACAGATTGAGATTAATCAAAGGTGATTAATAATTATGGATTAAGTAAGATTAATTACTGGAAGTAATTAATTTAATGGAGTAATTAATTAAATATAATTAAGAGTCATTAATTAATATAATTAATGATGTAATTAAGATTGATTAATTAAGATTAATTAATCAATAATAAGTAATTAAGGTTAATTAATTAATTATAGTTAATTAAGATTAAATGTAATTAATTATAGTTAATTAATTTATGAAGTAATTAAAGGTTAATTACTGTATTTGGTTTAGGGTAATTAATTTTGTGGAATTAATTAAAGTATAATTAATCAGGATGATAAATTAGAGGTTAGTTAATTAATTAATTTGTAATTAATTGATGATGATGCAATCAATATTTATATTGTGTAAGTAATTAATTTAATTCATTTTAAATTAATTATAGATGATGTAATTAATTTAATTTATTTTAAATTAATTATAGATAGTATGATTATAGATCATTGCTTATGAATAGTTGTGATTGGTTGCTTTGAATGGTTTTGAATCTCAGATATGAGATTAATAATGTTGAGTGATTGGATGCATTGGTTGCATTGTGATGATGATATTAATTATCTTTGATAGTGATAGTATGGATTATCTGATGTTATGATAATGATAATTATTTGTTGTGAATCTATGAATTATCTATCTGTGTGTATATAGATAATGTTATTGAATTGTTTTAAACTCTAAAACAACTTGGACCTAAAAGACACGCTTTGGATTTCGATGAGACTGGGACCGAGTTTCCATATTTGGATATCCGAAAACCACATCGATCCAAATTAACGAGGTCGTGAATCTTATGTGAAGAGTGAAGACTCGAGGTGTAAGGGCTATACGTCAGTATAACTCTGTGGGTGATTCCGTAATGAGTTTGATGGAATAGTACTTATAGATTCGAGATGGAGACTCAGAGTGCAAGGGTTATCGTCGTTAACTATGAGGGTGATTCCAAAATGAGTGTAACGAGATAATGCCTTCGGTGTCGTTCGAACCCGGAACGAACTTGTATGGATTGAATGCTTTCAGCACATCGCAGGTGGACGATGAGCATTCTATGAGATGTGTTCTCTAAAGTTAATCGTAGCCTCAAGCCTCATCAACCGGGAATGGCTAAAACAGGGGAGGTGTAGCAAGGCTTCGTGGGTAGCTCCCACTGGAGAGAAAGATTTTCCCCTGTCTAGAAGTCCCTTTCTATTCGGCTGTGTGGGCAGTTGGAATCGCGCGCCAACTGCGGGGTTGTCTTGTTCGGAACTATTCAGTAAGGAATGGGTCCGGCCTTGTGTTGCAGGGGAGCGGGCGTACTCCTCGGTACGTTGATCTAGGCCACATACTGTGACGGGCGGTACCCCAGTAGCCCTGCCATTGTATGGAATCCAAAATCCAATAAGTGCCAACGATTTTGATTGTATTACCCACTTTTGTGGCTAGTAGCTGGAATTTAATAAATGTAACAATTTCGGCTATTTCATATTTATTTGAAAACCCTAGACACTATTATAATATCACCGAATTTCCTATCAAATGTTTTGGTTAGCGTAAGGTAAAAACTTTTCCATGTTTATGTGTGGGAAGTGTTACGTGATACCTTTCTTTTCAAAAGGTTTTTGAAAGTTAAGCAACTTTAACCTGTTACTCACATCAGACCCATGTCTGACCCGGAATTTATCTTTTGTTTTCATAAACTCTTGGGTACTCAAATTTTTATGAGTAGCCAAGGGATTCAGGTCAGCTTTGACGAATATTGGAGAAGCAATGGAGCAGGAGGCTTCTGCGTTAGATATATAGTATTCCGCTGTGTGTTCTTTGTTGTCTCTGAGTTGTATTGAGTTGCAATAACTAGATAGGTGTTTATAACTGTCTAGTATGTGTTGTATATCTGTGTACTCTGATAGTGGTTGTAAACTATGTAATATTTTATGTTATTAATATAATTTATTCGTTCCGCTGTTTAAATTCTGATGTGTTGTTTCTTCTTCTTCTCTTTCTTTCTCTTTTCTATCCCTTTCTTTCTCATTAAATATACGACTTATTGGATATATGGAAGTTGGGTCGTTATAATTTTGGCGATAATTAAATATTTGTTGATTTGAGATTTGATTATGGACTGTGATAATTAATATTTGTTGATTTGAGATTTGATTATCGATTGTGATAATTAAATATTTGTTGATTTGAGATTTGATTATCGGTTGTGATAATTAAATATTTGTTGATTTGAGATTTGATTATCGATTGTGATAATTAAATATTTGTTGAATTGAGATTTCTGATTGTCGTTTTGATAATTGGACCTTTGTTGTTTTCTGATTACCATTTTGGTAACTAGAATTGCGGTTTTTCGATTTGTGATTTGGGTTTTCTAATTATCTTTGTTAATAATTAGATTTTGCTGTTTTCTAATTATCTTATCGATAATTAGATATGGCTGTTTTGTGATTTCTGTATTCTGATTATCTATTTGATAATTAAATTTTGTTGAGAATTTGTGAATTTCTTTTATGAAATTAAAAGGTTTCTGTGGCGTTTGTATTCTCTACCTTTATTTTTCTAGCTTAACCAGTTTATGTTCGAAAAATAATTGTTGTAGACGACCTTAATTATGAAAATTGCGGGGACGCAATTTCTATAAGGAGGGGAGTCTGTAACAACCCGGGAATTCGTAGCAATTAATTATCGTCATTAGACTGATTTTGCTAGCTGATGTTATTTGGAGTTTTAAATCAGTTGAAATTCGTTTGAAAAAAATTGTTAAAGAGTTGCGGGCTTCAATTTAATTTTAGCCCACGTTGTAACCTTGTGTCCTGACACTATTATAAATTCCAAGACCGTTCCTCTTTTGTTCACTCACAAACCCGTTACCCTTTCATTTTTCTCATTCGTTTAAACCCTAAAAAAAACAAGAAAATATAGCAGCTCGGTTTTTTCCTTCGTTCGTCCCTCTTTCTTCAAATTAGGGCTTTTGATTTTCGAAGAGGCCGACTTCAATTCCTTTGTCGATCAGTGGGTATCAGCTTGTAGCCTTGTTCGATCGTGTTCTCGTTCTCACTTCGGCTGCATCTATTCGCAGCGAGCAAAAGGTGAGTGATTCTTGTCACTCACATTTAATCCAAGCTTTAGCATTTTTTGATTTGTTCAAAATTGCGACCTTTGCTGGTTGATTTTTCGATGTTGATTTTGTCTTTGACTTGAATTGCTTGGTTTACTAGACAGTGATAGTGATTTTTCCCCGGATTGAATTGTTCGACTTTGTTTTTGTTTCTGGTACTCTACCACGGCTATACTGGTTTCATATAATATCATGTGATTTAGTTTTGTATTCATTGGATTACAGTTCAGTGCATATTGATGTATTTTGCCTGTTGTAGTTGTTCTTGTGCTTCTATACAATTCTTTTGATTTTGTTTCTCGGCTATGTGTTCACCTGAGTCTTGCCATGTATCACAGCAAACTGCGTGTTATATTTCTTAAATTAGCATGAACTTGGTTTTGCTTTATGATGTAAATAAAACTTTAGTCTAATGCTTGAGTCACTTGTGTCTGCACCTGCTCCAAATTCACAGTTGCATACTTGATCCGCATTGTTTTGTCACTTCTTTGGTGTGGTTGCAGACCACTTGATCACTGCATATACCCTATGATACATGTATACTTGTTCAAATTAGCATTGTCACTTGTACTGGTCATTGCTCTTTGGTGCAGTATGTTTTGCATCTCCGTTTGTACTCGAGTTTGAACCTTGTTCATGTCGATAATTACACTGCTGCACTTGTGTCCTCGGCTTTTGGCCAAGTTTACACTATCCCGTTTCATGTTGCATTGAACACCTCATCTGATCTACTTGCATTGTTTCATGTGTGTTCATTATCACTTAATGTTGTTGCATACACGTTGTTTGATTGGTTGGTTCTGTCTAGTATTCTGTTATTTACTGGGCCTTGCTCTGTTGCCTTATCTTTGGTGCACTGTCCAGTTCATGTTGATGGCATTGATTTGTGTCATTTAATTCACTGCACTTGAGTTTGTAGTCTTTGTACTCGAGTCTTGTGTTTGCATTTTTTTGTCTTACAGTTGCATACTTGTTCATCCTATAGTTCACTGTATCATATTTGAGGTAGTTGCATTTCAAGGTGTCTGCTGTCTTCATGTACATGTATACGATGCATTGAGCTCGTGTGGTCTTCATTTATGTGCAGTTTGCATTTATATTGCCTCTGACCTTTTGGCATACAAACATCATTCCATGTTGTTCCTAACTGTAACATGTTGCCACTGTATATGTATTTCGGGCCTCGACATTGTTATACACCGCCTGTACGTGTGTCATTTCTTTGCTTACATTTGCTCATCCCTATCATACTTGTTGTCATGGTAGCTGCGCCTGGTAGTATGTGCAGTCCTACATGAATCATGTTGCCTGGTCTTCATGTTGTATGCATTGCTCATATTATTCCTCTGTTGTAGTTTGGTTTGCATCACTAGTTGGGTACTTGTGTATGTGTCATTTGATTCATTGGGTGTTCAGTTCCACTTATTGTTCTTGTTTCACCCGAGCTTTGTTCAAGATCTTCAGTGCACTACGCACGGTTTGATGGATGTACGGTTCATTTGTTTTAAGTTGGTGCCATTGACCTTTGATTCATTGAGCTTTTATGTACATCATCACTGTAGTGGAAAGACAGTGCACGCAAGCGTGAACTATAGCCACACGGTATTGATTTTATTGGTATTTCTTTTGCTTTTGATGAGTTGATCTTTTGTGTAATGCATGTTGTAGTGGCGAGGCAGTACATGCGTGCGTGCACTGCAGCCCTACCCGAGTTGGCATTTTAAATGGATATTTCAATGGTTTGAATGATGTTTTGATTTGGTTTAATTTAAACATTTTGTTGTTGTCTAATTATCTATTTGATAATTAGATTATGAGTTTCTAATTATTTATTTAATAATTAGATTTTGTTGTTAATTGCCGATTAGGCAATTCTGATGTTTTTCTAAATTGTCTTCATTGAAATTCTTTTCACTTATCTTTGTTGATGATTTGATTATGCTGATTTGTTGTTTAACACTGTTATGTGTTATATTTATCGTTTTTCGATTTCTTTATTAAAGGATTGGATAGGTGAATTTACTTTGACTGTCGTCTAATTACTATTTAATTATTATTGCTTATGTGCACTAATAAATGAGTTTGAATTAGACTGACCCGTGTATTATTTTCTTTGGAATGTAATACTCAGGTCAGACTGAGTATTTACAGGTTGTAGATTTTTAGCTTTGGGTTGCTGCTTGAGTTATGAAGCCACTTCATATCTTTTGGAGTAGTCGATGTCATTTATAGTAGTTAGTGTATTTGTATAGGAAGATATGTATTCATGTATATTATATACGATAATGTACTTGTAATGTAACTTCCTGTGTCGACAGTTGTAGTTGTATCATATGTATTTTATCACATGTATATCAACTGAATTCAGTTATATATATATAAGACTTTTGATTATCTGTGTTCCACACTTAGCTTGTCTGTGTTATTATTATATCTATTGTCCTAAACTATTATGAACCATCATAGTTCGCTTTATACAGGAATTGGATATGTTGATGGGAGTAAATAAACAAGAGTTGAAAAATAAAAATATATACCACTCCTATCGTGATAACCAATACTAGTGTAAGGCCTAACTACGGGTGGCCGCTCCTATCCAGCCTTATTCTTCGTAATAACGGACGATATTTCTTTTAATACTCTTTGTTATTGTGAGCATAGAGGTGGGGCGTTACACGATAGGCCTGAATGATTTTCAATTATTTTCATTTACTTGGGATTGCGGGTTTGAAACGATCAAACTCGGGTTTACTTTGTAAATTACGGGTTGAAATTATATATTACCCGTATCACTTTACCTAGGCTAGAAAATGAAATACAGACCAGTTGTTAAAATATGTTTTTCTAAAAAATTTAAAATATTTTAGAAATGTAAATATTGTAATATTTTGATTTAAACTTAATAAAAAATTATTTTTGTAAAGCATTATTGATTTTATGAAAATTTATAAATGGAAATATTAATGGTAAAGTTAGAAAATCTGAAATGTAAGTTATTTTGGAATTTAAATTAAATATGAAAATATGATAAATTTATGATATTTTGAATTAAGTGAATTTAAAATGATTTTATAATATATTAATTATTTTTGAATAAAGTTAAAATGTGAAATGAATGAATATTTAAGTTGAAATTTTGAAATATAACTAAAATTGAAAATTTGTGAATTTGGCTTAAAGGTGAATTTTAGTTAAGTAAATAAAATGAAATTAAGTTATATTTGAAAATTTTAAACTTAAGTGTTAAGTTAAATTTAATTTAATGAATTTAAAATTTAATGTTGGAATTTAATAAGTGAATTATTATTAAATTTTGATTTTTGAATGGAGTGTTAACTTTATAAAATAATGAATATAAGGGTATTTGAATGATTATTTTAAAAGTGAAATTATATGATTTTATAAGTTAAAAATGATTTAAATAAAAACATAATTGTTTGTGAAATTATACTGAATATTTGAAGTTAATTAACTGCATTTCTGAAATGCTATTAATTCTAATGTAAATGATAATACAGCATTTGTAAATGCTGTAGTTGATAATAATAAACCAAATAGCTAAGTTTAATTAAAGGCTATTATAGCATTTTTGTAAATGTTATAATTGTTGAATTTAACTAAGTTTTATTTGAACTAATGTAACCCTATTACAGCATTTTTAAATGCTATCTTTTGTTAAATTGAACTGTTTTGAATGTAACTTTCTATAGCAATTTCTAAATGACGCGAAAGTTGAATTTTCATTTGTTTTAATAAATTAAGTGATAAAATGAATTTTGAAAGACTAAAATTTTGAAATTTTAATAATTTAATTATTAAATATAATAACTTCATTTTATGATTTAAAATGAAGTAGTTTGTTTCGAAATATAAACTATTTTGAAATGTGTTTTGTAATGGTATTTAAATTAAATAAAAACGAGTGTGGTTTGGAAGATATGATATTTTGATATTTTGAAATGGATTTTGGATGATATTGAATTTTGAAATGATATTTTATTTTGAGGTATAAAAATACCATTTTGGAATTTCAACCACGGGATGTATTTAATTTATAGTTTAACTGATTCTTAAAGGATGGGCGATCCCAAGCATCCTTTAAGTTATTGTGCGTTTCTATTATAGTTCACTTGAGTTGGTTTACATTATATAAGTATATATTGTCCTAACTCGAGTGTTTTGTGTTTTACTTTACGCTCAGGTCAGCCTGAGCATTCACAGCTTTGGATTCTCTTTCTGGAGCTGGTCTTTGCTGGAGTTTCTGCTTATCTACATTTATATCTACTTTCTGTTTCAGCTATTCTAGTTTATCTCATGTATTAGTGAACTTCTATGTATTTTGGATTTCTATTATATTGTTTTCAGACTGTATTATGTATTTGGTTTGAGACTCTGCCGTAGTAGTTTCATGAACTACTATGTATTTTATATTCCGCTGCGAGTTATTCTGATATTTCTGTGTCTGTGATTCTGTGATTGTATTTCATTTGCTCCAAATTTTTTTACAATGCGATATTTTGAGCAATTCAAGTCCGGCATGTGTGGATGTGAATGGCTGAAAATATCGGGCTGTTACATATTTGCTCCATATATCAAATACATAAAAAAATCACGATATCGTAGACAACGTAACAAGTACAACAATTCCTATTACCAATGCATAAGTAACTCATCTCACATGTATCGTATTAAACAATTTAATAAGATGTCTTCGATCTATAAGCGTAAGGTAGGGATTTGTTTGCATATCGATTTGGGACATTCCAAATATCTTTTATACTCACTATAAAAGACATCATTACAATTTAAAGTTTAGTATTAAAACAACCATGGTTAATTTTAACACAAGTACATTATTTACAATGGCAACGTGTTGTTCGCTTATTTTAGAAATATCGACATAATTTTTAATGTTCTTTCTTATAGACATATGCTTCCTCTGCATTTTAATTGATAATCAAACTATTTGATATTTCTATCAAAATATTTGTTCAATTTTGATGCTTATAAATGAAGGAACATGGTCAGCCTGTAGAGGAAGAAATTGGTGAATTCCAATTTTTTTTATTGTTTAGGATCTTTAATGGACCCACGAAGTCTATATTTCATTTATAACTTTTCTAAATTTGGTTTAAATAAAATCTTATATTATAATTAAAAAAGATAAAGGGAAGTTTAAGTAAATTTAATTTCAAATATGTAATGACCCGCAAATCCGTACCTCTTGAGTCAACACTATTCTACATCAATCAACTTAAGTTGAACAGAAATACGAACCATTAGGGTTAAAGAAGAAGAGGTAGAAGAAGAGAAAACAGAAAACAACAACAGTATCTTACCAGCGCAGCGGAATAAAATATAATATAGTATAATAGATCTTTACACAAAAGAAAACTATATCTGTTTTATACATACATCATCAGAATACATCATCAGAGTTCGACAATATCAATAACATACAACTGGATACTTAGCGGAACAATAATCAAGTACGGAAGTACGTATCGCCATCCAGCTCGTCTCCCGAGCTCCACAGCATCATATCCTGTATTCTATAATACTCGGTCTGACCCGAGCATTACAATTAAACAACACTCGAGCCAGTCTGGAATACCAACGTGAGAAATCACACCCAAATTGATTTTTAAAGTTTCAAAAATTCTTTTGAAAACAAAAGCATCTCGTAAGACCACGCCGCAAATAAACATGTCGGGTTTTTACCTTACGATTGCTAAATCACTTTTTATTAAAATTCTTTGATATTGTAATAGGATCTATATACAAGTACTTATTAAAATAGCCGAAATTGTTACATCTATTAAATAGCAGCTACTAGACACAGAGTGGGTAATACAAACAAAACTCATAAAAGCACGTAGGGAGAATGGATTTCCAACTAATGACTAGGCACTGGGGTACCAACTGTCACGGTATGGGGCCTAGATCACTGTACTGAGGATCACTTCTGACCCCCTGCAACACAAGACCGAGACTACCCCTTACTGGATAATCCCGAGTAAGATAACCCCACGGTGGTGATCAGCAACCGCACCACTAAGCTGAAAAAAGGGACATCTAGACAGTGATGACCTCACCCTGAAGTGGGTGCTATCCACCTAGCCTTGCTGCATAACCCTTGATTTTCAATCATTCCCGGTTGATGAGGCTTGAGGCTAAGCGTTACCTTTTAGAACGTTTCACTTAGAATGCTCATCGTCCACTTGACGATGTTCTGAAAGCATTCATCCATACAATTCCGTCTCGGGTTCAAATGGAACCGAATGCACTATTCCTATTACATCCATTTTGGAAACATCCTCAGGATTAGCAGCGACTAGCCCTTCCACTTCATTGCTCTATCATCGACTCCAAACTCGTTTTTCCCACGAAAACGTACAAACCGGATCGAAGTGGTTTTCGCGAAATTAATCCTGATCCCGGTCTCTTTGAAACGATCAGAGCATTTGGCCAATATTGATAGTAGGTTATTTAACTATCAATTAATATTCAAAACAACCATTAAACAATAAATAATTTCCCAAATTATTTATTGATCTCAAAATATCTTCGCAAGATATATATCCATTTCAACCCCTTTGAAATCAGTTTCAAACTACCTTCCTTTTACAGAATAAATTTCCCAAACATTTCTATTTCCACTGAAATCACCAAGCACAAAACTTTAGATTTTTAAAATAATTTAAAAGCACTTTATTGTAAAATATTCTTTAACGTTTAAATTTAGAGAAAACTACTTTAATACATAATTAAAAATAATACTTTAGAAATAATTAAAATAAGGTTACCTTATAAAATATAAAACTAGATTTTTCCCTTTAAAACAAAATTCTAAGTCACCTTTAAATAATTACCGCGATAATAGATTTGAAAAATTCTTACTTCAGAATTCAAACATTTAGAAATAATAAATTTTTTAAAACGTGCTTTTTAAAACAACATTAAAACTTTAACTTATATTTAAACATTTACTTTGAAAAACGTACTTGGCTATCCAGGGAAATATACTTCTCTTCGCATCCTCTAAAAATAAATCACTGTTTATATTAAACAAAATTTCTCATTTCCTTTAATAAATTCCCATCTTGAATGTATTCTCCCAAAATATCCACTGCTATATATTTTTTTTTGTATAAACCTGGTTTATAAATTCCCAAAGTCTCATTTCTTTTTTTTTATAATCTTGGTTTTACACAATTAATTCAATCTCCAAATTGATTTCCAATTTACTTCATTTGGAAATAAATTCCTTCTTTATCCATTTCAATAAATTTAAACTTGGATTTTAAAATAAATTCTTCACTCCGTTAGATAATGTCACTTAAGGTTTAAAATTATTGTTTCTCAGTTTATTAAAAAAACCCTTTCCATACTCGAAATTTTTTTATTAGAATTTTAAAATCACTTTTGTTCTTTTTCAATTCATTCTTAAATTCATTCAAATTTTCTGTAATTATTTCGCTTCTTCTTTTATTTTCTTTCCAAAATCCAATTTATATATTTTTGGTAACTCATTATACCCAAATATATTCAACCAAACCATAGCTTTCAATATTCCAATATGATCCATCATAGAATATCAAATAATCACAACAAAGAATATTACATTATTTAAATAAATGTTGAGGAATCCAGTTGGATCCCTCCAACTTGTTTTCCCTGCATCCATAGATATTAGCATAACATAAAATACCAATTCCACTTTGAGGTGGAATATCGTGGGATATGGGATTAAATATAATATCATTCGCTATTATGCGGCGCATAAGATCTCATCCGCTATAAAATGCGGGAAATCAATCATTCCAAGATGTGTTATGTACTATAATATAGCACATCAAATCAATTCAATCATCCAACCAATTATTTAAATTTAACCATTTAAATTAAAATTAAAATTTAGCTGAGTGAGATTAACTCAACTTTGTCCTTTAATTTGCAATCCAATCCAAACCAGCTTGTTCTTCATTATTTTTGACCTTGTATAGACAATTTATTTGATTTTATTAATATTCAAAACAAATCGAACAACCCTATTATCCTTAATAATTTATTTAATCTAATGATTAAATTTTAAGCCAACTTTCCTTCCTGAAACCTTTTAGCAACTAAAACAAGTAACAAGTTGATCACTCTAATATATTGTTTTGAAAAAAAATTAGCGGGTTTAAAATTTGGATATGTTTATTATTAGATATATTATTATTATTTTCTTTGTTTTATCCTTATAAATAAACTTCGTTACCATTTAAAATTCCCGTTTTCCAAAATCTAATATATATATATATATATATATATATATATATATATATAGACACACACACACACACACACGTATGTATCACTGTTTACATATATATTATTAAATTATAATGAAAATAAATGTCTTTCTGACTTATATAAAATTTAAATAAGTCAGAAATGTTTTTGCATCTTACTGTATATGTTTGTAGAAACAAGAAATCCGGATTTTTAAATTCCTATATATATGAATACATTTTCTCTTTTTTTTTCAAACTGTATATAATTAAATTTCGAAAATAATATGATAGACAATCACCTCACTGAATCGAACCCTTCCCTCCCACGAAATTCCTAGATTCTGCCATGCCCTCAAGCTTCAATCGCGACCCAAAACCCTCAGCGTCGTGCCAAGCTTCCATCTCACTTGCTTCTGAACAATCGCGCCACACGACTCAATCCCAAGCCACCCTACAGCGACACCCTCTGGCAACGCGATCGAAACCCTCCCACTCAACACTGATAACCAAAACGAACTAATCTCGACTCCTACATGACACAGATTTCTCCAAATTGAACGCGATCCCATCACGTATGCTTCTCCTCGCAATCCCTAATTTCCTTTCTGGTCGCATACAATTCGAATTCGAGAAAGTAGGGACTCCAGTACGTTCGAGAGAGAAATGAAAACGAAGGCAGCTGATTAAAATAGGAGACAGCGTGCCCCTTCCCCCTTTTTTTTAGAAGAGGAACGAATTGATTTCGTAGGCCATTATTTTATTTGACTGAAGATAGTAAAAAAAAAAAAAGGCTCGGCTTTTTAAAAATGAGAAAGGAGGCATATTGAAGTAGGGATAGGGTAGCGTATAGGGCTGTTGGCTATAGAGTAGAAAAAACGTTGATGGTGAAAGAATTTCGGCTGAAGAAAAATTTGAAAAATAAGAATATTATATTTGAATTCAAATTTAAATCGTTTCGATTTACGTAGCCTAAAATCACGAACTCCTATCAGGGCGTGCCACTTGGCGTTTATGATTTATTCCAAATGCAATGGAAAAGGTTTCGAGTCCTAATTCGATCATATGGAGAAGATAGCTTTTTGGACCAGTTATTTTATTAAATTTTTGATATAAAGATTCAACGCGTTTATAAATCATACGCTCACACAACAAATCCAAACATTACGAAAATTAAAATCCGATAATAATACAATATTACGGATCCAATGAAACTGGTTTCGTCGAGTTACGAGACTGTGCCTCGGAAGACTATTTTTAAATGTCAATTTAAACTGTATATTTTCAAAACTGAACAAAACACTTTCAAATTCAAGTTTAACGCCTTTAGTATCTTCAATGCTATCGATATAAATTTTATAAACCCTCAAATTATTTCCAATCGGCTTAAACTCCAGATTCAACATTTTACCCAACTTCAAATAATTTAATTCAATAATTTAATTATCAAATAAATTGTGATATTTGAATTCAAGTTAAAACCAACTTTTGAATATTTAAAAATCAATTAAATATTCCGATTTCAAATGCTCAAAAATTCCGGTTCGTCACATTCCTCTCCCTTAAAAGAATTTCATCCCCGAAATTACTAGTTAGGAAGAATGGTCCAATACTCGTTTACTCTTCCCAAACCCAAACAGTTTTATCAACTTGCCATAACATATCTTTTATTAAAGGCCCACTATTTCTTCAACCAACTTTCCAAAACCTTCCATAGTTCCCAACAACATTATTTACTCCACTTATTCAAATTTCAATTTAAAATCGAATTTTGAATTATCAAAATTTTCTCAAAAATTTTCTAACTCCCTAAATTTCCGAAAAATTTTGCCAGCGTCTCCTTTGCGCGGCTAGCTCGATACAACTACAAAATGCCTCTACGGGCCCTCAAATTTCAAAAGAAACAAAAGCCAAGTGGCTAGATCAAAAACCCAATAAAATTTCATACAGAAATTTAAACACATACCTTTTTGTCGAGCAATTCAAATTTTTCATCTGAAATCAAAACCAATTTTCCTTTCCCTTTATTATGCCTGCATATCCTATTTAGCAATAATATCCAATCATAGTTTTCAAAAATCATTTTATACATTTCCTTACAGAGGTTTTCATATCATTATTTTAAATTAGTTTCATCTAGTCTACTTATTTCAATTTTCAATTTAAATCGTTTTGTCGTTAACAAAAAATTTTCTAAAAATTTTCTAACACCCAAAATTTTCGAAAATTTTTGGCAGAGTCTCCTTTGTACAGAGGAGCTTTTGCAATTTGACAAAAGATATAAACATATATACATCGACCCACCAGGTCGGAAAAACAAAAATAGTTTATATTTCCTATTTTTATTGTGTGGGCGTACCTTATTTAGCATTTTTAAGCAAGCGGCTTATCATTTTAGTAATTAGCGCAACCAAATCTAGCCACACGGCTTCCAGGTACCTGTACTTACTCAACTTAAACATGTAAGTGCCATATATATGAAGTTTAACAACATTCCGCTTATTTGCAATAGTTAAACACATGAATTCTAAAAGCAATGCACACTAAACACTTTCCGTAAGCAATTTATATAGTTTTAATACTGATTCAACTATTTTCAATTAATTCATACACCATTTTCATTAAATTTTCATAGTTTACAACTCACTTGCTTATATTCAATTCATTTTTAATTTTAAATAAACCCATATTATTCCAATTGATTTAAAAATCAATTCTATCCACCTTTGTTAATACATTTACTTTCGTTTACGATAAAATGACTAATTTTCTGTGTAAATTTGATGTTATTCATGCAAATAACAATTACTTAATCTTATAACCATTATATTTAGCTCGACACATTCCATTTCAATTTCATTTCTTATCCGCATTCATTTAGAACCATTCTATTAAACTTGAAAACATTCTATTTTTCTTTTTGTCTCTAAGTTATTTCAATTCCTTAACAAGTTAAATGGTTTACAATTATTTATTTAAGAATTTCATTCCATTAAATATTATCTATAAATCACCGAATTTTATTTCGATTGAAATTCATTTTCACTTGATTTATATCCAACCTAATATTATTAAACTTAGTTTAAGTTGACTTCAATTCAACTCTCCTCCATCTATTTAGCTTAAGTTAATTTACTTCAATTTATTCAAATTTTATACTTAAGCTCATTTTCATTTTACATGTAAAATTTTCTTTTCTATTCAACTTAATACTATCTCAACCAAATCTCATTTTAAATCTACAATTTTATTTGATTAGTTATTATAAAATTTAAATTTTCAGATTCAATTCATTCAATTGATTACAAGGCCATTTTCAATTTTATTCCCACTCATTTGGGTTTTATTTGCAACCAAAACAGTCCTTACTTTAATCTATTTCCAATCATATTTACTTCACTAACAATTCAAGTCGAATTTAATTTATAACTTGAGTTTTATTTCCAAATTACATTATTAATTCACAAATACAGCTTCTATTTGACTACATTAGGTTCCATTTAGACACTTTATTAACTAATTTATTATCTAATTAGTTCTCCCCCTGGTTAAAATTCAAAACTTCATTTTTAATTCCAAATATCACTTCATTTAATTTTCTTAAGTTTAATTTATTTTATAATTCAAGTTTGGATTTTTCGTTTTATTTTCCAATTCATCAAAATTATTTATTTTGGGTTTTCTATCTCACTTTTCAATTTTATAAGTCATAACTTATTATTTTACACATTTCCATTTATTCTAGGCTTGAATATATTCATCTTTTATTTTTAACTCAAGATTTACGCTTATTTATAGCCCAAGTATATTTTATTCTATGGATTTTTAACTCTTTTATAAGTTATTCTAATTTATTTATTCCAACTTATTTCTTATCCAACTTCTTCCACTTATTCAGGTAAGAATCTAATTCCATTCAATAACTCAACTAAATTTTTATACCAATTCAATTCTATTTTAAATCAGATTTATTTAATTCAATTTGATTTAATTTTCTTCCTCATTCTAAGTTAATTTTATTTTTAACTTTCACTCTAAATTTTAGTTCTAACTTTCAAAGCTCATATTTCCTTCCTGATTTGAAAATCATCTCAATTTATAAGCTTATAACCTATCTCATCAGGATTTTTAAACACCCGGCCTTTGGTTTCAAATTATTCGAAATCACCATTATCTTAAAATCACACTTCTCAGAAATTTTAAACCAATCTTGGTTTTTATCCCCAACAAATTTCCTTTGAAATTTCAAAAACAACTAGTTCTTCTGAACAAATCAATTTGGCAGCAATCCGGCACTTAGAAACTCAAAAATGAATACTGATGATGTGGCCGTCATCATCAGAATTATTTTCCAATAATCCAAGTGATTTCAATGTTATATCACTTTCAAAATCCATTTTAAACAAATTTCCTTTTAGAAATACCTCTAAAACAATAATGTTATTATTTATCTTCAAAATACTTCGACAAACACTTCCAAAATCTCCGGGAATTTAAATTTCCAAATCATGCTTAAATCAATTTTAACTATAATTCATTTGTATAAATTCTCATTTGATCATATTTCAATTTATAAATCACGTTGATAATTTATATTTATAAATTTCTTTTTATAAATGAATTTATTTTCCTTAACCTTTGGTTACATTTTTAATTTCTAGTTAAATTTCCACACTATAGTGATAATAATTTAATATTATTTTTCCTAACATCCAAGAAATCATATGTTAGCTAAAATAGTTTACAAAAACTTTTCTTTATATCAAATATATTTTTGGGTAAAATTATTCCATTCACCCACATTAAAATAATACCGTATCGAACTGTTCTATTTAAGTGTTTAGAAACCCCTTCGATACAGCTGTCCAGACTATGCCAACGAAGGTTCATATGCCCTCAATAAACCAATCAACACAATATAAAACCATTTTTATATCCACTGACAAACACGCGCTCATATCTATTAATACGCTCAAACTCATTGTAGAGTACTACGGACTCTAATTTAAATGAGTAATTCCCACCAGAGCCAAGGTTATCACCAACCAAAGCTGTGATACCAACTGTAACAACCCGCAAATCCATACCCCTTGAGTCAACACTATTCTACATCAATTAACTCAAGTTGAATAGAAACACGAACCATTAGGGTTAAAGAAGAAAAGGTAGAAGAAGAGAAAATAGAAAATAACAACAAAATCTTACCATCGCAGTGGAATAAAATATAATATATAATAACAGATCTTTACACAAAAGAGAACTATATCTGTTTTATGCATACATCATCAGAGTTCGACAACATCAATAACATACAACTGGATAGACAGCGGAACAATAATTAAGTATGGAAGTACGTATCGCTATCCAGCTCGTCTCCTGAGCTCCATAGCATCATATCCTGTATTCTATAATACTCGGTCTGACCCGAGCATTACAATTAAATAACACTCGAGTCAGTCTAGAATACCATCGTGAGAATTCACACCCAAATTGATTACTAAAGTTTCAAAAATTCTTTTGAAAACAAAAGCATCTCGTAAGACCACGCCACAAATAAACATGTCGGGTTCTTTACCTTAAGATAGCTAAATCACTTTTTATTGAAATTATCTGATATTATAATAGGTTCTATATACAAATACTTATTAAAATAGCCGAAATTGTTACATCTATTAAATTCCAGCTACTAGTCACAAAGTGGGTAAAACAAACAAAACTCGTAAAAGCGCATAGGGAGAATGGATTTCCAACTAATGACTAGGCACTGGGGTACCACCTGTCACGGTACGTGGCCTAGATCACTGTACCAAGGATCACTCCCGACCCCCTGCAACACAAGACCGGGACTACCCCTTACTGGATAATCCCGAGTAAGATCACCCCACGGTAGTGATCAGCTACCGCACAACTAAGCCAAAAAAGGGACATCTAGACAGGGATGACCTCACCCTGAAGTGGGTGCTACCCACCTAGCCTTGCTGCATAACCCCTGATTTTCAGTCATTCCCGGTTGATGAGGCTTGAGGATAAGCGTTACCTTTTAGAACGTTTCACTTAGAATGCTCATCGTCCACCTGATGATGTTCTAAAAGCATTCATCCATACAAGCCCGTCCCGGCTTCGAACGGAACCGAAGGCACTATTCCTGCTACATCCATTTTGGAGACATCCTCAGGATTAGTAGCAACTAGCCCTTACACTTCACTACTCCATCTTCGACTCCAAACTCGTTTTACCCACGAAAACGTACAAACCGGATCGAAGGGGTTTTTGAGAAATTAATCCTGATCCCGGTCTCTTCGAAACGATCAATGCATTTGGCCAATATTGATAGTCGGTTATTTAACTATCAATTAACATTCACAACAACCATCAAACAATAAATAATTTCCTAAATTATTTATTTGCCTCAAAATATCTTCGCAAGATATATTTCCATTTTAACCCCTTTGAAAACAGTTTCAAACTACCTTCCTTTTACAGAATAAATTTCCCAAATATTTTTATTTCCACTGAAATCACCAAGCACAAAACTTTAGATTTTTAAAATAATTTAAAAGCACTTTATTTTAAAATATTCTTTAACGTTTAAATTTAGAGAAAACTGCTTTAATACTTAATTAAAAATAATACTTTAGAAATAATTAAAATAAGGTTACCTCGTAAAATATAAAACTAGATTTTTCCCTTTATAACAAAATTCTAAGTCACCTTTAAATAATTACTGCGATAATAGATCTGAAAAATACTTACTTCAGAATTCAAACATTTAGCAATATTAAATTTTCTAAAACATTCTTTTTAAAACAACATTAAAACTTTAACTTATATTTAAAAAATTACTTTGAAAAACGTACTCGGCTATCCAGGGAAATATACTTCTCTTCGCATCCTTTAAAAATAAATCATTGTTTATTTTTAAACAAATTTTCTCATTTCCTTTAATAAATTCCCATCTTGAATGTATTCTTCCCAAATATGCCCTGATATTTTTTTTTTGTATAAAACCAGTTTATAAATTCCCAAAGTCTCATTTCTTTTTTTATAATCTTGGTTTTACACAATTAAGTCAATCTCCAAACTGATTTCCAATTTACTTCATTTGGAAATAAATTCATTCTTTATCCATTTCAATAAATTTAAACTTGGATTTTAAAATAAATTCTTTATTCCGTTAGATAATGTCACTTAAGGTTTAAAATTCATTACTTCTCTGTTTATTCAAAATCCCCTTTCCATACTCGAAATTTATTTATTAGAATTTTAAAATCACTTTTATTCTTTTTCAATTCATTCTTAAATTCATTCAAATTTTATGTAATTATTTCGCTTACAAATTCACTTCTTTTATTTTCTTTCCAAAATCCAATTTATATATTTTTGGTAACTTATTATACCCAAATATATTCAACCAAACCATAGCATTCAATATTCCAATATAATCCATCATAGAATATCAAATAATCACAACAAAGAATATTAAATAATTTAAAAAAATGTTGAGGAATCTGTTGGATCCCTCCAACCTATTTTCCCTGCATCCACAGATATTAGCACAACATAAAATACCAATTCCACTTCGAGGTGGAATATCGCGGTATATGGGATTAAATATAATATCATCCGCTATTATGCGGCGCACAGGGTCTCATCCGCTATAAAATGCGGGAAATCAATTATTCCAGGATGTATTATATACTATAATATAGCACATCAATTCAATTCAATCATCCAACCAATTATGTAAATTTAACCATTTAAATTAAAATTAAAATTCAGCTGAGTGAGATTAACTCACCTTTGTCCTTTAATTTGCAATCCAATCCAAACCAGCTTGTTGTTCATTACTTTTGACCTTGTATAGACAATTTATATGATTTTATTAATATTCGAAACAAATCGAACAACCCAATTATCCTTAATAATTTATTTAATCTAATGATTAAATTTTAAGCCAACTTTCCTTCCTGAAACCTTTTAGCAACTAAAACAAGTAACAAGTTGATCACTCTAATATATTGTTTTGAAAAAAGATTAGCTGGTTTAGAATGTGGATATGTTATTATTAGATATATTATTATTATTTTCTTTATTTTATCCTTATAAATAAACTTCATTACCATTTAAAATTCCCGTTTTCCAAAATCTAATATATACACACACACGTATGTATTCACCGTTTATATATATATATATATATATATATATATATTATTGAATTCCAATCAAAATAAATGTCTTTCTGACTTATATAAAATTTAAATAAATCAGAAATGTTTTTACATCTTACTGTATATGTTTGTAGAAACAAGAAATCTGGATTTTTAAATTCCTATATATATGAATACATCTCTCTTTTTTTTCACACTATATATAATTAAATTTCGAAAATAATATGATAGATAATCACCTCACTGAATCGAACCCTTCTCTCCCACGAAATTCCCAGATTCATCCATGCCCTAAAGCTTCGATCGCGACCCAAAAACCTCAGCGCCGTGCCAAGCTTCCATCACACTTGCTCTTGAACAATCGCGCCACGCAACTCAATCCCAAGCCACCCTACGGTGACAACCTTTGTCAACGCGATCAAAACACTCCCACTCAACAGCGATAAACAAAACGAACTAATCTCGACTCCCACACGGCACAGATTTCTCCAAATCGAACGATCGAATCACATATGCTTCTCTTCGTGATCCCTAATTTCCTTTCCGGTCGCATATAATTCGAATTTGAGAAAGTAGGCACTCCAATTCGTTCGAGAGAGAAATGAAAAGGAAGGCGGCTGATTAAAATAGGAGACAATGTGCCCCCCTTTTTTTTAGAAGAGGAACGAATTAATTTCATAGGCCATTATTTTATTTGACTGAAGATAGTAAAAAAAAGAAGAAGGATCAGCTTTTTAAAAATGAGAAAGGAGGCGTATTGAAGAAGGGATAGGGTAGCGTATGGGGCTGCTGGCTATAGAGTAGGAAAAACATTGATTGTGAAAGAATTTCGGCTGAAGAAAAATTTGACAAATAAGAATATATTATATTTGAATCTAAATTTAAATCGTTCCGATTTACATAGCTTAAAATCACGATCTCCTATCGGGGCGTACCGCTAGGCGTTTATAACGTCATACCCTTATTCCGAACGCAATGGAAAAGGTCTCGAGTCATAATGCGATCGTATGGAGAAGATAGATTTTTGGACCAGTTATTTTGTTAAATTTTCAATGTAAAGTTTCAGCACGTTTATAAATCGTACGCTCACGCAACAACTCCAAACATTACGAAAATTTAAATCTGATAATAATACAGTATTACGGATCCAATGAAACAGGTTTCCTTGAGTTCCGAAACTGTGCCTTAGAAGGCTATTTTTAAATATCAATTTAAACTGTATATTTTCAAAACTGAACAAAACACTACCAAATTCAAGTTTAACGCCTTTGCTATCTTCAGTGCTATCAATATAAATTTTATAACCCTTCAAATTACTTCCAATCGGCTTAAACTCCATATTCAATATTTTACCCAACTTCAAATAATCTAACTCAATAATTTACTTATCAAATAAATTGTGATATTTGAATTCAAGTTAGTTGAATATTTAAAAATAAATAAAATATTCCGATTTCAAATGCTCAAAAATTCCGGGTCGTCACAAAATGTTTAGTGTATCAAATACACCTATCATTTATTTATAAGTGTAAATGTGTAGGGAATGAAACTTTCATTTCTTTCCCCAAAACAAGAATTAATTAAGAGCATTAATTGTATTAAATGGAGAGAGAAACCTTTTGTTTTCGTTCTTTGATTTTAATTTATTGATTCATTAAATGTAATTATTAATAATTTATTCATGGAAATATTTATTACTATGTCCATATGTGTTCTAACTGCACAATTTATATTTCAAGATTTATTTAATTTTATTTATTTACTTATAGAAGTATATATGCATATGTGTGTGCGTGTATGTGTAACATCATAATCCATGAAGGGTATAATGTGTTCGTATATAGATGTTGAGATTTACATTGCAACGGACACATTAGCTCTTAATTTGTCTAAATATGTGCTTGCATAATATGTCAAAACAAAGTACTAATATATGTATGTATGTTTGTATGTATGTATAATTTACTGAATAAAATAGTTTATGTCATAACAAATTAATGTAAAATAATTATATGATAATAATACAAGTGTTTAAAATTTTAGAATAATTCCATTAGGCATTATTATTTCAATATTTGTACTAAACTTTAATTGGATTCTCATCATGTGACTTTCTTCTTCTTCGGTGTAGTAAAAAATAGATGTTTATTTAGCAACCGAGTAATATATAATTGTTATTAGTGTTATATACTCTACTTGAACTTTATTGCTATTATGGTATGTTAGAAATATATCATTTAAATTTTCATATATGATCTTCCTTGGCTATAACTCACAGTAGTGTGTAACTTGTGCATTGCACACGGTAATGTTGTAAAAGAAATTGTCAAGTATACATAGTTGAATAGTTGACGTACAGTATAATATGCTAATGTTGAGCATATATTTGTGTATTTCATGTGTTTTAATTATTGTGTATATGTTACTCTACAATAAACTACCAATTTCGAAAGAAAAATAACAATATAAACTTAAGTAAGCTTAGTTAAATGGAAGTAAAGAGAACATTTCAAATAATTTTTAAATTACACTTCAATATAAAGTGGTAAGGAAAATTGAAGAGAGCCTTCATTACCATGCATGGTTATTACTACTATATATCACTTAAGAAAGGAAATAATAATACAAATTTGAATGTAAAATAGGTGAAGCTAATTAAAAAATGATAGAATGTATGCTTAAAACTAAATGGTAGGTCAGAATCAAGGAGAGACTTATTGATAATTTTAAATAAAGCATAAACAATAGTGATCTTTATATAAAATACTAAATCGAAATATTAGTAGACTTTAGTTCTCGAAATTCATAAGTGAGATATAATTCCTTCTAGCTTACTATTATTTAATAGAATATATCGAATAAATCATTATATCAATTGTAACGACCCTGAATTTTGACCCCATTTATTTTAATATATGTTTGGTTTAATTAAATGAAAAGTAGTTTGATCATATTAAAATGAATGGGATTTTGGATTATTGCTATCTATTTATATAAACTGTATTTTAAAAGGAGATTAATTAGGAAATTGAAATAAGTATTTCAATAATATTCATAATAAAAATCTATCTTATATAATTACTTAAAATACTCTACATTATTTATATTTAGTATGAAATAATACACATAGATAATAATGTTTGAAATTCTAAAATAAGTTTCTTAACAATATTATTAATAAAAATTTAACTCATTAAATTAAAATGCTATACATTGTTAACATTTGTTAAATGAATACATATGCTTAATAATGTTTGAGAATTTAAAATCTAATTCTAGTAATATAAAATATAAACGTAAAATATGAGTCAAACTTATATACTATAATACAAATGAATTATTAAAAAAAAATGAGAACAAATGTAAATATAACTTATGAATTTAATTCAAATATTAATGGCTAAAATAGAAAATAGAAATTGTAAATAGATGATAAAGTTCAATATAAATATAAATATAAATATTATATATTAGACAAAACACATGTATAAAATTTAATAATGGGTAGCGAAATTAGGGATACAAATGAATGTATAAAGCTAAAAATATAAGCACTAGTATAAAATAAAATTAGTCAACATATTAAATATAAGACAAAGGGTTTCTATACAAAACAAATGTCTTTATATTCAAGACATTGACCTGACAAGTACGTATGTAATTATTCAAGCTAGGAAATGTAAACTAGAAGAAATGAACAAAAGGGTTATCATGCAAAACATCAAACTGAAATATATTGTTTCCAAATAAAAATAACATGACAAAATGAGTAGCTTCATATACAAGCCATGTTCATTTGTAAAAGTACAACCTTCAAGCAAATATCTTTAAAGCAGCCAACCATAATTATATGATGTAAGCTAAGTTAGGAACCAAAGTGTTAATTGTTACCATCTCGGCATAAAAACAATCAGGGAACATTAATTGTATGTTAACATATTTGAAGACATATTCATTAAAGCTAAGTACATTTTGTCATTTCAAGCTACAAATTAATGTTTCAGCCGAAATGTCATATTGCAGTAAATTAATGCAAAGTCATATTTGGTCAAAACAAATAAAGCTTGTCCTGATAATGCCTCTTTCATACTACTGTTGTCTTATATATATATATATATATATATATATATATATATATATATATATATGCAATTGTTTTTTTAGTTTGTGGAACAAACACATAATCAAAACTTGAGAAAAACTAAAGCAGGAAAGGAGAGCAAACTTAAATTGAATTCAAAGGAAAAAACCAATTCAAATATGCAGTTTCAAAACACTACAGGTTTCAGATAATCAACATCAAGTTATTCTTTGTTCAGGCATGATTTATGTGAGTAAACTAACTATTTCTAAGTTTTAATTTGATAATTGTTCATTTAATCCTAGTGTTTGCTATCTACTGTAATTCATGATTCTGAGATGCTCCTGTATACTTTACAATTTCTGAGTAAATATTACATATACATCTTTATATGAATACAAAGTTTGGAATTTTTAACTGGGTAGGTTGTTTAAATATAAATCATCTCTTGAAGATGAATTACAGCTTGTCAGTGGACCATAACAATAGATTATGCGGTTTTTAAAAAAAAAAATCAATAGCTAAATTTTGAATGTCTTAATTTGTAAATTTGATCACATATGTTGGTTTAACATACAAAGTTAGGATTTATGAAATAGAAATGATGATTTCTAGATTAGCATTAAAGGAACAGATTGAATATGTATAAAAGTTACACTTTTGTCAATATCCAATAATTCGATTAATTTTAATTACTGAAATTTGGTATAATACTAGCTTGATGATGTATTTACATAGGAAAAATGCTAATTAATTTCTTCAATGCATGAATTTATCGAATGAAGTTAAAATAGGGTTTTACAGGAAGTTGTTTTTCTCTGTAATAAAGGGGTCGCGTACGGCCTCTACGCTTGACCGAGTGATTCACGATTTTAGGGAGGGATAGAGGGCTGTGTTGTCGTGGTGTGGCCAAGGGTGGAGGGGCTCTGATGGTATCTGTGGTGATGGAGAGACCATTTATTGTCAGAGGTGAGTTTATGTTTTTTCGAGCAATGGGCATATTTTTGATTTCGATTGATTGGGAATTTTCTAAGTTTCGATTTCGGGAGAGGGGTTGGAACGTGGTTTGTGGGTGGTGGCGAGGGCCGCCGGAGGTGCGCAGAACCACCGTGCACGTGCACGGTGGCGATGGAGTGGGGAGGCGTATCTGAGGTGACGTGAAGGAGTCTGCTCGAGTCGCGCACGAGAGAGAATGAGGAAAGCTTCGGGTTCGCGTACGTGAGACGATCCTGTTGCTAAATTAGTTCACATTTAAACTGAAAACTTATTTCTGGAAGAATAAGATAGGGAAGAGGAAGAAGTTGTTCAGGGGGGAAAAACTCGAGAAGTTGCGGGGTGCACTCGAAGTTGTACTCGAGTATAAAGCAGGGAGGGTCTCGGGTTTACCTGGGATGATTTGAGTTGGGATAAACAGTAGTTTTGCAGTGATGTAGAGGTTGTGTAGGATTGTTTTCTTACAAATTTTCATTTGATTTTAAATACTATAAAACTTTGTAGTAGCTAACAGTTTAAGCTAAAACTCAAATACAAGTTAATTACTTTAGCTTATACTTTAATGTGTTTTAAGCTCATAATTATTAAAATTAGGTAAGTAACATAAGATAAGTATAAATCTTATTAATACAGGTTTGTAATTAGAGACAAATTGATTTCAAACTTAAGAAGAGTCCTTCTAAAAAATCAATTAAGTTGAGGAATTAATATAAACCGATTATTTTCAGGAAGTAATTAAGAATAATGAATTTGATTATAATTAGTGATGGATTATAATTAATAAATGAATTTGTAATCAACTATTTAAGTTAATTTATGAATGGGTAACAGTTAATAAATCAAGTGATTTAATTTAGAAATTAGTAATTAACAAATGGGCAATTAAGTTTATTAAATAACAATTAAAGTTATTGATTTATGATTGAGGAAAGGGTAATTAACGTTAAGTAACTTGATTAAGGAAGTAATTAATTAATAGTGTGAAATAAAATTAAGACTTAATAATAAATTAAGAAATCATCACTTAGATGACTTGGAGTGAAATAGGAAATTAATTGTTAATTAATGATTAATTAAAAAGAGTTAAGAGATTAATTCTCAGGTAATTAATTCTAAATTAAATTAATTACAAATAGGATTTAAGTGTAATTGTTTATGGATGGTTGAATAGAATATCTGCTTGTGATATTTATTTAATGATGTTCTGTGATGCTCTGTGATATGTTATGTTATATCTATGATGCTTGTATATGTTTATTTGTGATAGATGCTATGCTAATTCAATTGTTAAATTTAAATTATTTAAACTATTAAGTTAATTAGACAACTTGGCCCTTAAAATGGCGGTTGGATTCGATGAGATCGGGATCGGAAGAATCAATTTTGATTTTACGAAAACCACATCGATCCAATTTAAACATTAGGTCGTGAATCCTGGAATGAAGATCGAGATGGTGCTTTCAGAATGCAAGGGTTATCGTCGTTGACTCTGAGGGTGATTCCAGAATGAGTGTAACGAGATAATGCCTTCGGTTTCGTTCGAACCCGGAACGAACTTGTATAGATTGAATGCTTTCAGCACATCGTCAGGCGGACGATGAGCATTCTAAGTGATATGTTCTATAAAGGTAATCGCAGCCTCAAGCCTCATCAACCGGGAATGGCTAAAACAGGGGAGATGCAGCAAGGTTAGGTGGGTCATGCCCAAGCAGGACAAGATATTTCCCCTGTCTAGATGTCCCTTCTTATTTCGTCTTAGTGTGTGGTTGGTCGCGCCAACCACGGGGTTTATCTTGTTCGGGACTGTTCAGTAAGGAATGGTTCCGGCCTTGTGTTGCAGGGGGTCGGGAGTGATCCTCGGTACGGTGATCTAGGCCCCGTACTGTGACGGGCGGTACCCTAGTAGCCCTGCCATTGTTGGAAATCCATTTTCCCTACGAGATCCTACGGTTTTGATTTGTATTACCCACTTTTGTGGCTAGTAGCTGGAATTTAATAGATGTAACAATTTCGGCTATTTTCTATTTACTTGAAAACCCTAGGCACTATTATAATATCACTGGATTTTCTATAAAATGTTTTGGTTAGCTTAACGTAAAAACTTACCCGTATTTATTTGTGGGGAGCCTTACGTGATACCTTTATTTTCAAATGTGTTTTTCAAAGTTAAACAACTTTAACCGTTTACTCATACCGGACCCATGTCTGACCCGGAGTTTATTTTTGTTTTTCATAAACTCTCGGGTACCCAAATTTATACGGGTAGCCAAGGGATCAGGTTAGCTTTGACGAATTCTGGAGGAGCGATGGAGCGGGAGGCTTCAACGTTGTAGATATATATATAGTTCCGCTGTGTTGGTATCTCCGAGTCATATTGTTTGAGTTGTATTGTATCGAGTTGTATTAACTAGACAGGTGTTTATAACTGTCTAGTATGTGATGTATTATCCGTATAACTCTGATTGATGTATTATATAATGTAAATACTTATGTGATTAATATAATTTATTTGTTCCGCTGTGAGATTCTGATGTCGTTGTTCTTTTCTTTCTTTCTTTCCTACTTCTATCCCTTTCTTTTCTTAATGATAATACGTCTTTCTGGTAGTAGAAGGGCGGGTCGTCACAGTTGGTATCAGAGCATAGGTTGGTGATAACCTTAGCTCTGGTAAGAATTACTCATAGAATAGAGTTTGTAGAACTCTAGAATGAGTTTGAGAGTATTAATAGATATGAGCGTGTACTTGTTAGTGAATATAAAATTGTTTTTATATTGTGTTGATTTATCTGTTGAGTGTTTATGGATTCTAGTCGATGTGTGGGACGCCATTTCATCGATAGGGATTCCTAAACTCTTAAACAAGATTGACCGACACAGTATTGTTTTTAAAGGTAGGTAAATGAAATAATTTTACCCAAAATTATATTTTGATATCAAAGAGATATTTTTCTGAAATAACTATATATACTTGGATGTTTGATTGTTAATAGTACAATCAAATAAAAATTTAAATGTGAGTGATTTATAACCAAATAAATTATTTAAGACTGATTTTAAATAAAAAGGAATATAACGGAAATCTAATTAAACTAGAACTTAAGTCCCGGAAATTTGAAGAATGAATTTAAACAAAAGGATTTGGGAATTTAAAATCTTGGGAATGTTTGAAAATGTGTTTTTCCAAAGATTTGAAGGCGACATTGGAATATTGTTTTGGAAAAATATTGTTGAATGAAAATTGTTTGGAAAGAATTTGTGAAAGTAAGGAAGCACTGAACTCACTTCAGTCGTTGGAAAATAATCCTGATGATGATGGCCACATCATCAGTATTCATTTTCGAGTTTCTAAAGTGATGGATTGCTATCAGCATATTGGTCATGGTATTGTTTGAATTTGTTGGGTATATAAGTTGTTTTAGAAATTTTCTAAAGGAGAAAATTTGTTTTAGTGAAAACAAGTGTTTGGAATTTGGAAATTTGATTTGATATACCAAGCGGGTATGTGTAGTTATAATTTCAAAATAGTTTTGGAAATAAAAACCGGGCATTTGAATTCTAAGAATTCTATTTAGGTAATGTGTGAATCAACTATCGAACTTATAAAGTAAAGATGATACTAATAAGATGAAATTGGGAATTTTAACCCGGAATTAAAATTTATTTTAAATGAAAGTGAAGAAAATGAACTTGAGTTTAACCTGAGATAAGTTAAATGGAATTGAAGTTCAAAATGAACTTAATTGGATATAAAATTTGAAGGTAAAATGCTTGTAATTGTGAAATAAAAATTTATATCTTAAGATAGTAAGTGCTATATATATATATATATATATATATATATATAAAATCTGAAATTGTGATTATAAGGTAAAATGGCTTGAATGAGCAATATAAGCTTTTAAGTAAATAAATAAGTTTTGAGCTCATATATTGAGAAATAAATTTAAAGATTTGTAAGTAGCTAAATTTTAACTGAAGTTGAGTTAGAATAAAACTGAATTTGAATGAATTCAATCGAGTTATAAATAATATTGAATGAAATAAAATTCTTATGAAAATAAGTAAATGTAAACCAAAGTAAGTATTGGATTGGATTAAAATAGAATTGGAATAAGTTGTAAACAAATCTAATTCAAGAATAAATTGAATAACCTTATTATGAATAAATTCAATAATGAATTGTTAATGTAAATTAAAAAAATTTAAGGATGGATAAAAGAATAAACTAATCAAATAGATTAGTAAATAATTGGGATTTTATTAAAGGAAAATCAAATCAAAGATTTGAATGGAAATTGGTGGAATAGAATAAACTTAAGTTATTGGGTGGAACAGTTTGAAGTAAATAAACGACTTAAGTAAATTATGGGATGATTATTTAAAATATAGGTTGTTAAATTTAATAGAATGATTTGGAATCAAACCTGTTGAAATAAAAGAAAATGCAATGAAAGGATTGTGACTAAATTAAATGTGGTGGAGTCAATTGTAAAATTGAGATGGAATCAATTTAAAATGGTCATAAAGATTAAGTGATTATTTATTCACAATGATATTGTTAAATTGCATAAGAAAATGGGATGTTTGAAGTAAATGAGATTGAATAAATTCTATGAATTATTGGAGGCAAAATAAGATGGTTTTGAATATAAGTTTGTTTTGCTTAAATGGATTATATAAGCAAGAAAGTTGTAAATTCCTTTTAATTAAAAGGGAATGGTTTGAGAATTGATTGAAATTAATTGTGTTGAGGATTTGAACCTTACATATGTGCTTATGAAAATATGTAATGGAGACTCTGTCAAAAACTTTTCAGAATATGAAAACTATATAAAAAAAAATTAGCAACAAAACAATTTCAAATTGAAAATTTTGAAGTAAACTAATGAATGAAGCTAATTTATAAATAATAATAGGGAATCGGTTATAAATGGAGATAGTCAATAAAAGTTCAATATTCAAAGTTAAGAAAATTGAATTCATATAGAATTGGTAATTCAGATGTAAATAAGAAGATATAAAGGCTAAAGTGGCAGAGTAATAATATAAGAGTATATATAATGCTTATATTAAGCTTAAGAAATGAATGGTGAAATGCTTAAGTAAAAGTTGATATTAAGAAAATTATTCCAAGTGGATAGAATCAAAATAATGTGAATAAAAGAAATTGATATGGTTGACAATCCATGGATATAAATACGTAGGATGAACGTATATTATTTTATTCACATGACAATTTGATCCAGATTCGAGCACAGAATTTTGAGATAGTTATATTGATCCGAATTAAGATTTTTCACTCGATTTTCGACGACGAACCATGGATTTGGATTTTGATTGATTCTGAGAAATTCTCTATCATAATTGTGACTATGCAAGGAGAATGACAGTTTCTGATCAAGAAACCAATTCTAAGTCCGCACTAGGAAGTCGGGTGGATGATACTAGTTTGGAAGTGAAATTGTGTGATCGAGCAAGCGATCAAATTTGATATTGCATACGAATGGTATATGTACATCGTACGGGCTTGATTGAATCGATATTGAAATTCTGTAAAGAAGTCAATAAATTTGGAAAGAGTTAATATTGTAGATTTCAGAATTGAATTGCCAAGAATAGGTGTTTGGAATTTATTGTGTATTCCATATATCCCATCTTAAAAATTTCTTCTTGATCCATCATTAGTTGTTAAACCAGTAATTCAGGAATTTGGAAGTTAAATTAAATTTAACTGTAGTCAGGAATCCAGTTTGAATTGTTGATTATCGAGAAAACAACTCTCGATAATTTTAGGAAAGCATATCCGGATTTGTGTTCGGATAACTAGTGATGTTTGTTAGGATAGACTATTTAATTAGTTGTTTGTTAATATGTAAATGATATTTATAATTGGCATAACAACTTTTAAATTAACTGTTGTTTTAAATTTCGGGGACGAAATTCTTTTAAGGGGGGAGGAATGTAACGACCCTGGATTTTGACCCCGTTTATTAATATATGTTTGGTTTAATTAAATGAAAAGTAGTTTGATCATATTAAAATGAATGGGATTTTGGATTATTGCTATCTATTTATATAAACTGTATTTTAAAAGGAGATTAATTAGGAAATTGAAATAAGTATTTCAATAATATTCATAATAAAAATCTATCTTACATAATTACTTAAAATACTCTACATTATTTATATTTAGTATGAAATAATACACATAGATAATAATGTTTGAAATTCTAAAATAAGTTTCTTAACAATATATTAATAAAAATTTAACTCATTAAATTAAAATGCTATACATTTTTAACATTTGTTAAATGAATACATATGCTTGATAATGTTTGAAAATTTAAAATCTAATTCTAGTAATATAAAATATAAATGTAAAATATGAGTCAAACTTATATACTATAATACAAATGAATTATAAAAAAAAATGAGAACAAATGTAAATATAACTTACGAATTTAATTCAAATATTAATGGCTAAAATAGAAAATAGAAATTGTAAATAGATGATAAAGTTCAATATAAATATAAATATAAATATTATATATTAGACAAAACACATGTATATAATTTAATAATGGGTAGCTAAATTAGGGATACAAATGAATGTATAAAGCTAAAAATATAAGCACTAGTATAAAATAAAATTAGTCAACATATTAAATATAAGACAAAGGGTTTCTATACAAAACAAATGTCTTTATACTCAAGACATTGACCTGACAAGTATGTATGTAATTATTCAAGCTAGGAAATGTAAACTAGAAGAAATGAACAAAGCGGTTATCATGCAAAACATCAAACTGAAATATATTGTTTCCAAATAAAAATAACAAGACAAAATGAGTAGCTTCATATACAAGCCATGTTCATTTGTAAAAGTACAACCTTCAAGCAAATATCTTTAAAGCAGCCAACCATAATTATATGATGTAAGCTAAGTTTGGAACCAAAGTGTTAATTGTTACCATCTCGGCATAAAAACAATCAGGGAACATTAATTGTATGTTAACATATTTGAAGACATATTCATTAAAGCTAAGTACATTTTGTCATTTCAGGCTACAAATTAATGTTTCAGCCGAAATGTCATATTGCAGTAAATTAACGCAAAGTCATATTTGGCCAAAACAAATAAAGCTTGTCCTGATAATGCCTCTTTCATACTACTGTTATCTTATATATATATATATATATATATATATATATATATATATATATATATATATATATATATGCAGTTGTATTTTTTAGTTTGTCGAACAAACACATAATCAAAACTTCAGAAAAACTAAAGTAGGAAAGGAGAGCAAACTTAAATTGAATTCAAACAAAAAACCAATTCAAATATGCAGTTTCAAAACACTACAGGTTTCAGATAATCAACATCAAGTTATTCTTTGTGCAGGCATGATTTATGTGAGTAAACTAACTATTTCTATGTTTTAATTTGATAATTGTTCATTTAATCCTAGTGTTTGCTATCTACTGTAATTCATGATTCTGAGGTGCTCCTGTATATTTTACAATTTCTGAGTAAATACTACATATACACTTTATATGAATACAAAGTTTGGAATTTTTAACTGGGTAGGTTGTTTAAATATAAATCATCTCTTGAAGATGAATTACAGCTTGTCAGTAGACCATAACAACAGATTATGCAGTTTTAAAAAAAAAACAAAAATCAATAGCTAAATTTTGAATGTCTTAATTTGTAAATTTGATCACATATGTTGGTTTAACATACGAAGTTAGGATTTATGAAATAGAAATGATGATTTCTAGATTAGCATTAAAGGAACAGATTGAATATGTATAAAAGTTACACTTTTGTCAATATCCAATAATTCGATTAATTTTAATTACTGAAATTTGGTATAATACTAGCTTGATGATGTATTTATATAGGAAAAATGCTAATTAATTTCTTCGATGCATGAATTTATCGAATGAAGTTAAAATAGGGTTTTACAGGAAGTTGTTTTTCTCTGTAATAAAGGGGTCGCGTACGGCTTCTACGCTTGACCGAGTGATTCACGATTTTAGGGAGGGATAGAGGGCTTTGTTGTCGTGGTGTGGCCAAGGGTGGAGGGGCTCTGATGGTCTCTATGGTGATGGCGAGACCATTTATTGTCAGAGGTGAGTTTATGTTTTGTCGAGCAATAGGCATATTTTTTATTTCGATTGATTGGGAATTTTCTGAGTTTCGATTTCGGGAGAGGGGTTGGAACGTGGTTTGTGGGTGGTGGCAAGGGAGGCCGGAGGTGCGCAGAACCACCGTGCACGTGCACGGTGGAGATGGAGTGGGGAGGCGTATCTGAGGTGACGTGAAGGAGTCTGCTCGAGTCGCGCACGAGAGAGAATGAGGAAAGCTTCAGGTTCGCGTACGTGAGACGATCCTGTTGCTAAATTAGTTTACATTTAAACTGAAAACTTATTTCTGGAAGAATAAGATAGGGAAGAGGAAGAAGTTGTTCAGGGGGGGAAAACTCGAGAAGTTGCGGGGTGCACTTGAAGTTATGCTCGAGTATAAAGCAGGGAGGGTCTCGGGTTTACCTGGGATGATCTGAGTTGGGGTAAACTGCAGTTTTGCAGTGATGTAAAGGTTGTGTAGGATTGTTTTCCTACAAATTTTCATTTGATTTTAAATACTATAAAACTTTGTAGTAGCTAACAGTTTAAGCTAAAAATCAGATACAAGTTAATTACTTTAGCTAATACTTTAATGTGTTTTAAGCTCATAACTATTCAAATTAGGTAAGTAACATAAGATAAGTATAAATCTTATTAATACAGGTTTGTAATTAGAGACAAATTGATTTCAAACTTAAGAAGAGTCCTTTTAAAAGATCAATTAAATTGAGGAATTAATATAAATTGATTATTTTCAGGAAGTAATTAAGAACAATGAATTTGATTATAATTAGTGATGGATTATAATTAATAAATGAATTTGTAATCAACTATTTAAGTTAATTTATGAATGGGTAACAGTTAATAAATCAAGTGATTTAATTTAAAAATTAGTAATTAACAAATGGGCAATTAAGTTTATTAAATAACAATTAAAGTTATTGATTTATGATTGAGGAAAGGGTAATTAACATTAAGTAACTTGATTAAGGAAGTAATTAATTAATAGTGTGAAATAAAATAAAGACTTAATAATAAATTCAGAAATCATCACTTAGATGACTTGGAATGAAATAGGAAATTAATTGTTAATTAATGATTAATTAAAAAGAGTTAAGAGATTAACTCTTAGGTAATTAATTCTAAATTAAATTAATTACAAATAGGATTTAAGTGTAATTGTTTATGGATGGTTGAATAGAATATCTGCTTGTGATATTTATTTGATGATGTTCTGTGATGCTCTGTGATATGTTATGTTATATCTATGATGCTTGTATATGTTTATTTGTGATAGATGCTATGCTAATTCAATTGTTAAATTTAAATTATTTAAACTATTAAGTTAATTAGACAACTTGGCTCTTAAAATGGCGATTGGATTCGATGAGACCGGGATCGGAAGAATCAATTTTGATTCTTTGAAAACCACATCGATCCAATTTAAACGTTAGGTCGTGAATCTTGGAATGAAGACAGAGATGGTGCTTTCAGAATGCAAGGGTTATCGTCGTTGACTCTGAGGGTGATTCCAGAATGAGTGTAACGAGATAATGCCTTCGGTTTCGTTCGAACCCGGAACGAACTTGTATGGATTGAATGCTTTTAGCACATCGTCAGGCGGACAATGAGCATTCTAAGTGATATGTTCTATAAAGGTAATCGCAGCCTCAAGCCTCATCAACCGGGGATGGCTAAAACAGGGGAGATGCAGCAAGGTTAGGTGGGTCATGCCCAAGCAGGACAAGATATTTCCCCTGTCTAGATGTCCCTTCTTATTTCGGCTTAGTGTGTGGTTGGTCGCACCAACCACGGGGTTTATCTTGTTTGGGACTATTCAGTAAGGAATGTTTCCGGCCTTGTGTTGCAGGGGGTCGGGAGTGATCCTCGGTACGGTGATCTAGGCCCCGTACTATGACGGGCGGTACCCCAGTAGCCCTGCCATTGTTGGAAATCCATTTTCCCTACGAGACCCTACGGTTTTGATTTTTATTACCCACTTTTGTGGCTAGTAGCTGGAATTTAATAGATGTAACAATTTCGGCTATTTTTTATTTACTTGAAAACCCTAGACACTATTATAATATCACTGGATTTCCTATAAAATGTTTTGGTTAGCGTAAGGTAAAAACTTACCCATATCTATTTGTGGGGAGTCTTATGTGATACCTTTATTTTCAAATGTTTTTTTCAAAGTTAAACAACTTTAACCGTTTACTCATACCAGACCCATGTCTGACCCGGAGTTTATTTTTGTTTTTAATAAACTCTCGGGTACCCAAATTTATACGGGTAGCCAAGGGATTCAGGTTAGCTTTGACGAATTCTGGAGGAGCAATGGAGCGGGAGGCTTCAACGTTGTAGATATATATATAGTTCCGCTGTGTTGGTATCTCCGAGTCATATTGTTTGAGTTGTATTGTATCGAGTTGTATTAACTAGACAGGTGTTTATAACTGTCTAGTATGTGATGTATTATCTGTATAACTCTGATTGATGTATTATATTATGTAAATACTTATGTGATTAATATAATTTATTCGTTCCGCTGTGAGATTTTGATGTCGTTGTTCTTTTCTTTCTTTCTTTCCTACTTCTATCCCTTTCTTTTCTTAATGATAATACGTCTTTCTGGTAGTAGAAGGGTGGGTCGTCACATCAATAATTTAACTTACATAGGAATAAATTTTTGAAAATTATATCTAATATTATTTTGGATTATAAATATATATGTCCAAATTTAAAATTAATTCTAGTAAAATGATTTTGAAATTTAAATAAATTATACTTTAGTTACAATATTTAATTAACTTATATGTATAGTAAATGAGTATGCATATTAATAAAAAAATTATATTGCTATTTTAATATCTTCGTGTTAACATAATATTTTTGTATTGTAAAATAATTTAAAATAACATTCCTTAAGTTAACTTAGTTACAATTTAAATATCATATTTGAATAATTTATATGTTTAAATAGTCAAAGACAGCTATGGATATTGTTATTTTCTGATTTTAAATACTCACGCTGAAATATGTAGTTTTAAACATTCAAAACTGAATGCATGCACAACTGCACTCGCACACAAAACCGCACACACTCACAGAGAACTGCATTCACATACACGGCACACATACAAAGTATTGCAAACATATATGTACAGAACTACTTATACACACATAGATTTACACGTAAACACTCATACATATTTGCATACACACATATATTGCACATACAAGCACACAGGAAAACACACAACTTACACATAAACACAATAGCACTTACACACATGCAAATCTCACACACATGCACATCTCACACAGACAAACACAATAATACGCACAAACACAGTAACGCACTCATGCACACAAAAATTGCACATACACAACACCACCAGTTCATAGCATACACTATTACATATTCAAATATCATTTCAATGCATTCCTATGTACATAAAATCATAGGATTTGACATAGAGTGTCAGTGAAAAACTCACCTATATACTATGTTCCATCCTTTGCCACTTTCTCCTTGATCGCACGCATCTAAATTCCAACACCTTAATGAAACTCTAACCGCTTTTTGTGCGAGTGTATACATCGGCGTTGAGAAACACATACTTTAATTCGGATTTATAGAATTATATTTGAATTAAGATTGATTTATTAAAGAGGTAGGGTTTAGGAATGAAAGCAATTTGTGAAAGTTTGATAATGTAATCATCGATGTTATATTTGTAGGATAAGATGAAGAATCAAGAGATAGAAAATTCTAGAGTTTGAAGAAGTAAAGAAAAACATTGTACAGGGTTTAGGATTGTTGGACTTTTGGGCTTCACTTCATTTCCATTTTTTTCTTTTATTAAACATACCTTTAGTTTTTAATTTCAAAACAACTTACACATTCAAGCCTAAATACAAAATCATTATCTGTTTTACAAAATTATTTTCTATGATTTTACTTAATCACTTTATTTAAATCTTCTACTAACTAATTTCAAAACTATATTAACAAATTTGTTCACTTATCCAAATAAACATGATATTTTGCAAAATTTTAATTTTTTTCATAATCTTAATTCATTTAACTTTAAATGCCAAATATTCTCAATTTAAATCCATTACTAATTAATTTTAAAATTAATTTATTTTACAATTCTTAAAACACCTATTTTTAATTAATTAAATATTTATTATTAATTAACCCTAAAATTGGGTTGTTACATAAATCAAAGTCAAATGCACATAGGTATCGTATATCAATACATATGTATATAACTTTTATATACGTGCAATTTTAAATACTAATTCAAATAAATAAAATAAAATTCCATATTAATATTTCAAATATTAGTTAATTTATAGTAATTATATTATATATCTTAGTTAAATATAACTTATTTAACTATGAATTTGCATCTTGGTTATATATAATATGTATCCTAGCTATAACTTGTATGTTAGTCTCATTTTCAAAAATGAATTTTGTTGATTAAGTCTGCATTACCATTCTATTATGTTGTTTGTTTTCAAACTAATTTTGTTCATGATCTACTATAAGATTCTTTTTTTATTGGTATACACAATGATTTGAATTATGTTTTGTGGTTCGTGTAATCAAATCTTTGTTTCCAATATAATGCATCATATATCATAAATCCAATATAACAGAACTTTTTGCGTACGTATACTTTTTGATCTTTGAATTAAAATATATACGCACTACACACAACATATGAATAAATTGATCGAGCCTTAACTTTTTTTTGCACAGGGCTTGTTGTGATATACTTCTAAAATTTTATCCGAACCTGGAATTCATGTATATTTTATCATCTACTAACTCAGAGCAGATAGATCAGAGTAACATATTCATTTACTATGACCATTACAGAACCATTTTGATATGTAAAGTATATATTGTTATGTTTACTTACATTGAAAGTAGGCTTTGCAATTACATACGCATGAACCATATATTCACATGATTACAAAGTACAATTCACTACCGTATAAATATCATTCTTTAGTTTACATGCTTTATGAATTTTGTTAGGCTAAAATTTAGTTTAACTCGACATGTTCTGGTCATGTGGAGTCAAAGGCACTTGAGTAAGTTGAATTAATTAGCCAAGTACACTATTGTTTGAGTCCATATGAAGTCATTATGTGAATTTTTCTTTATGAAAATCCTTGAGTAAAAATTCACAAAGTCATATAAATCCAAACGGCTATTAAAATCACAATTCAAGCTCTCTTTATCATGCAAAAAAAAAATGAAAATGGAGAAGATGATCAATTCGGAATAAGCCGCTTTCTATTGGAGAGTATATGTCTATTTATAGAAAAGTCATGCCCTCGCTATGTTTAAATATCTTATCTATCTCTCTGGGAAAATGAATATCCTAAGAATTTTTTTTTCAATTCAATACTTTTTTGTATCTCCACTTGGACTAATCCACCTACTTGGCTTCTTGTATTAAAAGCGAGTTGTGTATCTACTTCAACGATACTATTGTTCCAGCCCACTAGGTACAAAGATCCAAGTAAGATATGCACCTCTTCAGGAATAAAAAAACCGATCCATTTTCATTTGGTATTTTGGACTAAATTCTTTTACTCCTCGATGCTCAATCAAATCTTCTTTTTTTACGATTGATTTTTAACCAATTATGTGCTTCAATATAATTACCTGGAGTAAGAGCTATAGTCTATTTCCAATACTCATCGGCTTGATCGAACCAAGCCTCCACAATTTCAGAATCACCCTGTAGAATGGCATGTTCTCCACGGTTGTAATAGATGGTTCAATTCCTTCCCTTAGAACCATACTTGATATTGTCATATGGCACTAAAAGAAAATGAATGACTAAGACTCTGCTGACATGGCACTTTGATGATCTGTTAGTGTAACTTTCCATTGATCCCTCCATGATGATGTGGCTTGGTTGGACCAACTGAGTATTTTCACATGACCTTATGGCAGTGCTTTATGCATTGATTTTTTGATGTGTGGTAGCAACCAACTAGGATAGCTTCATAAACTTAATATGTGATTGCCTCATGAACTTACTTATTCTATAGCCACAAGCCTTTATCATGCAATGGCACCAAAACTGCAATATGCAATAGCTTGATGATCTAGCATATGATGGCTCTTTACCCCAACTTGTGATAGCTCCATAAATTTAATATGCTACAGTCACATACCTTTAGCATGTAAAGGCACAATATTTTTAATATGCGATGGTTTGATGATTCAATGTGTGATGGCTCGTCACCCTAGACTTACAATAGCTCCGTAATCTTAATATGCCATAGCCACATACTTTTAGCATGCAATGCAAAAATATCATTAATATGCGATGGTTTAATGATTCAACATACGATGGCTCCTTAGCCTCAACATGTGATAGCTCCATAAACTCAATATCCTATAGCACATACCTCTAACATGTAATGACACCATATCTTCAATTGTGATGGTTTGATGATTCATCACGCGATGGCTCCTTTGCCTCAACATGTGATATCCCGTAATTTTCATCAAATGATAGCTCTATTAGGTCTTCAACATGCGATAGCTTCATAGCTGTCAACTTTCGATAGTTCAATGGTCATCATGCGATGGCTTTGCGAACATCAACCCTCGATAACCTTTTTTATCTACATGCGCTAGCTTTGGGATCATCAATTTTTGATAGCCTATTTTGTCATCAAGCATTATCTTTAGGATCATCAACCCTCGATAACCAATGTGGCATGTTGGAAATGGAATAGCCCGCGTCGGAAGTAATGAGTGAAATTCAAAGTTTTTTATAATTTTAGATCATTATTGGGCCTATGAAGTAATTTATTTAGAACATTTCTTTTAAATAAAATCATAATTTTATTTGTATTTATAATATTATTATATATTATATAATTAATTTTATATTATATATGTGTGTACCATACACACATATGCGTGTGTATGTGCATGTTTAACATAGTAATCCATGCAAGGTTTAACATGCCCATGTGCAAGTGCTGGGATTTACAATGCAATGGGCATGTTAGCTCATCTAGTATACAAATATACCATCCAAATTTATGTTTATATACTTTAATTTATGTATACAAAATATTGCATACATACATATATTGTATTCCATTTTGAAATTATTTATGAATACATATACATATACATACATATACATACATACATACATATATATATATATATATATATCTTTGTGTGTTTGTGAAATTTGTATAATATATATGTATATATATTTAAAACATTTGAAATTATATTAAAATTTATTTATTTATTTTATCGAAAATTCAATATCAGAATAATATATTTTTATATTTAAAACAAACATATATATATGTATAATATATGTGTATATAAATGCATCTTGTAAAATTTAAAACATATTTATTTATATATATTGATATTATATATTTATAAAATTAAATGATTTATATGATGTTTAAATAAGATTTTTTTTTAACAATGCTAAAAATGTTTTTAGGTATAAAATTACTTATGTAAATTTTTAAAAGCATATTTTATGCAATGTAAAATCTAATATTGAAATTATGAAGCTTATATAAATTAACCATCGTATATTAAAATAATTCATGTTAAAAAAACTTCTCTATCGTAGGCATTAAAGATATGTTACGTCATTAAAAATAATTTTTTTAATTATACTAGCATACAATCATACAACTATCCCGAGTATAATGATATATCGACATATTAAAATCGTCACTAACTAACAAAACAATATATATGATATACATACATACATTCACACACACGTATATATTATCTTCATATGAATAAAATCTGTAGATCAAAGAATTATCTTATCTCCAAAGCCTATTAGTACACAATAAAACGATGAGATCAACTCCTTGAACTAGTTTGCAATCCAGACGGGTGCTACTCCCGAACCGATAACCACCAACTGTCGAATATTATTCATGGTTTTGATTGTGTGATTCTTTAGGTGCAATTCATTCAATGATTAACATTGAATTATCCGAAAGTTAATGTTCACATTTCACTTAGAAGGTGGTGTGACATTTTGGCCAAATTTATCGCTTACTTGGTTTTAGTAAAATCCGTTTTCACTTTGGTAAGCATTATTCATTATATTTACACCAATTCTCTTCATAAAAAAACTATATCACTTTGGACTTATGAAATTTGGTAACGGTCAAAATTCCAATATCATCCTTATTCTACTCTACAGTCCGAATACAAAATCCTTTGTTCAATAATAACAACTATTATTAACCGAATGACTCTGTCCGGAGATTTTAACTTTGAGCCCACCATGATACAGCCCCATATAACTGATGAGACGAATCATCTCTTGAAGTATGTTTCACTTCTAATACTTCCACTCGACCCAACTATAGTTGCTCGATGGATGTCGTGTCATAATTTGATTATAATCAAGCGAAGCATTTATATTGAAGATCAATGGCATTCTCCAGTTGTTAACGCTGAAATTTGAACGCTAACACCCCGGTGAGTAGATAGCAGTTATGAAAGCACCACCCGTTGGTACGGGAACAAGATACAAGTAAAGAAATTGCAGAAAAGCAGTAAAAGACAACAGTTTTATAGTGGTTCGGCCTAAAATCGAGCCTACGTCCACTTTGATCTCTTTATTGCTGAACAAATACAACTTATACAACTTTCTTCAATTACAATCCACTCTAGACTGTTAGTACAAACTTTTATGAAGAATTATCTTTCAAACCCATGATGGATGATGTGGATTCTCTCTCGTGAATTTGATGTAATGTCTTCGATGTTTGGAGTGCTTGAAGTGTTGTTTGAGTCGAGAAAATGGCAGAGTTTTGGCGCTTCGAGAATGAACCAAAAGTCCCTTTAATGTTGGAGGTAGGTTGGTATTTATAGGCAAAGATCTTGGACCTAAGCTAAGTCGTAACCGGTTCTGAATTGCCCCCGACCCAGCTAAGTCGTGGCCGACTTATGGGAGCACCACTGTGATCTAGCTGAGTTGATCTTTCTTCGCTGAATTTGCACAAGTCCAAAGTCGTCACCGGGTCAATCCAGGTCGTAGGTCGTTCCCTCTCTCTGATGCATGGCCTCCGACTTAAATGGGAAGTGCATGCTCAAATAGGTCGTTGCCGATTTAATGAATTGACGAGCTAAACGTGAACTAACTCCCTTGCCCAGGTCGCGCACATCCTAGCACAGACCATGAGTCGGTCACGACACAAGTGTAAGTCGTGAACTTGTTCCACTCAGTTAGGTCGGTAAACATGTTAAGTCCTTAAGTCGGATCGAATTAGGTCGGCAACTTCATCAGGCAGTTAGGTCGGCACCATGTTAAGTCGGATCCTCTGTTAAGCAGTTAGGTCGGCAACTCCATTAGGCAGTTAGGTCGGCACCATGTTAAGTCGGATCCTTTGTTATTTCTTGAGTCGTTAGGCCAGTTCCTTCTGAAGCACTAGGTCGGCATCTATGTGAAGGCATTGGGTTGGCATGCTCCTTAACCAGTTAAGTCGGTATCGATTTAAGTCGGCCACCTTGTTAATCAGTTAGGTCGGCTATCCCTTTAAGTCCTGAGTCGGCGCCATCTCCACATACTGGACCACTGAGTCGTAACCGAGGCAGGGTTAACATTTGCCCCTCGAAGTATACGCCTTGGGATTAAGTCGTATGCTTCGATACCTTTTAACTCGGTCACTCTTAGGTCGGTAAGTCGTGAACGACTTATCAGCTAACTCGTGTGTGATGACCCGTATCATTTCACTTCAGAATATAAGCCGGCCTCCTTCAACCTTCTTCGTCACTTATTCATTCACTCAATTTCGATTCTGCCATTAAAATTCTCCTGAGTTCTTTAAGGCGATTCCATCCTACCTGATCACCAGTAATTCCTACTATTCATTGCGTAAGTGATTCTACTCCTCCCTTGATTGTAGATTACCTTCGGTTCTCAAACTTTATCGCTTGAATTCGAACGGCCTCCTTGCATGATGCTTCATCACGAATTCTATCATATTTGCCGTTGATGAAACTCAGGTTGCTCGATTAAAAGTTCGATGAAATAATGAAAGTGGCTCGTCGTCTTAGGCTAATCGTTCGAGATTACCATGCGACAAATTTATGATAGCTTCGAACTGATTTAGTGGACGGTCCGGCAGCAGGTAATGGTATGAATGGAATAGTGGTTTTTGCTGGTGGAGGAGCGGTTAGCGGGCTAATGGGTTGAGTGGAGTGAGGTATTGGTTTAGACGCGACCCAGTGATTTTAGGTGACTCATCTTTTGGCCGATTCAAATCATGAATCATGACCGTGTTAGTGCTTGAGTGAGACCCACCGACCTACCATTCTGCCGATCTAAGCTTTAAACCGTGGCCGAGATAATGCCAGAAAGAAGCTTACCGATCTAAACTTTAAAGCTTGAATCGTGACCGAGCTAACACTTGAGAAATTCCTGCCTTTTGAACCAGAGCTTGCGACCTAGGGGAACGAGTTGCCAAGTTAAACTATTTAGGCCTTGACCTGCTACCGACTTAGCTTTATCTTGCAAAAGAATTTTAAACCGTAGCCGAGTTAGTACTTGAGCTTCAGACATGTTATCATTTAGGAGCATGGGCCTACTTTGAGCATTTGCCTTGAGCTAAAGAACTAAATTGTCTGAATTTTTGAACTTTAAACTTGCCTGAATCTCCTTGTATTATGCCGCATTAACTTATAAGCTGCTAATCTGCTAAAAATAACAAACAAAGAGAACCAAGGCGAAAATACTGCCATTGACTGCCCACGTCAGATGTCAGATTAGTCAAGACAAAACAAACAACTTAATTATATTGCATGAAATGTTTGCGAATCAATCAATTAGGGTTAAGCATTAGTGCAAAGTATCAACAATCTGAACTGATTTGTCTGCACCAACATCTTACTTGCATATTTAGGCTTAAAACAATAATCCCTGAATTTCATAACTAACAAATGTTTGCTAGTTTTTATTCCAGTTATATTTGTTTACCGCTTGATTGATTCTACACAACACTTCACACACTTTAGGAAACGTGCACCTTCATGTTTGAATACCCAGTTTTTTATGTAGAATGACTTCCCATCGAGAAGAAGAAGTGGTAACTCAAGAAGAAGAAACTTTCCCGACAACAGTTCCGATAGAGAATCCTCCGGAAAGAACTTCGACTATTCTATCTTTGAGAACATTTATTCAGCTGCGCACTCAATTTGGTTTTGCTGAAAATGATGTCCTATTCCCTGGGTCAAATGATACTGCTGATAATCCTCCCTATGGTTTCGTTGCAGTCAACCGCCACATGTGCTTAAGTGGGGCGATTCCTCCTTTTAATGACTTCCTTCGAACTCTTCTTCTCCGGTTGACAATCTCTCCATTTCAACTTCATCCTAATGGTTATGCCATCTTGAGGGGGTTGTGTGTTTTGTTTAGAAGAACTCTTGATCTCCTACCGAGTTTTGAAGAAATTCGTTATCTGTGCTCGTTTACAAAGAGTAAAGATCATCCTTCACTCATTATTGTGAGAAGTGCTAGAAACCGCAAGCTCCTTTCCGATCTCACTGAAAGTGTTCATGGATTTTTGAACCAGTTTTTCTTTGCTCGCTGTCCTCCAGGGTTTTATGCCATCTGGAGAATAGGAAGTAAGACTAGTGTTTCCATTTTTTCGTTTTTGAAACTTTTTTCGAGATCCGAACTTTCAGTTGCTAACTTCATTCTTTGCTCTTTTCAGCACTTCCTCTCCCTTCTAGAGATCCGATTCATAAACAAGTTTTTGAGAGGTTGAGTGCCGTGGCTGCGGAAGAAAGGAGCATAAAATTTCTGCTGAAGGATGAATTTTTACACCAATACGGGCTTCTACACGCTTCTCGTTCTACGCATACTCATGAAGTTCCAACAGAAGTTCCCGATTCTCCGATGAAAACTCCTGACGCCCCGGTTACTGTCGAACAACTCACATCAAAAGAGTCTAATATTGAAGCTTCATTGGTGAAGTGTTCCACTCCTACCGACATTATGGGGTCATCTAGTAAGACGGTGCTTGCCCCGATCGAGGAAGAAGAAGAACCTTCACGGCCTCTCGGGGGATTAGCTGATGTAGGAATTGAGAAAACAAGTCCCACCAAGCATGATGGTGACGATGTTTATGAGGGGTTGAGCGACATAATAGTGACTTCGCAGGAGCTTTTTAGAGATGACGTATCTAAAACTATCTCTCCTGTCATTGAGGCGACGTCTCTTCTTCGACAAACACCAACACAAACATCAACTCCTCATACCCAAGCTATCATCACCTCTGCACCAAAGAGTGGTTTGTAGCTTAATGCGTGTAGCTTGCACATCACACAACACTTAGGATTTTCCAGCACATTTATGCACTTATCTTCTTATACTTTAAAGATTTCTAAAGCTTATCTTTTCTTATTTCAGATTCTTCAATGACACGCGGCGGATCATATTATCAGGATTTCCAACGCTACGGGGGGCGTGGTCAATATGATTATCGGCGTTACTTTCCCTCCTATAGAGAGTCTGACGAAGAGAGGGCTGCTCGAAAGGCTCGTGAAAGGAGGGATGCAGAAGAGCGTTATGACAGAAGGGATAGGGATGAGCACCATGATTCCCTGCAGAGAAGTGACGACTCTTACAAAAGGAAATCTCACGACGACCGAGGAAAGGGTCATGCAGCTGAAGATTCAGGCAAACGAGCCCGATATGGTGAGAGACATGCTTCCACTATTCCCGAAAAGCCTACTGCCCCTGCCCCTCTCGACATTACTTCCGACTCTCCTGCTCTCGGGAAGGAGGACATCCAGACAATAATAAGCAGGCCTAAATTTCAAGTGGGACCTGGCCCAGCCACTTTACAAAGTCGTTTTCCACAATGGTGCTTAAAGGGTGTGAGATTCGACCTAGACTTGGTCCCCATCGACAAGTCTGCTATGTTGCGCAATCTTGATGCAGTCAAGCTCGATATCGAGAGGATGTCAAACTGGCAGAAGCTTGTTGATGAGCTTCAAAGAGTTAACCGTGCCAACTTAGAGGCCATGCTCACCATGGAAAATGATAAGGCTGAGTGGCAAAAGGTCCTTGAGCAGCACGACACCGAAATGAGGAGCATTACTTCCTACAACGAGGAGCTCGAAGCAAAGGTTGAGAAGTTGAAAGATGAGCTTGCTGCTTCCTCTACTTCATACTCTCAAAAAGAAGAAGTGCTTCTCAGACAAGTTAGAGATGCTCATGCCAGTCAGAGGGATGCCGAAGATAGGCTCGAGGCACAAAAAAGAATCAGTGAAGGCTATGTCTCTGATATTGCTGAGCTTCGAAAGAAAAACAACTCCCAGGAGGCGGAGATACAAATGCTTAAGCTTCAGCTTGCCAAAACTGAAAGGGAGCGCGATGAGGCTGTCGCCGGCAAAATCGCAGCCGAAGAATCTCATGAGGCGACCAAAAACAGCTTCGGCTCAACATTATTCGACTTCTACTTGCATAGCGTCCTTGGGCGTGGAAGCCTCGCCTTTCTTGGTCCCAAGTATGAGATCACTTTAGCTGAAGTGTGGGAGGCCGCCCTCGATATGCTTGGTGCTGAAGGTGCTGGTTATGACGAGTCAGCCCTGGAAAGGCATTATTTTGATGAAGACGCTCGCGCTGCTCTCGCCAGGGGAAAGGAACAACTTGCCAAACTAAGAACCGAAGTGACGGAAGGGGACCAGCTGGGGAAAACCACTTCAACTACTGTAGTCCAGCCACCTTCTTCGTCTGAAGTCGACATTATTGGTTCCAGTTCCCATCTCGCATCTCCCACCAAAGTTACCGCTGATATTACAAGCACACAAGGCGGAGACGAGGGTGAAGAGAGCGCTGATGCGCAAGCTTATGAAGTCGATATCAGGAAACCAGCTTCTCCAGGTAACTTCACTGTTAATCTCGCTACTGTCAATTCTGCTCAAGCGGGTTACTCGTTTATTTCGCATGAGTTTCACGAGCTCCTTGACTATTTTCTCAACCTTGACGAGCCTTCATCTCCTCTCTTTACTGACTTTGACCTTTTTTCTTCTGTAGAGAAAGTACCAAGCACTGCTCAAACTTCTACTCCTCCGGTCATCCTTCCTTCATCTCTTCAGGCGGTGCCTCCTTCTGCCTCGCAACCTGGATCGCAGGAGGAACAAATAGAGGCTCTTCACGGCTTGGATGATCCCATCGCTTCGCAAGAGCAGAAAGATGAGAGACCTGAGGGAGGTGACATATCCCCGGAACGGACTCCTTCTGACGACATTGTTCTATCAAAACTTGTCACTCCGGGGAGTGAGTCTTCCTCACAAAGGAGAGAGAAGCGTGGGACATCAAAGAGGAGGGGGAAGAAAATCACCGCCACTGAAGAGGAGCCGGAAGTTGAACCGGTTACACCTACCTCTCCTACTTCCCTTATACCCACTGGCCGACCTGGAAAGCTGGTCATTCGACCGGGTAAAGGGTCCAAAGAAGGGAAGAAGAAGTGAAGATTTTAGCTTTTTGTCTTTTATATGAACTGGCCGAGAGTTGTGCGGGTATCGGCGCCCGCTTTTATTTTGAAAACCTGTATCTGCATTATAGTTGAATAAAATGATTCTTCGTTTGTACAAACTTCTGTTTGAATTTGAGAATGCATTTACTATTTATTTTTGCACAAGTTTATTTATATGATATTGCAGCGGGCTTATGGTATGTTGTTTGAGTATTACTTTACTGATGCAGCTATACTACTATACCATGTTGCCCCCATACCTTAAGCTTGCTGCAATATTTTATACTTCGAGGGGACTTGCACTCTTATTTGTTAAAGAATAATTATTTTATTCTTTAAAGAAAATTTTTATAGAGTACAACTCCCTTCGTATAAGTTTTTACGCTTTGTCGTTCGAAGAAATCACTTTTTTCTTTTGCTTATGTGCATATTTTACCAAGTGAATTCCTCTATGTGGTAAAGCGGACCTCTGAAGGGTACTTTAACTTCTTTTCTTTTTCTTTTTTTTCTTTACGATCATTTTCCATAGTAGGCAAATTACTTTTCCTTTGAAAGTTAAAGTACGCTTTTGATGAGGATTTTTTTTTTATATATATAGAAAGTTGTACCTCTGAGGAGGGATTTTTCACGTTTCAACACTTGGAAGTTTTATTTCAATCTCGGTGAAACGTGTACCTCCAAAGAGTTATGCCTTAGAAATCCTTTTCACGTTTCAACACTTGGAAGTTTTATTTCAATCTCGGTGAAACGTGGGTTTCCGAAGAGGTCTTTCTTCTTAATTGTGTCCCCGGGAGGGGGTTGTACCTCTGAGGAGGGATTTCTCACGTTCCAACACTTGGAAGTTTTATTTCAATCTTGGTGAAACGTGTACCCCCAAAGAGTTGTGCCTTTGAAGAAAGCCTTTTCACGTTTCAACACTTGGAAGTTTTATTTCAATCTTGGCGAAACGTGGGCTTTCAGGAAGGTCTTTATCTTGTTTCTGCATTTCAACTTTGGTGAAGTGAAATTCCGAAGAGCGGTCACAACACTTCAACTCCTGGTGAAATGGGCCTCCGAAGAGGGCTTTTATTTTGTTTGCATTTCAACTCTGGTGAAGTGAAATTCCGAAGAGCGGTTATAACACTTCAACTCCTGGTGAAATGGGCCTCCGAAGAGGGCTTTTATTTTGTGTGCATTTCAACTCTGGTGAAGTGAAATTCCGAAGAGCGGTTATAACACTTCAACTCCTGGTGAAATGGGCCTCCGAAGAGGGCTTTTATTTTGTTTGCATTTCAACTCTGGTGAAGTGAAATTCCGAAGAGCGGTTATAACACTTCAACTCCTGGTGAAATGTGCCTCAGAGAGGGTTTTCATCGCCTGGAAGTTACTCTCTCATGGTTGGAGGGTCATGACTCCTCCAATCTTTTTTGTTGAGTAGAGAACTCTCTTTTTTGTGGCGTATGACCCATTAGAGGTCTTTTATCCTCCGAAGAGTTGCGCCTCCGAAGAGGACTTGTGCCACTGATGGTAGCTTTGGTTGTTCCTCTGTTCACTTGCTTATGCCTTTTCAGCGATCCTCTTTTTTTTTTTTCAAGTTTTCATTCCCCTTTTCTCACAAGTGGCTTGTTTAATCCAAGGAAGTGTACTTCATTGCCAGGCAAGTTCGTGAGAACGGGCACTAGCTTCCTAATTGGATGTTTGTTTGTTCAAACAATCTCAATTTATCAGCAAGGGCTCGTTTCTATCGAAATCATTAGCCGTTCAATTGAAGTATTTCCTATCTAGGATTTGAATTCGGGGTCTTTGTGACTTGAAATTTGTTTGTTGAATGATGGTGAGAATCGCTCGATCTTATTATGCGCAAGTTTTATTTCCATTGCCTGCAAAAATTTAAATCGACATTTCAGCAATACATTTTATGTATTTTTATATCGAAAACAAAGCAAACATATAATGATAATAAGGAACACAAGATTTATAGTGGTTCGGCCATGAAATTGGGCCTACATCCACTTTATATTCTTTCATTATTTACTTGCATCAGTTTCACAATTGCTTTCAATTACAAGAATCATACATTCATAATTCTTTTTACAATGTTTCAACAAAATTTTCAAGTAAAGTATGGACGCAAATGGTTGCTGTTCCATGCCCTTGGAATTTGATCTCCATCAACAGTGGTGAGCTTGAATGTGCCGTCAAGAAGCTTCTGACCTATTACATATGGTCCTTCCCAATTTGGCCCAAACACACCTGTCGCGGTCATAATTCTTTTCAGGACTAGATCTCCAATTTCAAAGCTGCGTTGACGAACTTTGGAATTGAAATGTCTGGCTATCCTTTGCTGATGAGCTGCAACTCTGAGGTTAGCTTCATCTCTTTTTTCATCAAGGAGATCCAGCGCTTCAAGTTGCAGCTTTTCATTTTCTACTTGATTGAAATGGATTCTTCTGTGTGAAGGGACCTCTGTTTCGACCGGGATCATTGCTTCCGATCCGTATGCTAACGAAAAAGGAGTATGCCCAGTTGCAGTTTTGTGAGTAGTTCTGTATGCCCATAGTGCAAATGGTAGTTTATCGACCCAACCACCTTTTGCTCTTTCTAGTTGCTTTTTGATGGTTGATTTGATGATCTTGTTCACTGCTTCCACTTGCCCGTTTGCCTGCGGATGAGCTACTGCCGAAAAGCTTTTCTGGATTTTGAATCGCTTGCAAAAATCCTGGAATTCCTCGCTTTCAAACTGAGTACCATTGTCTGTGATTATTTTCTGAGGCACACCGTATCTGCAAATGATATTCTTGGTCACAAAGCTTATCATTTTCTTTGAAGTGATCGTAGCTAATGGTTCAGCTTCAGCCCACTTAGTAAAATAATCAACTGCAACAATAGCATATTTAATCCCTGATTTAGCAGTTGGTAGCGGCCCAATGAGATCCATTCCCCAAATTGCAAATGGCCATGGACTGACCATCTGTGTGAGTTCGGTAGAAGGTGCTCTAGGAATTTTGGCATATCTTTGGCATTTGTCACATTTTCGGGAGTAATCTGCAGCATCCCGAGTAATTTCTGGCCAAAAATATCCGTATTGGAGAATTTTCTTTGCTAATGTTTGACCACCTGAATGATCACCGCATTCTCCTCCATGCACTTCTGCTAGGATTGTTTTGGACTCTTCCCGGGATACACATCGAAGCAATGGCATTGAGAATCCCCGTCTGTACAATCGGCCATCCTGAATCACATAGCGAGAGGCCTTCCTTAGTAGCTTTCGCCTTTCTATCGAGTTTTCTGGCAGAGAGCCTCTGAGTAGGTAATCCAGTATTGGAGTCATCCATGACTCTTGTTCTTGAAATACACTCATAATCCAGTTTATATCCATCTCGTCTATACTTGGCGCTGAAAGGACTTCTACAGGGACCAATCCCAGTAGTTGAGCTTCACCAGAACTTGAATACTTTGCGAGGGAATCTGCCTTCATATTCTCTTCCCGAGGAATGTGGCTTATTGAATAGTGATCGAGTTCACATAGGAGTTCCCAAGCCTTTAACAAGTAGGAAGGCAGGTTTCCACCTTTTGCTTGAAATTCCTTCTTGACTTGGCATACAATAAGCTGGGAATCACTGAAAATTTGTAGCGCTCGAATGTTTAGCTCTTTAGCGATTTTCAGACCTGCAATAAGAGCTTCATATTCCGCTTCATTGTTTGTTGAAGGAAATTCCAGTCTTAGTGCATAACATAATGATCGACCTTCAGGAGTTCCAAGTACCACTCCGGCTCCAGAACAGTAGTCATTTCTTGCGCCATCAACATACATCTTCCACTGGATTGGAGAATCACTGATCGCTTTTTCCTCACCATTATCTTTCTCTGTGAATTCTGCAACGAAATCAGCTAAAGCTTGTCCGTTGATTGCTTTTCGGGGATGATAAGTGATGTCATATTGACTAAGTTCAATGTTCCATTTTAGAAGGCGACCCGAAGTTTCTGGGCGAAATAGGACTTGCTTTAGAGGTTGATCAGTGAGCACTTTGATAGGATGAGCTTGGAAATATTGCCTCAGTTTCCTCGATGCAACTAGTAGGCAATAGGCGAGTTTTTCCAACTTGGAGTAATTCAGCTCTGCCCTAGTGAGTCTTTTGCTGATATAGTAAACTGGATGTTGAATCCTTTTGTCTTCTCGTATCAGCGCTGCACTTAGAGCATGAGATGATACTGCCAAGTATATAAGAAGATCTTCACCATTACCTGGTCTAGAAAGTATCGGAGGCATTTCCATATGACGGATCAACTCTTCAAAAGCTTTTTGGCATTCGGGCGTCCATTCAAAGTTCTTCTTTCCTTTTTTCAGGACATCGAAGAATGGGATGCATTTATCAGTAGCTTTGGAAATGAACCGACTCAGGGCGGCGATCTTTCCGTTGAGACTCTGCAATTCCTTCTTTGTTCTAGGAGCTTTAACTTCTTTCAAGGCAGTAATTTGAGCTGGACTAGCCTCAATGCCCCTAGCACTGACGATAAAACCTAAGAACTTTCCGGATTCAACCCCAAATGTACATTTCAGGGGGTTAAGCTTCATTCTATATTTCCGGAGGACTGCGAACATTTCTGCTAAGTGTTCAATGTGATCCGCTGCTTTCCTGGACTTCACTAACATGTCGTCGACATAGACTTCCATAGTTTTGCCCAATTGTGGTTTGAACATAGCATTAACAAGTCTTTGGTAGGTTGCCCCTGCGTTTTTCAATCCGAAGGGCATAACTCTGTAGCAATAAAGTCCAACATCTGTAATAAAGCTTGTATCCTCCTGATCCGGCTCATGCATCATGATTTGGTTATAACCGGAGTAGGCATCCATGAAGGATAACAATTCATGTCCCGCAGTTCCGTCTACCAGTTGATCGATCCTGGGTAATGGGAAGCAATCTTTGGGGCAAGCCTTGTTTAGATCAGAAAAATCGATGCACACTCTCCATTTCCCATTAGCTTTCTTGACCAACACAGGATTTGAAACCCAATTCGGATATGTAGATTCTTTGATGAAGTTATTTTCCATGAGTCGATCAACTTCTTCTTTTAATGCTGCTGACCTTTCTGGACCTTGGGTTCTTCTTTTCTGTTTAACTGGCGTAAACTTTGGGTCAATATTCAGAGCGTGTACCGCAACTTCCGAGGATATTCCACACATATCGGCATGAGTCCAAGCAAAGACATCCAAATTCGCCTTCAGGAAAGATATCAAGATATTCTGAATTGAAACATTAAGCTGCGAACCCACATTCAACACCTTATTTGGGTCCTTTGGGTCAACAGGTACCGGAACTGTTGTTTCCACCGGTACTACTCTATTCTCCCCTGTACTGGCTTTTCTGGGATCCATTTCTTTCCGTGCCCCGCTGTGCTCGCCAGTGCAGGGTCCGCCCTGTAATTGCTACAAGGCTGGTTCCTTGATGCGGACTGGGGTTGCCGCACCCTTTCCCATTTCTCTTTTTCTTGACTCTCGCAGCTCTGTCAAATAGCACTCTCGCGCAGCATTCTGATCCCCTTTTATAACTCCTACTCCATTGTCAGTAGGGAATTTAATAGTGAGGCACCACGGGGCTAGGATAGCTTTGAATGCTGCGAGTGTTGGACGGCCAAGAAAAGCATTATAGGCAGAAAACTCATCGACAATCACAAATGTTTGCTTTCGGACCACTTTCCTTTCTCCTTCCCCAAGTTCTACAAACAAATCGATGGTTCCTACTGGTTGCTTTGGCTCCCCAGTGAAACCCACGATTTTCTGTGATGAGGCTTGCACATCGATCATAGGGATTTTCATCTGGTCAAATGTCTTTTTGAAGAGGATATTACATGATGCTCCGCAGTCAATAAGGACTCTTCTGACAATGGCTGGTCCAATACCAGCCGAGATGACCAAGGGATCTAAAGTAGGAGCTTCAATACCTGTAGAATCTCTGGCTCTGAAAATAATATCATCGCTGAAAGTTTTCTGTTGTTTAAGGGGCGTAGTGTCTTCTAGAACAAAGACGTCTTCTTCGGCTGGAGCATATTTCAAAGCCCTGGAATATCTCTCCATCTCACCCCAACTCTTGCCAGCTGGGTGAGGTCCTCCTGAAATGACATTGATAACGGGCCTTCCAGATTCATGCCCCGTAGCTTTCTCACCTGCCCCAGGCTGATGAACAGGAGCCCGCTGCCCCTGACTCGACGATGCAGGATCGTTGCTATTCTTTTTCACGAATTGCTGCAACTTGTTTTCTCTTAGCAACTCTTCAATCATATTTTTCAACTGGCGGCATTCATCAGTTTCATGACCTGGTTGGTTGTGGAAGCGGCAGAATTTCCCACTTTGTATGGCTTTTCTCCCGGTTCTCAATGGGATAGGTTTAGGGAAAGCGACGGAATCCTTAGTGGCCAGGTAGATGTGCTCCGGTGTGTGTGATAATGGAGTATATTCTGATGGCTTGAAGGACCGGGGCTTCTTCAGATTACCCTGTTTCTTTCCATTATTATTCTCCCTTTTTTGCCCCACCGATTCATTCTTGCGTGGAGCGACAGTGTTGTCTTCAGCTTTTTCCAACACTGCCTTTACTGGCAAAGGACGACTTTCCAAGCGAATGAATTCGTCTGCTTTTTTGTAGAACTTCTCGAGAGAGGTTGGCTCTTTCATGTTTAACCATTTCCCAAATTCGCTTGACTTATCGATAGCCCTCATTAGATAAGTCAAGATCATTCGTGGTTCAGCATTATCCACTTCCGCCAGCGCTATATTAAAGCGGTTCAAGAAAGATCTGATGGACTCACCAGGATTTTGCTCTAAACTGGACAATGACATGATATCCTTGGCCTTTGAAGCATAAAGTCTAAACTGCTCCTTGAATTTTCTGGTCAAGTCTGAAAACTGATCTATAGATCGGACTGGCAGCTTGGTAAACCATAGTAGAGCCACCCCTTCAAGGTATACGGGGAAATATCGGCACTTTATTTCGTCATAAGCTCTGGCACCTGTCATGTGCCAATCATATTTATACAAAAATTCGTTTGGATCACTTGTCCCTTTGTAAGCTGGGATGGTCGGAGGGACAAACTTCCTTGGAAATTCCGCCTTTAAGATTCTTTCAGTAAACGGAGTTTTGCTTGGAGCGAAACCCCATTCCTTCTCATCTTCAACTCTTTGCATACTTTCTTTCATGATCTGCCGGACCATTCCAGAAAGATATTCCTCATCATGCCGAGTTCTAGATCCACCGGCGTCAGGTACTGCCTGCTCAAAGGGACTAGTAGGCCTTTCAGGAGCATTCCTTTCATTAACATCGTGAATGTTGCCAGCACAGTTCCTTTCATTACAAGCTGGTTGATTGTTTGCCCCAAGTAGATCGTTCAATTTATTCAGAATCAGAGCGTTCTGGGCACTTTGAGCCTCTAATTGTACATTTTGGGCGTTTATCTGCTGGTTTAGCCCTAGAATCACAGCATCCAACTCCGCATTCGTAACTCCAACAGACGGAGTGGGTTGATTAGGCACAGGGGAAGCGGAGGTTCCCTCTAGAATGTTTCCAGATCTGACAGATCTGCTTTTCCTTCCAGGAGCCATAATCTCAGATAGACTTCTGGTCTTTAAAGAAATTCTTTCTACAAATCTTTGTGAAGCAATGATGAGAGCACCCGTTTGGTAAGCGGGAGGTCCTGAGTTCAATTCTCAGTGAAAGCACCAAAAATGTTAACGCTGAAATTTGAACGCTAACACCCCGGTGAGTAGATAGCAGTTATGAAAGCACCACCCGTTGGTACGGGAACAAGATACAAGTAAAGAAATTGCAGAAAAGCAGTAAAAGACAACAGTTTTATAGTGGTTCGGCCTAAAATCGAGCCTACGTCCACTTTGATCTCTTTATTGCTGAACAAATACAACTTATACAACTTTCTTCAATTACAATCCACTCTAGACTGTTAGTACAAACTTTTACGAAGAATTGTCTTTCAAACCCATGATGGATGATGTGGATTCTCTCTCGTGAATTTGATGTAATGTCTTCGATGTTTGGAGTGCTTGAAGTGTTGTTTGAGTCGAGAAAATGGCAGAGTTTTGGCGCTTCGAGAATGAACCAAAAGTCCCTTTAAGGTTGGAGGTAGGTTGGTATTTATGGGCAAAGATCTTGGACCTAAGCTAAGTCGTAACCGGTTCTGAATTGCCCCCGACCCAGCTAAGTCGTGGCCGACTTATGGGAGCACCACTGTGATCTAGCTGAGTTGATCTTTCTTCGCTGAATTTGCACAAGTCCAAAGTCGTCACCGGGTCAAGCCAGGTCGTAGGTCGTTCCCTCTCTCTGATGCATGGCCTCCGACTTAAATGGGAAGTGCATGCTCAAATAGGTCGTTGCCGATTTAATGAATTGACGAGCTAAACGTGAACTAACTCCCTTGCCCAGGTCGCGCACATCCTAGCACAGACCATGAGTCGGTCACGACACAAGTGTAAGTCGTGAACTTGTTCCACTCAGTTAGGTCGGTAAACATGTTAAGTCCTTAAGTCGGATCGAATTAGGTCGGCAACTTCATCAGGCAGTTAGGTCGGCACCATGTTAAGTCGGATCCTCTGTTAAGCAGTTAGGTCGGCAACTCCATTAGGCAGTTAGGTCGGCACCATGTTAAGTCGGATCCTTTGTTATTTCTTGAGTCGTTAGGCCAGTTCCTTCTGAAGCACTAGGTCGGCATCTATGTGAAGGCATTGGGTTGGCATGCTCCTTAACCAGTTAAGTCGGTATCGATTTAAGTCGGCCACCTTGTTAATCAGTTAGGTCGGCTATCCCTTTAAGTCCTGAGTCGGCGCCATCTCCACATACTGGACCACTGAGTCGTAACCGAGGCAGGGTTAACACCAGTCAAGAAAACTATAAAAATAATTCACATTGATATTTTTGGTTTGGCCTTAGTTATATTAACCAACAGAAAACTATCGAGTAAGTCATCCCATAGTTATCCAATAACTATCAGTACGTAACCCCTTGGTGCCACCAGCAGTCATGAGGAATATAATTCCTAATATTTGGAGAGTCTTATGTACTCTAGTCTTAATAGAAATGTCGATATCCAGTTTCGATGCATCTTGACTAAGAACGTTGTGTTTATTATATTGTGATACAATGTTCATGATTGCAACTATTTGCGATTACTATCACAAACATACCATTTATGGATTTCCTATTAAGTATATTTCAATTAAGTATTTAATTATTCATAACACATTATAATAGATATATAATAAGAAGAAAAAGATTTTTATTATGAATAAAAATAGATTACCAAGTTAGTTAATTAATAATAAATTACCGAATTGCCCCTAAAGTATGCTTTTTACTTTATCTATCTCCCACTTGAACTTGGTTATTTATGGAATCTCAATCCCATACCTTCAATCACCGCCTTGGGAGTCAACTGAGCTGGACATTTAGAGAATGGATCTACTATGTTGTCTTGGTACCTACCCTTTGTATCATGACCTATTTCTTCTCATCAAATTATCTAATAAGGTAGAACTTCCAAATAATATGCCATGACTTCTTGTCTGCTTCGGGCTCCTTTACGATCCGTATCGTCGCATTATTATCACTAGACAATGCCATTAGATTCTCGGCATCGGGAATCACTCCAAGCTTACTTAAAAACTAATGCATCCAAATTGCCTCTTCAGCTGCTTCATCGAGGGCAATATATTCGGCCTCCATCATCAAATCAGCTAGTGTTTCTCACTTGGAATTTTTCAAACTAACGCCCCTCCATAAAGTATAAAGACACAACCAAACAGCGATTTACTATCATCCATATCACTTTGAAAGCTTGAGTCCATATACCCCTTCATAAGGTCTCCATCTCATATATAAGGAATATGTCTCGAATATTTCTTAAATACTTCAGTATACGTTTTAAGATTGTCCAATTTTTTTCTCTAGGATTAGATTGATATCGGTTTACACTTTCTAATGTGTATGCCACATCCAGTTTGGTACATTGTTAACCCTCTTCTATCTATGACCCTGCGATCTAGAGAGAGTAGCGACCTAACACTCAACTAGTCAGCGACCTACCGAGCTCAATGATCTAGCAACCTAAGGCACGTGACTTAACAATCTATAACAGGCTGCGACCTAAGGAGTTAAAGCGGTAGCGACCTAGTAACTAAATGAAGGCGGAGCGACCTAAGAATGGAGCGGTCTTAACGACCTAAAGAGCTTACGACCTAAGGGCTCCTACAACACAGCGACCTAATGAAATAATGGACTTAGCGACCTAAAAAGAGTTCAGATGCCTTGCGACCCAATGGGGTGACATAGTGTCAGTTGAAGAGTACCGCGACCTAACAAGCCAAGAAGCTCAGCGACCTAAGGGTTGAACGACCTAGCGAGTTAATAAGGGGAGCGACCTAACAGGGAAGAAGTTCTGCAGCGAGCTAAGGTGTGACGACCTATTCCTAAGCCACTCACGACCTAAACATACCAAAGGAGCTTCCTATGCCGCTCACGACCTATGACTTGTTAGTTTATCTAGAATGATCAGGTGTACCATATTTAAGCTGTAAGCCACTCCCACTAGGTCGCGGATGACCTACGACTTATCCAAGGTCGCTTGCGACCTACGACCTAACGCCGAACTCTCCTATAAATACCCCGCCTACTCCAACTAAAAGGAGATCTTTTGGCTCATTCCTGGAACGCCGATACTCTGTTGAATTCTCGACTCACTCGACACTTCAAACATGAAAGGCATCTCAACAAACTTCAAGAGGAAATCTAACACAACTAACATGGATTCAAAAACTTCTTCTACATCAGAGTTCTAGTTATTTGTCCCATCAGTGTTGTAATCGAAGATCGTTATAAAGTTGTAATTGATTTAGCAATAAAGAAGATTAAAGTGGACGTAGGTTTAACCTGAAGCCGAACCACTATAAAACTATTGTCTTTTACTGCTTTCTCTGTGACTTTTCTACTTGTTTCTAATTCCCGTATTTACGAGTAGTGCTTTCACTTAATCTCTACATACACTGGGGCGTTAGCGTTCAATTTTAAGCGTTAACATTTTTGGTGCTTTCACTGAGAAATTGCTTTCCAAAAATTTGTTGAAAGAATCTCTCTCAAAACCAGAAGTCTATCAGAGATAATGGTTCCTGAAAGAAAGCGTGGATCTACAAGACCTAGTAATGCCCATGAAAATACTGCAACTTCTCCTTCGTCAAGCCAAGCAGCACCAAGTGCCGGAATTACACGAGCGGAGTTAGATGCTACAGTATCTGGATTATACCACCAGATGGAAACTTAGAATGCTTTAATGCTTGAGAGGTAAAATGCATTGCTCGGAGCTAACCGTTAACCGGTGAATAAAGAAGAAAACCTTGCAGATGATGTTCATGATCCTGAAGAGAGGAATATTCCTCAAAGAGAAGCTAGCCCCGCCAAAGAAACACCTCCTCAAGTTGGAGGATTGAGACCACAGCCAACTCTCCGCGAACGTTTGTCCAGACAAACTTCCGAGAAAATGGCCGAAGTCTGTCGTGCTGATCCTTTAAATGATGAGGAATATCTTTCGAGCATGGTGCGACAAATTATGAAAGAAAGCATGCAGTGGGATGAAGATGAGAATGAATGGGGATTCGCTTCGAGCAAAACTCCATTCACTGAAAAGATACTAAAGGCGAAATTCCCAAGGAAGTTTGCTCCTCCTACCATCCCGGCTTATAAGGGAACAAGCGACCCCAATCAATTCCTGCATAAGTATGATTGGCACATGACTGGTGCTAGAGCGTCTGATGAGATGAAATGCCGGGTACTTTCCAGTATACTTGAAAGGAGTGGCTCTGCTCTGGTTCACAAAGCTTCAGGTCCGATCCATAGACCAGTTCGTCGATTTGACTCGAAAGTTTAAAGAGCAATTCAGGTTGTATGCTTCAAAGGCTAAGGATATTATGTCACCGTCGAGCCTGGAACAGAATCCTGGGGAATCTATCAGGTCTTTCTTGAACCGCTTCAACATAGCTTTGGCTGAAGTGGACAATGCAGAACCACAGATGGTCTTGACATACTTGATGAGGGCAATCGACAAATCAAGCGAATTTGGAAAGTGGCTGAAGATGAAAGAACCGAATTCGCTTGAAAAATTCTATAAGAAAGCTGACGAATTCATGCGCTTGGAAAACCTTCGAGCACCAGTTAAAGTGGCATTGATGGAGGTTAAGAATAATACTACTGCTCCTACCAAAAAGGAATCTGAAAGTTAGAAAAGGGAGAATAATGGTGGGAAGAAATAGAAAGATATGAAGAAACATCGCTTCTTAAAACCATCAGATTTCACTCCTTTGACTGACACTCCGGAGAATATCTTTTTTTGCTACCAAAGATGCAGTAGAACATCCTAAACCGTCGGAGATGAGAGTTAGCAAGAAAGCCGCTCAGAGTGGGAGATTCTGTCGGTTTCATAATCAACCCGGTCATGACACCAACGAATGTCGCCATCTGAAAAGTTTAATTGAAGAACTACTGAGAGAGAACAAGCTGCAGCAATATGTTAAGAGAAGTATAAATGACCCAACTTCATCTACTAAGGGCCAGTAACTTCCTGCTCATCCATCTGGCTCAGGTGAGAGGAATACTATGCATGAATCGGAAAGGCCTGTTATCAGTGTGATTACAGGAGGTCCTCTCCCAGCAGGCAGAAGCTGGGGCGAGATGGAAAGATATGCCCGTGCCTTGAAGTATGTACCAGTAGAAGAGAGTGTTTTTGTGCTAGAAAATGAAGCACCTTTGAAGCAGCAGGAAACTTTCAATGATGATATTGTGTTTAAAGCCAGGGACTCTATGGGTATTGAAACTCCAACCATGGATCCCTTGGTCATCTCTGTAGGCATTTGGCCGGCTACTATGAGAAGAGTGCTTGAAGATTGCGGCGCTTCTTGCAATATTTTCTTCAAAAAGACGTTTGACCAAATGAAAATTCCGATAGCTGACGTTCAAGCCTCATCTCAGAAGATCGTTGGGTTTACTGGGGAACCGAAGCAGCCCATTGGAACTATCGACTTGTTCGTAGAGCTTGGAGAGGGGCAGAAAAAGGTAGTTCGGAAACAGACTTTTGTAATTGTTGATGAATTTTTTGCCTACAACGCCTTACTGGGCCGACCAACTCTTGCGGCTTTTAAGGCAATTCTCGTCCCGTGGTGCCTCACTATGAAATTTCCTATGTATAATGGTGTTGGAGTTATTAAAGGGGATCAGAATGCTGGGCGAGAATGTTATCTAATAGAGTTGCGTGAAGCGAGGAAGAGAGAGATGGGAAAAGATGCGGCAGCTCCAGTCCGCATCAAAGAACCAACCTTGTAGCAATTACAGGGTGGACCCTGCATTGGCGAGCATAGCGGGGCACGAACAGAAATGGATCCCATAAAAGCTGGTGCAAGGGAGAATAGAGTGGTGCCAGTGGAAGTAACAGTGCCAGTACCCGTTGACCCAAAAGATCCGAACAAAGTGGTGAATGTGGGTTCGCAAGTTAATGTGACGGTTCAAAATTCCTTAATATCATTCTTGAAGGCAAATCTGGACGTATTTGCTTGGACTCATGCTGATATGTGCGGAATATCCCTAGAAATTGCAGTACATACTCTGAATATCGATCCGAAGTTTACACCGGTAAAACAGAAAAGAAGAACCCAGGGTCCTGAAAGGTCAGCAGCGTTGAAAGAAGAGGTAGATCGGCTTATGGAGAATGGTTTCATCAGGGAGTCTACTTATCCGAATTGGGTTTCAAATCCAGTACTAGTTAAGAAAGCTAATGGGAAATGGAGAGTTTGCATTGATATCTCAGATTTAAATAAAGCCTGCCCCAAAGACTGCTTCCCGTTACCCAGGACAGATCAGTTGGTGGATGGAACAGCGAGGCATGAATTGTTATCTTTCATGGATGCTTACTCCGGAAACAAGCAGATTATGATGCATGAGCCGGATCAGGAAGACACAAGCTTCATCACCGATGTTGGTCTCTACTGCTATAGAGTCATGCCCTTCGGACTTAAGAATGCAGGGGCAACTTACCAAAGACTCGTCAATGCTATGTTCAAACTGCAGATTGGAAAAACTATGGAAGTTTATGTTGACGATATGTTGGTGAAGTCAAAGAAAGCGGTAGACCATATGGACCACTTGGCGGAAATGTTTGCAATCCTCCGGAAGTACGGAATGAAGCTTAATCCTTTGAAATGTTCGTTTGGGGTGGAGTCCGGAAAGTTCTTGGGTTTTATTGTGAGTGCTAGGGGCATTGAAGCTAATCTTACTCAAATTGTTGCCTTAAAAGAAGTCAAAGCTCCTAGATCGAAGAAGGAATTGCAAAGTCTTAATGGAAAAGTCGCTGCCTTGAGTCGATTCATTTCTAAAGCTACTGATAAATGCATTCCATCCTTTGATGCACTGAAGAAATGAAGGAAGAATTTTGATTGGACTCCTGAATGCCAGAAAGCTTTCAATGAATTGATTCATCATATGGGAACGCCTCCAATACTTTCTAAGCCCGACGATGGTGAGGATCTTTTCGTATATTTGGCAATCTCATCTCATGCTCTTAGTGCAACGTTGGTAAGGGAAGACGCAAAAATCAGCGCCTGGTCTATTATATCAGCAAGAGATATACCGAGGCAGAGATGAATTATTCAAAATTGGAAAAGCTCGCCTATTGTATACTGATTGCATCAAGAAAGTTGAGGCCGTATTTCCAAGCTCATCCTATCAAAGTCTTCACTGATTAACTCTAAAGCAAGTCCTGTTTTGTCCTGAGACTTCGGGTCGTCTTCTGAAGTGGAATATTGAACTCAGCCAATACGACATCACTTATCACCCTCGGAGAGCAATCAACGGACAAGCTTTGGCAGATTTCATCGCAGAATGTACAAATAAAGGTGATACTGAGGAAGTAGTGACTGATAATCCCCCGATTCGATGGAGATTATATGTTGATGGTGCAAGAAACGATTACTGTTCTGGGGCTGGAGTTGTGCTTGAAACCCCTGAAGGGCGGTCATTGTGCTATGCATTGAGATTGGAATTCCCTTCGACAAACAATGAAGCAGAATATGAAGCTCTTATTGTCGGCTTGAGAATTGCTAAAGAATTGAATGTCAAAGTGTTGCAGATCTTCAGTGATTCACAACTTATTGTATGTCAAGTCAAGAAAGAGTTTCAAACTAAAGGAGGAAATCTGCCCGCTTACTTATCAAGAGCTTGGGAACTTCTTGATGATCTTGACCATTATACGATAAATCATATACCCCGGGAAGAGAACATGAAGGAAGATTCTCTCGCAAAGTACGCAAGCACTGGTGAAGCTCGATTATTGGGATTAGTTCCTGTAAAAGTCCTGTCATCTTCAAGCACTGATGAGATGGACATTGACTGGATCATGACTATATCTCAGGAGCAAGAATCGTGGATGACTCCGATAATGGAATATCTTCTAAACAGTTATCTACCAGAGAATCCAAAAGAACAATAGAAGTTGCTAAGAAAAGCCTCTAGATATATAGTTCTAGATGGTCGATTGTAGAGGCGGGGATTCTCAATGCCATTACTCCGATATGTGACCAAGGAAGAAGCTAAGACAATTCTAGCTGAAGTACACGGAGGAGAGTGTGGAAACCATTCAGGTGGTCAAACTCTAGCAAAGAAAGTTCTCCGTTATGGGTATTTTTGGCCAGATATTAATCGTGATGCTGCAAGCTATGCCCGAAAATGTGACCGATGCCAGAGATTTGCGAAAATCTCAAGAGCACCTTCCACCGAGATAACATAGATGGTCAGTCCATGGCCATTTTCTATTTGGGGAATAGATCTCATCGGGCCTTTGCCAACCGCCAAATCCGGAATCAGATATGCTATTGTTGTTGTTGATTATTTTACTAAATGGGCTGAATCTGAACCATTAGCTACTATTACCTCTAAAAAGATGATAAACTTTATAACTAAGAATATCATTTGCAGGTATGGTGTGCCTCAAAAGATAATAACAGATAATGGAACCCAATTCGAAAGTGAAGAGTTCCAAGATTTTTGCAAGCGATTCAAGATCCAGAAAAGCTTCTCATTAGTGGCTCATCCGCAGGCAAACGGGCAAGTGGAAGCAGTAAACAAAATTATCAAATCAACCATCAAAAACAGCTGGAAAAAGCGACAGGTGGTTGGGTCGATAAGCTTCCACTAGCACTATGGGCATATAGAACTACCCACAAAACTGCAACCGGGCACACTCCAATTTCTTTAGCATACGGATCAGAAGCAATGATTCCAGTGGAAATAGAAGTCCCTTCACGTAGAAGAATTCATTTCAACCAAGCTGAAAACGAAGAGTTGCAACTTGAAGCACTTGACTTCCTTGATGAAAAAAGGGAAGAGGCTCAACTTAGAATTGCAGCCCATTAGTAAAGAATTGCCATGCATTTCAATTCCAAAGTTCGCCAACGTAGCTTTGAGATTGGAGATCTAGTCTTGAAAAGGGTCATGACAGCAACAGGAGTGTTTGCGCCAAACTGGGAAGGGCCATATGTCATAGGCAAAAAACTTCTGGACGGCACTTTCAAATGACAACTGTCGAAGGAGATCCAATTCCAAGAGCTTGGAACAGCAATCACTTGCGACCATATTTTACTTAAAAGCTTTACTGAAATACTGTAAAAGAATTATGAATGTATGATTCTTGTATTGAAAGCCATCGTAAAGCCAGTGCAAGTGAATAATAAGAACTATAAAGTGGATGTAGGCCCAATTCTTGGCCGAACCACTATAAATCTTGTGTTCTCTACTATTATAAACTGCTTGTTTTATTTCGATATATAAAGTACTTCAATTGTATTGCTAAAATGTCGATTTAATATTGCAGGCTATTAAAACAAAGCTTACCCATCATAAGACCAAGCGGTCCCTGACATCACTCAACAAATGAATGTCTAGCCACAAAAATTCCAGACTCAAATCCTATATAAGAAGTGCCTCAAGCAAACAGTTAGTGGTTCCACCAGAGGTAGACCCTTCCTAACTAATTGTGATCATTTGTGCAAACAAACATTCGATTAATTAACCTATGTCTGCCCCCGCAAACTCATTTAACAATGAAGTACACTTCTTTGGATAGAATAAGCTACTTGAAAAAGAAAGGAATGTGTGCTTGGAAATGATAACAGGGAACCGCTGAAATGAGCAAATGGCGAAAAGACATGGGCGAGCAGGCAGCAAACAGCAAACAGCAAAAGACCTCCTCGGGGGCACAAGCCCTCTTCGGAGGCACAACTCTTCGGAGGATAAAGACGTCTAATGGGACTTACCAGAAAAAGAAAGTTCTCTTTCTCAACAAAAAGTTGTGGAATGACCGGTGGCACAGGACACTCGTTAACTAGCTGAGAACGTTTGTGCAAACAAACAATCCAAGTAACTTGTGTTCGCCCCGTGAATCCATCCAACCGAGAGAAGGAAACTTCCAAGCAAAAGCCAAACTCGGAGGCACACATTTCACCGTGATCTGAAATAAAACTTCACACGAGTTGAAAGGTGAAAAGACCTCTTCGGAGGCACGCATTCCACCGAGATCTGAAATAAAATTTCACAAGTGCTGGAATGTGAAAAGCCCTCTTCGGAGGCCCATTTCACCATAGTTGAAATGATAAAAGACCTCTTCGTAGGCACACATTTCACCGCGATCTGAAATAAAACTTCAAACGAGCCGAAATGTGAAAAGCCCTCTTCGGAGGCCCGCTTCCCAGCGGACAGGGAAAAAATAAAAGCCTCTCCCCAGAGGCAGAATCAAAAAAGCCCTCTCCCCAGAGGCACACACACAAAAAAGCCCTCTTCCCAGAAGCACAATCAAACAAAAAAGTCCTCTTCCCAAAGGCATAATCAAACAAAAAAGCCCTCTTCCCAGAGGCACAATCGAACAAAAGCCCTCTTCGGACGCACAAAAAGGTCGAAGCCCTTTTTCGGAGGCCCACTTTACCACGAAGGAAAATTCACTTGCAAAAATAAAAGTGACTTTCTCCAAAAGTGAAGTGTAAAAACTTCGCAACAAAAAAAAGAGGAGACTTCTCCAATACGAGGCGCATTCTACTAAATCAGAAAAATATTTCCTTAAAACGGAAATATTATCCTATAAAGTAAAGATGCAATCTCCTTCAAATGGAAAAGTTGTTCTCTAAAGAAAGAGTACAAGTCTTCTCGAAGCAGAAGAGTTGTTCTCCAAAATTTTGCTAATGTGAAAGAGATTGCAATAAACCATGGAATGGGGGCAATATAATATAGTTGCAAAAATAAAAACAATGCTCAAGCAACATACCATAGGTTTACTGCAATATCACACAGAGAAAATAAAGAAACTTGTATGAAAAAGAAGAATAAATGCATTCTCAAATACAGACAGTGATTTGTACAAGTAAAAGAATCATTTTATTCCATGCTATAAATTTTTTATACATGTGTAGGTTTCAAAACAAAAGAAGGCGGGGACCGGTACCCACACAATCTCCGGTCAACACAAGTCTTTATATATACAAGAAAAAAAAAGCAAAAAAAGCAAGGCGAAAAGCATAAGTCCCAAACCCATCACTTCTTCTTCCTGCCACCTTTCGAGCCTTCACCTGGCTGGATGATAAACTTTTTGGGCCGGCTTGTGAGAGTAGGGGAAGAAAGAGGAAGGGGTGCAATTGGACTCTCTTCTTCTTTTTCTTCGCCGGCAGAAGCTTCCTTCTTTTTCTTTGAGACTCCGCATTTCCCCCTCTTCTTAGAAGAAGACTCACTGCCCGAAGTGAAAAGAGCGGACAATTTTATGTCATCAGAAGTAGTCTGCTCCGGATTTCTCTCCCCTTCTTCAGGTTCTTCGGCCTTTTGTTCCTGAGAAGCAACAGGATCGTCCAAGTCACGAAGAGCTTCTATCTGCTCTTCTTGCAACCCTGGTTGAGAGATAGAAGGAGGAGTAATCTGAAGAGATGGAGGGGGGACAGCTGGAGGAGGGGAAGTCTGAACAATGCTTGGTTCTTTCTCTACAGGAGAAGAAAAGTTAAAGTCAGTATTCCTCATAAAAAGAGAGGATAATGGCTCATCTACACTTAATAAATAAGCAAGAAGCTCATTGAACTCGATCGAAGCGAACAAGCAGTCCACTTGAGCGAGATCGACACTGAGGTTACCTGGAGAAGTAGGTTTTATTATGTCAACTTCAAAAGCTTGCGGGTCAGTACTTTCTTGGACCTCATCTCCAGTGCGGGCGATGGCACTTTCAATAACGGCTTGAGCAGGAGGTGGAGAATGGGAACTGGAGCCAGCAATATCGACGTCGGCTGAAATTGAAGGTAGAACTGGGTCGGTTGAGATTGTCTTTCCTAAATGTTCTCCTTCTGCCATTTCGGCTCTCTCTTTGGCGAGTTGCTCCTTTCCCCCTGCAAGAGCGGCACATGCATCATCATCTAGATAGTGCGCCATTAGATCTACTTCGGCATATCCGGCTCCTCTAAGCATATCAAGTATGGCCACCCACACTTTGGCCAAAGTGATCTCATTCTCCAGTCCCAAAAATTCATGGCTACCGCGCCCCAGAACACTATGGATGTGAAACTCGAATAGAGTGGAGCTGACTTCAGCTTTAATTGCCATATGAGATTCTTCATCTGCAGCTTTGCCGGCAATAGCTTCATCACGCTCCTTTTCAGCTTCAGAAAGTCGAGCTTTGAGCAGTTCAATCACCAAGTTCTGGGAGTTGGTTTTCTCTCAAAGTTGAGCAACATTAGCTCGGTAGTTTTCTACAGTGTGCTGCTGTGCTTCAAATTTAGCTTCAGCATCTCTCTGTGCCGCATGAGCATTTCTCACTTGTTTTTGAAGCACTTCCTCTCTCTGAGAGTAGGAAGTGGAAGAAGTGACGAGCTCTTCCTTAAGTTTTTCAACTTCCGCTTCAAGCTTTTCATTATAAGTGGCAATAATCTTCATTTCGGCATCATGCTGATCGAGTGTTTTCTACCACTTAGATTTGTCATTTTCCATAGTACGCATGGCTTCAAGGTTTGCGCGATTCACTCTTTGAAGCTCGTCAACGAGTTTCTGCCAGCTAGACATTCTCTCGATATCGAGTTTGACGGCATCAAGATTTCGCAACATGGCTTGCTTATCAATCGGGACCAAGTCAAGTTTGAAGCGTACTCCCTTTAAGCACCAGTGCGGAAATCGGCTCTGAAAAGTAGCCGGACCCTGCCCAACTTGATAGGGGGACCTACTTATGATTGTTTGAATATCGGTTCTTGGAAGGGGAGGAGAGCTGGAGGGAATTTCTAAAGAGACGGGAGCAACGGGCTTTTCAGAGAGCTCAGATGTTAGTTTTTCACCAAGTTTTGCCCTTTTACTCGGGTCCTTAGCGACAGGCTTGTTCCCTTGTCATCACGAGATTTTCGCTTATGGCAATCATCCTCTCTCTGAGAAGAATCATGTCGTTCGTCCCGTCTCCCGTGGCGTTCTTCATAAGCACGCTTTTCATGAGCCTTCCTCGCAACTCTTTCTTCGTCAGTTTCCCAGGAGGCAGGAAGATACCTCTTGGGGTCGTAGGAGCCGCGCCTCCCATAACGCTGGAAATCATCGTAGTAGGAGCCGCTTCGTCCCATTGGAGAATCTGAAAATAAAAAATAATATAAACTTAGAAATCTTCAAAACAAGGAAGCTGAACGCATATAAGTGCTGAAAAGTCCTAAATGTGTGTAACGTGCAAACTACGCGCGTCGAACTACGAACCACTCCTGGGTTGGGAGGTGACGATGGTTTTCACAGCCAGTGTCAACTCTTGGGCTGATGGAGTTTGTTGCAGAATGGATGTCGCTTCAACTGCTTGAGAAGTAACTTTAGCAGTGATAGGATCATCTTTAAAAAGCTCTTGTGAATTAATCATTAGGTCGCTCAACCCCTCAAAAGTATCATCACCGCTGTGCCTGGCGGGACTTGCTCTCTCAGTTCCTTCGTCATCAGGTTTCCCACATTATTGGGGAGGTTCCTCTTCTTCGATGACCGGGGTAGGTGCAAGTTTGCCAGATGACCCTGCAACATCAATTGAAGTAGAACACTTTACCAATGAAGCCTCAACTGTACGTTCTTTCGACGTAAGTTCTCCAATGGAAACTGGGGAATCCAATGTCTCTACTGGAGAGTCGAGGACTTCATGAGGTTGAGTAGAACGGGAGGGGTGCAGAAGTTCGTATTGGTGAAGAAGTTCACCTTTCAGCAGAAACTTAATACTTCCTTCCTCACCCGGCACAACGCTTAATCTTTCAAAAGTTGTTTTGTGATTGGGATTTCTAGAGGGAGGAGGAAGTGCTGTAAAAGAAAAGAATGAGATAAGCACTTAGCAATTCGGATCTCAAAAAATTCAGAAAACAGAAAGAACGAGGATGCGCAATCTTACTTCCTATTCTCCAAATGGCATAAAACCCTGGGGGGCAGCGAACGAAAAAGAATTTATTCAGAAAATCGTGAGCACTTTCGGAAAGATCGGTGATAAGTTTACGATTTCTGGCACTTCTCACGAGTATAATGGAGGGGCGGTCTTTATTCTTTGCAAATGTGCATAAGTAGCAGATTTCTTCGAAGCTCGGAAGAGGTTAAGTGTCCTCCTGAATAAAGCACACAATCCCATCAGGATGGCATAGCCATTGGGATGCATTTGAAAGGGAGAGATGGTTAGTCAGAAAAGGAGTTGATGAAGAAATTCATTGAAAGAAGGAATGGCACCACAAAGGCACATCTGACGGTTGACGGCGACAAAACCGAGAGGTGGCCTGTCAGCAGTATCATTTGGCCCAGGAAGTATAGCATCCGCTTCGGCAATCCCAAATTGAATACGTAATTGGTTGAATGCCCGCTGACTCAGGGTAGTTGGAGTTCTTTCCGGAGGATTATCCAATGGGTTGGCTATCTGAAAGACTCCTTCAGATTGCTTGATTATCTCTTCTTGAGAAGACATTCTACACAAGGAACTGGATATTCAAATATGAAGGTGCACGTTTCCTAAATGTGTGAAGTGTTGTGCAGAACTAATAAAACGACAAAGAAGTATAACTGAAATTAAACTAACAGGCATTTGTTAATTACAAAGTTTCTGGGTTCGTTGTTTTAAGTCCAAACACAAGTGCAGTATTGATGCAGACAAAATCAGTTCTGGTTGATTAATTCAGCATCGCTTTAATACTTCACTTGAGTTTGTTAATTCACAGCATTTCATTTAATTTCTTTAAGTTGATTATCTTTTATCGACTAATCTGTCATTCGATGTGGGCAGTCAATGGCAGTATATTCGCCCTAGTTTTCTGCAAATGTTGTGTTCAGCAGGTTGTTAGCTTACAAGTGAATATAATCTTCATAGTTCAAACAGTTTAAAGTCCAGACAGTTCAAAGTTCAAACAATTCCAAGTTCAAACGGTTCAAGACATGCGAGTTCAAGTTGAAATTATGCTTCAAGACATGCAAAGCATTTTTTAAACCAAGTGTTAGCTCCTCTATGACCTAAAAGCTATGTCGCGGGTTAACTTAGGTCGTTAATTCTTTTAGTCATGATGAATATAAGAGAATAAAGCCTCATGTCAGAATGACGCAAAATTGTGAAGTCCTAGCTTGGCCATGACCTAAAGCTTACGTCGCAGAAAGTTAGGTCGTTGGCTTATAAGGTCGCTCTGCTTTTAACTTCACGTTATTCCAATGACCTATCATAGGTCGGACTTCCTTAAGTCGTTCTGTTTAGAATCCATGTGATATTTTGACCAATTATGTCGCAAAACAGTTAAACCGTTGAGCTGATTGGGTCAAGCAATTCATGTCTCAAACCGCTAAAGCCCTAGGTCGTTCGAGGCTCCTAAGTCGAGTACGACCTAACTCTCCTTAGCTCGCTAACTCTTCTCCTCTCAACAAATCGCCTAACCCGTTAACCCAATAACCTGTTAGCCTCTCTACAATAAAATCCACCATCTCTCCACACCACCAGATCGTCCAAAACCTATTCAAATCACCTCAGATCCATTACGAACCCAATGTACTGTTGTACTCTCGTGAATCACAGCGACAACATGTCTAATAACGATCAAAAGTTAATCATAGCATGATCCACGGCGAAATGCGGCATGCAAAATCGAGATAGGGTCGAAAATTGGGGGATTCACAATTCGATGGTGGTCGTGGTTGAATAATGGTCGAATTCACTTACGTAGTGAGATTGAGGAGATGATTGGCGGCTTGTTGATTGAAATTCTTCTTGGAAAGCTGGGAAATCTTTTGAAGCGGGTTAGGGTGTTAGAGTAGGTAAAGAGAAGAAGAGGTGATCTCGGCAGCTTATATACAGGGATGGAGGAACACGAATCGGCACGAACGGCCTAACTCTTTCTTAAGTCGCCCATGACTTAACAACCTAAGCTAGCACGGGTTAAAAGATATCGAAGCACACGACCTAACTCTTAGGCATATACTTCGAGGGGAAAATGTTAACCCTCTTCTATCTACGACCCTGCGATCCACAGAGAGTAGCGACCTAACGACTCAACTAGTCAGCGACCTACCGAGCTCGATGATCTAGCAACCTAAGGCCCGCGACTTAACAATCTATAACAGGCTGCGACCTAAGGAGTTAAAGCGGCAGCGACCTAGTAACTAAATGAAGGCAGAGCGACCTAAGAATGGAACAGTCTTAACGACCAAAAGAGCTTATGACCTAAGGGCTCCTACAACACAACGACCTAATGAAATAATGGGCTTAGCAACCTAAAAAGAGTTCAGATGCCTTGCGACCCAATGGGGTGACATAGTGTCAGTTGAAGAGCACCGCGATCTAGCATGCCAAGAAGCTCAGCGACCTAAGGGTTGAACGACCTAGCGAGTTAATAAGGGGAGCGACCTAACAGGGAAGAAGTTCTGCAGCGAGCTAAGGTGTGACGACCTATTCCTAAGCCGCTCACGACCTAAACATACCAAAGGAGCTTCCTATGCCGCTCATGACCTATGACTTGTTAGTTTATCTAGAATGATCAGGTGTACCATATTTAAGCCATAAGCCACTCCCACTAGGTCGCGGACGACCTATCCAAGGTTGCTTGCGACCTACGACTAACGCCGAAGTCTCTTATAAATACCCCGCCTACTCTAACTAAAAGGGGATCTTTTGTCTCATTCCTGGAACGTCGATACTCTGCTGAATTCTCGACTCACTCGACACTTCAAACACGAAAGGCATCTCAACAAACTTCAAGAGGAAATCTAACACAGCCAACATGGATTCAAAGACTTCTTCGACATCGGAGTTCTAGTTATTTGTCCCATCAATATTGTAATCGAAGATCGTTATAAAGTTGTAATTGATTCAGCAATAAAGAAGATTAAAGTGGATGTAGGCTTAACCTGAAGCCGAACCACTATAAAACTGTTGTCTTTTACTGCTTTCTCTTTGACTTTTCTATTTGTTTCTAATTCCCGTATTTACGGATGGTGCTTTCACATAATCTCTACATACATCGGGGTGTTAAAGTTCAATTTTAACCGTTAACATACATAGTATAACATACATTATAGATCCTATAGCTGAAGCATATATTGTCTTCCTTATATGCTCTTTCTCCTCATCAACATGAGGAGAATCCTTTTTGAAAAGGAAGATCGTGGACTACGATGGAATATTTCAATGCTTGGAATTGTCCATGTGGAACCTCTTTAGTATAGTGTCTATGTACAGGGATTGGAACAATCCCAATAGCTCCTTAGATCTTTTGCTATAGAACTTTATACCTAGTATACAGGCTGCTTCTCTCAATTCCTTTATGGATAAATTCATGGAAAGCCAAGCTTTTACTGATTGTAATAAAGAAGTTTTATTTCCAATCAATAATAGACCGTTGACATAAAGCACTAAAAATACAATAGCTTTGCCCTATTCCTTTATGTATATGCGCGCCTCCTCTCTGTTTTGACAAAACCCAAACTGTTTGATTACCTTATAAAAACACTTATTCCAACTCCTTAAAGTTTGTTTAAGTACATAGATAGACTTCAACAACTTGCAAGCCTTGCATTCATTCTGATTGACAATAAAACCCTCGGTTTGCGACATATAGATGATCTCCTCTAAAATGCCATTTAGAAATGCCATCTTCATGGCCATTTGCCAAATTTTATAATCGTAGAATGCTACGATGGTAAACATAATCTGAAAGGACTTAAACATGGCTACGAGTGAAAAGGTCCTATCATAACCAATACCTTAAATTTGACGAAATCCATCCCTAACAAGCCTAGCTTTGTAATTCACTACTTTTCTATACGCGTTTATCTTTTTCTTAAAAATCCATTTGTAGATAATGTATTTTATCCCTTCGGATACGTCTGACAAATTCCATACTTTTTTTCGTACATGTAATCCATTTTGGATTTTATTGCTCCAAGTTTGAGTGTGGAGCCTTCATTTTGTGGTGCTTGTTGGAAAAATAGAGGAGTATCATCATCTAAGGCATAATCCTCCTTTTCGCCACCAACGAGGAAACGGTAATATCTCTCTGATATGCGAGATTCCCTATTAGACCTTCTAATAGGCTGCATGTCATCGTATGTAGATGAACTCGTTTCTCCCACTATTTTTAACTTCAGTGGTAATTCTCTTAGATCTCATCCAAATTTACAACTTCGCTATTAATTTCCATTGATAAAAATTCCTTTTCTAAAAAGACAGCATATGCGGAAACAATGACTTTTTATTCCTACATTGTAGAAAATACATCCACTATAATTCTTCAAATGTCCTATAAACTTACATGATGTGATCTCACATCATGCTTATTAAGGCCAAATATTCTTAATGTAAGCTGGACAACCACATACCTTCAAATAATTAAAGTATGGTGACTTCCCATGTCATATCTCATATGATGTTTTAGGCACAAATTTAGTGGGTAATAAGTTCAGTGTATGCACCATAGCTTGCAACGCATACCCTCGATAGGATAGAGGCGACTCATCCTTATTCATTATGGAATGAACCATATCTAGTAGGGTTCAGTTCCTTCGCTCCAGCACATTTATGTGTTACGGAGTATAAGGTGGAGTAACCTGATAGATAATCATATTATCTTTTAAGTACTATTGGAGCTCTTATTACTCGCTTCCTCAATCGGATCGTGGATTTTAATCTTTAGGTTCATCTGATTCTTGACTTCATTCTTATACTCCTTAAATTTATCCTAAGACATCGGATTTGTTCTTTATAAAATAAACATATCATAGTCTCAAGAAATCGTATTTAAAGGTAATAAAGTAAGAACTAGTATCTTTGGTTACTACAGGCACGAGGCCACATATATCATTATGTACTATCCCTAAGAGTTCAATAACTTTTTAATTGGTCCCACTGATGGGGTGCTTGGTCATTCTAATTTTGAGACACGACTTAAATGTGTCAAATGATTCAGAATCAAGTGATGGTAAAAAAACCTTAAGTTTTCATCTTCTATAGTCATTCCTCACTAAAATGACCTAGCCTATAATGTTAAGGATAATTATCATTTATATTGCAACTAGAATTACTCATAAAACATACATAATTTTTATTGATCGTATAAATTTCATTTTCAAGAGAACCATCACAAACTTTATTTCCATTCAAAATAATGTTCATAACATTTTTTGCACAATGAAATATATCTCTAGTCTCTGACAATCTAGAATAAGAAATAATTCCAAAAATAAAGACTTTTACAAAATGGCATTTATTTAATATTAAAATAAACCACTAGGCAAACATAAATGTAAGTCTCTCGCTGCCATTGCATCTATGATATACGCATCACCAACTTGGAGTCTCATTTCATCGTTTTCCATGCGATACTAATTCCTAAGCCCATAAAACGAATTATTAAAATGAATTCCAGATCCTATATCTAAAGCCCAAGACATTTTAAAGATCACAAAACTATTTTAAATCATAAATGTACCCGAAGGAGATGCAAAACTGTTCTGCTTCTTTTCTTTTACAGTCCGGGCAGTTTCTTTTCTAGTGTCCTTTCTTATAATAGTAGTGACACTCACCCTTGTCATCAGCATATTTCTGTCGTCTCTTAATTCTTTTCTTACCCTCTCTCTTTTGCTTCTTCGAACTATTCGAAGATGACGCGACACCTTTTACTAACCGATTGTCGCTTATATTGTAGCTTGGCCGACCTCAACATATTGAGGAGCTCCACGAGATTCACACTTATATTGTTTATATTATAGTTTAGTAAGAACGGTTTATACTGAGGGGTCGATGAACAAAGAACCAAGTCGACCTATAATGCATTGCTTATAGTCACGTCTAATGATGTAAGCTTATCAATAAACCCTTCTTTATCAGCACGTAATTATCTGCCTTCTGTCCCTTTTGCATTTTGGCGTTGAAATTAGTAGTCTCTTACCTTTAGAAATGAGACTGCTCACCAAAAAGTACCTTGAGACTATCAAATATCTCATTGAGAAACACTGATTTGTGCTTCCTTTGCAACCGTTTGTTTAGAGTAAACAACACTAATACTTGGCCATTTTGAGGTCAGCGAGCCACTTACTATGAGAAACATGTAGTCATCATGATTGTCATCGGTTGGTCTTGCTAGCGGAGCACAAGTTACGGACAACCAAACTTTCTCATATGTAAAAGCTATCTTTATAGCTTGTAGCCAGTTGACATAGTTGTTTGGTCCATTTAATCGATTTCTTTCACTAAAAATGTGGGATTCCACATTATGTGCAAGTTTTTAGGGGTAAATTATTAGGACATTGACATAGCATATATTCTTATAATATTAGTGTAACGACCCGAATCACTTTAATTAAAGAAATTTAAATGATTTTAAACATTCAAATATGGATTATTTTTCATAAATAATAAAGTTTTAACTAATAACTAAAAATAATGAACTTATTTTGAAAAAATGTTTCGAAAAATGTTTCCTTTGAAAAAATACCAATAAAATAGCCAAAAACTGTTTTACCAATAAACAGCTCTATAATCGTAAAACATTGCCCATGGAGCTAAATACATATACTTATTTTATAATTAGACAAGAATATGAAATAAAATTAATTATTTTATTTTTGGGAAAATAAAATGTGCTTATGACATCATCAGTGATGCACTTATATTTAATATTTGATTTATTAAATTTAATTGAGATTTAACGATTTAATAATTATTCAAATAATTATTTTAAATTGATAATAATTAATTTTAAATAGTTATAAAGTGTTAATAAATCATTTATAATAGTTATATAAAGATATATATTTTATTTGAAAACATATGGAAAAATCGATATCGCTTTATCGACATAATAGCAATTATTGTAAATAATTGTTAATATTGATTTACATGCTTCTATAATACAAATGTGGAATTTTAATTAATTAATAATGATTAGAAATTTATTTTCAAACTTTTTTTGCAAATATATGTATATTTATTTATAAGTGAAAATGTGACCTGTAATCAGTTTCCCGATTTTCAACAGTTTAACAAACAACAGTCATTCAAAGGTTGTTGCAACCTTATTTACATGTCATGCACACATAAATAACATAAATATAAACACTTTAACTTGCACATAAACGTGTACACACACATAAAAGTAATATCTAAGATATTTCTTAACTTCTTAAGCCTTAAGCAAAGTCAACCAAGGAAACACAAGTACGCACACATGGACAAGCACATGGATGCACGCATGCAGAAGTCATTTCGTCTGAACCTAGGGAGGAGAGTAGCGATGTGCACAAAGGGTAATTTCCCTTTAGGGTATTTGTTCCAAAGTTTTTCCAATAAATACCTACCCATTCCTTCATAATTTTCTACCCTCTTCTTCATCTTCTTCCTTCTTCTTCAAGCTATTCTAATAGCTTCAATACTCGACAAAAAATGGTAATACATTTGGAAAAAGAGGATTAAAAGTATACAATATACATATATGAGAGCAAAACCACCTCAAAACTATCACCAAACTCCTCTCCAACCTCTCTAATACCCACGACCACCACTCCCCAAAACCAAACCCGAGCCCATCACCAAGCAAATTTAAGGCCGTGAACACCCATGGCTAAGGCCGAACCACTTCAAGGCGTTGGAGCTTGGTTTTGTAAATTTTAAAGCGATTGTAATGAAGCTATAGAGAATTTTCCCAAGGTTAATATCCAAAATAGTTGAGAAAACTCATAAACTATAGTTATATAAATTATTGGATGATATATATGTTTCGATATGATTGGTAATGATGGTTGTTTATCATGTTGTAATATGATAATATTGATGTTTAATATGGTTATTGAATATATATATATATATATATATATATATATATATATATACAAGTCACGTATAATACTTATCAAAAATCACAAAGGAAATCACTTTCTTCAATAAATAAATTGGTGTATATGAGATTGTTAAACCACTTGAAAATGATTAAAATGTTTTATAAACACTAAAATACAATTTGTAAAGTTTGACATGTTATAAAAAATTGAGTCAAAAACACGTGCGTCGCGCAATGATAGTTTGCGATTTCACGCCGTAAAAGTCAAATGAATATATAGAATTGAATATAGCTTGAAATTCTTCAAAATAAGGATTTTCTGAACTATTATATCCACTGATTTCAAAAAAAGAAAGAAAATTGTGATTTCATATGGTAGATTTTAAAATATGAGCAAATAAAATCACGCTTTGGTGGTTCAAGGCTAAACTTGTAAATGCTTTAAAATGGATATTTTTTATTCTTTAAAAATATGAAATAACTTCTATAAATATTTTAAAATATTTTAAAAGAGGTTTGAGTTATAAAAATGGATTTCTAAAAGATCAAAAAGACCAAATAAGCTTAGAAAATACTTTTTGCAACATTTTCTACAACATTTTTTACAAACTTTTGAAATATGAATTTAAAATTCGAAATTCGAAATTCCTTTTCAAATATTTTATAAATGTTTTCAAATATATAATTAATTAATTTAAAGATGATTAAGTGGTTTAAAAATGTGTATGCAAAAACAACTAGTACATTTTTTTCATTTGTGAATGTCATAAAAAATCCGACCGAGAAATGGAACAAATCGAAGGAAAAGCCTGGATGCTCTAAAATAATCAAAAGTTAATTAGGTATGTCAAAAGATTTAGAGATGATCAAATAACTTGACCAGCTTATGGGTGACAGAGAGGTAGTCTCCAGGATTGGATTTGGGAAACTAGTTGCCCGCCCTTAACTACCCGGAGAAGCTCGATAGAGGGGATAGTAAATTTGATTTACTAGGATCAAAATTTTCCAAATTTTAAAAGATATAATTTTTCAAATTTGAACAACTTGGATTTCAATGCAATGATCTTCTTATACTTAGTATTAAATTCCGAGAAGGAAACCCGTACTATCTATATAAATTTAAAAGGGTCCACCGTTATTCGACGGATGGTTAAGGTTTAATACGGAAGTGATGTTAAGTAGAATTAGTATAATTTCTATCAACCCTTTTTGACTCAATAATATTTTCCAATATGACTTATGAAAACTAGTATGGGTCCGTGCTTCGCACACAGGCTATTTATGTTATTGTATACGTTGATATTTTGTTTGAGCGCAAATATGTAAACGGAAAGCAACGACATTTTTGGAATTTCAAAAAGGCACCGAGTAAATTAGTTTAACGATTCTTTATTAGTAGTAGAGAATATTTGGAAATAATTTCTATACATAAAATTAATTGGTTCGGACTTGTAGAAAACAATGTTCTAAATAACATTGTTTTGATCCGATTTAAATAAATGATTTGGGAACCTTTGTTAAGATTTAAATAAATGTTTCGGAAATTTTTTCCTAATTAAAGAATGAAATGATTTGGATTTTAAAAAGGTTTTAAGTAATCAAAGGATTTGAAAAGAGACGTTTAATGATTCTGTATATACCATAATGAAATGTTTTAAAGATATATATCCGTTGAAGATATTTTTGATAAAAAGGAAGTAATAAATCGAAAGAATAATTCCCTATTTACTTAACGTTTCTTATCTCGATGATTGGTTCAAAGGAACCAGGGTCGGATTTGGATGATTTCTATCCGAAGACCACTTCGAACTAATTTATGTGTTCTATAATAAAAGACATGAGATGATAAGATTTGGAAGATGGAATGCAAGGCTGCTTCTCACTGACCCTCGGGAGAAATTTCCAGTATCATATTTATGTGGCAGAAGTTCTTCATTTGAGATCTTTGATGCAAGGACTGCTCGCTACTAATCCTAGGGGTAATCCCCAATAGGATGTGGTAGGAGAGTTCTTTCGTTAGTCCTATTCCTAGACAAATTGTATGATCGAATGTCTGACTTTGCATTTCTAATTACATTAATTGATCTCTATGAATGTATCATCTGTTTGGTGGCGAAGAAGGCAACTTCTTTTAGCTTAACACCATTTCCTAAGACACATGAGCTTATGAGTTATATGTTTGTGGAAATCAGTTGTGTGATTGTCAGTTGGCAATATGGCATTCAAAATCGAATGTGCTATGTGAAAGGTAATCGTTACGTCGGGCCTCATCACCCGGTAAAGGCTTAAACAGGGTACGCCGTAAGGCTATGTGGTTCGCAACCATTAGAGAATGGTCATCACCATTTTAGATAAACCTTTATATTTTGGGTATGTTGTGTATGCCAATAGAGATTACGGGTAGGTCGGTAACAACCGGGGTAATATCTTATTCGTTTTCGGACTTAGTTTTAAACCTATTATGCCATCCAATTTAACCAATGTAACAACTTTAGCCATTTGAATATGTTTATTTGAAAAATGGTTTTCAAAGAATGTCATTATAAACAATATTTTCAGATTTTGCAAAGCAATTTTTTTGGTTATCAGAAGATATAAACTCATTCGTGTTTTTGTGCGGCGTGGTCGTATGAGATACCCTTGTTTTCAAAATGCGTATTTTGAGTTTCTTACACTAGTACCATTACTGACCCGAAATTTATTTTCCTTAAACTCTGGGCTCCCAAATTTTCCATAGCAACCTAGCAGTTAGGTTTAGTTAGAATAAATATGGATGGAACTTGAAGCATGGAGTTAAAAGATTCTTTTGAAGATTGTTATCTGTTTCCACCACACTTGTATATCATTATATTTTGCATTCGTAAGAATGGATATTTTTAATTATCCATGTTTAGCTCTGATATATGTATTTAAAATTTCCGATGTAAAAATTATATGTTAAAATAATATATGTTATTCCATTCGTGTGAGATTTTGTTCTGTCTTTATTTTCTTTCTTACCCTTAAAGAACCGCCTCTCCGGCACTTGGATTTGCGGCACTTGGATACCGAGGTTGTATTAGTGTCGATTTTCGAAGGTTGAGGAAATGGGTCTTCACAATTAGTAAGGTTAAACTTTACGTTTAATTTTACTAACATGCTCCCACTGGTGTTTTATGTTTCACCAAACCTTAAGTTGAAACACAGAAATCTTACGACTTCACTAGTAAATGTTAAGACTCATATGTCTGGGATTCTGACATTGAGGGAAGCTCAACAAATATGTGATATCCTGGAAATTTGGGCAATATAAATTTAATAATCTGTGTTATAAATTTAATTTGATTTGATAATTTTAATAACAAACTTGGAACTTGATTTAATAATCATGTTTTGATAAATATTTAAATTGAAAGATTTTATCTTTTTAAATAAATAAATTGTTTTCTGTTTATAATATATAATTTTATATATTGTAAATTGATAAATTTTGATTTTTTTAATTTAGTGAATGAATTGATTTTCTAGTTCTAGTTTATTTTTAGTAAATTAAAAATTTGATTTAAATTTGACATTTAACTTTTCAACACAATCCAATAAATAATGTTATAGTTTATACTATGATAAATCTTATTTGTTTTAAAATTTTATTTAGCTTATAAATATATGAATTTTAAATAGGTAAATATAAAAGCTAAGTTTTATTTTATATTACTTGGAATTTATATATAAGAATTTACAATGTAAATTACAAATGATCTTAATTGGTTTATAATCTCTTTTGTAAATTATTTAATATGGTTTAATTTGTTATTTTTGAATGAAAATTATAATACTTAAGTTCTTATGAACATAAATGGATTTTTAAAGAAATAGGATTTGTTCTTTTTAAATTTTATAAGAGTTATATATGCATATGTATAACTTGATTATTAAAATTTGATTTGATAAATTAATTTTAAATTTGAATTTGATATTTTGAAATTTAATAGAATAAATACTTCGATATTTTTGAATAAGCTATATTTTTAATTTGTTTGTTTTCATTTCTTTTCAATTTAAAAAGAGACAAATTCAATTATATTAAAATAAGATTTAAAGGCTTAAAGATTTATAAACAATTTAGAATTAAAATTTAAATACATAGTTACATATGTAAGTTTATTACCATCTTAAGGACATGTGTTAGTTATAAAATAAACTATTGTGACAAATGTTAAGAATAGAGACAAGTGTCTCATTTAAATTTCTTTTTATTTTATTTTTAATTAAATCAAATTTTTTTGTTTATATAAACATTTCTTCTTTGCCTTATCTTTCTTTTTCCTATTCTTCTTCAAACTTAAGAAAATCTTCAGATCTAAAATCTAAAATCAACACTAATACTTAAGTTTAAACTCTTTGATCCTCTTCCACAAAACAGAAATCTGTTCAAGACCAAAACTGCAACTTCAAAACTAAATTCTGAAAATTCATATACCTAAGATTCATTTACAAAGCTAAATCAATCTGCATGCATTTAAAAATCAATTTGCAACTCTAAAAAAATAAATACAAACCTGCATGCACCTGAAGTTCATCTGCAACTTCAAGTCTCAACTAAAATACCTGCAGTTCTTTTCTAAGTAGAACCAAAGCCTGCATTTTATTCTGGGAAGCATGCAAATGAACATGGAAACAATCATGCAAATGTAAATCTGGAAAACAAAGTACTACCATCATTTCAAGTTTAAAAGCAATCTGAAGTTCAAGTCTTCAATAAGCAAAAGCAAGATGGATGTTTTTAAAGCATCTGCAGTTTTTAAAATGAAATCTGAAGCTCATGTGCTCTGCTAATAACATACCATGTGTTAACTCTGCCTCGTCTCATGGGCTATCGACCCAACTGAGTAAGATTTGTGCAGGTCTGCCGATCTAAAAGGCATACTGACCTAAAAGCTAACAGGGAAGACCGACCTAAAAGCTAACAGGGAAGACCGACCTAAAAGCTAACAGGTTAGAGGGGCATACCGACCTAACTGCTTAAGGTTTAAAAAGATGCCGATCTAACAGATCCAATAGGTTGCCGACCTAGAGGTTTGAATAGGTTGCCGGCCTAAGGCTTAAATAGGTTGCCGACTTAATGCCTTAAAAGGGGTGCTGACCTAAGAAGCCTACCGACCTAATTTGAATACCGATCTAATTGCTCAGGACAGGAAAAGGTTCGTGACCTATACTTAAGTCGTGACCGACTTACGACCTATATTAAGTCATTCACGACCCAGACAAATCCGATGTAGCAGCTTCAGGCACTACGCATTATCTCGGCCACGATCTAGGACTTCAACCTGAAACCGGAGACCATGCATAAGAAAGAGAGGAGGCGACCCACAACCTACCTCGTCTCGGCGCCAACTCATGACCTAGCCTAATCCGGAGCAGACCTACGACCTAACTTTAGACCGGACTAAAGTTGCGACCTAACTCCGAGCAAAGCCTATAAATACACGGCCATCACCAACATTAAAAGGACTTTTGGTCGATCAATTTCAAGCACCATTACTCTGCCGAATTCCAGACCACTTCAACACTTAAAGCTTTTGAGATTCAAAGAACGTCTAAAAGAACTTCATAAAGAAATCATCTACATCCACCATGGATTTGAAGATTTTTGTCAACATTGAAGTTTGAGCTACTTGTTCTAAGTCTTTTGTAATTCAAAGTGTATTGTACTTGAGAAGATTTGTATCAACTTGCAACGTGATCATCAATAAAAGTACTTAAAGTGGACGTAGGCTATACCCATAAGCCGAACCACTATAAAATTGCTGTTGTTTACTGCTTTTCCGCTATTACCTGCTTATAATTCTTTCCCGATCTATCGGGTGGTGCTTTCACAACTACACTTCACATACCGGGGTGTTAGCGTTCAAATTTAAGCGTTAACATTTTTGGTGCTTTCACTGAGAATTGAACTCAGGACAGCTGTCATCATTGCTTCGCAGAGATTTGAAGAAAGAATTTCCTTAAAAACCAGAAGTATATCTGAGATTATGGCTCCTGGAAGGAAAAGTAGATCTATCAGATCTGGGAACATTCAAGAGGGAACCTCCGCTTCCCCTGTGCCTAATCTACCCACTCCGTCTGTTGGAGTTACAAAAGCGGAATTGGATGCTGTGATTCTAGGGCTAAACCAGCGGATAAACGCCCAAAATGCCCAACTAGAGGCTCAAAGTGCCCAGAATGCTCTGATTCTGAATAAGTTGAACGACTTACTTGGGGCAAACAATCAACCGGCTGGTAATGAAAGGAACTATGCTGGCAACATTCATGATGTTGATGAAAGGAATGCTCCTGAAAGGCCTACTAGTCCCTTTGAGCAGGCAGTACCTGACGCCGGTGGATCTAGAACTCGGCATGATGAGGAATATCTTTCTGGAATGGTCCGGCAGATCATGAAAGAAAGTATGCAAAGAGTTGAAGATGAGAAAGAATGGGGTTTCGCCCCAAGTAAAACTCCGTTTACTGAAAAGATCTTGAAGGCGGAATTTCCAAGGAAGTTTGTCCCTCCGACTATTCCAGCTTACAAAGGGACAAGTGATCCGAATGAGTTCTTGTATAAGTATGATTGGCACATGACAGGTGCCAGGGCCTCCGATGAAATAAAGTGCCGATATTTCCCCGTATACCTGGAAGGCGTGGCTTTACTGTGGTTCACCAAGTTACCAGTCCGATCTATCGATCAGTTTTCAGACTTGACCAGAAAATTCAAGGAGCAGTTTAGACTATATGCTTCGAAGGCCAAGGATATTATGTCACTATCGAGTTTAGAGCAGAATCCTGGTGAGTCTATCAGATCCTTCTTGAACCGCTTCAATATAGCACTGGCTGAGGTGGACAATGCTGAACCACGAATGATATTGACTTATCTGATGAGGGCTATCGATAAGTCAAGCGAATTTGGGAAATGGTTAAATATGAAGGAGCCAACCTCTCTCGAAAAGTTCTACAAAAAAGCAGACGAATTCATTCGCTTGGAAAGCCGTCCTTTACCGGTAAAGACAGTGTTGGAAAAAGCAGAAGACAACACTGTCGCTCCACGCAAGAATGAATCGGTGGGGCAAAAAAGGGAGAATAGTAATGGGAAGAAACAGGGTAATCTGAAGAAGCCCCGATCCTTCAAGCCATCAGAATATACTCCATTATCACATACACCGGAGCACATCTACCTGGCCACTAAAGATTCCGTCGATTTCCCTAAACCTATCCCTTTGAGAACTGGGAGAAAAGCCATACAAAGTGGGAAATTCTGCCGCTTCCACAATCAACCAGGTCATGAAACTGATGAATGCCGCCAGCTGAAAAATCTAATTGAAGAGTTGCTAAGAGAAAACAAGTTGCAGCAATTCGTGAAAAAGAATAGCAACAATCCTGCATCGTCGAGTCAGGGGCAGCGGGCTCCTGTTCATCAGCCTGGGGCAGGTGAGAAAGCTACGGGGCATGAATCTGGAAGGCCCGTTACCAATGTCATTTCCGGAGGACCTCACCCAGCTGGCAAGAGTTGGGGTGAGATGGAGAGATATTCCAGGGCTTTGAAATATGATCCAGCAGAAGAAGACGTCTTTGTTCTAGAAGACACTACGCCCCTTAAACAACAGAAAACTTTCAGTGATGATATTATTTTCAGAGCCAGAGATTCTACAGGTATTGAAGCTCCTACTTTAGATCCCTTGGTCATCTCGGCTGGTATAGGACCAGCCATTGTCAGAAGAGTCCTCATTGACTGCGGAGCATCATGTAATATCCTCTTCAAAAAGACATTTGACCAGATGAAAATCCCTATGATCGATATGCAAGCCTCATCACAGAAAATCGTGGGCTTCACTGGGGAGCCAAAGCAACCAGTAGGAACCATCGATTTGTTTGTAGAACTTGGGGAAGGAGAAAGGAAAGTGGTCCGAAAGCAAACATTTGTGATTGTCGATGAGTTTTCTGCCTATAATGCTTTTCTTGGCCGTCCAACACTCGCAGCATTCAAAGCTATCCTAGCCCCGTGGTGCCTCACTATTAAATTCCCTACTGACAATGGAGTAGGAGTTATAAAAGGGGATCAGAATGCTGCGCGAGAGTGCTATTTGACAGAGCTGCGAGAGTCAAGAAAAAGAGAAATGGGAAAGGGTGCGGCAACCCCAGTCCGCATCAAGGAACCAGCCTTGTAGCAATTACAGAGCGGACCCTGCACTGGCGAGCACAGCGGGGCACGGAAAGAAATGGATCCCAGAAAAGCCAGTACAGGGGAGAATAGAGTAGTACCGGTGGAAACGACAGTTCCGGTACCCGTTGACCCAAAAGACCCAAATAAGGTGTTGAATGTGGGTTCACAGCTTAATGTGTCAATTCAGAATATCTTGATATCTTTCCTAAAGGCAAATCTGGATGTCTTCGCTTGGACTCATGCCGATATGTGTGGAATATCCCCAGAAGTTGCAGTACACGCTCTGAATATTGACCCAAAGTTTACGCCAGTTAAACAGAAAAGAAGAACCCAAGGTCCAGAAAGGTCAGTAGCATTAAAAGAAGAAGTTGATCGACTCATGGAAAATAACTTCATCAAAGAATCTACATATCCAAATTGGGTTTCAAATCCTGTGTTGGTCAAGAAAGCTAATGGGAAATGGAGAGTGTGCATCGATTTTTCTGATCTAAACAAGGCTTGCCCCAAAGATTGCTTCCCATTACCCAGGATCGATCAACTGGTAGATGGAACTGCGGGACATGAATTGTTATCCTTCATGGATGCCTACTCCGGTTATAACCAAATCATGATGCATGAGCCGGATCAGGAGGATACAAGCTTTATTACAGATATTGGACTTTATTGCTACAGAGTTATGCCCTTCGGATTGAAAAACGCAGGGGCAACCTACCAAAGACTTGTTAACGCTATGTTCAAACCGCAATTGGGCAAAACTATGGAAGTCTACGTCGACGACATGTTAGTGAAGTCCAGGAAAGCAGCGGATCACATTGAACACTTAGCAGAAATGTTCGCAGTCCTCCGGAAATACAGAATGAAGCTTAACCCCCTGAAATGTACATTTGGGGTCGAATCCGGAAAGTTCTTAGGTTTCATCGTCAGTGCTAGGGGCATTGAGGCTAGTCCAGCTCAAATTACTGCCTTGAAAGAAGTTAAAGCTCCTAGAACAAAGAAGGAATTGCAGAGTCTCAACGGAAAGATCGCCGCCCTGAGTCGGTTCATTTCCAAAGCTACTGATAAATGCATCCCATTCTTCGATGCCCTGAAGAAAGGAAAGAAGAACTTTGAATGGACTCCCGAATGCCAAAAAGCTTTTGAAGAGTTGATCCGTCATATGGAAACGCCTCCGATACTTTCTAGACCAGGCAATGGTGAGGATCTTCTTATATACTTGGCAGTATCATCTCATGCTCTAAGTGCAGCGCTGATACGGGAAGACAAAAGGATTCAACATCCAGTTTACTATATCAGCAAAAGACTCACTGGGGCAGAGCTGAATTACTCCAAGTTGGAAAAACTCGCCTATTGCCTACTAGTTGCATCAAGGAAACTGAGGCAATATTTCCAAGCTCATCCTATCAAAGTGCTCACCGATCAACCTCTAAAGCAAGTCCTATTTCGCCCAGAAACTTCGGGTCGCCTTCTAAAATGGAACATTGAACTCAGTCAATATGACATCACTTATCATCCTCGAAAAGCAATCAACGGACAAGCTTTAGCTGATTTCATTGCAGAATTCACAGAGAAAGATAATGGTGAGGAAAAAGCGATCAATGATTCTCCAATCCAGTGGAAGATGTATGTTGATGGCGCAAGAAATGACTACTGTTCTGGAGCCGGAGTGGTACTTGAAACTCCTGAAGGCCGATCATTATGTTATGCACTAAGACTGGAATTCCCTTCAACAAACAATGAAGCAGAATATGAAGCTCTTATTGCAGGTCTGAAAATCGCTAAAGAGCTAAACATTCGAGCATTACAAATTTTCAGTGATTCTCAGCTTATCGTATGCCAAGTCAAGAAGGAATTTCAAGCAAAAGGTGGAAACCTGCCTTCCTACTTGTCAAAGGCTTGGGAACTCCTATATGAACTCGATCACTATTCAATAAGCCACATTCCTCGGGAAGAGAATATGAAGGCAGATTCCCTCGCAAAGTATTCAAGTTCTGGTGAAGCTCAACTATTGGGATTGGTCCCTGTAGAAGTCCTTTCAGCGCCAAGTATAGACGAGATGGATATAGACTGGATTATGAATGTATCTCAAGAACAAGAGTCATGGATGACTCCAATACTGGATTACCTACTCAGGGGTTCTCTGCCAGAAAACTCGATAGAAAGACGAAAGCTTCTAAGGAAGGCCTCTCGCTATGTAATTCAGGATGGCCGATTGTACAGACGGGGATTCTCAATGCCATTGCTTCGATGTGTATCCTGGGAAGAGTCCAAAACAATCCTAGCTGAAGTGCATGGAGGAGAATGCAGTGATCATTCAGGTGGTCAAACACTAGCAAAGAAAATTCTCCGATACGGATATTTTTGGCCAGAAATTAATCGGGATGCTGCAGATTACTCCCGAAAATGTGACAAATGCCAAAGATATGGCAAAATTCCTAGAGCACCTTCTACCGAACTCACACAGATGGTCAGTCCATGGCCATTTGCAATTTGGGGAATGGATCTCATTGGGCCGCTACCAACTGCTAAATCAGGGATTAAATACGCTATTGTTGCAGTTGATTATTTTACTAAGTGGGCTGAAGCTGAACCATTGGCTACTATCACTTCTAAGAAAATGATAAGCTTTGTGACCAAGAATATCATTTGCAGATACGGTGTACCTCAGAAAATAATCACAGACAATGGTACTCAGTTTGAAAGCGAGGAATTCCAGGATTTTTGCAAACGATTCAAAATCCAGAAAAGCTTTTCGGCAGTAGCTCATCCGCAGGCAAACGGGCAAGTGGAAGCAGTGAACAAGATCATCAAATCAACCATCAAAAAGCAACTCGAAAGTGCAAAAGGTGGTTGAGTCGATAAACTACCACTTGCACTATGGGCATACAGAACTACTCACAAAACTGCAACTGGGCATACTCCTTTTTCGTTAGCATACGGATCGGAAGCAATGATCCCGGTTGAAACAGAGGTCCCTTCACACAGAAGAATCCATTTCAATCAAGCAGAAAATGAAAAGCTACAACTGGAAGCGCTGGATCTCCTTGATGAAAAAAGAGATGAAGCTTGCCTCAGAGTTGCAGCTCATCAGCAAAGGATAGCCAGACATTTCAATTCCAAAGTTCGTCAACGCAGCTTTGAAATTGGAGATCTAGTCCTGAAAAGAATTATGACCGCGACAGGTGTGTTTGGGCCAAATTGGGAAGGACCGTATGTAATAGGTTAGAAACTTCTTGACGGCACATTCAAGCTCACCACTGTTGATGGAGATCAAATTCCAAGGGCATGGAACAGCAATCACTTGCGTCCATACTTTATTTGAAAATTTTGTTGAAACATTGTAAAAAGAATTATGAATGTATGATTCTTGTAATTGAAAGCAATTGTGAAACTGATGCAAGTAAATAATGAAAGAATATAAAGTGGATGTAGGCCCAATTTCATGGCCGAACCACTATAAATCTTGTGTTCCTTATTATCATTATAGGTTTGCTTTGTTTTCGATATAAAAATACATAAAATGTATTGCTGAAATGTCGATTTAAATTTTTGCAGACAATGGAAATAAAACTTGCGCATAATAAGATCGAGCGATTCTCACCATCATTCAACAAACAAATTTCAAGTCACAAAGACCCCGAATTCAAATCCTAGATAGGAAATGCTTCAATCGAACGGCTAATGATTTCGATAGAAACGAGCCCTTGCTGATAAATTGAGATTGTTTGAACAAACAAACATCCAATTAGGAAGCTAGTGCCCGTTCTCACGAACTTGCCTGGCAATGAAGTACACTTCCTTGGATTAAACAAGCCACTTGTGAGAAAAGGGGAATGAAAACTTGAAAAGAGGAAAAAAAAAAGAGGATCGCTGAAAAGGCATAAGCAAGTGAACAGAGGAACAACCAAAGCTACCATCAGCGGCACAAGTCCTCTTCGGAGGCGCAACTCTTCGGAGGATAAAAGACCTCTAATGGGTCATACGCCACAAAAAAGAAAGTTCTCTACTCAACAAAAAAGATTGGAGGAGTCATGACCCTCCAACCATGAGAGAGTAACTTCCAGGCGATGAAAACCCTCTCTGAGGCACATTTCACCAGGAGTTGAAGTTTTATAACCGCTCTTCGGAATTTCACTTCACCAGAGTTGAAATGCAAACAAAATAAAAGCCCTCTTCGGAGGCCCATTTCACCAGGAGTTGAAGTGTTATAACCGCTCTTCGGAATTTCACTTCACCAGAGTTGAAATGCAAACAAAATAAAAGCCCTCTTCGGAGGCCCATTTCACCAGGAGTTGAAGTGTTATAACCGCTCTTCGGAATTTCACTTCACCAGAGTTGAAATGCAAACAAAATAAAAGCCCTCTTCGGAGGCCCATTTCACCAGGAGTTGAAGTGTTATAACCGCTCTTCGGAATTTCACTTCACCAGAGTTGAAATGCAAACAAAATAAAAGCCCTCTTCGGAGGCCCATTTCACCAGGAGTTGAAGTGTTGTGACCGCTCTTCGGAATTTCACTTCACTAAAGTTGAAATGCAGAAACAAGATAAAGACCTTCCTGAAAGCCCACGTTTCGCCAAGATTGAAATAAAACTTCCAAGTGTTGAAACGTGAAAAGGCTTTCTTCAAAGGCACAACTCTTTGGGGGTACACGTTTCACCAAGATTGAAATAAAACTTCCAAGTGTTGAAACGTGAAAAAATCCCTCCTCAGAGGTACAACTTTCTATATATAAAAAAAAATCCTCATCAAAAGCGTACTTTAACTTTCAAAGGAAAAGTAATTTGCCTACTATGGAAAATGATCGTAAAAAAGAAAAAGAAAAGAAGTTAAAGTACCCTTCAGAGGTCCGCTTTACCACATAGAGGAATTCACTTGGTGAAATATGCACATAAGCAAAAGAAAAAAGTGATTTCTTCGAACGACAAAGCGTAAAAACTTATACGAAGGGAGTTGTACTCTATAAATTTTTTTTTTTTTAAAGAATAAAATAATTATTCTTTAACAAATAAGAGTGCAAGTCCCCTCGAAGTATAAAATATTGCAGCAAGCTTAAGGTATGGGGGCAACATGGTATAGTAGTATAGCTGCATCAGTAAAGTAATACTCAAACAACATACCATAAGCCCGCTGCAATATAATATAAATAAACTTGTGCAAAAATAAATAGTAAATGCATTCTCAAATTCAAACAGAAGTTTGTACAAACGAAGAATCATTTTATTCAACTATAATGCAGATACAGGTTTTCAAAATAAAAGCGGGCGCCGATACCCGCACAACTCTCGGCCAGTTCATATAAAAGACAAAAAGCTAAAATCTTCACTTCTTCTTCCCTCCTTTGGACCCTTTACCCGGTCGAATGACCAGCTTTCCAGGTCGGCCAGTGGGTATAAGGGAAGTAGGAGAGGTAGGTGTAACCGGTTCAACTTCCGGCTCCTCTTCAGTGGCGGTGATTTTCTTCCCCCTCCTCTTTGATGTCCCACGCTTCTCTCTCCTTTGTGAGGAAGACTCACTCCCCGGAGTGACAAGTTTTGATAGAACAATGTCGTCAGAAGGAGTCCGTTCCGGGGATATGTCACCTCCCTCAGGTCTCTCATCTTTCTGCTCTTGCGAAGCGATGGGATCATCCAAGCCGTGAAGAGCCTCTATTTGTTCCTCCTGCGATCCAGGTTGCGAGGCAGAAGGAGGCACCGCCTGAAGAGATGAAGGAAGGATGACCGGAGGAGTAGAAGTTTGAGCAGTGCTTGGTACTTTCTCTACAGAAGAAAAAAGGTTAAAGTCAGTAAAGAGAGGAGATGAAGGCTCGTCAAGGTTGAGAAAATAGTCAAGGAGCTCGTGAAACTCATGCGAAATAAACGAGTAACCCGCTTGAGCAGAATTGACAGTAGCGAGATTAACAGTGAAGTTACCTGGAGAAGCTGGTTTCCTGATATCGACTTCATAAGCTTGCGCATCAGCGCTCTCTTCACCCTCGTCTCCGCCTTGTGTGCTTATAATATCAGCGGTAACTTTGGTGGGAGATGCGAGATGGGAACTGGAACCAATAATGTCGACTTCAGACGAAGAAGGTGGCTGGACTAGAGTAGTTGAAGTGGTTTTCCCCAGCTGGTCCCCTTCCGTCACTTCGGTTCTTAATTTGGCAAGTTGTCCCTTTCCCTTGGCAAGGGCAGCGCGAGCGTCATCATCAAAATAATGCCTTTCCAGGGCTAATTCGTCGTAACCGGCACCTTCAGCACCGAGCATCTCAAGAGCGGCCTCCCACACTTCAGCTAAAGTGATCTCATACTTGGGACCAAGAAAGGCGAGGCTTCCACGCCCCAAGACGCTATGCAAGTAGAAGTCGAATAATGTTGAGCCGAAGCTGTTTTTGGTCGCCTCATGAGATTCTTCGGCTGCGATTTTGCCGGCGACAGCCTCATCGCGCTCCCTTTCAGTTTTGGCAAGCTGAAGCTTAAGCATTTGTATCTCCGCCTCCTGGGAGTTGTTTTTCTTTTGAAGCTCAGCAATATCAGAGACATAGCCGTCACTGATTCTTTTTTGTGCTTCAAGCCTGTCCTCAGCGTCCCTCTGACTGGCATGAGCATCTCTAACTTGTCTGAGAAGCACTTCTTCTTTTTGAGAGTATGAAGTAGAGGAAGCAGCAAGCTCATCTTTCAACTTCTCAACCTTTGCTTCGAGCTCCTCGTTGTAGGAAGTAATGCTCCTCATTTCGGTGTCGTGCTGCTCAAGGACCTTTTGCCACTCAGCCTTATCATTTTCCATGGTGAGCATGGCCTCTAAGTTGGCACGGTTAACTCTTTGAAGCTCATCAACAAGCTTCTGCCAGTTTGACATCCTCTCGATATCGAGCTTGATTGCATCAAGATTGCGCAACATAGCAGACTTGTCGATGGGGACCAAGTCTAGGTCGAATCTCACACCCTTTAAGCACCATTGTGGAAAACGACTTTGTAAAGTGGCTGGGCCAGGTCCCACTTGAAATTTAGGCCTGCTTATTATTGTCTGGATGTCCTCCTTCCCAAGAGCAGGAGAGTCAGAAGTAATGTCAAGAGGGGCAGGGGCAGTAGGCTTTTCGGGAATAGTGGAAGCATGTCTCTCACCATATCGGGCTCGTTTGCCTGAATCTTCAGCTGCATGACCCTTTCCTCGGTCGTCGTGAGATTTCCTTTTGTAAGAGTCGTCACTCCTCTGCAGAGAATCATGGTGCTCATCCCTATCCCTTTTGTCATAACGCTCTTCTGCATCCCTCCTTTCACGAGCCTTTCGAGCAGCCCTCTCTTCGTCAGACTCTCTATAGGAAGGAAAGTAACGCCGATAATCATATTGACCACGCCCCCCGTAGCGTTGGAAATCCTGATAATATGACCCGCCGCGTGTCATTGAAGAATCTGAAATGAGAAAAGATAAGCTTTAGAAATCTTTAAAGTATAAGAAGATAAGTGCGTAAATGTGATGGAAAATCCTAAGTGTTGTGTGATGTGCAAGCTACACGCATTAAGCTACAAACCACTCTTTGGTGCAGAGGTGATGATAGCTTGGGTATGAGGAGTTGATGTTTGTGTTGGTGTTTGTCGAAGAAGAGACGTCGCCTCAATTACAGAAGAGATAGTTTTAGATACGTCATCTCTAAAAAGCTCCTGCGAAGTCACTATTATGTCGCTCAACCCCTCGTAAACATCGTCACCATCATGCTTGGTGGGACTTGTTTTCTCAATTCCTACATCAGCTAATTCCCCGAGAGGCCGTGAAGGTTCTTCTTCTTCCTCGATCGGGGCAAGCACCGTCTTACTGGATGACCCCATAATGTCGGTAGGAGTGGAACACTTCACCAATGAAGCTTCAATATTAGACTCTTTTGATGTGAGTTGTTCGACAGTAACCGGGGCGTCAGGAGTTTTCATCGGAGAATCGGGAACTTCTGTTGGAACTTCATGAGCATGCGTAGAACGAGAAGCGTGTAGAAGCCCGTATCGGTGTAAAAATTCATCCTTCAACAGAAATTTTATGCTCCTTTCTTCCGCAGCCACGGCACTCAACCTCTCGAAAACTTGTTTATGAATCGGATCTCTAGAAGGGAGAGGAAGTGCTGAAAAGAGCAAAAAAATGAAGTTAGCAACTGAAAGTTCGGATCTCGGAAAAAGTTTCAAAAACGAAAAAATGGAAACACTAGTCTTACTTCCTATTCTCCAGATGGCATAAAACCCTGGAGGGCAGCGAGCAAAGAAAAACTGGTTCAAAAATCCATGAACACTTTCAGTGAGATCGGAAAGGAGCTTGCGGTTTCTAGCACTTCTCACAATAATGAGTGAAGGATGATCTTTACTCTTTGTAAACGAGCACAGATAACGAATTTCTTCAAAACTCGGTAGGCGATCAAGAGTTCTTCTAAACAAAACACACAACCCCATCAAGATGGCATAACCATTAGGATGAAGTTGAAATGGAGAGATCGTCAACCGGAGAAGAAGAGTTCGAAGGAAGTCATTAAAAGGAGGAATCGCCCCACTTAAGCACATGTGGCGGTTGACTGCAACGAAACCATAGGGAGGATTATCAGCAGTATCATTTGACCCAGGGAATAGGACATCGTTTTCAGCAAAGCCAAATTGAGTGCGCAGCTGAATAAATGTTCTCAGAGATAGAATAGTCGAAGTTCTTTCCGGAGGATTCTCTATCGGAACTGTTGTCGGGAAAGTTTCTTCTTCTTGAGTTACCACTTCTTCTTCTCGATGGGAAGTCATTCTACATAAACAACTGGGTATTCAAACATGAAGGTGCACGTTTCCTAAAGTGTGTGAATTGTTGTGTAGAATCAATCAAGCGGTAAACAAATATAACTTGAATAAAAACTAGCAAACATTTGTTAGTTATGAAATTCAGGGATTATTGTTTTAAGCCTAAATATGCAAGTAAGATGTTGATGCAAACAAATCAGTTCAAATTGTTGATACTTTGCATTAATATTTTACTTTAGTCGATTAATTCACAACATTTCATGCAATATATTCATGTCTCTTATCTTGTCTTGACTAATCTGTCATTTGATATGGGCAGTCAATGGCAGTATGTGCGCCTTGGTTTTCTTTGTTTGTCTGTTATTCTCAACAGGTTTACAGCTTAAAAGTGAAAATGATCTGTGAAGTAACACAATGACATTCAAACAAATTTAAGGTTGGGGCAGTTCAAATTTTAATCCCTGTTCAAAGTTTGACCACAATTCAAAGTTTATTCAACTTAGTCCGGTAGTCAAAGTCAAAATGCATAAAGTTGGTCTATGCTCCTAAATGTCAACACGTCTAAAGCCTAAGTACCAACTCGGCTACGTTTTAAAAGTCTTTTACGGGATAAGGCTAGATCGGTAGCGGGTCAGAATCCAAATAGTTTTCCTCTAGTTCGCATGGGGGAGATAAGAAGGCAAGCTCCGAGTCGAAAGGCAGGAATTTCTCCAAGTATTAACTCGGTCACGATCTAAGCTTTAATGTTTAGGTCGGCAGGATTCTTTCAAGCATTGTCTCAACCACGATTTAGGGTCGTGTAAAAGCTAGGTCGGTCGAAGGCTAAGCCACCTAAATCCACTAACCCGCCTTCGAGCCAACATCCCACAGCATTAAACCCGATAACCCAATAGCCATTCCTTCAACACCCGCTTCTACTCATGCTGTCGAACCACCCAATTGAACGATTCGGAATCGAGCTTGAGGTAGTAAACCGTATTCATCGCCTCAACGACCAATCTGAAGCCAAAACTTCACAACCTAAGTTTCATCAACTATGAATGCGATGGGATTCATAATGAAGCGTCGTGCAAGGAGGCGATTCGAGTTCGAACAACAAGATATGTGAATCGGCAGTAAGTTACAATCAAGAGGATTACTTACGCAAAGGATAGTGCAGAATATCGGAGATCGATTGAATTGAAATCGCCTTTAGGAATTTAAGAAAATTTTAATGGCGGAGTCAAGAGAGCAGGTAATGAGAAAGAAGAAGGGGATGTGATTTATACCTTGTAGTGAAAGGAACTGAAGCGGCAATTCATCAGCCTAACTTTTGGACCGTGCCCGATCTAACAACGTGCCGACCCAGTGAAGGGACGAGATAAAAGATATCGAAGCATACGACCTAACCATTAGGCGTATACTTCGAGGGGCAAATGTTAACTCTGCCTCGTCTCATGGGCTACCGACCCAACTGAGTAAGATTTGTGCAGGTCTGCCGATCTAAAAGGCATACCGACCTAAAAGCTAACAGGGAAGACCGACCTAAAAGCTAACAGGGAAGACCGACCTAAAAGCTAACAGGTTAGAGGGGCATACCGACCTAACTGCTTAAGGTTTAAAAAGATGCCGATCTAACAGATCCAATAGGTTGCCGACCTAGAGGTTTGAATAGGTTGCCGGCCTAAGGCTTAAATAGGTTGCCGACTTAATGCCTTAAAAGGGGTGCTGACCTAAGAAGCCTACCGACCTAATTTGAATACCGATCTAATTGCTCAGGACAGGAAAAGGTTCGTGACCTATACTTAAGTCGTGACCGACTTACGACCTATATTAAGTCATTCACGACCCAGACAAATCCGATGTAGCAGCTTCAGGCACTACGCATTATCTCGGCAACGATCTAGGACTTCAACCTGAAACCGGAGACCATGCATAAGAAAGAGAGGAGGCGACCCACAACCTACCTCGTCTCGGCGCCAACTCATGACCTAGCCTAATCCGGAGCAGACCTACGACCTAACTTTAGACCGGACTAAAGTTGCGACCTAACTCCGAGCAAAGCCTATAAATACACGGCCATCACCAACATTAAAAGGACTTTTGGTCGATCAATTTCAAGCACCATTACTCTGCCGAATTCCAGACCACTTCAACACTTAAAGCTTTTGAGATTCAAAGAACGTCTAAAAGAACTTCATAAAGAAATCATCTACATCCACCATGGATTTGAAGATTTTTGTCAACATTGAAGTTTGAGCTACTTGTTCTAAGTCTTTTGTAATTCAAAGTGTATTGTACTTGAGAAGATTTGTATCAACTTGTAACGTGATCATCAATAAAAGTACTTAAAGTGGACGTAGGCTATACCCATAAGCCGAACCACTATAAAATTGCTGTTGTTTACTGCTTTTCCGCTATTACCTGCTTATAATTCTTTCCCGATCTATCGGGTGGTGCTTTCACAACTACACTTCACATACCGGGGTGTTAGCGTTCAAATTTAAGCGTTAACACCATGTGAGTAACATTTTTAACTAAAATAATTTAAGTAATTATAGTTGCTTTATTTATTTCTATGATAATCATGTTTGAAGTTGATGAATATGTTGTAATTCACTGTTTTCTGAATGCATGTTTATATTATGATATGTTTTGCCTGTCCTAGAATTATAGGATTAATCATGATCTCATGTTCAAACTTTTGTTAAGGTTCAAGATTTCAAACAATATATAGTTTATGTAATATAAGTTAAAGTTTTAATTTTATTTAAATAAATTAAAAACTGTATTGTCTCTGGGAACTCAGTAATAACAGAACAACAGTATGTGAGCAAAAATTTGATCATTCCGTTTCATATATTCAAGAGTATCAATCGATTACTTAACCCAATACTTGAATTTTAAAACTAAAATCAGGAATTTTAGATCAAGAATGGGTGAGCATGTATGGTTTAACCAGAAATGGTATTTTTGGGTGTAACTGTCGTTCTAGATGATCTGGGTGGTCAGTGGGTTCTCTGGTGATGGAGGGCAGATAGGAGAAGCAGGGAAAAATATGGAGAAGAGAATTAATGCATTGAGAAAGAATTAATTTGGGATTGAAGTTTTTAACCCTAAGTTTTCTGTTCATTTGAAATTTATCACCAAAATCTTTTTAAGCGACCGAGTTGTTCCAGATTCTTGATGGTGATTGATGAAGTGTAGAGGAGTTAGTAGCCGGAGCGAAGTAGTTCTGGCGATCGAAGGCGAGATATTTTGATGATTCACAGTTTCGATACTGTTCAAATTTTTGAGCTCGAATGCTCGAATTTGATTTAGGGGTTCTGCAGTGTAATTGATGGTTGGAATGGCATTAGGGGAAGATCGTCGACTTGAGTGGATGGTCGCGAACGGCCGGAGGTAACGGTGGGGTCGGTGCAGGTGCACGGTATGTGGTGCATCAGATGATAGTTTTGGGGAAGAAGGGTTTTCTTGAGTTTTGTTCGAGTGGTACTGGGTTTTTGCTCGAAGCAATGGGTTTGGGAACTCGAAGAATATTGATGTGAGTCTCGGATGTTTGCTTTGTTACAGGGATTGGGGTAAATCTGTTAGTACAGGTTTTTGTATAAACCTGTTTTTATTTGAAATTTAAATTGATTTTAAGATAAATTTAAAAGGGAGTTGTTACTCGAGTTACTCGAGATATTTTAGTTTTTAGCTCGGGTTGGTTTGTTAAAATTTGAAAGTTGTCTTGTTTTCAAAAATTTAAAACTAATTTAAAACTAAATTTAAAAAAAATGGAAACAAGAATCTAAAGTAAGTTTTAAATCTAATTTAAATTATGAATTCAAGTTGAATTGAATCTTAAAGTTGGAAATGGTTAGGTATTTAAATTCAAATTTGCTTAAAAATAACTTTAAAAGAGTTTATTGTTTAAAATGTTTTTAAAGAATTTCAATTTAAATTTGAAATTGGAATATGAGTAATGTTTAAACAAAGTTTAAACTTCATTCATATTTGGATTTGAATCTTTGTTTCAAAATAAATTTAAGTTTATAAATTTAAGTGTTTAAAACAAATTTGAATAATAATGAAAAATTTAAATGGTTTTAATTTAAGAAGAAATTTGTTTTAACTTTTGTAATAAAAGTATTATTATCAATTAAAGGTTTTAGATTGATTTTAAAACTTATTAAAGTTAAAAATAATTTAATGTTTGTATTTCATTTAATTATTAGAGTAATTAAATGAATAATTAATTTATTAACAAATTAATGAAATAAATAATTACTTAAAGTAATTAAGGTTTAATTTTAAGGGTTTAGGATTAATTATTCTTTGAATAATTAACTTGTAATTAAGAATAATTAATTAAATAAAATTAGTTTTTAATTAATGATTAATAATTAATTAATCAAGTAATAATGGATTAATTAAGTTTTAATTAATACTTAATTATTTAATTAATCTGAAATTAATTAATGGGTTAGTTAATGATTAATTAATTTGTAATTAATAATGATTTAAAATAAGTTAATTATTTTAGAAAAACAATTAATGAATTGTTAATAGTTAATGAAGGTCATTAACTAAGGATTATTCAATAATTAATTAATGTGATTAATTTTAATTATTAATTAGATTAATTAATTTGAAAGTAATAATTTGTGTAAGTTATTAAGTATAATTACTTATGGAAGTAATTAATGAATTAATTACTTATTGCAATTAATTGAGTTAATTTGATTAGTTTAAGTTAATTAATTCATTTTGATTAATTTAAAATTAATCATTTGATGATTTGTGGAGGATAATTACTTAATGTAATTTAATGATGAGGAATTACTTAAAGAAGTAATTAATGGATATAACAATATATAATTAATTGGAAATGATTTGATATTGAGTAATTTGAGTATAATTACTTTGTGAATTATTCAAGAAATTAATTTTAGATAATTAATTATGAAGTGATTAATTTATTGGTAGGTAATTAAAGGTAGTTAATTACAGAATGGGGTTAATCAAGGGTGATTAACAATTATGGTTTAAATTAAGATTTATTACTTAAAGTAATTTATTTAAATAAGGTAATTAATTAAAATATAATTAGGGATCATTAATTAATATAATAATGATGTAATTAAGATTGATTAATTAAGATTAATTAATCAATAATAAGTGATTAAAGGTAATTAATTTAGGTGATTAATTAAGGATTAATGTAATTAATTATAGTTAATTAATTAATGAAGAACTAAAGGTTAATTACTGTATTTGGTTAAATATAATTAATTCGAGAAACTAATTAGTGGATAATTACTTGAATGTAATTAAAGGTTAATTAATCAGGGATGATTAATTAAAATGAATCATTGGATAATGATTAACTAAGTGATTGATAAATTATCAATAGTGATATGAGAAAGTTGATGTTGGTGAAGTAATTAATTCAATTTACTTTAAATTAATAGAATGATGTAATTAATTTAGTTCATTTTAAATTAATTATATTTGGTGTGGATAATCATTGATTATATAGATAGATGATGTTGTTTACTTCGGATGGTTTGAATCTCAGATATGAGATAGATAATGTTGAGTGATTTGGATGCATTAGTTGCATTGTGATGTTGATATAGATTATCGTTGGATAGTGATAATATGGTTTATCTGATATGATGATAATGTTGATTTTCTGTGTGAATCTATGATTTATCTATCTGTGTGTATATAGATAATGAAATTGAATTGTTTTAAAACCTTTAAAACAACTTGGCCTTAAAGGACATGCTTTGGATTTCGATGAGACCGGGATCGGGTTTCCATATTTGGATATTCGAAAACCACATCGATCCAAATAAACGATAGGTCGTGAATCTAAGTGGAGCAAGTGAAGACTCGAGGTGTAAGGGCTATACGTCTTATAACTCTGTGGGTGATTCCGTAATGAGTTTGACGGAATAGTACTTATAGGTTCGAGATGGTGATTTAGAGTGCAAGGGTTATTTTCGTTAACTCTTAGGGTGATTCCAAAATGAGTGGAACGAGATAATGCCTTCGGTTTCGTTCGAACCCGGAACGAACTTGTATCGATTGAATGCTTTCAGAACATCATCAGGTGGACGATGAGCTTTCTAAGAGATATGTCCTCTAAAGGTAATCGTAGCCTCAAGCCTCATCAACCGGGAATGGCTAAAACAGGGGAGGTGCAGCAAGGCTTCGTGGGTAGCTCCCACTAAGGAGCAGGATTGATCCCTGTCTAGAGGTACCTTTTTATTTCGGTTGTGTGGGCATTTGGATGTACACCAACTGCGGGGTTGTCTTGTTCGGGACTGTCCTGTAAGGGATGGTTCCGGTCATGTGTTGAACGGGAGTTAGGGTGGCTCCTTGGTACGGTGATCTAGGCCACGTACTGTGACGGGCGGTACCCCAGTAGCCCTGCCATTGTATGGAATCCAAAATCCAATAAGTGCCAACGGTTTTGATTGTATTACCCACTTTTGTGGCTAGTAGCTGGAATTTAATAAATGTAACCATTTCTACTATTTAATATTTATTTGAAAACCCTAGACCCTATTATAATATCACTGGATTTCCTATCAAATGTTTTGGTTAGCGTAAGGTAAAACTTTTCCATGCTTATGTGTGGGAAGTCTTACGTGATACCTTTTCTTTTCAAAAGGTTTTTTAAAGTTAAGCAACTTTGACAAGTTACTCACACCAGACCCATGTCTGACCCGGAGTTTATTTTTGTTTTTCTTAAACTCTTGGGTACTCAAATTTTTACGAGTAGCCAAGGGATTCAGGTTAGCTTTTGACGAATATTGGAGGAGTAATGGAGCAGGAGGCTTCTGCGTTAAATATATAGTATTCCGCTGTGTGATCTGTGATTGTCTCTGAGTTGTATTATGTTGTAAATACTAGACAGGTGTTTATAACTGTCTAGTATGTGTTGTATATCTGTGTACTCTGATAGTGGTTGTAAACTATGTAATATTATATGTTATTAATATAATTTATTCGTTCCGCTATTGAGATTCTAGTGTTGTTTCTTCCTTCTCTTCTTTCTTTTCTTCTTCTATCCCTTTCTTTCTTCATGATGATACGACTTTTCTGGAGAGAAAAAGTCGGGTCGTCACAAAATCATACTCTCAGATACAATAGATAACTCGTTATCAGTTGTATCGTATACAATTCTTAACCTATGATATTTCGTTCCAATTCTGTCTTTTACATTGAGGAAGGCTCAAAAAATAAAGTGGGATTATTCATTCAGACCTACCATTTTGCGACGCCCTAAGTATGATGCACATACATTGGGGAAAGCTTATCAAGTATGTGCAATATCTTACCTCATCTATTCGATATATTAATAGTATTACAAATAACATGCCTATCTTGAGGAAAGTTCGACAACTAAAGAGTATGAAAGTAGTATATTAATATATAAATAGTAGAGGACAACATTATAATAAAGATTCATAATTTTTAATATATTGAGTTAAGTGATATCAAGTTACTGAATAATGTATTTCTTTCAGAATACCATCGCGATTCAAGTGTCTGACACATCAAAAAACACGGTATAAATACATTTACCTTTTTTGATTCCTTATGTCTATTTAGGGTTTCTTAATGTTCCACCTTTAATTTATACATTCGTATTATATCGGTTTTATTATTATATATAACTTTTATATTTTAATTTATTTTAATAATAGTCTTATGCATAATATTATATTAATTAAATCTTATTTAATTAATTAATTAATTTTATATTGTTCTAATGTAACATTTATATCAAATATTTATTATTATTGTATAATACATATATCATACATATGTGTATATTATTTAATTACGTAACCTTTAATTAATTTATATAATTAATCAATGTTAATTATATATATATATATATATTTCTAAATTCATTTTATAAACATACATGTATACTTATGGTATTTTAACATTTTAAAATAACATAACATATATCATAATATATAACACATGTATATATTTATTAACTTATTTAATTAACATAATTTATTAACCTTATAAATAAATTTAAATTTCAAAATTAATTTTATATTAATTTTCAAACATTTTGAAAAATTCTATCATAACATTTATCTTTGAAATTTAAAATCTTATATTTTAATTTTCAAATAATTTTGAAAATTAGCCCAAGGCACATTTTAAATTGGGAATTTTCTATTGGGGGAAACCTTTGGACATACGTATCTATTTGGAGCAGGTCGATAGCCAGTTAAGGCATAGTAGTTGATTACCAAAAATCAATCCTTTGATAATATATTCCTTGACACCCTACTATCTGGGCTGTGAGCTTAATTAGTTAATTCTAACATGATTCATTTAAACTGCTGGGCTGTTGGGCTCTAATAACATTATTGAAACTAGGTTAGCATGCAGCGGAAGTAGCGGATAAATTTCAATTTTTTTTACTAATTTTGATCTTTATTAGGCCTATGAAGTTCAGATTTGTTTGAACATTTCTATATTTCTTCTAAATAAAATCATTATTTATATTTCTTTTCAGCAGGGACTACTGCATGCCTTCACGAATAACAGGCAGCTAAAATCTAGAAGTCAGGGTACAAAACCTCTTCTTCTGCTAGGGAACTGAGAACTCCTGTCGATTCCGATAGAGCTAAGACATAAAATCATTATTTTATTTATATTTATAGTATAGTTTTATATTAAATGATTAATATTATATTATATTATATTATATTATATTATATATATGCATGCCATATATATTGTTAACAAAAATCTTGTCAAAACCGCAAAGTAAGGTTAGAGGAGAATGTTGTAAGAAAAAGCCAAGAAGAAGCCTTGGTGAACACTTCAAATGCACAAAAAGGGAGAGTATTGATGTCATCAACATACCCTTTCGAAACCCCTTTCGAGCTGGTTATAATGGTCCATGGTTGTGATACAATGTTGTCGAAAATTATTAAGTGTCATGAATAGATCCTGTAGCTTTGAAACGAACTCCTTCTAAAGGTATAATTGTGCGTACTCCCTAAACAAAGCCTTATGCAAGTAGTAAATATGAATCCATGTTTTTGAGAATGCTATGAATTCGTTTTATTGATAACTTTTATGAATACAAAGGCTTAAGTGTATAATGAATTGAAATTTCCAAGGTATAAAAATTAGAAATAGTATACAAGCGGGAAGAATGAAATATTGGACCTTCGAAACAGCGCCCCTAGGATCTTATTTATAGGTGCAGGTTGGCGCCTTCTGCATTCATCCTTTCAATTTAGTCGAAAGGATACTTTCATAACCTTTCATTGTTGTCGACTCCAAAGCAACATTCTGACGCCTTCAGAAGTTATGGAAGAGTCCCTATGTTGCTGTAGACCTGTTGGATGAGTGGAAAAGTTCCAACATATGCGTAAAGTACGAATACTTGTAACAGGGATGATGTTTTAGAAAGCCTTTACTCTAATAGTTATGGAAGAATTTACTAAGGATGAATGACATTAGAAAATGATTTGACCCTTACGGAAGGGTCAACTACTTCGGAAACATATACTTTGATGGTTAAGAAAGGTCTTTTTGTTGATCCTTATGGAAGCATTGGACTCTCTTTATACTTGCGGAAGGTTTTCCATGCTGAAGAAGCTTGTGGAAGGAAGCTTTAGTTGAAGTTATTGTCTTACTAGTAAAAAGGGATTGGATTTTGATTATCGTAGAGGCCTACCTTTTGATGCTCATTCGACTATTTTGGAAGCCTATAACCAATTTATCAAGTGAGGAAGCATCCTTTGATTATCTTGAAAGGCCTTGCTGTCACTATTATTCTTCATAGCCTTCCCCTTTGTCATCTTTTGGGCTTTGACAGGTTTGAGTCAATTTTGATAGTAACATTTTCCCCCCTAGCGAAGGAATGGACTTGACTTTTCAAGTCTACTGTTTCGACACCCTCTGTTGTTTTGGCATAAAGACATCCCGCCTTTTGATATTCCTATACTAATTCTGACCATGCATTTGAGTTAAATCGTGTGGTTATCCTCTTCTGTGCTTTTCTTATAAATTATGCTCCTTCCTCTTCCTTTTCCTTCACCTACAATCGAGAAATCTTGTGAAAGAATCACATCCTTAAACATTCATCAAATTCAAGATTTTAAAAGATGAAACTTTCAAATCTAAGCCGAGCATTCATTATTTCAAATTAGAAAAAAAATAGTTTTTCACACAATTTTGAATTCAAATTTCAAGGGTTTAAGTTCGTATTTGTTTTTTTAAATCTTGCGGGTGATTAGAGTTGATTGACCAAGTAGGACGATATTAAACTTGAATTTCATGTCGATTTTTATTAGTTTATGGATATAATTTTGGTTTGGATGTGACTTCATCAAATTTGGGATTATTTACCGCTGTTGGATGCAGGTTCAAATCCAAAATCCATTATACCTAATTTTAACCTACTTTGCAAGATGTGAAGGGTTTGCTAAATTAAAGATTAATAACTCTTATTTTAAATCTTCTTGAGGAAGTTAACACCTTTCATTATTGTTAGAACTAGTAATTTAGATTTGCGACTAAGTCAAAACCCTAAAACTGAAATAAGAATGGCTATTTGCACTGTTTGGTTCAATGTTAATATTTTCGAAACGTTACAATGCCATTTCGACTTAGTCGGAACCTTTAATATTTAAAAGACATATAGCTATCTGCATTTTCTCAATATTAACATTGTCAAAACGTCTTAACGACTTTTTATTAGTACTGACGCTGTCATGTTTTAAGTCTTTCAACTTAGTTGAAGTATGGAGCTTCAACAATGCTTGTTTTTAAGTAGATGCCACATGGATAGTTGTACTTTTATAAGAGAGAAAGAGTGAAACATGAGGGTTTCGATGTTTCCGAAGAGTAAGTTCAGGCCAATATATGTTACAAAATGGGGGGTGTATATAGTGGTTTTAACTTTGCAAGCACCGTGATTCATACATTTATAATTAGTTTCGACCCATTCGAAGGCATGTAACCAAGTCCTGCAGTAGGTACTTATGCCGTTTTTAATAGGTTTCGACACCTCTGAAAGGTCGCAAATGCTCAATTATGTTAGTTTATGCTACCATAACTCATACATTTTCCCACTTGCAAAGTTGATCTTCATTCCTAAGAACTTCTTTCCAAATAATATCACATGTATCAAGTTATTTGAATTTATTTAAAAAGAAAATTATTATTTTCTAAGTATGAAATAATATCATCTGGCAAGACTATGGGTCCTAAATGACTCCCTAAGAAATCTGGTAAGGAAATCATTCCAGAGTTAGAGTCTTCTCCAAAAAAGGTTGAGGCAGTTTCAAAGCATTCTTATATAACCACTCAAGACGAGGTGGACGCCATCCTTAACAACTTTGGAATTACAGGTTTGTAGCTATTCCTCCTAGTGTTAATGAGACCATTCAAAATCCTACAGAAGAATATTTTTCTTAAATGTCATTCATATTTGGCACAAGGGCTTCATTTCATTTCCAAAGTTCATGTCAAGATTCCTAAGTCATCTCAATATTGCTCCTATTCAGCTATCGCCTAATGTGTACATGTATCTTGTTTCCTTGGAGCTCGTGGCCCTAGAATATAAAATTCCTTCTCTAGGTGCTAATGTTCTCGACTACTTGGTACGTCTTGTTAAAGTCATTGATTTAAACCACCTAATGTTTTGGGCGAATCCTTCCAAAAGTTGGTCTCAAAGGGAGTGAAAAAATTTAAAGATTAGGAGACAGAGTTTTTCTACGTCAAATGTTTTCTAGGTATTAGAGGAACTTTTTATTCTCCCAGTAAGTTTATTATTGCCACTGCTTCATTAATTTTTTATATTTTACATGGAAGTATTTTCCTCTTAGATCCTGCTCCTAAGAGTTTTGACAAGGAAGGCTAGAAGACCGTAGAGTTGATAAAAGCTGCTTCAGACCGTATTGGAAATAGAACTACGTTGCTAACCCCAAGCAACCTTTGGAAACATTCCCTTATTCCAAATGATCAGAGGATTCTTGGATAAGATCCTTTAATCATACATCGATCAAAAAGAAAATGGTTTCTATCTTTAAGCGACCCCAAAATCTTGACACCATTGTTTCCAATTTCTCTAGATTCACTTGGTAAGACTCTAAGTATTGTCTATAACTTACTGTAATGTAATTCCTTAAATTATTTTCCTTCTAAGCCCTTTGGCTTCAACCGCTACTCCTCCTATTGAAGTGATCAAGAATTATCCCCTCCCAAATCCTCGGAATTTGGGGCTCTTTCCTTAAGAAGTGCGATCCTAGATCCAAACAAACTACGAAGAAAAAATTCATAGGAAGAGCTGCCGTAGATTCTGCCATGGACTCTACTTCTAAGAAACTCAAGACTACTAACATTCAGATTTCTTTCACTCTCGAGGAGGGTGAAATTAACGATATTAATAATGCTTCAAGGGATGCTAACCTTAAATCCACTATGCTGTTTCTCCTCCCTTACCTACTGATCCTACTGTTCCTTCTCCGACGAACATGATTTCTCTAAAGGATGACCTCCTAACACACATCACAGTGTATGATTACCCTAAATTTATTGATCAAATGCAAAAAGATCTTGGCCTTTCTACTTCTTTCCAAGATTTGAATCCTTCGAGATCCTCATCATCATCATAGCCTCCCAATAAATATTGATAAAGTTGTGCCAATCATGCATTCTCTATTGTTCTCTACTGTTTAGCCACCCACCTCAATACTAGATTCATCAAGTCATCGTCGGTCTCTCGTCGAACAACAACTTCTGGTATATTCTATACTATTTGATTTCCTTTATTATCTTTTATACAGAATCTTAACTTATATCTTACTTTTCCACCTAGATTACTAAACGTTGGTATTCTCTTCAAGAAGATGTTCTAAGTCTTCTGTTGAAATACTGAAGCTCGAGGGAGAAATCTTGATGTTAAACAATCAGATGACTACCCTATCTACTGCGAAAGAAAATGCAATGAATGAACAAAAAAGGTTGAGTGCTTCTCTTACACAGGCAGAGTCCACAATTTCTGAAGAGAGGAAGGCCAAATAGGTTCTAGTCGATGAAGTTCTACCTCTTAAAATGACTTTGGAAGAATCACAAGATGAAAAAGATAGAGTTATTGCCGATTATGCCTCTCTAAAAGAGAAATTCATTTCTCTCAATAAGAAATTAGAGAAGAAAAGCACCCCTTTAACCAAAGCTGGTAACATTACTACAGATGCTAAGCAAAAAGTGTCTCACTTTCTAAACACTTCTCTTAATGAAATTATTGTGAATTCTTATAAAGATGCACTAATGCTAGCCTATTTCGATAATATAGAAAAATGCCTAGATTTAAGCTTCCCTTCACTTGACTGTGAGCTAGCCAAAAGAATTATGGCTAAGATAAGGGAAATGAAGCAACGGATTGAGGTTTCCACAAGGAGGAAGTAAATGCCGCCGGCTCTTGTCTTTTGAAACTCCTCTCGAGGAAGAGGATTCTGACTCGGATGAAGGAGAAGACATAGAGGGTGACGAAGCCATCCTCAATAAAGATGAAAACGATGATGATAATGATACGATGATAATAATGAAGACGATAGAGGTCACGGTGCAGATGATAATGAGGGCGACCATGATGACACTCTTAGCGGGGATGGTGGCAATGCTTTTGGGCTCCAAGTGATAAAGATGGATTAAAAAAATTTAATCGCAATCTTATTATCCATGAAACGGATCAAACTGAATTCCTCAACCCATCTGATCGTTAAAAAGAGATGTTGATTTCTGTGTCGAAGAACAAAAGGGAATAATCAAATTTCACTGACCTCAATTTCGGTTTCTCAGGTATGGAACTTTTTATCAAAATGGTTCTAATTTTCAAGATAATATAGGGTAATATCTTACCATTTTACAAAAGGAAGAAAGCTGTAAACCTTTATAAGACAAAGCTTGAAAAGAAATACGTGGAAATAAAAGGCTTATATAGGGAGTTAGATAAACAATTCAAAGAACACGACGCACTATCTGATAAGTACTATAAGCTTAGCAAAAGTGCCACACTATTAATGTCTTTCAACGACAATGAAGCATCCCTCAACTGAAAAGAGCATGTTTTTCTATGAAAGGCTTTTGGAGGAAAACAAAGAATTGGTTACACTTTCTTGAATGTTAATCGAAGTCAGAGACATCTTTGTAGAATTTTTTATAAAGCTTGTTGCAGACATCCAACTATGGATTGATCATACTTTGGTGACTTCAGTGGGCCTACTTAGACACTTACATAAGACATACTTAGATGAATGCGGGACTGGTCCCCACCCAAGGGCTTGTTGGAAGTTACCATGGGTTTACTCAATTCTTCGTACATTGCCTGTAGAAAACTCAAATATTATAAGGAGAAATTCATTTCTAAGATACATAAAATATCAATTTTTGTATGAATCGGATGAAAATTTGTAACATGCAATTATATAGATTTATGGATCTTACTATATTAGTCTTTTTATCCTTAGTTTTATTTTATTACATTATTACAAAGTAAACAACTCTCAAGCAACCTGTTACTAGAGATTTCTTAGGAAAATTTGTCAAGTTAAGAAGTGATTACTCAGAAAAGTCCTCGATCTTGAAATCTTCAAGATTAGCAAGATATTTCTTTCTCATAGATCTACAAAAGCTTTACATGCGACATCCCAGGCTTCACTCTGATTTTGTAGGCGAGGAAAAGGAAAAGCTTCTAAGGAAATTTGGACATATCATACAAAATTAATTTGTGGTCGTGATAGTACCCCAACTGGAGAATGAGACTATAGCAAATTCCTCCCAACTATTACTCCAGAAAGATTCAATGCCGCTTTTCAATCAACACTTACTCTTTCGGCAATTCTTTACATAAAGTTAAAATTGTTGTATCTAGACTTTAAATGTGATAGAGCAAAGAAAGAACTTGATTACAACAATGATAGTGTACCCCCTGTCTTATTTCCTCTTGAGTTGTAATCCTACTATTGTGATGAATGAAATTTGTTCTTTAGGTATTGATTCCTTTTTCTTTTGTTTGAAGAGGAAACACAGTTAGCGATTATGCCACCTTCGAAAGATCTTTCATCTCGATTTACTAGTCTTAGGGATAGATTGATTATTGATTTTGAAAAGAGGAGCTTATTTGGAGATCCTTTGTCTACCAAACTCCAAAACAATACTCAAGCACTGGAGTGGCATAAAAAAATTTTACTTCAAAAGGCAATTACCATAGGTCTCAATGATCAAATTACTAGCGGTAAAGTGGATATTAAGAAGAATGATGAGACGATTTCTCAATTGAAAGCATCAAATTAAATCAAATCCTTCGATTGACTTTGATCATGAGATGTCCAAGCTTCACCAATAGGTAAGTTATTTTGAAATGAAACCGAAGGATAGTCAAGCACAATGCAAGTCTTTGAACTTTTCATGGAATATAACCTTCCGAATATTAATTAACGATTGCTCTCTAGTCGCTCCTACTATTGGCAAGTTAACAAGGTCTCATTCCTTAGCCATTCAAAAACTCCCTACTACAGCAAACCCTCCTTCTCGTTTGGATAAAAGAGTGGTGGTCGAATGGTGCAGAAAAGTTAAATTTGAAATAATGAAATATTTTGACAATCAATAGAAAGAATCTCGCAACGCATCAACAAGTACATGGCCATAATTTAAAAACTTGAATATGAAAGACATCTTTTTCAAAAACATATGACTAAATTGGAAAGACAGAATAAGGCCTTTAAAGGTGCAAATAATATTTTCAATCATGCTTTGAAGACTCGTATCGAGTCTATCGATAATGCTATGAGATCAGGTAGAAAGTAAAGAAACATAAATAAATCCTTTATGTGACTGTACGCCACATTGTTGATCCCTTAGTTTCTAAGAATTTTGATAAGATTGCATAAGACCTTTGAGGCACACACCTGTTTCTGATCTTTTGGTACTAATATCTTAATGTATTGTATAATATTCATTGTAAATAATTTTGTAGATTAGGTAAATATCACCTAGCATGTAGCCCTTATGTGTTCTTGTACTGTTGTTTTCGAATCTATTTCTTAGTAGTTTTAGCCACGGTTTTTTTGTATTTGTTGAATCATTTGAACTTACTTGGAATGATCTTGCCATGGTATGGCCTACAAAATTTAAACTGGAATTATTAATAAGAACAAGACCCTTTATTTGCAATAGAAGAAGTGTAACGACCCAGATTTTTATAACGATTAATTTGAGATATTTAAAATTAATTTAAATATTTAATTTGAATTATGAATTGATTTTTAATATAAAAGGTTTGGTTTTATTTAATAAAAAGGATATAGAATTTAAATATAGCAATCTATTGAATAAATTAATTATTTAAGCAGCAATTGAATGTTGGGTAAAATATAAAATCAGGAGTTGTAAGCTTGTTAAAAATATTTTAAAGACTTGAAAAATCTATATTGATAATAAAAAAGGTAACAAAAGTGTTAAAATCGAATTTGGCAATGATTTTTTCAATTTTAAAATATATCGTTAAATTGATATTTAAAAATAGCCTTCCGAGGCACAGTCTCGGAATTTGACGAAACCAGTTCCATTGGATCCGTAATATTGTACTATTATCGGATTTCAAATTTCGTAGCGTTCGGAGCTATCGCATGATCGTACGAAATATAAATGCCTAGAAAATAATTAATTGAATTAATTTTAATAGTCGACCTAAAAAGATATCTTCTTCATATAGTCGAACTAGGACTCGAAACCTTTTCCATTAAGTTCGGAATAGGTGTATAACTTAATAGACACTGAGCGGCATGTATCGATAGGAAGTCAGGATTTTGAATTGTGTAATTCAAGAAGATTTAAATTTAAAGTTCAAAATAAAATAAATTAACCTAGCTTCCTCAATATGCAGCCACATTCATATTATATCCCGAGCCTTCTTCCTTATCTCCTAATTAAATTCACTCGGCCGCATTCTTTCATCCTCAAAATCAAATCACCGAATAAAAAAAAGAAAAAAGAGAAAACCTAAATCAAATCAATGGGGGATGAGCGAAATTGATTCGCGTACGAACGATTAGGCTGTGCCGTGTTTTTGTAGCTAGATCTAGAGTCGTGGATGTTTGCGCGGCTATTGGAGGCAACCTGGGTGTTGTGAGTTTCTCTAGGTCGCGTCATTGCTGTGGGGGTGCGGCGACTGGGTGAAGGCGTGGTACGCTGTTTAGCGCGAGTATGGCGGTCGTGTGGTTTAGTGGAGACGTGCGTGATAGGAAGCTCGAGCGACAGAACATATCATGGAGGAGTAGTCAAGGCAGCGACGTCGGTGGGTCGGGGTAGCGTCGTGATGAGGGTTTTGCGCGTGGTACTATGAGGTTTTTTTTCAGTTTGCTTTTGTTCCCAATTTAATGTCACCGTAGGTATATGTTTAAGATTTTAAAATAAAAAAAATTGTGTACCACTGTAAAATTTAATGTAAATATTTTCGACTTACTGTAAATTTTAAGAATATACCTTAGGCAATTTAATTTCATAACATTTTAATTTGATGGTAAGTAAGTTCAAAATTTTAATTTAATTTGATATTTACTGTACGGTTTTCATATACAGATACGCTCTGGAAAAAAATATAAAAATTAGATTTTTAAAAATAAATATAAGTCATTTTGGTATAAGTAGTTTCAAAGAAGAAAAGTCAAATAAATGTACATGTTTTAAATATTATTTTAAATAGTGGATTTAGTGATTAAACTGTTTGATTTACGAAAGATTTTTTTTAAAGGATAGTAGTTAAAATAAATCATTAGTTAAAATTAAATTATTAGATTAGGATAAATTTATTTAAACGGAAATAAATTGTTCGATTTGTTCGAATATTAATAAAATCATATAATTGTTTATATAAGGTCGAAAGTCAAGAAATCGGGTCAAGATTAAAAAGGATTGCAACTTAAAAGCAAAGGGAGACTTTCTCACTCATTTGGATGCCATAGATTAAATTTAAATGTTAAATTTAAATCACTGGATGTGTTTGGATGATTTATAATAATTTATATACCATAATATTCCACTTTAAAAGTGAAATTGGTATTTTATTGTGCGAACATCTGTGGATGTAGGGAAACAGGTTGGAGGGATCCAACAGGATTCCTGAAAAGCAATTATTACTCATTATATATGTTGTGATATGACTGAATGGATGAATTGATATAGATTGGTATGTGAATTGAATTATTAAGAGTAAAATAACATTGAAGTTGAAGTTTGAAATTTATAAATGAAATAAATATAATTTAACGAAGATAAATAAAACTCAATAGAAAATAATTATTTAAATAATGAATCTACTTCAAATAGAGAATGAAGAAAAAGAAATAAAGGTATCTTATGAACTGAAATTAGTTAAAGTTGAGTTTTTGGAACGATTTAAATATATTAACGCCTAAAGAATTATTTTAATCAATAAGTGAAATTTTATTAAGAATTAAAAAGAAGATGTTATAAGAAGTACAATTAAGAATTCTATTAAGAAGTAAAGGAAATTTTATTATGGAATAAAAATGAAAATTTTATTAAGTAATGAACAGAATTTATTTAAAGAGCAACATGGAGATTTATATAAATAAATAAATAAATTATAACATGGAATTCTTAAATAAAACTATTTTATAAAAAAAAGGGAACCCAGAGAGATTTTATAAATTTATAAATGGAGTTTATAGATGAGATAGGGAAATATCAGTGTATATTGGAAAAGATAAGTCAAATTGAACTTATATTGAGATATGAAATTGTTGGAAGGAAATAGTTGAATATTTCCGAAGATGATAAGTGTGAATTTGGACAAGAGACAATTTTATGTGGATATTGGGTTTTCTAAAAATGATAAACTTATTTTAAAGGAATATTTTAAATTACTACTATATAATTTTATGAACTATAATTATGTCAAATTAGTTATTCGAAAGCTTAGTAATTTATTATACACTCAAATTTTCTGAAACCGGCTTTGAGTCTTATTAATAATTTGATATAAATTGTAATATTTATATTTAATATTTCCTTCAAACCATAATTTAAAATAAGATTATTATTCTATTATATAACTTTAGATGTTTTCAAATACATTTTTTTCTAAAATCCAATCATAAAGTCTCTTGAGATGATAAACATATTTAGTAAATAAATAAGATTTAGAAGAAAATCTTCTAAGTGGAATTAAAAAAACTTAAATAAATTTACAAGTATAAAATAAGAGTTTTCTGGAAACGAAATAAAGATTCACAAAGTAAAGTGGGCAATCGGGTTTGAGAATTTATAAGCAAAAGTGTGAATTGATTTTGAGAAAAGATTAAGAAAATAAAGAATATTTTCAAAGGGTAAATCGAAATGTAATTAAAGTGTGAGAAATCATCTAAATGATTTTATGGGAAAATTAAAATGGAGTTGAAATTTGATTTAAATGGGTTGGATAGAAATAAATATCTGGGTAGATATTAGAAATAAATAATGTGGAAAAAAATTATTTAATGGTTGCTTGTGAATGATTATTTGATAGCTAAATCACCGACTATCAATACTGGCCAATGCGTTGATCGTTTCGAAGAGTCTGGGATCAGATTTAATTATCCGAAACCCACTTTGATCCGGTTTGACTGATAACGAATGAAGACCGTGAAGATGATGAAGACGATGATTTGGTTTGTCTAGACCCAGGGCAACTTATATGGATGAATGCTTTCAGAACATCGTCAGGGGGACGATGAGCATTCTAAGTAGGACTCGTTCTTGAAAGGTAACGCTTACTCTCAAGCCTCATCAACTGGGAATGGCTAAAATAGGGGAGGTGCAGCAAGCTTCGTGGGTAGCCCCCACTTGAGAGTAAGGTTTCACCTGTCTAGATGTCCCTTTTTATTTCGGCTTAATGGGTGGTTGGTCTCGCCAACCACGGGGTGATCTTACTCGGGACTGTCCAGTAAGGGATGGTTCCGGTCTTGTGTTGCAGGGGAGTTAGGGTGGCCCTCGGTACTCTGATCTAGACCAGGTACTATGAGGGCGGTACCACGGTAGCCCCGCCATTGTATGGAATCCAATCTCCAATAAGCGTCTGCACGGTTTTGATTGTGCCCAACTATTGCTGAAACGTGAGATGCAAGCATTTCAGCTAGATTCTATTCTACTTTCTATAGACACTATTATAATATCAGACGAATTTGATAAAAAAATGTTTTGGCTATCGTAAGGTAAAAACCTGACATGTTTATTTGTGGCATGGTCTTCCGAGATGCTTTTATTTTTCAAAGGATTTTTGAAAATATAATAATCTAATTGAGTGAAGATTTCTCGCGCTGGTTTTCCAGACTGACTCGGGTGTTGTTTTAATATGATGCTCGGGTTAGACCGAGTTAAACATGATAAGGTTAAAAGCTAAGGAGCTCAGGAGACGAGCTGATGACAGAGCGTACTTTCGTATTTGACTATTATTTCCGCTATATATGGATAAATATAAAGTTGTCTCTGTACGGATGTTGTTGTACTCTGATGATGGTATGTATATGTATAACAGTACAGATTTCTTTGTATTTAAAAGCCTTTATTATGTATTATATTTTGTTCCACTGTGATTGTGAGACTCTGATGTTGTTTTTATTTCTTCTTCTTCTACCTTTTTCTTCTTTTACCCGAAGACTCGTACTTTTGTGCAACTTCGAACAGAATTGTTGTGGGATTTTTGTCAGTTCAAAGGGGTACGGATTTGCTGGCCTTTACAAGAAAGAAAGCCCATAATAGATGGGATGAAACCCAGGTTTGGACAGAAATTTGAAAATCGATGTTTGAGAATAAGAGAAGACCATAAATCTGCATTTGTTAAATACCAAAAATCCAAATATGGTGTTAATAATAGGAGAAGTCTAGAAATCCAACTTCTGAATAATAGAAGACCTAACACCCATATTCCAGTATTAATAAATGAAGTCCAGAAATCAATAGTAGAAGACTTGAAACCCATATTAGGGTATTTTTAAGAGAGATCCAGAAATTATCATTTGGAAATTAGTAGAAGACCAGAAATCCATGGTAGAAGACTTGAAATTGGTAATAGCAGTCCCCAAACCCAGATTCGGACATTAATGAGGGAAGTCAAAAATTATCTTCCGGATATAGTGGAAGACCAAATTTTAATAATAGAAGACCATAAATCATCTCCTGAAAATTATCCGAAGGCCACAAATTCATATCTAATAGTAGTCAAGAAATTATCATCTGGAAATAACAGAGATCGGAAATCCATTCTTGGTAATAAGAAGGAAAATTTAGAATACATTATTTGAATAATGGAATTTCAGAATTCCGAAAATTTTGTTCTACGCCACTCTTTGGCTTTGATTGCTCAAATCTTTTGGGTTTTTTTTACCTTTCTGGTTCTAGGTATCCGATTCTTTTGATATGCACCGTCCTTTGGGCTTTCATATTGTTATTGCCTTGTTTGCCCCTCCTTAGGCTTGGGCTTCTTAGTCTATTGTTGTCCGATGCGATTAGTTAGCTTATACACAAGCAAGACCCAAGGACTTGCCTAACCTTCCTCCAAGAGGTGCTCCAGCCTGGCCTTATATGTGGGACTAAAGGCTTGTCCAGTGCCTTAACTAGGCCATGGTGTGGATAGATCAAGGGCATAATCCATCCTTCTTCCAAGAGGTGCCACCGCTAGGCCATATAGGTGGGACTGAAGGTTGGTTGGTAACTTGAACTGGCCATAGCATGGCATGTTCAGGGGCTTAATCCGTCCTTCCTCGAGGAGGCGCCTTGATCTGGCCATGGCTTGGCACGATTAAGGCTTGTAGATACTTTAACCTGACCATAGTGTAGCGCGGATAAAAGATTACTCCGACCTCCATCCAGGAGGTACTTTAAACTGGAAATCCTAACATAGACAAAGGTTTTTGACCGTTCAAATTAGTTTCCAATTTTAAGGAGAATCTTACTCTCAACCATGTTGATTTTCTTATTCGAATGAGTCTTTATTGAATTTATCTAGGATTGCTTTACAAATCTATTAATTTTTTCCATGTCTGAAAAAGTTGATGATCATCCCTTCATGAGCTCTTACAATGATAGGTTTCGTGTCCGTTTATCATATGATAATGGCAGTAAGGTCTTCCTAAATTCCTTTCATACTTGGGCTGTTCCTTTTTGGATGGCCAGTAACTGAGTTCCTTCCCTGTTAGCAAGTAGATGTTCTCGATTAATGTAGTCAAGTTGCATTCTTTAGGGAGTCTCAATTTGAAGCTTGTCTTTTGAGGTTGATTTCTAGATCTTTTATGGCTTGATTCAAGAGCTTCATCCTCGATGGCCAATTTCCTTTTTAGAATCTTTCGAAGCTTACATAGAGGTAATGGTCTACTTGCTACTCGATGCCATTTTAGAGCAAATATGTAGTAATCGGCCGTCATTCCCTTTTTAAATAAAGTTCCTTTTCCTTAGAATTGAATGGCCTTTTTCATTTGAATAAAAAAATTATCACCCCTATATCTTGTTTCTCCTAAAGCAAAGACGGGTGTAGACCTAACATGTAATGGGTTGATGCTCCAATTGTCGAGATCCTATAAATCTACTTGCTTTTTATCATTTACAATTCTTATTGCTTCCATCCTAAGCACTTGCTCTTGATAACTTCGGGAGACATTGCTGATTTGACGAGTTAACCTTGCTACTCGTGGTTCCGATGACCCTTATTGTGATCATGCCCATTCACGGTTCATCATAGTGGTCAAGGATAGGTGCGGAATATCTTTAAGTAGGGAAATGTGGCATTGGTAATTCAACGAATTTCGAAGGTTCGGGCCCTCCTTCTAGCACTAAAAAATATTAACAAGAAATCTTTTCAATACCCCAGAGTAAGGTTAAAGGCTAAGGTTGTAAGGGAAAGCCAAAAAGAAGGCTTAATGAACCCTTTCGAATGCACAAAAAGGGAAAGTATCAATGTCATCAATATACCCCTTCGAAACCCCTTCCAAACTGGTTAATACGGCCTACGGTTGTGATCCAATGGCGTCGAAAGGTATTAAGTGTGTTGAATAGATCCTATGGCTTCGAAGGGAACTTCTTCATAAGGTATAATTGTGTGTACTCTCTAAACAATGTCTTATGCAAGTAGTAAATCCAAATCCATGTATTTGAGAATGTTATGCATATGTTTTATTGATAACTTTTATGAATATAAAGGATCAAGTGTTCAATGAAGTGAAATTCCCAATTTGATTTAGAAAGTAGGGTTTACAAACTAGAAAGTGCATACAATTGGAAAGAATGAAAAATGGGATCTTCAAAACAACACTCTTATGGTCTTATTTGTGGGTGCGGGTTGGCACCTTCCGCATTCATCCTTTCAACTCAGTCGAAAGGATACTTTCGTGAACTTCCATTATTGTCGACTCTAAAGCGCCTTTTTGATGCTGCATTTGTCTAGGATTTCGATCCCTTCAATGCCATCAAAAGGCATGGAAAGGGCCCTATGTTGTTGTAGATGTGTTGGATGAGTCGAAAGGATGCTCTAACATATGCGTAAAGTACGAATACTTGCGAAAGGGATGATGTTTTCCAAAGCCATTACTTTGATAGTTGCAAAAGCATTTACCAAGGATGGAATGAAATTAGCAAATGATTTGACCCCTACAGAAGGGTCAACTGCTTCGGAAGCACATACTTTGATGGTTGCATAAGGTAACATTTTACTATTGTCTTAAAATTTAATTGTTTCTTGTGCCAAAATAATGCAACATTTTACTATTATCTTAAAATTATATTGAACATCACTTCTCACGCCGCCTATTAAGTAATTCAATAATTTGGGTTACTTCGATTAAACAATCTTTCATATTATAAGTAAAAGGTCGATTAAGTTCCGACATGTGATATTTTGGATGGTAGTGGTTAATAACATAGCAACAAAGTTAAAATTGTTAGCAAGTCGTAAGAAAATATGGTAATAACAAAAGATGTAAATATTTTCTTTTTAGAATTTTAAAATTTAAAGATTGTTGGATTTCTTGATTATATATCCAACTACATAATTAATTTGAATAATGCACTAGAGTTTTGTTGATTAATGAATACATGTTTTATAATATAAAGATGTTTTATAACATATGATCTTTATTCAAAAGTCAATCAATTTTAGCTTTTAGTAGCATAGAAACTATTTGGACATGAAGAGCTTAATTTAGTTTTTTTTACGCTTGTAACATATGATCAAATAATATGTCATTTTTTGGTCCTTGTGGGCATTTTTAGCCGAAAATATTCTTCTAATTTACTCACTTCATCACTAGTCTTTCTTGTAAATTGAACTCACTCATTTGTTCATTTCATAATATCTTCAAGCTTCTTCACATGTAAATAGGAAACCATAAGGATAATCGAAGTAGATTCCTGCATAACAAAGCAATCACAATTTTCACATTTGTTCCAACAAACTATTTGAACGAAATTTTTTATTTATATATTAAACTTCACTGAATTTTTACAAGTAATGGAGTATGGCCATTAGTTGATTGCTGAAGAACTTTTTATGATCAAATTAAGGGACTTCTGCAACCTATATATAACAGTTAATAAAAACTCCATCAATTTGGTTTGCAAAATTTTCAACCTTATCAAAATTCCATGCATATTTAGAACTCGGCACTTTTCCATCAAAATGATCCATTAAATAAAATACATATATTATTATCAATTACGATTCACTTCACTCAAATCTCTAAATATCATCTACCAGAGTACATTACTCATGCCATCATGTCTCATAAAGACATAATTTTACATGCAACACATCGAAATCATAAGGAACGAGCTCTCAACTATCTTTCCCATATTGAAATTTTGCATATCAATGTCATTAAACTTACCAACCAACAATTCTAGTTTACATGTGTATAAAAGAGATTCACCTGACATATATTCTTGTAAAACCGTGTAATCTAGATATTCCAACTAACAGTTGTCACAAGGTGAATCACTTTTGTTTTTACTCTTGGGAGATATCTATTATCAGATGCAAATACTTCACAATAATGAATCATTTTTTCATTCCAACATATAATTGCATGAATTATTTATTAAATTTAATAATTCAATTATTTTCAATCGAAATTGTTACGATGCTATTTGAACTCAACGTTCTTAATAACCCTCAATTCAAAATTCTTTTGTTCTCATTTGGTATTGAATTCAAATCCACTAAAAAGGGTTTAATATTTATTAGTGTCCTTTCAACAGTATCATACTTTATCGGTATGATACTGTTATATTTATCGAAATTTTTACAAGTAATGGAGTACTTCACTGAATTTCTTCTTTTAAATTTCATCCCAATTCGACTACTAAATTTAAAAGAAGAAATCAACTGTTATATGGTTTTTAAATGTATTTCTTAATTTTATAGAAGATTACTGAAAAAGAAGAAGTGGAGAAATTTAAGAAACAAAAGGGTTCTCCGTATGCAACCTTTTCATTTATTAGTCGCATCCCAATAAAAGTTGATTCAATCAAATTGTTACTCTGCTTTAATATTTATTAGTGTCCTTTCAACAATATCATACTTTATCGGTAAATATATATGATTTATCCTTGAAATATGAATAAGAAGATAATCCTTATTTAAGTGGAATAAGACATGAGCCTTGTACCAAATTTCCAATGATTATATCAGTTAAAATATGTAGAAAACAAAAAACTTCTTTGTTATTCAAGCATTTCTTCATAATCATTGAACAGTGTGATTGTTTGGTTTAATCATAGGGGTGGTATGCTTCAATTGGTAAACCTCATGAAGCATTTTAAAAGCATCTTCAACTTCTCCTCTACACAAGAATATTTCAGCTTTTTCTTAATTGACTTCTTGAACCTTAGAAGAGAATTGTTAAAGATAGAATTGACTGGGCTAAAAGAAATTAAATATAAGGGGTTAATTATAAAAAAGCGATAAATTTTTTTAAAGGAGAAACACTCTATTATACAAGTTTACTAGGTACTATCCCTTCCCACAAATGCGCTCTTCGTTCTCCCTTTTTATTTTAATTTTAAAAACCCATACCTAATTGATCCTGCTCTCCTGATTCGTTTTTTTATTGATATTAATTTTGTTTAAATAAATACCAAAAGAAATAACAACATTGATAATTGCATACAATTGATTGAAACTTGATCAAAACTTAATATCCTAGAAACTCTTCAAAAACACCAATGAAATCTTTAATAGCAGAAAAAAATATCAATATCCATACCATAAAGATTCAGGTATAGATTCTCCTAAGTGCTAATGATTCTTTTAAATTAAGATTTAGGGTTTGAAAATGAAAATAAGAAAACATAAAAGTTTTAAGTGAAAAAAGTATGTAGAAACAAAAGAAAAAGAATAATTATAGAGAGGTTAAATAAATAAAATCATTTGTGTTTACAAGAATCACTGATTCTATTCTCTTTAACAAAATATTTTAACTAAGAAATTCATTTTTTTACCAATCCCTTAGCCAATATTCTCCCTTTGACAATTCATTTAAAATCATTTACCTTTTATAAAGCAACTTGGACATAGCGAGCATGAACACCCCTTTTGTGTTCTTATTCGCATTCGACAATCCTTACTCCAAAATAAGCATCGCTTGAGCCTACGATTCTCCTATAGTACTACGGTTTAGAAAAAATAGAACGTTGTAAAAAATAATGAAATCATTGATAGGAGAATCAATTCAAACCTGATTTCTCAGACCGAGCGTGACCAACTTCATAAATGATCATTTGGTGAGCGATCTGCTCATGCTGAGGTACAATAGAGATGTAGAATTTTGGCGCTAATGGTTTTTTTGCAACACAAGACCATATGAGAATGAATTTGGACATTCCTAATGTAATTACCGGACGAAAGATGATTTGGCTATGTTATTTGTGAGTTAAAACTCTAGACTAGTTGAAATGGATAATGATTGAGTGAGCAGAAGAGGTTTTATCTTAACAAGCAGCCCTTTATATCCTAAGAATTCATTAAAAGCTTTACGGAAAGGAAAGGAAAGACGGACAAGTGTGGATAAAGAAAAAAAGATGACAAGCTTCTAGTGTGTAATACACTAAAGCTATAAAGCAGACTGAAAGCGTTGATACAAAAAATGTTTTCAGCATATAAAATTGAAAATGACATTTTGATGTTTCCGTCTTTTCGAAAATATCAAAATTTAGGATATCAATAGCACGGGTTTAGGATCAAAACCCAATCGACCTGCCCCTATTAGAACTGGGTCAGCTCGTAGCCGAAAAAATTGGTGAATTTAATTTTTTTACCACTTTTATATTTTTTGAACCTATGAAGTGTAAAGATATATTAGATACAATCTGAAAAAAAATTTAAACAAAATAATGTATTATTTGAAATTGATTAAAAGAAGTTCTTAATTAATTTAAACTTAAAAAAAAGTGTTATCAAATACACTGAACAATTACTCGAAAGAGTAAACTAAGAGTAAGAAACTATTCATTTCTTTCTCCAAAACTTATGTAATCTAGAGAATGAAACTTTTATATCTTTCTCCAAAAGTTATAAAGTTAATTAAAGACATAATATGCTTTATATGGAGAGAGAAACCTTCCATTTCTCTCTTTTTTAATTGAATTAATTGATACATTAAATGCCGTTAATTAGAAATTAATACTCTTTTTTAATTGAATTAATTGATATATTAAATGCCATTAATTAGAAATTAATACATGGCATAAAATTTAAGTTTGTTTAAATATATTCCAGTGTGAATTATGAATGTACAGCATTGTGATGTTAAAATGGATGTCTCAAATTCATCCATATGTGTGAATATATAAACAATGCTAAGATATGAAAAAGGTTTGAATATATCAAATATATTCATTCCTCAATAGCATGACATAATAGTGAAACATAGGCAAGTATGTTTAATTGGTAACTGCATATATATGAATGAATCTGAATCAATGTAAAGGCAATCACAAAAGGGACAGAGAGGAAAGAAATAAAAGATAATAAAGATGATTGATTTATCTTTCCACTTTGGAAAACTTAACAAATTTAGCATTTAGTTAATAATCAATGGATTGTTATAACACAAAAATATGAACAACCAACAATAATTGATATACATATGGTATTATCTCGTTTTAAATTATTTGTTAAAAATAAAGCAATTAAATTATACAATTTGCAATGTGAACATTAAATGTTATATGTACACATACATATAAATGTTATTATGTGTATTCAAAGATCAAACCAATACTTCTTAGTTGGTTCAAAATAAACTTCCATATTACATTAAAATTTACAGATGTATATGTAAACTTATGTAAACATAAATAATTAACAAAATACATATATCTATAGCTAAATCAAGATTTACTACCTATATGAATAAAATTTTCTTTTCCTTTTTTTAATAAAACAAAAGTGAAACATACTAAACTAAACAATATATTAATAATCGTTCAAATATTTAAAGAAGAATATTTGAGATATCAAACAGGGTAAACAATTTAGAAAATGATTGCAATCAACTTGTTATCAAAGCTTTCTTTAATCATATGTAATTTTCTATTACATTGAATAATAAGAATATATAAACTTTCAAATCTAAAATATACACATTGATTAACGTAGATCTGTAATTAAAACATTATACTAATCATATACAAATCATAATTTTAATCTATTAAAATAAAATAAAATCAATTAATATGAGCATAAAATCTTTCAAATATAAATAATTACACTTTGATTTGAAAGTTTTTAACATAGATCTATGATTAAAACTTTCTAAAATTATACATACAAATTTTAGTTTTGATTCATCAAAATAAAGTTCTAATTAATTCATAATAAACAATTCAAACTACATAAACCATTTTCAAATCAAATGAGACAATATTATACGCATATAAATTATGATATTCAATTTTATTTATTGAAGCAATATCAAAATCATTAAAATAAAAAGATCATATCTTAATTCCAAAGCCTTAAATCACAGCTCGTAGCAATGAATTCACCATTTGATATAACCAATAAATCACACCTTGAATGATAAATCAAATCTAGTTGGTTCAAAATCAGTCTTCAGATGTTGCAACGATCAAGAGGAATAAACCATTTTTCATAATTGATTTTATTTGTATTTGATGTAAAGAATAATTGAAGCCATGTAAAATCTCATATTTTAAGCCATCCGAGAAGAAGGGGTGAATTAGAAAAGTTACAGAAAGAAGAATGAAAAAATGAGAAAGTTAATTGTACGTCCAGAATGAATTAGGAAATATGTTTTATTTGAAAGAAGTAAACAAATCTCATTATTTAATTAAAATCTCATAATTAATTCTCTTGGTCAATGTTTTCTTTTCACTCCTATTTTTCTTTACATGGTATGGCTGAAAATTACGCGCCATCAAATGACATAAGATTCCATAAATCAACTCATATAATTATCTTTTATTTAATTCCACCGATATCATATATAATGTGCGCAAATATAACTTTTATAAATGCTTTTAAATAATTACAAATAACTCCCTAACATCAAACTAAATAATTAATAATTAATATTTCTCAATTACTAATTAATTTAATTAATTTACAACTTCATATGAATTAATAAAATCACATGGTTTTTTAGCACGTTGTGCAACTTAAAGATGTAAATTTAGTCGATGATTAATATTGAACAATTCAAATTTTAGCATTCACACGTCACTTAGCAGTGATGTGACATTTTGGCTGAATTCATTGCTTACATATCTTTTAGTAAAATCCAATTTTACTTATTATAAGTAGTACCTAACAGTGGCAATTTTTTACACTAATTTTCTTCGTCAAAACAATATCATATTACGACTTTTGGAATTTGATAATGGTCAAAATTCCAATATCGTCCACAATCAACTTTATATTCCAAATACAAAGTCTTTGGTTCGATGACGACAATTAATATCAACTGAATTACTCTGGGCATAGATTTTGACTTTGGATTTACCAACCCTATATAACCGAGGAGGCGAATCCACACTTGAATAGCGTTTTACTTCCAATTCTTCTCCTCGACCCAATTATAGTCATTCAATGGACGTCGTACCATGATTTAATGGTAACCAAAGCGGAGCTTCCACATTAAAGATCAAAAGTATTCTCAAGTCGAGAGTACTGTTAAATTAGTCATCTCTATATTCTCTGCTTGACCCTAGTTATGCTAACCAACAGAAAACTATCAAGTGAGTCATTCCATAGTTATCCAATAACTATCAGTACGTACCCATTGGTGCCCCCAATGAGTAATACGCTGCCCAACGTTTGGAGAACGTTGCGTACTCTAATCTCAATGGATCATTGATATCCAGTCACAATGTATCTTGATTAGGAACATTTAAAATGATATATTTGTTTCATTGTGATAAATTACTCACGGTTACAACACTTTATAAATACTATCACAAAAATACAATTTATGGATCTTCTGTTAAATACACTTTTAATTAAATTAATTAATTAATATAACCATATGATATCAAGTATATAATAGAACGAAAATACCTTTATTACAAACAAGATTGGTAGTTAGATATATGTAACAAATTACATAATTGCTCCTAGGGCCTACCTCTAACTCTATCAATCTCCTACTTGCATTTGGGGTCAATTATGGAATCTTATTCCAACTTCTTCAATCTGTTTTCTCATAACCAATTGGGTCAGTCCCTTCATGAATGGGTATGCTATTAGGTTTTAATTATCTACTTTGTCAATCAAAGATTTGACGTGATAAACAGTTATATCACATGGAACAATTCGGAGTATGTCTCTAGACTTCTAATGTGCTCTAAGTCCTGTTACAAACTATATCACGAGATTGTTATCATATAATAATGTTATGAGATTCTCAACATTTTAAATTGGATCAGTTATAAATTTGTGCACTTCTATGCAGTTAAAGTGCTCAGCGGGTTCAATGCGATGGAGGTGCAAAAAGTCCTAGTAGGGATACCCTGAGGATATAGTGGGATATACCAGATGACTCTAAAATAGTATATAAAATTTGTACTTAATGTTTTTACAGATATATAAATGGTAATTAAATGAATAATTAACATTCAATTGAATTATAATTAATACATAAATAATTTTAAATAAAAACGTGTGTGAATATACTGTAAATAAACGTAAAACTGTTATATAACATAATTGAATTTAGTAGAACATTAGAGTATTTTCATTTCTGAAAATATATTAAAAATTCAATTAAATAAATTAATTTTATAATTTTGGTAATGTACAAATGTCATTTTTCAATTAATTTCTTTGAAAGTAGATATAACCGAAATAATGGAATATGGTGGGAATAATGGGATGTAGCGGAAATAGCGGGGCTTAAAGTGGAAACGCTATATTCGGAGATATATGGAAAAGTCATGATGATAGAAATACGTTATGTGTTATGGCAGGGTTATATCGAGGCATTAACTTCACGGGTGCACTTATATTTTTATATACATTGTTTTTATTGTGATGCTATTCTAGGTTATGTACTTAGCTTTTTTCATTGAATTGGCCACGGTCTTTCATTTGGAACATTTCCAACTTAAAGATTCTTAACTTGAATTTATTATTGACATATTGTACTCAATATCACTGATGAAGTTTTAGTATGAACAAATGTAAAATAATTATATGATACTAATATAAGTGTTTAAAATTTTAGAATAATTACATTAGGAATTACTATTTCAATACTTGTATTAAACTTTAATTGGATTCTCATGATTTAACTTTCTTTTTGTTCGTTGTAGTAAAAAGGAGATGTTTATTTGAAAATGAGTATTATTTAATTGCTATTACGGTATATATACTCTACTTGAACTTTATTGCTATTATGGTATGTTAGAAATCTATCGTTTAAATTTTCATATAAGATCTTCCTTGGCTATAACTAGTAGTAGAATATAACCTGTGCATTACACACGGTAATGTTATAAAAGAAATTGTCGAGTATGCATAGTAAAATAATTGACGTACAATGTAATATGCTAATGTCAAACATATATTTGTGTAAGTCACGTTTTTTAATTATTGTGTATATGTTACTCTACAATAAACTACCAATTTCGAAAGAAAAATAACACCATAAAATAAAATTAAACTTAGTTAAATGGAATTAAAGAGAACGTTTCAAATAATTTGTAAATTATACTGCAATATAAAGTGGTAAGGAAAATTGAAGAGAGCCTTCATTACTATGCATGGTTATTATTACTAAGTATACTTAAGAAAGGAAATAATAATACAAACTTGAATGTAAAATAGGTGAAGCTATTTAAATAACGATAGAGTGTATACTTGAAACTAAATGGTAGGTCAGAATCAAGGACTAACTTATTAGTAATTGTAAATAAACCATAAACAATAGCGATCTTTATACAAAATACTAAATCAAAATATTAGTAGACTTTAGTTCTCAAAATTCATAAGTGAGATATAATTCCTTCTAGCTTACTATTATTTAATAGAGTACGTTTGATAAATCATTCTATCAATAATTTAAGTTACATAGGAATAAATTACCGATAATGCTGATGGAATAAATTGAAGTATTGTTTTCCTTTTTGAAGTGATATTAAGTAATTTAGTGATCTTGTGTGTATTTATGCGCATTTGCACCCACAAGTGTGTATGCTGATGGGTTATAGAAGGTGCAAAGCTAGCTTTGAGCACCATGGTTATGTTCAATTGCAAAATCGCTATTGATAAGAATTTTAAATGCAATATAAGATAATTAAAGATAAAACTATTTTTTTGTTTTACTAAAATTATGGATAATAATAATAATAAAATAATAGACTATAGCACATGCATTGCACATGCCAATGTTCATGGTACTCATACTTTAAATATTATAATGACCCGCCATCCGTCTCCACAGAATGACGGATCATTAATAAGAAAGAAAGGGATAGAAAAAAGAAAGAAAGAGAAGAAAGAAGAAACAACACATCAGAATCTAAACAGCGGAACAGATAAATTATATTAATAACATAAAATATTTCATAGTTTACAACCACTATCAGTGCACACAGATAATACAACAATACTAGACAGTTATAAACACATGTCTAGTATTTACAACATAATACAACTCAGAACACTCAGTGGAATACTATATATCTAACGTAGAAGCCTCCTGCTCCATTGTCCTCCATAGTTCATCAAAGCTAACCTGAATCCCTTGGCTACTCGTAAAAATTCGAGTACCCAAAAGTTTAAGAAAAACAAAAATTAAACTCCGGGTCAGACATGGGTCTGGTGTGAGTAATAAGTTAAGGTTTCTTAATTTTCAAAAACCTTTCGAAAAGGAATGGTATCACGTAAGACTTCCCACACATAAACATGGAAAAGTTTTTAACATACGCTAACCAAAACAATTGATAGGAAATCCAGTGATATTATAATAGGTCTAGGGTTTTCAAGTAAGTATGAAATAGCCGAAATTGTTACATTTATTAAATTCCAGCTACTAGCCACAAAAGTGGGTAATACAATCAAAACCGTTGGCACTTATTGGATTTTGGATTCCATACAATGGCTGGGATACTGGGGTACCACCCGTCACAGTACGTGGCCTAGATCAACATACCTAGGAGTACGCCCGCTCCCCTACAACACAAGGCCGGAAACGTTCCTTACTGAATAGTTCCGAACAAAACAACCCCGCAGTTGATGCGCAATTCCAACCACCCACACAGCCGAATAAAAGGGACCTCTAGACAGGGGAAAATCTTGCTCTTCAGTGGGAGCTACCTACGAAGCCTTGCTGCAACTCCCCTGTTTTAGCCATTCCCGGTTGATGAGGCTTGAGGCTACGATTACCTTTAGAAAACACATCTCTTAGAATGATCATCGTCCACCTGACGATGTTCTGAAAGCATTCAGTCCATACAAGTTTGTTCCGGGTTCGAACGAAACCGAAGGCATTATCTCGTTACACTCGTTTTGGAATCACCCTCAGAGTTAACGACGATAACCGTTGCACTTTGAATCTCTATCTCGAGCCTGTAAGTACTATTTCCGTCAAACTCATCACAGAATCACCCCTAGAGTTATACTGACTAATAGTCCTTACACCTCGAGTCTTCACTCTTCACATAAGATTCACGGCCTATCGTTAGTTTGGATCGATGTGGTTTTCGGATATCCAAATATGGAAACCCGATCACGGTCTCATCGAAATCCAAAACGTGTCTTTTAGGTCCATGTTGTTTTAGAGTTTAAAACAATTCAATAACATTGTTTATATACACATAGATAGATAATTCATAGATTTACAACAAATAATCGTCATTATCATAACCACAGATAATCCACATTATCATTACCAAAAGATAATCCATATCATCATTACAATGCAACCAATGCATCTATATCACTTGTTAACTCCGCCTCAGCCATGACTCAGCGACCTAAAAAACTACCGACTTAAGACTTAAAAAGGGATGCCGACTCAATGCCTTGACAAGGTTGCCGACCTAACAAGGATACCGACCTAACAGGCTTGAGAGGGATGCCGACCAAAGGCCTAAGAGGGATACCGACTTAAGGCCGAATAGTTACCTACCTAATGCTTTAACAAAGTTGCCGACCTAAGGCCTAAGTGGGATACCGACTTAAGGCTGAACAGTTGCCGACCTTGTGCTTTAACAAGGTTGCCGACTTAATGCTTTAACAAGAACGCCGACTCAACTGCCTAAGATAGCTACCAACCTAAGTCGCAACCGACCTATGACCTATGTTAAGTCGTTCACGACCCAAGCAAAGGAAGACAAGTTCAATGCAGCTACTTGGCACAGTGGCCTCTTAACTCGTACACGATTCAGGACTTGGGTTATTATCTGAAGGGAACAAGCTTATTAGTTAACTCGTACACGATTCACGACCTAGCTTGAGTCGTCCACGACCTAAAGCTACTGGGTGATGGTTCAATGCCGCATGAAGAGGACCAGTTGACTCATTTGTGACTTAGATGTTGACTCGTCGGCGACTTAGGACTTATACAAATGAACTTTTGTGAAACCATGGAGGGGCCAGATGAGTCGGCCACGACTTACCTTAGACCGGTCACGACTTACGACCTAAAGGGGGGATTTCCCTATAAATACCAACCTACCTCAAACATGAAGAGGACTTTTGGCCGATCTCTTTAAGCGCCAATACTCTGCTGAATTCTCGACTCACTCGACACTTCAAGAGCGAAAGGCATCTCAACTAACTTCGAGAGGAAATCTAACGCAATCTACATGGATTCAAAGAATTCTTCTACATCAAAGTTCTAGTTGTTTGTCTCATCAGAATTGTAATTGAAGCTTGTTGTAAAAGTTGTAATCAATTCAGTAATAAAGAGAGTTAAAGTGGACGTAGGCTTACCCTAAGCCGAACCACTATAACAGCTGTTGTCTTTTTTGCTTTCTCTGTGATTTTTCTACTTGTTTTTAGTTCCCGTGTTCACGGGTGGTGCTTTCGCTCGACTTCAATCTACACCGGGGTGTTAGCGTCTGATTTTTATGTTAACATTTTTGGTGCTTTCACTGAGAATCCAACTCAGGAAACTTCCACTATTGCTCCGCGAAGGATTGTTGAAAGGATTTCTTTTAAAACTAGAAGTTTATTGAAAATAATGGCTCCTGGGAGAAAACGAAGTTCTGTAAGATCCGACAATGTTCAAGAAAATACTGCTACATCTCCTCCTTCAAGTCAAGCAGCTCCAATCACTAGAGTTACGCGAGCAGAGTTGGACGCCGTAGTTTTGGGATTGAATCAGTAATTGAATGCTCAGAATGCGCAGTTGGAAGCCCAAAATGCCAAGAATGCCCTGATCTTGAGTAAATTGAATGATCTACTTGGGGCAAATCGTCAACCGGTAAATAATGATGGGAACCCTACTGTGGGAGTTTAGGATGTTGAAGGGAACATTTCTCAAAGAGCCGCAGATCCTGCAGAAAGGACTCCTCCTCAAGTTGGAGGATCAGGACCGCAGCCGACCGTCCGTGAGCGACTGTCAAGGCAGAATTCAGAGAGAGTGGTTGATGTGTGCTCTCCAGAGCCTCTAAATGATGAAGAGTATTTTTCGGGCATGGTTCGTCAAATCATGAAGGAAAGTATGCGAAGAGATGAAGACGAGAAAGAGTGGGGTTTTGCTCCAAGCAAAAATCCATTTACCGAAAAGATCTTGAAGGCAGAGTTCCCAAGGAAATTCGTTCCCCCTACTATTCCAGCTTACAAGGGGACGAGTGATCCTAACGAGTTTCTGTATAAGTACGACTGGCATATGACTGGTGCCAGGGCGTCTGATGAAATTAAATGCCGATACTTCTCGGTTTATCTAGAAGGTGTAGCTCTATTGTGGTTTACAAAGCTGTCGGTCAGGTCCATCGATCAATTCTCCGATTTGACCAGGAAGTTCAAGCAGCAATTTCGATTGTATGCTTCTAAAGAAAAGGATATAATGTCGCTATCAAGTCTAGAGCAAAATCCGGGAGAATCCATCAGATCATTTTTGAATCGCTTTAACATCGCATTGGCTGAGGTAGATAATGCTGAGCCACGCATGGTCCTGACATACTTGATGAGGGCGATTGACAAATCGAGTGAATTTGGAAAATGGTTGAAAATGAAAGAACCAAACTCGCTCGACAAATTCTACAAGAAAGCAGATGAATTCATGCGCTTGGAGAGCCTCCAAACACCGGCTAAGGTGGTATCAGCAGAAGCCCGGAACAACGGTCCTCCTTCGAACAAGAAAGAACCCAACACTCAGAAAAGGGGAAATGATGGTGGAAAGAAACAGGGAGACGCTAAGAAAGGCCGTTCTTTCAATTTCACACCCTTGACCGATACCCCTGAAAACATCTTCTTTGCAACCAAAGATGATGTCAATTATCCGACACCACCTAAAATGAGAGTTGCGATTAAGATGGAAAAAAATGGAAGGTTCTGCCGGTTCCACAACCAGCCCGGCCATGACACCAACGAAAGTCGTCAGTTGAAAGAGGTAGTTGAACAACTCTTGAAGGAAAACAACTCCAGCAGTATGTGAAAAGGAACAGAAATGCCCCAGCTTCATCAACTCAAGGACAACAAGTTCCCGTTCACCGTCCTGCCTCAAGTGAGAAGCCCGTAGAGCATGAATCGGAAAGACCTGTTATCAATATAATAACTGGAGGACCTCACCCAGCAGGCAAAAGTTGGGGCGAGATGGAAAGGTATGCACGGGCCTTGAGGCATGTACCAGCTGAAGAGAATGTTTTTGTTTTAGAGAATGATGCGCCTTTAAAGCAACAAAAGACTTCCACAGATGATATTGTATTTAGTGCCAGAGATTCTTTGGGTATCGAGGCTCCGACCATAGATCCTTTGGTCATATCCGCTGGTATTGGGCCGGCAACTGTGAGAAGAGTTCTAGTTGACTGTGGAGCTTCATGCAACATCCTCTTCAAGAAGACCTTTGATCAAATGAAAATTCCAATGGCCGACGTTCAAGCTTCATCACTTAAGATTGCTGGGTTTGCTGGAGAACCCAAACAGCCGATTGGGACCATAGATTTGTTTGTAGAACTTGGAAAGGGACTGAGGAAGGTGGCTCTAAAGCAAACTTTTATAATTGTTGAAGAATTCTCTGCCTACAATGCCTTTTTAGGCCGACCGACTCTTGCTGCGTTCAAAGTTGTTCTTGCCCCATGGTGTCTGACTCTAAAATTCCCCACAGATAATGGAGTTGGTGTGATTAAGGGAGACCAAGATGCGGGGCGAGAATGTTACTTTGCAGAGTTGCGAGAATCAAGGAAAAGAGAAATGGGAAAAGGTGCGGCGGCTCCGGTCCGCATCAAAGAACCAACCTTGTAGCAATTACAGGGTGGACCCTGCACTGGCGAATGTAGTGGTGCACGAAGAGAGATGGATCCAAGGAAAGCCAGTGCAGGGGAGAATAAGGTAGTACCGGCAGAGGTAACAGTGCCGGTGCCCGTTGACCCAAAGGACCCAAACAAAGTGCTTAATGTGGGGTTCACAACTCAACACAACAGTTCAGAATGTTCTGATTTCTTTTTTGAAGGCTAATTTGGATGTATTCGCTTGGACTCATGCTGACATGTGTGGAATATCCCCAGAGATTGCAGTACACACTTTGAACATTGATCCAAAGTTTATACCTGTGAAACAGAAGAGAAGAACTCAGGGTCCTGAGAGAACGACAGCGTTAAAAGAAGAAGTGGATCGGCTCATGGAGAACGGTTTCGTCATAGAATCTACTTATCCAAATTGGGTATCAAATCCAGTGCTGGTGAAAAAGGCTAACGGAAAGTGGAGAGTATGTATTGATTTTTCAGATCTGAACAAAGCCTGCCCCAAAGACTGTTTCCCGCTGCCCAGGATCGATCAGTTGGTGGATGGGACGGCAGGACATGAATTGTTATCTTTTATGGATGCATACTCCGGATATAACCAGATTATAATGCATGAGCCAGATCAAGAGGATACCAGCTTCATCACAGATGTTGGACTCTACTGCTACAAGGTCATGCCTTTCGGACTCAAGAATGCAGGGGCAACTTACCAAAGGCTTGTTAATGCCATGTTTAAACCACAGATTGGCAAGACAATGGAAGTTTATGTTGATGATATGCTGGTAAAGTCTAAGAAAACAATGGACCATATGAATCACTTGGCAGAGATGTTTGCAGTACTCCGCAAGTACAGAATGAAGCTTAATCCCCTAAAATGTTCATTTGGAGTGGAGTCCGGAAAGTTTTTGGGTTTCATTGTGAGCGCTAGGGGCATTGAAGCCATTCCATCTCAGATCACTGCCTTGAGAGAGGTCAAGGCTCCTAGAACGAAGAAGGAATTGCAAAGTCTCAATGGAAAAGTTGCTGCCTTGAGTCGGTTCATTTCCAAAGCTACTGACAAATGCATTCCATTCTCTGATGCTCTGAAGAAAGGAAGAAAAAACTTTGAGTGGACCCCTGAATGTCAGAAAGCATTTGATGAGTTGGTTCGTCATATGGAAGTGCCTCCGATACTTTCAAAGCCTGATAGTGGTGAAGATCTCTTCATATATTTGGCAATTTCGTCTCATACTCTCAGTGCAGTGTTGGTACGGGAAGACGCAAGGATTCAACGCCCAGTCTATTATATCAGCAAAAGATTCACTGGGGCAGAGATGAACTATTCAAGATTAGAAAAGCTCGCCTATTGTTTGTTGATCGCATCAAGAAAATTGAGGCCGTATTTCCAAGCTCATCCCATCAAAGTCCTCACTGATCAACCTCTAAAGCAAGTCCTATTCCGTCCTAAGACTTCAGGCCGTCTTTTGAAATGGAATATTGAATTCAGCCAATATGACATCACTTACCATCCCCGAAAAGCAATCAATGGACAAGCTTTGGAAGATTTCATCACAGAATGTACGGATAAAAGTGATAGTGAGGAAGAAGTCACTGATAACATCCCAATCCAATGGAAATTGTATGTCGATGGCGCAAGAAATGATTACTGTTCTGGAGCAGGGGTTGTTCTTGAAACCCCGGAAGGGCGATCGTTATGTTATGCGTTGAGACTAGAATTCCCTTCGACAAACAATGAAGCTGAATATGAAACCCTCATCACTAGTTTAAGGATTGCTAAAGAACTAAAGATCAAGGCATTGTAGATCTTTAGTGACTCTCAACTTATTGTTTGCAAGTCAAGAAGGAATTTCAAGCTAAAGGAGGGAATCTACCGGCCTATTTATCAAAAGCCTGGGAGCTCCTTCAAAATTTTGACCGTTATTCAATAAACCATATACCTCGAGAAGAGAACATGAAAGCAGATTCTCTTGCAAAGTATTCGAGTACTGGTGAAGCTCAACTATTGGGATTAGTTCCCGTCGAAGTCTTGTCAGCTCCAAGCACAGATGAAATGGATGTTGATTGGATTATGAATGTATCCCAAGAACAAGAATCATGGATGACTCCGATACTCGAATATCTACTCAATGGTTCTTTGCCAGAAAGTTCAAAAGAACGGCGAAAGCTGATAAGGAAAGCCTCCAGATATATAGTTCAAGATGGTCGTTTGTACAGACGAGGATTTTCAATGCCATTACTCCGATGTGTGACAAAGGAAGAAGCTAAGACAATTCTGATTGAAGTACACGGAGGAGAATGTGGGGATCATACAGGCGGTCAAACTTTAGCAAAGAAAATCCTCCGTTATGGATACTTTTGGCTAGAAATTAATCAGGATGCTGCTGACTATTCCCGAAAGTGTGATAAATGCCAGAGATTCGCTAAAATTCCTAGGGCACCTTCCACTGAGCTAACACAAATGGTCAGTCCATGGCCGTTTGCTATCTGGGGAATAGATCTCATTGGGCCTTTACCGACTGCCAAATCGGGAGTTAAATATGCTATCGTTGCTGTTGATTACTTCACTAAATGGGCAGAAGCTGAACCATTGGCTACTATTAACTCTAAGAAAATGATAAGCTTTATGACTAAAAATATCATTTGTAGGTATGGTGTGCCTCAGAAGATAATCACAGACAACGGTACTCAGTTTGAAAGTGAGGAGTTCCAAGATTTCTGCAAACGATTCAAGATCCGAAAAAGCTTCTCAGCAGTGGCTCATCCGCAGGCAAACGGGCAAGTGGAAGAAGTAAACAAAATCATCAAATTAACCATCAAAAAGCAGCTGGAAAAAGCAAAAGGTGGTTGGGTCGATAAGTTACCGCTTGCACTATGGGCATACAGAACCACCCACAAAACTACGACTGGGCATACTCCATTTTCATTGGCATACGGATCAGAAGCAATGATTCCAGTGGAAACTGAAGTCCCCTCACACAGAAGGATCCATTTTGATCAAGATGAGAATGAAAAATTGCAATTGGAAGCACTTGACCTCCTCGATGAAAAAAGAGAAGAGGCTAGGCTTAGAATTGCAGCTCACCAGCAAAGAATAGCCAGGCACTTCAATTCCAAAGTTTGTCAGCGCGGGTTTGAAGTTGGAGACTTAGTCCTGAAGAGAATTATGACAGCCACAGGTGTGTTTGGGCCAAACTGGGAAGGGCCATATGTTATAGGCGCGAAGCTTCTTGATGGCACATTCATACTCACAACCGTCGAAGGAGAACCAATCCCAAGAGCTTGGAACAGCAATCATTTGCGTCCATATTTTACTTAAAAGCTTTGCTGAAATGTTGTAAAAGAATTATGAATATATGATTCTTGTATTGAAAGCAATTGTAAAGCAAGTGAATAATGAAAAGCTATAAAGTGGATGTAGGCCCAGCTTTTGGCCGAACCACTATAAATTTTGTGTTCTCTACTATTATAAATTGCTATGTTTTATTTCGACATATAAAATACGTTAATTGTGTCACTAAAATGTCGATTTAATAATGCAGGACATAAAAGCAAAGCTTACCCATCGCAAGATCAAGCGATCTCGGACATCACTCAGCAAGAAAACACTAAACCATTCAAAATTTCCATACTCAAATCCTACAAAAGAAGTGCTTCGAACAAAAGTTAGCAGTGTGGATGGAAGTGGACCATTTCTAACTAACTGCAAATGTTTGAACAAACAAACAACCAGTTAAATAGCCTGTGTCTACCACCACCAACTCGCTTAACTATGAAGTATATTTCTTTGGATAAGGGAAATTATTGGCAACTAAAAAGGGATGACACTTGCAAAAGACAACGGGGATAGTCAACATGAATAGATGGCAAAGAGACATGGGCGAGCAAGCATCAAACAACAAAAGACCTCTTCGGAGGCACAAGCCCTCTTTAGAGGCACAACTCTTCGGAGGATAAAGACCTCGAGTGGGCTAAAACAGAAAAAGAGAGATCTTTCTCGATACAAAATTGCGGACTGATCGGTCGATACACTCCCATGAATCCGTCCAACCGAGAAAAAGAAACTCCAAACTTCCAGGCAAAAGCCCTACTCAGAGGCACACGTTTCACCGAGATTGAAATAAAACTTCCAAGTGTTGAAACGTGAAAAGCCCTCTTCGGAGGCCCATTTCACCACAGTTGAAATGCTAAAAGACCTCGAGCGGGTTAAACCAGAAAAAGAGAGATCTTTCTCGATACAAAGTTGCGGACTGATCGGTCGATACACTCCCGCGAATCCGTCCAACCGAGAGAAAGAAACTCCAAACTTCCAGGCAAAAACCCTACTCAGAGGCACACATTTCGCCATGATCGGTGATACACTCCCATGAGATGAAATGTGAAAAGCCCTCTTCGGAGGCCCGCTTCCCAGCGAACAGAGAAAAATAAAAGCCTCTCCCAAGGGGCAGAAACAAAAGACCTCTTCCCAGAGGCGCAATCAAACAAAAGACCTCTTCCCAGAGGCGCAATCAAACAAAAAGACCTCTTCCCAGAAGCACAATCAAACAAAAAACCTCTTCCCAGAGGTGCAATCAAACAGAAAGACCTCTTCGGAGGCACACGTTTCACCGAAATTGAAATAAAACTTCCAAGTGTTGAAACGTGGAAAGCCCTCCTCGGAGGCACAGCTCTTCGGAGGCACACGTTTCACCGAGATTGAAATAAAACTTCCAAGTGTTGAAACGTGAAAAAGCTCTTCTCGGAGGTACAACTTTTCAAAGAAGCATTTCACAAGAAATGCAAAGCAAAGATCAAAAGCCCTCCACCGAGGCGCAATATAAAAAAAAAGCCCTCTTCAAAGGCACACTTTAGCTTTCAAAGGAAGACTGGTTCTTCTATTCTTGAAAATACTCTTCCTCCAAAAGAAGTTAAAGTGCCCTTCAGAGGCCCGCTTTACCACATAGAAGAATTCACTTGGTAAAAATGTGTGAAAGCACAAAAGAAAAAGTGATATCTTCGAAGGATGAAGCGTAGAAACTCATATGGAGTGATCTGTACTCTATTTTGAGCAGAGTAGTATTCCTCCAAGTATGGAATAGTTATTCTCCAGAAAATAAGAGTACAAGTCCCCTCAAAGTATAAAATATTGCAACGAGCTTATGGTATAGGGGCAACATAGTATAACTACATTGGTAAAAATTACGCTCGAACAACATACCACAAGCTCACTGCAATATCATATAAAGAAACTTGTACAAAAATGGATAGTAAATGCATTCTCAAATACAGACAGAAGTTTCTACAAACAAAAAGAATCATTTTATTCAATACTGTCAAAATTTTGTACAGGTACGGGTTTCAAAATAAAAAGGAAAAGAAAAGTGGAGGCCGGTACCCGCACAATCTCCGGCCAGTACATGCAAAAAGCAAAAAGTAAAGATAAATCAAAGCAGGACCCCTTACTTCTTCTTTCCACCACCCTTAGAGCCTTCACCTGACCTAATAGGGAGCTTTTCAGGACGGCTTGGGAGAGTTGGGGATGAAGGAGAAAGGGTTACTGTCGGATCAGCTTCCGCTCCCTCTTCAGAAACAAGAATGTCTTTCCTTCTCTTCTTGGAAGTGACACGCTTCCTCCTCCTTCTTGAAGAAGACTCACTTCCCGGAGTGACAAGAGCAGATAATTTTATGTTATCAGAAGTGGTTCGCTCCGGAGACTCATTGCCTTCTCCAAGCCCTTCTCCCCCATGTTCTTGAGAAGCAATAGGATCATCTAAGCCATGAAGAGCTTCTATTTGCTCCTCTTGCGACCCGGGTTGAGAGGCGGACGGAGGAGTGACCTGGAGAACCGAAGGAGGAATAATTGGAGGAGGGGAAGTTTGAACAATGCTCGATGCTTTCTCTACAGAAGAAAAGAAGTTAAAGTCAGTAAAGAGAGGAGATAAAGGCTCGCTGAGGTTCAGGAAATAGTCGAGAAGCTCATCAAACTCATAAGAAGCAGACGAGCAGTCTACTTGGGCAAGATTAACAGTAGAGTTACCTGGAGAAGTCGGCTTCCTAATATCAACCTCATAAGCATGAGCGCTTCGGCGCTCTCTTCGCCTTCATCTCCACCCTGTGTGCTTGTGATCTCAGTGGTAACTTTAGCAGGGGATGGAGAATGAGAACTAGAGCCAATAATGTCGATTTCAGCCGAAGGAGAAGGCTGAATTGGAACAGTTGAAGTAGTTTTTCCTAAACGTTCCCCTTCTGCCATTTCAGCTCTTAATTTTGCAAGTTGTTCTTTTCCCTTGGCGAGAGCGGCGCGAGCGTCGTCATCCAAGTAATGCTCCTCAAGAACTGATTCGGCATAGCCAGCACCTTTACCGCCAAGCATGTCAAGTGCGGCCTCCCACACTTCAGCCAGAGTAACTTCATATTTGGGGCCTAAAAAGGCAAGACTACCGTGCCCCAAGATGCTGTGCAGGTAGAAGTCAAATAATGTCAAGCTGATGCTGGTCTTCGTTGCCTCATGAGATTCTTCAGCTGCAATTTTACCGGCAACGGCCTCATCACGTTCTCTTTCAGCTTTGGAGAGTTGAAGCTTTAGCATTTGAATCTCCGCATCTTGGGAGCTGGTTTTCTTTCGAAGCTCTGCAATATCAGCAATATAGCCCTCACTGATTCTTTTTTGCACTTCGAGCCTGTCTTCGGCGTCTCTTTGGCCGGCATGAGTATCTCTCACTTGTTTCTGAAGCACTTCTTCTTTTTGAGTGTAGGAAGTAGAGGAAGTGGCGAGTTCTTCTTTAAGCTTCTCGACCTTCGCTTCAAGCTCTTCATTATAAGTAATAATGCTCCTCATCTCAGTATCATGCTGCTCAAGAACCTTTTGCCATTCAGCTTTGTCATTTTCCATAGTAAGCATGGCCTCAAGATCGCACGGTTTACCCTTTGAAGCTCGTCAACAAGATTTTGCCAGTTCGACATTCTTTCAATATCAAGTCTGACGGCATCGAGATTTTGCAGCATGGCGGGCTTGTCAATAGGGACCAAGTCAAGATCGAACCGCACTCCCTTTAGGCACCACTGTGGAAACCGGCTTTGCAGAGTGGCTGGGCCTGGTCCAATTTGAAATTTAGGCCTGTTAACTATTGCTTGAATGTCTGTCTTCCTAAGAGCAGGAGAGCCAGAAGGAATGTCAAGTGAGACGGGGGCAGTGACCTTTTCAGGAGTTGAAGATGTATGCTTCTCACTATGCCAGGCACGCTTGCTTGGGCCCTCAACTATATGGCTTTTTCCCCGATCATCATGCGACTTTCTCTTGTGAGAATCGTCGCCTCTCTGGGAAGAATCATGGTGCTCCTCCCTTTCTTTTCTCTCATAACGCTCTTCTTGAGCCCTCCTCTCCTGGGCCTTTCGGGGGGCTCTCTCTTCATCGGTTTCTCTATGAACGGGAAGGTAGCGCCTATAATCATATTGACTACGCCTCCCGTAGCGCTGAAAGTCGTCATAGTAAGAGCCGCTGCGTCCCATCGGAGAATCTGAAATAAAAAGAGAGACAAGTCTTGAAAGTCTTCAAGAGAAAAGAAGCATAACTTTAGAATCTTCAAAGTACAAAGAGTTAGGAGTATTAAAGTGCCGAAAGATTCTAAGTGTGTGTGATGTGCAAGCTACGTGCATCAAACTACGAACCACTCTTTAATTGCAGAGTAATCATGGGGGTAGTAGTTAACGTCAACTCTTGGGTTGACGGAGCTTGTTGCAAAGAAGAAGTCGCTTCCACTACTGAAGAAGAAACCCTAGTAGTGACAGCGTCGTCTTTAAAGATCTCCTGTGAGGTGGCAAAGAGGTCGCTCAACCCTTCGAAAGTGTCGTCCCCGCTCTGCTTGACAGGGCTTGTTTTCCCAGCTTCTTCGTCAGACTTCTGTGAACGTTTGGGAGATCCCTGAGGCTCTTATTCCTCAATAACTGGGGCAAGTGTGAATTTTCCAGACGACCCCACAACATCGACAATAGTAGAGCACTTCACCAGAGAAGTCTCAGAAGCAGGTTCTTTTGGTATGGGTGCGTCAGAAAACGGGGCATCTAATGCTCTAGCCGGGGAGTCTGGGACCTCATGAGGATGCGTAGAACGAGAAATGTGTAAAAGCCCATACTGATGCAAAAGTTCATCCCTCAACAAAAAATTTATACTTCTCTCTTCCACAGCCACGGCACTCAATCTTTCAAAAATTTGCTTGTGGCTTGGATCTCTAGAAGGGAGAGGAAGTGCTGAAAAGAGCAAAGAATGAAATTAGCAATCGGTAATTCAGATCTCGAAAAGTTTGGAAATGGAGAAAATAGAAACAGGTAATCTTACTTCCTACTTCCAGATGGCATAAAACCCTGGGGGCCAGCGAGCAAAGAAAAACTGGTTCAAAAATCCATGAACACTTTCGGTAAGATCAGAAATAAGCTTGCGGTTTCTAGCGCTTCTCACAATAATAAGGGAAGGATGGTCTTTACTCTTTGTAAACGAGCATAAGTAGCGAATTTCTTCAAAACTTGGCAAGCGATCGAGAGTTCTCCTAAACAAAACGCACTACCCCATCAAGATGGCGTAGCCATTAGGATGAAGTTGGAATGGAGAGATTGTCAACCGAAGGAGAAGGTTTGAACGAAGTCATTAAAGGGGGGAATCGCCCCGCTTAGGCACATTTGACGATTGACTGCGACAAAACCAGAGGGAGGACTGTCGGTGGTATCATTTGGCCCGGGAAGTAGGGCATCATTTTCAGCAAAACCAAATTGAGTACGTAGCTGAATAAATGCTCTCGGAGTTAGAATAGTCGAAGTTCTCTCTGTAGGATTCTTTATGGGAACAGCTGTTTGAAAGGTCTCTCCCGCCTGAGCTACCACTTCTTCTTCTTGATGGGAAGTCAATCTACACAAACAACTGGATATTCAAACATGAAGGTTGTTAGCCTATAAGTTAATGTGGTCTGTGAAATAAAGCAACAAAGTTAAAGCAATCCAGGATTTAAGCAGTTCAGTACAGTAGATCAAGTTAAGAATTCAAATTGGAGTTATGCTTTTAAGTGAGAATTCGAGTTGGGCATCCAAGTGTTAACTCGGTTGCGACCCAAGGGATCTCTCGCGAGTTAAGATTAGGTTTATGGTTCCTTTAATCGGCAGTTCTTTAGGTCGTGAGGAGTAGTAAGGGGGAAGGCTCTGGCTCAAAAGTGGTGTGAAATTCCCCAAGGGTTAACTCGGCCACGGTAAGGGTTAACTCGGCCACGGTTTAAGGGTTAACTCGGCCACAGTTTAAGGGTTAGATCGGTAGAAGAATAGGTTGGCTTATGTGCTAGCTCGGCCACGGTTTAAGGGTCAGGTCGGCAAAGGATTAGGTCGGCCAGAAGTTAAGCCACCCAAATTCACTGGGTCGCATCCAAATCAAAATCTCACTCCACTCAACCCGTTAACCCGTTAGTCGCTCCATCCACAAAAAACCCTCATTTCATTCATGCTGTTTCATTCATGATATCGGATCATCCAGTAAACTGGTTCGAAACCACTACAAGTTCAACACCTTGCAATCCTAACACAAATCAAAATCAACTAGCCAGAAGCAGTAAACCATCTTCATCATCTCATCGATCATTTAAAGCCAAAACCAAGCTAACCCGGGCTCATAAACTATAGGTGCAATGAAATTCGCAGTGAAGCAGTGCGCAAGGGGTGGGTTTGGTTTGAATGGAATTCGTGAATCGATGACAATAAGGGATCAAGAGAAGAGCAGGTTTACTTACGTGATGAATAACAAAGATTGTCGGTGATTGTTTGGAATGAAATCGCCTTTTGGAGCTTGAGAAAGTTTTTAATGGCAGAATCAAGAGAGTAGGTAATGAGAAGGAAGAAGAAGATGTGACTTATACCTTGCAGTTGAGGGATCTGAAGCGGCACGTATGACCTAACTGTTAGGTCGCGTACGACCTACCGACTTAGAGAGTGGACGGGTTAAAGGACATCGTAGCACACGACCTAACCATTAGGCATATACTTCGAGGGGAAAATGTTAACTCCGCCTCGGCCATGACTCAGCGACCTAAAAAACTACCGACTTAAGACTTAAAAAGGGATGCCGACTCAATGCCTTGACAAGGTTGCCGACCTAACAAGGATACCGACCTAACAGGCTTGAGAGGGATGCCGACCTAAGGCCTAAGAGGGATACCGACTTAAGGCTGAATAGTTACCGACCTAATGCTTTAACAAAGTTGCCGACCTAAGGCCTAAGAGGGATACCGACTTAAGGCTGAACAGTTGCCGACCTAGTGCTTTAACAAGGTTTCCGACTTAATGCTTTAACAAGAACGCCGACTCAACTGCCTAAGATAGCTACCGCCTAAGTCGCAACTGACCTATGACCTATGTTAAGTCGTTCACGACCCAAGCAAAGGAAGACAAGTTTAATGCAGCTACTTGGCACAGTGGCCTCTTAACTCGTACACGATTCAGAACTTGGGTTATTATCTGAAGGGAACAAGCTTATCAGTTAACTCGTACACGACTCACGACCTAGCTTGAGTCGTCCACGACCTAAAGCTACTGGGTGAGGGTTCAATGCCGCATGAAGAGGACCTGTTGACTCATTTGCGACTTAGATGTTGACTCGTGGGCGACTTAGGACTTATACAAGTGAACTTTTGTGAAACCATGGAGGGGCCAGATGAGTCGGCCACGACTTACCTTAGACCGGTCACGACTTACGACCTAAAGGGATGGATTTCCCTATAAATACCAACCTACCTCAAACATGAAGAGGACTTTTGGCCGATCTCTTTAAGCGCCAATACTCTGCTGAATGCTCGACTCACTCGACACTTCAAGCACGAAAGGCATCTCAACTAACTTCGAGAGGAAATCTAAAGCAATCTAAATGGATTCAAAGAATTTTTCTACATCAAAGTTCTAGTTGTTTGTCTCATCAGAATTGTAATTGAAGCTTGTTGTAAAAGTTGTAATCAATTCAGTAATAAAGAGAGTTAAAGTGGACGTAGGCTTACCCTAAGCCGAACCACTATAAAAGCTGTTGTCTTTTCTGCTTTCTCTGTGATTTTTCTACTTTTTTTTAGTTCCCGTGTTCACGGGTGGTGCTTTCGCTCGACATCAATCTACACCGGGGTGTTAGCGTCTGATTTTTACGTTAACATCACTCAACATTACTAATCTCATAGCTGAGATTCAAACCATTCAAGGTAACTATATCATCCATTCATAAGGCATGATCTATAATCAAACATCTATAATTAATTTAAAATGAATTAAATTAATTACATCATCTTTAATTAATTTCAAATGAATTAAATTAATTAATTACACAATATAAATCTTGCTTACATTATCCTTAATTAATTACAAATTAATTAACTAACCTCTAATTTATCAACTTAATTAATCACCTTTGATTAATTATTCTTTATTTAATTTCTCAAAATTAATTACTATAAACCAAATACAGAAATTAACCTTTAATTACTTCATTAATTAATTAACTATAATTAATTACATTAAACCTTAATTAATTACCCTTAATCACTTATTAATGATTAATTAAACTTAATTAATCAATCTTAATTACTTCATTAATTATATTAATTAATGATCCTTAATTATATTTAATTAATTACTTAACTAAATTAATTACTTTTCGTAATTTATCTTACTTAAACCATAATTATTAATCACCTTTGATTAATCCCATTCTGTAATTAACTACCCTTAATTACTTATCAAATTAATTACCCCTTAATTAATTTCTTTAATTAATCCCTTGATTAATTATACAAAAATAATTTAATCCAAATTATTTCACAATTCCATCATTATCCACTAATTACATCCAGTAATTATCTTTAATTACTTCACTGAGTAATTTTACTTCATTAATTACATCAAGTAATTACTATCTAATCCAATGTTTAAAATTAATTAAACTTGATTAATTAATTTAAACCAAACTCAATAAACTCTATTAATTACATTAAGTGATTAATGCCTTAATTATTTTTCTTTAGTAATTAAACTTAAATAAATAAATTTCACTATTGATTATCATTAATTAATTAATCTAATTAATCATTAAAAATTAATCATATTAATTAATTACTAAATATCCCTAGATAATGACGTTCATTAACTATTTAACATTCTTTAATTACTTCTTAATTATATCAAATCTAAATTATTAATTTATACATTAAATAAATAAGACATTCCCTACTTATCTTATTCATATGATTATTTTAATACTTTAATAATCATTAAGAAAATCCATTTCTTATTAATGATTTTATAAATATTAAAGTGTACTAAATCATTGCATTTTAAATTCAAATTCAAATTTCATTTTAAATCTAAAATTCAAAATGATATTTTTTAAGCATTAACCAATTTAAATTCCATTTATATTTTTTCAAAATAAATGTAAATAACATTTATTACTTACCTTTAAAACTTATATAAGATAAGCCTTAACCAATTTTCTTAATTTCATTTAAAATTAAGTTTAAAGTACATTACCCTTTAATTTCAAATTCAAGTTAACAAATCACTAAACTTACTTTTATAAACTTTTTATAATGTCTTCATTTAAAAGGAAAATCAAGCTTAAATATTTGTTTGAAAACAAATTTACCTCTAGCAAACAATTTAATTTAAACTTGTTTGAAAACATTCAAATTTTAAAACTTATTCAAATATCCAGATTTTAAATTCAAGATACTAGAACCCATTTTAAATCTTTTGATTTAAACTTGAACTTTTATTTTAAAATCCAAATTCCATTTTTAGAAAAACTTGAAGATTCAAGGGTCTTAAGAAAACTGGATTTAAAATTGAAATTCAAACTGTTGTTTTTAAATTAGTTTCAGATTTTCAAAATAAAATTCAATTTCCAAAAAACTGTCAGGTTTTCTTCTTTTTTTTTAAAAAAAACTGAAAACCACTTTCAAAATTTGAAAACTTATAAGATTTCAAAATCCTTTAAAACTACAATTCATACCGCATATTTAAAATTTGTTTAAATCTTATCACAACAACTTATTCTTTTAAATTTTGATTTAAATTAAAACTTCAGACAGTTTTACAAAAAGCTGTAATATCAACAAATACCCGAGCAAACCATATAATGCTTCGAGTCATCAGACCCATATCTTCGAGCAAGACACAGAAACCACTCGAGTATTACTCGAGTTCAAAACTCTACAGTACCCAGTTTCATCAGAACTCAAAAATTGCACGGTGCACGTGCACCGTGCCTCCAGTCAACATCGCCATCACCCACCTCCAGTGACATCCCAACATCGACAACCAACCCCACAATCTATCACCACCCTCAGATTCTCCTTCCAATACACGAAATCGAATACAAGTTTCCATTCCAAAACATGGAACAGAAGAAAACAGGTTTCACCCAAACCTGTAACAAGCCTCATCCTCCACATTCTGAACATCGGAATGGCAACGACTCTGGCCACATGTTCATCAACCTACCTACTAACATTCCCCAAAATCTTATTCAACTCGATCATCTCTTCAGGTAGAACTGACCAAAGCTAATTACCTAACTCAAACTAGGGCTATAGGAAGAAAATCACCACCATAGTTCCCATGTTGATTTGCATCAACTTCAAACATTTTTCCAATCATCAATGATTGCTCCACCACCTACCAGAAGAACCCCGACACCTCAAAATGCCCAGATCACCCAAAAACCCAAAATTTCCCTTTTAAGTTCAACCTAGGACTGCATGTTAAATCTAGTTTTAAAAAATGTGAATTTAGTTTTAAAAATCATGATTTTGAATAATTTTTTTTATTTTATTCCTGAAATAGTGAATCAATATGTTTGGTATTTCACTTATATACAAATTGGCCCTGTTAACCTGAGTTTCAGAGGCAATTCAAATTCTTGTAACTTGAACAAAATTTAAACTTTGATTCCTGATTCAACAAACACATTTGTATGAACCTTAAACACTAACATATATTATATTATATGATGATGGGGTTTGAACAGATTCATGCAACTGGGAATAAAATACAGAGGACATAGCATGACCAAGTTATCATCCATTTTACATAAAACAACTAATATAAATATATATATCATTCACACTTAATCATGGAAATCATCAATCAACATTTTAAAATACTTAAATTTCATTAAAAAGAATGTTACTCGCCTTAAAAATTCAGAAGACAGAGCCTCAATTGGTATTTTCCAAAAGCTTGTAAAAAAACTGAAAACTGCAGTACCCATTTTTGAATTGCTTAGCTTAAATTTGAAGTGCTTGCTTCTTTAATTCTGTAAGCTTTAAATCTTGTTTTGCATTTCCTCCAGATTACACTTGCATGCTTGCCTCCAGATGGAAGGAAATGCAGGTGTTTGAATAAGAAATGCAGGCTTCAAAATTGAATTTTGCAGGTTTGCTTGAATAAGAAATGCAGAATTTCTTGCTTTGGTTTCAGGCATTTGATTTTGGTATGTTTTGATATACAGGATCTTGAAAATGTTTCATATTTTAGATTTTGAATGGAAGTGTTTTATTATATTTTTTTATTTTTAAATTATTTTGTCTTCAGAATTTAGAAGAAGAAAAGGAGATGAGGGAAAGAAGTTTTATGTAAACTGAAATTATTAAAAATAAAAACAAAAGAAAATGTTAAATTAAATTTTGACACTTGTCTCACAATGTAACATTTGTCAAAAACCTTATTTTATCATTTAACAAGTGTTATGTAAGACCTTAAGATGTTACACTTGTCTCATAAAAGTAATTAGTATTTAATTAAAAGTTAATTAGTATTTAGTTAGATGTTAATACAAGAAAATTGTAAATCTTTGATTTATTAATTAGTTAACATGTATTTATTTACATGTAGATAATTTTTAAAATGAATAAATCTAATTTAATTTATAAAATGAAATTATACAAATATTTCAAAATCAAAGCAAGTTTAAAAATATTTACACTTTAGTTTTCAAAGCTTTGAATTCAAGTTCAAATTAAATTTTGAAATCAGGTTTATTTACAAATATAACTACACAATTAAAATTTTGAAAAACAGTTATTTTTATTTTTTTATAAAAATCTATTTGTTAAAAACAATGTATTATTATATTTTTAAAAATAACAACGTTTAATAACTATAAATAATTTATAAAAGAAATTGTCTTCTTATTAATAAATTATTTATTTTATCACATTATATTTTTAAGAAGTCAAAATAAACCTTATTGTTATTTTATTTAAATTTAAACTTGAGTTAAACATACTTTAAATCATTCAATATTTATCTTATGTACTTAAAACTATATTTATTTATTTATTTATTTATTACATACTTTTAAAAAGCCTATTATCAAATAAACCAATTTAAAAAAAATTAATTTTTATCTTAACTATTTAAAAACCCTATTTTATTTGTTAATTAACCTTTTAAAAGTTTAAATTTTAAATAAAATCATAATTCCCATTTTACTAAAGATATATATTTTTATAGAAAACATGATTTATTTATTTATTAGATTAAAACAAGATCTATTTACAATATATACATATCCTATATATATTATAAATATAAAACAATTATTTAGATTTAAAAAGATAAAATCTTATCAATCAAATATTTATTTTATTGGACTAATTAAATTAATTCAAACTCTCTTAACAAAATTACCAAATCAATTTAATTTTTAATTCAGATTATTAAATTGATTTTGTTTCAAAATTCCGGGTCATCACATTCCTCCCCCCTTAAAAGAATTTCGCCCCAGAAATTTAAAAAAAAGGTAATTTAATAATATATTTAAAGATTTAATTTTAAAACATAAGCATATACCATGATATGGTAACACCATACCAATTAATTCATCCAATCAATCAAACCTATCTATTCAGATAAAATTCTGGATAAAGTTTCCTCGAGTTTTCCCAGTAAAAATATTGGGATACTCGCTCTATAGTTTCCAAACAATCAATACTACTAAGCTATAGAGCTCCTACTCATCCAGATCTACAGAACTAGACAGCATATCAGACTACAGATGAGTCTGATTCAACAATCAAATCCTCTAGAACAGCTGGTTCCAAAACTAGAGATAGACCACACACGTACTCCCTCAGAGATACGTGGAACTCATCGAATCCCAATTATCCAAACTGGCAATTCAATCCTGAAAACCAAACACTGATCCAACCAAAACACAGATGAGATCCAAAACTTGCCGGAGTTAGCTTTCAGACTTACCAAAACTTATAGCTCCTAAATCATAGAAAACTCCAACAACAACGAAGTCTCCAACTTCGAATTTCAAATTCCTGCATCCCTTATCCACAAAAATTCTTCGGACGATCCTGGGCTGCCAACATCCAAAATGATCAGCTTAACCCTTGCTGATTTCTCCAAAACAAACAGAACCAGAAACAACCCAACACAATGATCTCCTCAAGATCAATCCAAAACAAAAAACACAACTCTACTCCATAACCATCAGAAGACAACAAACTTCTCCTAATCCGAAAAAGAAAATCAGAAACACTTCCAAACTGCTTCCGTCGCACAACTCTGATCCGAAGTAAATAAGAAAATGCTGATGAAGAACACAAGCACCAACTGGACATCACCTTCCAGAAATATGGTTCTACAGATCCATAAAGAAAACTCGGAAATTCCTCCGAAACCTGAGTTGCTTCATCAAACTCTATCTCTAGGAATCATTCTCCGACTAAACAGAACCACCAGTTCCCCTCCTGGAATCCTAGTCGATAAGAAAACTCCATTCTTCGGATGTACACAAACTTCTGATTTCCCTAGAACACATCCAGAGAATCTCCAACCATCCAAGAGAACACTCAACTATCGCAAGTCACTTTTTGATCAACCCAGATAAATTTCCAAAGAAAACTGTCCTTACTTTACCAAACAGAACAGCTTACACTGGTCTAGTCAATCCATTGAAGAAACGGATTCACTATGCTGCTTCCGGATTCCACCTCCAGAAAAACTACTCATCTAAGACCTCTCTGTCAGCTTACAGAACATTACTAGCTGCATTTCTGACACCAATTCCAAACTTCCTGATCCAAAGCTCTTCGAGAAACTCGGACTTCAAAGCATACATAAACACCACAACATCCTGCTAAATCCAGTCACAACATCGAAATGGATCTACTTCCCAAAACTTGTTCCAAAGAAATATCTTTGTACACAACCATAGTCACTGCATCTCATCATGCAGTTACAACTTCCTGAGGTATCAAGATACCATCACTTGCTCCAGCTCAAACCGATAGATCTAAGCTCTACTCACCAAACTCTGCACTTCAAAGATGACTCCGAACCTTAACAAGTATCCTTCAAAGATCGATGAAATACTTCAACACAACAAAGCTTACTCAAGATGGTATTAGGTCAATAGTCTCTACAGATATATTTCCAACCTCAAACATCAGACTCTAACCAATGGTAGGAATCGTGTTATAAACACCACTACCTCATCTACCTTTATAACCTATATTGGAAAACCCGAACAGGTAACCCAACATATAGGTAGAAATAGATAAATATATATAAAATTACACATACGCTCTCTCATGATAGACACCACTCCAGAGCCTAGGTATCCACTCAACCTAATGCTTTGATACAACTGTAATGACCGGCCATCCGTCTCCACAGAATGACGCATCATTAATAAGAAAGAAAGGGATAGAAAAGAGAAAGAAAGAGAAGAAAGAAAAACAACACATCAGAATCTAAACAGCGGAAATAATAAATTATTTTAATAACATAAAATATTACATAGTTTACAGCCACTATCAGAGCACACAGATAATACAACACATACAAGACAGTTATAAACACATGTCTAGTATTTACAACATAATACAACTCCGAACACTCAGCGGAATACTATATATCTAACGTAGAAGCCTCCTGCTCCATTGCTCCTCCACAGTTCATCAAAGCTAACCTGAATCCCTTGGCTACTCGTAAAAATTTGAGTACCCAAGAGTTTAAGAAAAACAGAGAATAAACTCCGGGTCAGACATGGGTATGGTGTGAGTAACGAGTTAAGGTTGCTTAATTTTCAAAAACCTTTTCAAAAGGAAAGGTATCACATAAGACTTCCTACACATAAACATGGAAAAGTTTTTACATTACGCTAACCAAAACATTTGATAGGAAATCCAGTGATATTATAATAGGTCTAGGGTTTTCAAGTAAATATGAAATAGACGAAATTGTTACATTTATTAAATACTAGGTACTAGCCACAAAAGTGGGTAATACAACCAAAACCGTTGGCACTTATTGGATTTTGAATTCCATACAATGGCTGGGCTACTGGGGTACCGCCTGTCACAGTATGTGGCCTAGATCAACGTACCGAGGAGTACGCTCGCTCCGCTGCAACACAAGGCTGGAACCATTCCTTACTGAATAGTTCCGAACAAGACAACCCGGCAGCTGATGCGCAATTCCAATAGCCCACATAGCCGAATAAAAGGGACCTCTAGACAGGGAAAAATCTTGCTCTACAGTGGGAGCTACCCACGAAGCCTTGCTGCACCTCCCCTGTTTTAGCCATTCCCGGTTGATGAGGCTTAAGGCGACGATTACCTTTAGAGAACTCATCTCTTAGAATGCTCATCTTCCACCTGACGATGTTCTGAAAGCATTCAATCCATACAAGTTCGTTCCGGGTTCGAACAAAACCGAAGGCATTATCTCGTTACACTCGTTTCGGAATCACCCTTAGAGTTAACGACGATAACCCTTGCACTCTGAATCTCTATCTCGAGCCTGTAAGTACTATTTCCGTCAAACTCATCATGGAATCACCTCCAGAGTTATACTGACTAATATTCCTTACACCTCGAGTCTTCACCCTTCACATAAGATTCACGGCCTATCGTTAGTTTGGATCGATGTGGTTTTCGGGTATCCAAATATGGAAAACCGATCCCGGTCTCATAAATGTCCAAAGCGTGTCTCTTATGTCCAAGTTGTTTTACAGTTTAAAACAATTCAATAACATTATCTATATACACATAGATGGATAATTCATAGATTTACAACAGATAATCATCATTATCATAACCATAGATAATCCACATTATCATTACCAAAAGATAATCCATATCATCATCACAATGCAACCAATGCATCCATATCACTCAACATTACTAATCTCATAGCTGAGATTCAAACCATTCAAGGCAACTATATCATCCATTCATAAGCAATGATCTATAATCATACATCTATAATTAATTTAAAATGAATAAAATTAATTACATCATCTTTAATTAATTTCAAATAAATTAAATTAATTACTTACACAATATAAATCTTGCTTACATTATCTTTAATTAATTACAAATTAATCAACTAACCTCTAATTTATCAACTTAATTAGTCACCTTTGGTTAATTATTCTTTAATTAATTTCTCAAAATTAATTACTGTAACCAAATACAGTAATTAACCTTTAATTACTGCATTAATTAATTAACTATAATTAATTATATTAAACCTTAATTAATTACAATTAATTAATTACCCTTAATCACTTATTAATGATTAGTTAATCATAATTAATCAATCTTAATTACTTCATTAATTAATTAATGATCCTTAATTATATTTAATTAATTACTTAACTAAATTAATTACTTTTATAATTAATCTTACTTAAACCATAATTATTAATCACCTTTGATTAATCTCGTTATGTAATTAACCACCCTTAATTACTTATCAAATTAATTAACCCTTAATTAATTTCTTTAATTAATCCCTTGATTAATTATAGAAAAATAATTTAGTCCAAATTATTTCACAATTCCATCATCATCCACTAATTACATCCAGTAATTATCTATAATTACTTCACTCAGTAATTTTACTTCATTAATTACATCAAGTAATTACTATCAAATCCAATGTTTAAAATTAATTAAACTTAATTAATTAACTTAAACCAAACTCAATAAACTCCATTAATTACATTAAGTAATTAATGTCTTTATTATTTTTCTTTAGCAATTAAACTTAAATAAATAAATTTCACAATTGATTATCGTTAATTAATTAATCTAATTAATCATTAAAAATTAATCATATTAATTAAATACTAAATATCCTTAGTTAATGAACTTCACTGACTATTTGACATTCTTTAATTACTTCTTAATTATCTCAAATTTAAATTATTAATTTATATATTAAATAAATAAGACATTCCCTACTTATCTTATTCATATGATTATTTTAATACTTCAATAATCATTAAGAAAATCCATTTCTTATTAATGATTTTATAAATATTAAAGTGTATAAATCATTGCATTTTAAACTTAAATTCAAATTTCATTTTAAATCTAAAATTCAAAATGATATTTATTTAAGCATAACCAATTTAAATTCCATTTATATTTTTCAAAATAAATGTGAATAACATTTATTACTTACCTTTAAAACTTATATAAGATAGGCCTTAACCAATTTTCTTAATTTCATTTAAAATTAAGTTTAAAGTACATTACACTTTAATTTCAAATTCAAGTTAACAAATCACTGAACTTCCTTTTATAAACTTTTTATATTGTCTTCATTCAAAAGGAAAATCAAGCTTAAATATTTGGTTTGAAAACAAATTTACCTCTAACAAACAATTTAAATTAAACTTGTTTGAAAACATTCAAATTTTAAAACTTATTCAAATATCCAGATTTTAAATTCAAGATACTAGAACCCACTTTACATCTTTTGATTTAAACTTGAACTTTTGATTTAAATTTTGATTTTTAAAACTTTTTTTTAAAATCCAAATTCCATTTTTAAAAAACTTGAAGATTCAAGGGTCTTAAGAAAAATGAATTTAAAATTGAAATTCAAACTGCTGTTTTTAAATTAGTTTCAAAATTTGAAAACTTATATGATTTCAAAATCCTTTAAAACTATAATTCATACTGTAGATTTAAACTTTGTTTAAATCTTATCATAACAACTTATTCTTTTAAATTTTGATTTAAATTAAAACTTCAGATGGTTTTACAGAAAAACTGTAATTCAACAAATACCCGAGCTAACCTTATAATGCTTCGAGCCATCAGACCCATATCTTCGAGAAAGACACAACAAACACTCGAGTATTACTCGAGTTAAAAACTCTGCAGTACCTCGTTTCATCAGAACTCAAAAATTTCACGGTGCACGTGCACCGTGCCTCCAGTCACCATCACCCACCTCCGGTGACTTCTCAACATCGACAACCACCCCACAATCAATCACCGCCCTCAGATTCTCCTTCCAATACACGAAATCGAGTACAAGTTTCCATTCCTAAACCTGGAACAGAAGAAAACAAGTTTCACCCAAACCTGTAACACGCCTCATCCTCCACCTTTTGACCCCCGGAATGGCAATGACTCCGTCCACATGTTCATCAACCAACCTACTAACATTCCCCAAAATCTTATTCAACTCAATCATCTCTTCAGGTAGAACTGACCAAAGCTAATTACTTAACTTAAACTAGGGCTACAGGAAGAAAATCACCAACATAGTTCCCATGTTGATTTGCATCAACTTCAAACATTTTTCCAATCATCAATGACTGATCCTCCACCTACCAGAAGAACCCCGACACCTCAAATTGCCTAGATCACCCAAAAACCCAAAATTTCCCTTTTAATTTCAACCTAGGACTGCATGTTAAATCTTGTTTTAAAACTGTGAATTTAGTTTTAAAAATCATGATTTTAAATAATGTTTTTTATTTTATTCCTGAAATAGTGAATCAATATGTTTGGTATTTCACTTATATAAAAATTGGCCCTGTTAACCTGAGTTTCAGAGACAATTCAAATTCTTTTTTTATTTATATTGAACGAAATTTAAACTTTGATTCCACAAACACATTTATATGAACCTTAAACACTAACATATATTATATTATATGATGATGGGGTTTGAACAGATTCATGCACCTGGGAATAAAATACAGAGGACATAGCATGATCAAGTTATCATCCATTTTACAGAAAACAACTGATATATATATATATATATATATATATATATCATTCACAATTAATCATAGAAATCATCAAACAACATTTTAAAATACTTAAATTTCATTAAAAAGAATGCTACTCACCTTAAAAATTCAGAAGACAGAGCCTCAATTGGTTTTTTGCAAAAGCTTGTAAAAAATAACTGGAAATTTGTTTCAGATTTTAGTTTTTGAATGGAAGTGTTTTATTATTATTTTTTATTTTTAAATTTGTTTGTCTTCAGATTTTAGAAGAAGAAAAGGAGATGAGGGAAAGAAGTTTTATATAAACTGAAATTATTAAAAATAAAAACAAAAGAAAATGTTAAATTAAATTTTGACACTTGTCTCACAATGTAACATTTGTCAAAAACCTTATTTTATCATTTTACAAGTGTTATGTAAGACCTTAAGATGTTACACTTGTCTCATAAAAGTAATTAGTATTTAATTAAAAGTTAATTAGTATTTAGTTAGATGTTAATACAAGAAAATTGTAAATCTTTGTTTAATTAATTAGTTAACATGTATTTATTTAAATGTAGATAATTTTAAAATGAATAAATCCAATTTAATTTATAAAATGAAACTTATACAAATATTTCAAAATCAAAGCAAATTTAAAAATATTTACACTTTAGTTTTCTAAGCTTTGAATTCAAGTTCAAATTAAATTTTGAAATCAAGTTTATTTACAAAATAACAACACAATTAAAATTTTGAAAAACAATTATTTTTATTTTTGTATAAAAATCTATTTGTTAAAAACAATGCATTATTATATTTTTTAAAATAACAACATTTAATATATAAATAACTTATAAAAGAAATTGTCGTCTTATTAATAAATTATTTATTTTATCACATTATATTTTTAAGAAGTCAAAATAAACCTTACTGTTATTTTATTTAAATTTAAACTTGAGTTAAACATATTTTAAATCATTTCAATATTTATCTTATGTATTTAAAACCATATTTATTTATTTATTACATACTTTTAAAAAGCCTATTATCAAATAAACCAATTAAAAAAAAATTGTATCTTAACTATTTAAAAACCCTATTTTATTTATTAATTAACCTTTTAAAAGTTTAACTTTTAAATAAAATCATAATTCCCAATTTGCTAAAGATATATATTTTTATAGAAAACATGTTTTATTTATTTATTAGATTAAAACAAGATCTATTTACAATATATAAATATTCTATATATATTATAAATATAAAACAATTATTTAGATTTAAAAAGATAAAATCTTATCAATCAAATATTTATTTTATTGGATTAATTAAATTAATTCAAACTTTATTAACAAAATTACCAAATCAATTTAATTTTTAATTCAAATTATTAAATTGATTTTGTTTCAAAATTCTGGGTCATCACAAATATTGTTAAAATTTTGTTATGTAGTGTAGTAAATATCCATCATAAATCAAAAAAAAATTATTATTGTTCATGCATATAAATTTTGTTAAGTGATTCATGTATTTTTATATTTGAAAGAAATATATGTTTCACCATTTTATTCCGAAGAATGCTGTAATAAATTGAAATTGTTATTTTGTTTATAAATTATCAAAGAACTTAATGAGTGTTTATTACTTGAATTTATTTATATAGTATGGATTTATAGTATTTGGTTAATTTAACAACATGAATTTGAATATAAATTAATAAGTGAAAATTGCTGATAACTTTGTAAATGACTATAGAAATTATATATTCTCGGTATATGAATATAAACTCATAGAAAAAATTAACGTAATATTTTGGATAACTATAGAATGATAATTTATAAGGATATAAAAAATCGAAGAGAATTAAGGAAAGGGGTGAAATTTTTATAATTAATGAGATGATCTGTAACTTTCAAACCTTTCTATCATTTAACTGCTAATTTATTAAAATAAATTATAATACATAAAAGTTGTTCTTATTATCATTTGTGTGATCCTTATTTTTTTATTTGAATGAAAATTTAGTTTATACCGTTTTGTTACAAAGAGCTGATAAACTTATTGACATTATTATCTATATTATTTATTAGATAAATTAACAAATAACCGTTAATTAATTTTTTCAAACAATTACTTTTTAAATTATTTAGTTAATTCAAATACAAAGGCTTAAATTTAAATTGTACATGAAAACTGAGAACTTTGAAAATAATAGTAAAAAGCATAAATGTAGATTTTGAATGTAAAATGATAGTGTAAAAGTAATAAAATATTACAAACAATTCAAAAATATTAAATTGTATAGGATCTTTAAAATAAAATGTGAACAATTCAGAGAAAGTTAAAGAGAGTTGAGAGAAATGGTAGAATTAATATGAGAGCTTGAATTTCTTTTGCTTTGCCATTATTTAATAAATAGATTGGACATACTTGTCATTATGCGTTGCCTTATTCTTGAAAAGATACTTATGGTTTAAACTATTAATCGAGTAGTATGTGCAAAAGTGCATATAAAGTCTCTCAAATTTAAAAATTTTGAACCTAGTGCTCCATACAGTAATTCGAAATCCAATATTTCCTAATATTTTGTTCCATTTTCATCATTTTAAATGATAAATAACCTCGTTTATCCCACCCTTCCTGTTCAATCTTGGGGCCTTGGGAGGATGACAAAACAAACTTCTCTACTTTCTATAATTTGTAAAGGAATTTCGATTGAGTGAATCAAGTTGTGATTCCAAGTTTTGTGGGAATAAGCTCATAACTTAATGATGTCTTGAGCTAATGTAGAATGTAACCACATGTGTTAGCACCAAAATTGGTCACTAACACCTAAGGAAAGATTTCTTTAGAGAGATTAACGAAGATAGAAAATTAAAATAAAGAAATGTACGAAAAATTAACTGCAAAAGCTAGATCACCATATTTATAGCGATTCGGCATAACTGCCTATGTCGACTTTGAGTTTAATCTTTATATCTTTTACAAATATTGAAAACAGATGCAATCTGTACATTCCCCACTTGAATACATGTTTTAATAGAAAAGAAACGAGTCTTGAAAATGGCAGAGTCTCCCTGGAGTTTGCGAAAAAAGGTCCCTTTTCACTACACCCTTGCCCCTCTATTTATGGACGAAGATAGACTCGACTTCCTCTACGGGCCCTGGGACAAGGTACTTCGACCCATAGTAGGTGATTTCTGCACACTGAGCCAGGCATGCCGAACGAGACACACCGAACATCTAATGCCAATTGAGAAATGCCGACCCACCATGTCTGGTCGATGGTCGATTATCAAATGGCTCGAAGTCATCCCAAGTGCCTCTCTTCGTTCACTTTGATAAAGTCATGCCGAACGTTGGATTTTTTGTACGATTTTACTCCCTTGACCAAGCGTTGCATGCTAGAGCATCTGGACCGAACGATACATGTCAAGTTACTTGGCCGAGCGGTGTACTTCAACCCTGAGTCGAGCGATACGTGTGGAGTTCCTATCAACACCCCTCTTCGGTTGAGCAACAGACAATCCCTTTATTTTAGCCGACCCATATATGCTGAAGCATTAAATCGAACAACGCGCAACCTTCCACCATGGTTGTGCGGCACACGACCCTTCTACTTTGGCCGAACCATGTTTACAGGCTGAACCGTGTGCGTTGGCTGAATCATCCAAATTGAAACAAAGCCTCTATATCCAGCATCCTATAACCGGGTCAAGCATTTGGGTAATATTTGACCGCCAATGTGCATTGTGTGAGTCAACATGATTCGCGTTGAATCATGAGCAACCCATGTTTTTTAAAATCTTGCTCTGACTTCTTGTAAGTTAATTCATACGATTTCCTGAATGTTGTACCACATTTGGGCTTACCAAACCCACTCTTCTCCACTCAATGGTTGAAATTCGTTTCTCTATCGTGTTATTCCCTTTGATGCGGATCGGCCGATGTTCGTGCGCCGAACCACTCATTCGGCAATTTCACTGTCGCTCGGCAAAATGGCTCACCGGCCCACTAAGATGCCTTAACCGGGTCCACTGGTTGATGCTGTTCACCTCCCCTTCTTCATATATAAAAACCAACACTTCTCTTCCTCATTTTTCTTTTATTCCACTCTTACGAGCCCGACTACCTATTTCTCTTTAATCCTTATTTGTCATCGTACTCACCCCTCCTCCTTTCGAAACAATATATCCTACCTTGCTACTTTAGACATCCTCGAACCCGAACTAACTTCGACTCGAAGCCCCATAGTTTCACAAACTTCTAATTTCCTTTATCGGTACAGATCCCTTCTTTAACTCATCCAACTTAGCTCGGAATCTCGTTTGAGGTCCGAGCACATGGGTTCCTAGATAGGAGTTAGTGTGAAGCGGCAAATAAGGGGATGAATTGGAGACAGGAGCGCGCTCTAGGCTAGGTGTTTGACTCAGCTTTAATGGTACCAAAATTAGTTATTAAGAGGAGTGGACATGGTACTAACTTTGAAGTCATGGAGATAGAGAAGGAGAAAGCTCGATGGTTAGGTTGTTGGGTTGTTAGGAGTTTAACAACAGATTAGGTCGAATCTTTAAAAGGTAGTGCGGTTAGGCATACCGACCGAGGAATTGCTTGGTCTCAAACGGAAGCACGGTTCAGTAGGAAGTTAGGTTGGTAGGTAAATCCCTTTTGGGAGCAGTGCAAGAGTGAGTGTGTCGCTCGGTGGGTACCTAGGAGAGTGTTTAGGTAATTTTAGGAAATGAGATGGAGGAGAGTGAGTGTGTAGGTCCACAACTCTCATTTGACTGGGTCGGTTGTATTTGGTCTAAGTTGATATTCAATGTCTAAGTACACCGATGAGTTAGAGTAGGGAAAAAGGGAAATGGGTTAGGCTTTGAGGACTGGCACCGAGTGAGGCGTTACAGTTCAGCATATGTGCACTTGAACAGACAACCGTTCCTATGTATGGGGATTGGCATTGTCATACTTACTTCACCTCAACTCGTAGAACATTACATTGCTGCTTATTTCCATACTTATTGATGTACCAATAAATCCATGACACAAACCAAAGTCCAAAAGCACATGGAACTGATCAGAACTAATAACTTCGTGATCTAAACCATAATAAATGTGAACTTAAGCCTTTCAAAAGAGGAAAACTTAAAGCTCGCCATGCTACACTTTACTTTTCAGAACCCTAATTTATTTATATTCTTTACATGAACCATCACACTAGCTCACACAACACGCGGGGGGAAAATCTTTATAGTCGTATCTAATATCAATTGTCTTCCAAGTGTAGTTCAAACATGTGTTTTCTCAAATTCGACGCTGGTTGAGGATGTCTAGAAAGTCGAGCTCCGCCACAGTTTTAGATAAACCTGAGTCGAAATCTCAGCAGGGAGTAGTGGGGACTTTTAATCCGTCGACAACTCCTACATAGGATATCCAAAATCCATCGGCGACAACTATTAACCCAGCTCCTGATGTGATAGACGGAGCTATTATTCTAGATAATCCTATTGGCTCCTAAGCTTCAAAAATCAACGACACCGCTCTTTGTCGACTATGTTCGATTCATGGAATCCCTTACGATGACGTATTAGTTCCATCAGGACAAGATCGTCCTCACCTGCCACCAGCTAGATACAGCTTGCAACAAATTCGTGTGCTTGGTCGGTAGCCTGCCACCATTCAACTCCTTTCTCCATGAAGAGCTACAGTATATCGAGATTACCCCGTCACAGCTACATCCCAATAGTCATGCGTTCATCTATGGCACATGTATTCTCCTTGTGAGTATTCTATTCAGGTTCCCCACTCCCGGTGACATCCATTACATCTATCGCTTCAAGAGACGGTCTGACAATCCATCTTTCACATTTTTCGATCCACATTCTTAATGTAAGATTCTGATGGGGGGCCTAGAGTAAATTCACCCAATACAACCCTTAGGCTTTACGAGAAGATGGCTTGAAGGGAGTAAGTTCCTTTCTCGGAACATATCTGTCTGTGGAAAAAAGTGCATTCTTTCTAAACCTTTTCGATTTTTACAGGTATCAGCCCACGTCCCCAAGGCACCAGGTACTCTGAGGCCGTTGAGGCCATTTGCGCTACTCCCGTAGGAAACTGGGAGATCAAACTTGTCATTTCCAATGAGTCGCTCTTAAAGGTTGGGCTATTGGCGGAAGGTTGCCAAAAAAATCTTCCATCCGGTGCCACTATAACCAAACCCGCGTCAAAGAAGAGTAAAGGACAGGCCGGACCTACGGTGCCTCCTACAAGTGGTGCCCCCAATACATCCAAGGAGGGTGAGATTAGAGAAACTGGGGTGTCAGAAGTACCGGGTGAGAATGTAAGTCCTGCTTCGGAACTGTTGGTTGAGGCACATAGCATTCATGAACCACCTCCCCTTTCAAAGGAAAAAAGAAACTAGCTTACAAGCTGACGGAGAAGGTAGTGGGCGGAACCTCAAAATTGTCGATTACTCCAGTGGAGAAAGTTCCATCTCCACAACACTTAGATGGTTCATTTAAAGGCTTATCAGACCTTACTATTCCCGATGACTTGCTCAATTACGGCTTCGACGATCCACAAGCCCTAAAACTTCATTCGCCCTCGAGAGGCGATGAAGGCGTTCAAGCCCATCACCAAGGAGAACAAACTCCAATCAGTAAAGCTAAAGAAACTGGTCTGTCGGGGGGAAACACTAGGACGCACACACTAACACCTACCCCTCAGTTCGCACTTCAACTTCAACCACCATGTTATTCTTGCTAACTTGTCCTTACTTAATTTCGACGCAGGTGATATGGGATGCTCACATGGATCCGACCGCCTCTGTGGGTCCTCTATCCTCCATTATTCCAACCGAGACTTGGGGTCCGGCAAACGCCAAGATAGAGATGGTAATAGTGATAGAGATTATTGTCCCCAAGATTCGTTATCGTCTCGAAGGAAAGCTACAGTCATTCTTCGTACCCCAATGATCATCCTCAACTAGAAAAAAGCAAGGAGAAATCGGGTCAAAGGGGTTCTCAATCTGAAGCTCCTTACGACCAATACTCTGGTTCATCTAGCACTAGGAAAACTCGTGAGCATAAAAAAATCCATGGTTTCGGCTGAACAAACTTCTTCTGCCCCGGCACACGATCCATCGATAGCAGAAAAGCTAACTGAGATTAAAGCCACATTCCCAAAAGTATGCATAGATGGATTGTAATTTCTTCCTGTGATCCATCCTATTCCTAGGCATGTTAAAAAGAGTGCCATTGCTTGAAACAACGACGTCTACGTCCAATATGACGCGTTCGTTAACTTGACCGAAAAAGTTTCTGAAGTTTCAAAGGAGCGCAAGCATGAAATCGATCGCCTATAGCTTGAGGCCATCCATGATAAGGACATCGTCAAAGCCCAGGATTAAGATCTTGCCATGTATAAATTTCAACTTGAGGATGATCAAAAGAATGCTAAAGATACTGCTGAGGCAGTCAATCTCTTAGGGGCCACACATAAGAAAGAGATTGATGAAGCGGTTCAATGCTGCGTTGCCTTAGCTATAGAGAAAGACTCCGTTCAAAAGGAGAAATATGTGCTTGCTTAACGTGTCAAAGAATTGGAAGAGCTACTTTTCAAAGAAAAGGAAGAAAAGACTGCCGCTCAAGAAGAGTCACAACGATCGTGTGACGAGATTGTTGCCACTTGACTCCTAAAAACCAAGCTCGATGAGGAGCTCTCCAAGGCTGAAGCGCTGAAGGACGAAGCCTGTGAGGAGGGCAAAAGAATGGCACTCTCGAAAATCAATTCTCGCCTTGGGGCGGCTACTGAGGCTGGTAAGGGGAAATCAAGTGCATGTTTGATCCACTCATATCCCAGTACAATGCTCGAGTTCTCATGCATCGTGACCTAACATTTCTTGGTGAGGGTTACCTCGAATCTTTGGCCAAAGCATGGGACACTTTGAAAAAAATCAAAAAGGTTGAGTTGGGAAACAAAGAGGTTGGCGAAGGAGCTTTAGTGAAGGAATTTCTCCGAGGAGATGAGCCTTTAGACTTGTCTGCAGCGAAAGCTCTTTATAGCAGAGACTCCCACTCGTTAAAAGGAAAGAGTGACACCGTCGATCCATCCGGAACTGAGTCTCCAGTTCCTCCTCCTATTTAGCCAACTGGTCATCCATCACTTGAACCCTTCGAGCAGCATATTGGCTATGACCCAGAGGATCCTGGACTTGATATTCACGCTCTATCTCCCATTCTAGCAGATGAAACTCCCCGAATAGTCGAGAGTGAGCCAGGAACTAGTACGTAACTTTTCTTCTCAAAGCTCAAAGGGTCGTCGTTTTTGGCGAGTAGTTAATGTATTCTAGCATTTGTCTCTTGTGGTTTTGTATAGGACATTCCCATCCTGAGACTACTCCAAGGAGCGATGCCAGCAAAGAGAAAGAGGAGAAAATGGAAGAGGCAATTCAGATTGGGGAGATTTCCAAACCCGACGTCAAGTGATCAAGGCGCTCGATGAAGATAAATCTGAAAATCCATCACCCGTAGGATAACATGATGAAGTTGAAAATACGGGCACCTCCGAACACACTTCAAAATTGAGCATGGAGGAGCAACTTATGGAAGAGAAGAAGAAGAAAGTTGAAATCAAGGTCGAGCCCCAAGCGGTGGAACTGGATGATCCCTTGAATAGGTCTTCTAAGATCATTCTCCCCTGTGGAACCAGGCCACTAGAAGTTCCTCCACCTTCCTCGAACACCACTTCCCTAGCAAGCAAGGCGTCCAAGTGGAAATGCTCAGGGGAGGAGTCGTCTGAGGAACTGCGGAAGGAGAAGAAGTCAAAGAAGTAGCTATCAAGCCTCGTTCAACGAGAATAATTCTGGATTATGTAATTATTTCTATTTATTTCCATATTCGATTTAATAGACTTTTGACTCCAAGTATAGGAGGAATTGTAGTGGAACTTTATTTTAGGACTAGTGAACAAAACTTCGTTTCTTTTCTTTTGATGATTTTCGTTGTTTAGCTTATTGTATAACTTGTAGTCGAATCCTAAATCTTGTGAGTTACATAAGCGCCAGTCACTTCCATATGACTCGAAAATCTATACCACGCTTTGGGTACTTAGAATACTTTAAGTCCGTACTCTCGGGACTAAAAGATTTTTGAGTCGTTTATACTCTAGTCTGCATTCTGGGACTCAGAGTATTCCAGTCCGCACTCTAGGGACTTGGAGATTTTTGAGTCATTTACACTATAGTCCGCACTCTGGGGACTCAGAGTTCTCCAGTCTACACTCTGGGGATTTGGAGATTTTTGAGTCATTTATACTCTATTCCACACTCTGGGGACTCAGAGTACTCCAATCCGCACTCTAGGGACTTAGTGTTTTTTGAGTCGTTTATACTCTAGTCCGCACTTTGGGGACTAAGAGTACTCAAGTCCGCACTCTGGGACTTGGAGATTTTTAAGTCGTTTATACTCTAGTTTACACTCTAGGGACTAAGAGTACTCTAGTCCGCACTTTGGGGACTTGGAAATTTTTGACTCGTTTATACTCTAGTCCGCACTCTATGGACTTAAAGTATTCCAGTCCGCACTCTATGACTTGGAGATTTTTGAGTCGTTTATACTCTAGTCTGCACTCTGGGGACCCAGAGTACTCCAGTTTGCACTCTAGGGACTTGGAGACTTTTAAGTCGTTATACTCTAGTTCGCACTCTAGGGACCAAGAGTAATCCATTCTGCACTCTGGGGATTTAGAGATTTTTGAGTTGTTTATAGTCTAGTCCACACTCTAGAGACTCAGAGTACTCCAGTCCACACTCTGGGGACTTGAAGATTTTTGAGTTTTTATGCGCGTTCATATGCCAGACAGAATAATATAACTTTAATTTTTTCCATAGAATTACAACATACGGAAACATCAATAGTTCATAGAAAAGATGGCTTCAATCCTTTATTAATGAAAACAAACTGAATTGTCTCATTACATGCCGAAAACAAAGAATCAACAAAATAAACATACACTGGATATAACTACAATTAAAATGCGAAAGAAATAGACTAAGTGTACTAACATCGCGGATGCTCGCTATTCCATGCTCGGGGGTGTGTCGCGCCATCAACGGTCACTAGCTTGAAAGTTCCTTCTCCAAGCCTCTATTCAATGACGTACGGAACTTCCCATGCGGGATTCATATGCAATGGGATCGGGAAAACTCACTTCAAACGAGATCGCCCATATCAAAGATTCTCGGTCGGACATTTTCATTAAAATACCTAGCGACTCGGTGCCTATATGCAATCGCCCTTAAATCAGCTTCTTCATATTTTTCGTCAACAAAATCCAATGATTCCAAGAAGATAACCTGATTCGTCCTAGGATCATAATGAGTTACCCGATGTGAAGGAACTTCAAGTTCCACGGGTATAACAGTGCCATATGCCAATGTGAAAGGAGTGTCGCCAGTCGCGGACTTTTGGGTGGTCTTGTAAGCCCAAAGTTTTATTGGAAACTCATCTACCCACTTGCCTCTACCCTTCTCCAAATGTTTCTTCAATATGGATTTGATTATTTTATGTATGGCTTCTACTTGTCCATTGGCTTTCGGATGAGAAACCGCTGTAAACCTTTTCTTAATGCTATACTTTTGACAAAATTCTTTGAACTCCTTACTTTTGAACTGAGTTCCATTGTCCGCAATGATAGGTCGTGGAGGCCAAAACGACATATGATGTTTCGCACGAAATTAATGACCTTTTTGGTAGTGATTGTAGCCAAGGGCTCTACTTCTACCCACTTGGTAAAGTAATCGACTGCAACTGTTGCATATTTTGCACCTCCTTTGTAGATAGGCGAGGAACCAATTTTATCGATTCCCCATATTACAAACGACCAGGGAATAACCATTTGTGTGAATTCCGTTGGCGGAGCTCTCGAGATTTTCGCATACTTTTGACATTTGTCACATCTTCTCACATAGTCCGCAGCATCCCGATTTACAGTTGGCCAATAGTATCCATAGCGGAGGATTTTTTTTGCTAGTGTCTGCCCCCCAGTATGATCACCATATTCTCCTTCATGAACTACCTTCAGGACTCGATTTATCTCACAGTGGGTAATGCACCAAAGTAAGGGGACCGAGAATCCCTTCCGATACATTATTACATCCTGCATTGCATGTCGTGAAGCTTTGTGAATGACTTATCGTCATTCGTTCTATTTTTTGGCAAAAACCCCGTGTAGCAGGTATTGCTTAAAAGGGGTTATCTATGACTCTTTCTCGGTTTCTGTTTCTAACACAAAATTTAGCTCCATCTCATTTATACTCGAAGCAAGCAAGATTTCGATGGAACCAATTCCATTTACCGTGCATCATAGTGAATTTTGCCAACGAATCTGTTTCTCTATTTTGTTCATGCGAGACATGCGAAATATCGTAATATTCAAGGTCTGCAAATAGTTCATGAACCCGGGCAAGGTACGGAGCAAGCCTTTGCCCTTTTGCTTGATAATCTCCCGCATCTGGTACGCCACCAATTGTGAGTCGCAAAAGATTTCAAACGATTTCACTCCAAGTTCCCTGATAAGTTTGAAGCCGGCAATCAATGCTTCATACTCGGCTTCGTTATTTGTAGCTGGGAAACCGAGCTTCAAAGCATAACAAATTGATCAGTTTCGGGAGTCATAAGAATTACACCAGCCCTAGAACACCAGTCGTTTGATGCTCCATCGGTGTGTAGTTTCCATCAAATGGAGGGAATAACATCATCACAATTTGGTTTGTCTGATATGGTAAATTCAGCAATGAAGTCCGCCAACGCTTTCCCTTGTATCGCCCTCCATAGTAGGTAGGCGATATCGAAAAGACTCAACTCAATATTCCACTTTAACAGCCTTTTAGAGGTTTCTGATCGTTGGAGTATCTGTCGTAAGGGTTGATCTGTATAAACATTGACCGGGTGTTCCTAAAAGTACGGACGAATCTTGCGTGATGTAATCACCAAGTGTAGGGTAGCTTCTCAATTTTGGACAATTTCTTTCTGGCCTCATTAAACGTTTACTGACACAGTACACCTGCTTTTGAACTCATTCCTCCTCATGGACCAAAGCCGCACTGATGGCATGTTGAGATACGACCAAGTATACGTACAATACTTCATGGTTTATAGGCTTTAACAGCACGGGTGGACTTTCCAAATGCCTTACCAAAGCTCGAAATGCATCCTAGCAGTTGGGCGTCCACTCTAAATTTTGCTTTCTCTTCTTTATTACATCAAAGAAAGGAATAGACTTGTTTGTCGCTCTGGATATAAATCGACTCAGCACGGCTACGTTTCCATTCAGTCTTTGTACTTTCTTTAAAGTTCTGGGAACTTGTATGTCTCGAATAGCCTGAATCTTTTCTTGGTTAACTTCAATTACCTACGCATTAACAATGAAACCTAAAAACTTTCCTAAAGCAATGCCAAAGGAACACTTCAGAGAATTGATTTTCATTCCGTAATATATAAGTATATCAAACATTTCCACCAAGTCTCAAATGTGGTCGTTTGACTATCATGACTTCACGAGCATGTCATCCACATAGACTTCCATCGTTCTATCAATTTGGTCTTTAAACATCTGATTCACTAGACGTTGATAGGTTGCTCCTTTATTTTTCGATCTGAAAGGCATCACCACTTAATAGTATAGTCCGATGTCTGTGACAAAACTAGTGTGTTCCTGATCTAGAATGTGCATCGAGATTTGATTATATCCCGAGTACGCATCCATAAATGACAATAACTCTTGTCTCATTGTTGAGTCGACCAGTTGATCAAATCTAGGTAAAGGGAAGCTATCATTAGGATATGCTTTGTTAAGATCTGAGTAATCTACGTAACTCCTCTATTTCCCATTCGTTTATCTCACTAGCACGGGGTTAGAGACCCATTCTACATAGAGGGCCTCGCGGACGAACCCATTAGCTTTGAGTTTGTCTACCTCCTCTCTGAGAGCAGTGGACCTCTTCGGGTCTATGTCTCTTCTTTTTTTGCTTCACTGACACGTATTTCAGGTCTATGTTCAATATATGACTTGAAATGGTGGGAGAAATCCCGCACAGATCTGAATGTGTCTAGGCGAAAACATCCAGATTCTCCCGGAGGAAATCAGTAAGATCCTCGATCATCAAGAGGTTGAGTTGTGATCCAATCTTAAGTACCCATTATGGGTCATCATGGTTGACTGAGATATCAATCGTCAGTTCAGCCGGTGCTGCTTTTGCCTCCTGGGGTTCCTCATCATCATTCCTTGGATCTATGTCTCTATATTTTCCAAAGATGCATTCAGAAGAGTGTATTCACTGTAATTTGAAATCCTTGGTTTCTACTTTCCTACTTTCCTTTTCTTTCCGAGATTTCCTCATCCGGATCCTTTAGATTGCTCTAACTTGTTCTGGACATTGACCTGGACCTTCCCTGGGTTATCACTAGATTGTTTTACAGCAATGTTACACTTCACAGTCTCCTTGCCAAGCCTTGATGCATTGTCTCACCTCGTCCACCCGGCTTACTTTTTTCTTATAAATTGACGCATTTTTGAATAAAAATGCTCCAGAGTAGTCGGAGGTTTTCCTGCCAGCCAATCACCAAACTATGAATTCGGATCTACCCCTCACATCACGGCCATTAGAATAGCATGGTCGTTTGGGTTGCTAACTTCAGTAGCAACAACATGAAATCTTTGTATGTACTCCTTTAACGACTCCCTTGGAGCTTGGATCACACTAGACAAGGACATCACGTCCTTTGGGCGAGTGGCATGAATCCTGAACCGTCTATAAATTTCGTCGCTAATTCATCAAAGTTGGACATAAACCACGGGGGAAGTCGAGTGAACTACATGGTAGCGATTCCAGATAAAGTAATTGGAAAGAATCTACACTTAGTTGCATCATTTGCTCTAGATGAATCCATCATCCACTCATATCTCATCACATGCTATTGGGGATCAGTCTTCCCTTCGTAGGTCGGAATAGTCAGCATATTAAAATTGTTAGGATTCACGGTCGGTTGGACAACATCTTGAATGGAATATTACTTCTGGATATTCCCCAACCTTCATTAGATAGGCCTTGATTTTCTCTCATCACCTCTCTGACCATAGCTGATAGGTCTGGGGTTTGTATGGAAGATGGCAGGATGGAATCTGTCTTGCCAGACATTCTGGTTGGTGCCTCCTCTGTTGGCGATCCAACAAACGTGTATCCTAGGGACCTGCTTCATTATGACCTTGGTGAGCTGGTCGTCCAGCTTCCACCCGTGCTCCAGATCCTAAGTTTCCTATTTCATCTTGGGTATGATAACCCTAATGTAAGTGAGGGGCCATGGCTCTAGGTAAGGAACCAAGACCATCCCTAGTTGATTGATCAGCAACACCTGTTTGCATTGTTTTAGTTCTACGACGTCTACGCCTGGGAGGTTCATCGGACGAAGCAGAGCAGTTGGATGAAGAGTATGAAGTGGGACTTCCTCCATCATTCTAATGTTGTTGTTGTGTAAGCTAAGTCATAAGTTTGGCGTTAGCTTGAATCTGTTTGTTAAGTTGTCTCCTGCTTTCCATGAGTTCTCTCATCAACTCGTTGAACTCTGTTATAGTGACAACTTCCATTTGGTTTTGGGTGGCGGTTCCTACGCCTAGATTAGCTTGTTGATTACTGGGTCCTATTTGTTGAAAGCTAAATGTCTCATTGACATCCACATTGTGAGAGGCTGATCTGGTATGCGGTCTTCCCATTATAGAGTTATTGGTAGGAATTCTGAGTAGAATCAATGGACTTTCTATGAATGACTTGGATCGCCTTCGGGGGATTTCTTCAATCCAGTAGCGACAAAGTTGATCCTAATAACCTAAGAATGCAATTCTCACTAAAAGCATCAAAATGTTAGCATCAGAATTGGCCACTAACACCCCAGGAAAGAACTGTGTAGAGAGATTAATGAGGATAGAAAACTAAAATAGGGGAATGTATGCTAAATTAACTGAAAAAACTAGAACACCGGATTTATAGTGGTTCCGCGTAACTGCCTACGTCCACTTTGGGTTTAATCTTTATTCCTTTTTCAAATAATCGAATACAGGTGCAATCTGTACACCCATCACTTGAATAGAAGTTTTAACTGAAAAGAAACGAGTCTTGAAAATGGCATAGTCTCCTCAGAGTTTACGAAAAAAAATCCCTTTTCACTGCACCCCTACCCCTCTATTTATAGACGAAGATATGATGGACTTCCTCCGCAGGCCCTGGAACAAGGTACTTCGGCCCATAGTAGGTGAGTTTTGTGCACCGAACCAGGCATACTGAATGAGACACGTTGAATGTCAAATGCCGTTTGAGAAATGCCGACCCACCATGTCAGGTCGATGGTCGATTATCAAATGGCTCGAAGTAAGCCCTTAGGAAACCCGAAGCAAATAGCGGGTTGACTCGTAGCGAAGTTGTGCCGATCGCTTCACTTTGTTGTAGGCCTGATAACCTAATAACTCCTTTAACATGTAACGAACTAGGTATGCCGACCTACAATGATCGGGCCCAGCTGCCGAACGATATTGGCCGAGCGATAAGTGCCGAGCGATATACGCCGAGCCGTTCCTGCATACTCATCTACCTTGATCAAGACATCGTTCACTTATTCTTCTCGGTCAAACTAACACCTTGTACCGGACCACATAAGTAGACCGATCCATGCAAATATACCAAGCCGAATTAGGTGAGTAGATCTAACGGTGGACCATGGATAGTTGACCCGAAGTGCAGTCATGCCGAGCGCCTCACTTCGTTCACTTTGTTGAAGTCGTGCCGAACGGTGGATTTTGTTGTATGACTTCACTCCCTTGACCGAGCGGTGCATGCCAAAGCATTAGGATCGAACGACACACGTCGAGTTACTTAGTCGAGCGGTGTACTTCCACCCTAAGTCAAGCGATATGTGTGGAGTTATCAACATACCTCTTCGACTGAGCGACATACAATCCTTTTATTTTGGCCGACCCGTATGTGATGAAGCATTAAATTGAACGATGCACAGCCTTCTACCATGGTCGTGTGGCACATGACCCTTCTACCTTGGCTGAACCATGTTTACAGGCCAAAGCGTGTGCATTGGCTGAATATCCACATTGAAACAAAGCCTCTATATCAAGCATCTTGTAACCGGGTCAAGCATCTAGCTAACAACACTATATACTTTATTGAGGAATAACTATTTCCTAGATAGCATCACTAAAATAAAACATTACTATTTCCAAATCGTTCTTTTTCCTATAGTCAACTTTCAAATTGACACAAACTCTAGATCTGAATAATCTCTTCTATGGTCAACTTTACATACTTGGGATGTATTATAAACACACACAGATACACACACACAGAGATACACACACACATATGTATTTATTCACTAAGTCTAGTTATGGTTTCTTATTGTTCCATCTTTTATTATACATTCATATTATATACGCTTATTCTTGTATAACAATTTATAATTTAATAAGCTAATAAAATAATTTTATGTATAATATTATATTAATTTAATTAATTAAATCTTGTTTAACTAATTTATTAATTAAATAAGTAACATTTAATTTATTTTATTTTGTTAGATTAAATATTTTAAATTCAATATGTATATATGTATTATATAATTTACTAATTAACATTTTATTTATTTAAAAAAAATTAATTAATTATATTTTATTTCCGTACTCTATAAACATACATCACCTTAAATTTTTTAGGATAACGTAATATAAATCAATATATGTCTATTAATTTAATTGACTAATTATTTAATTTAATAGTCTAATTAATATTTAAATAATTTTAATTATTAAATCTAGAACAATTTCGAAAACTAGTGTATAATATTCATAAAATTTTATTTATTTTAAATTTAACCTTTTAAATTTAGTACTTTATTTTAATTTCAAAACAAAATTTGAAAAGCCCAAAGCTCATATTCAAATTGGGCATTTCATACTAGGGATAACCTTTAGGTTTACTTCACCTTTCATGTCAGGCCGATAGCCAGGTAGGGCATAATACTTCATTACCTACACCCAGCCTAGACACTACTTTTCTGAATATCCTACTCAATGGGTAAACTTAATTAGTTAGCTGCAATACTGCTAATTTAGACCACAAAGGCCATTGGACTCTGAAACCATTGAAGGTCGAGCCCAAACTCCTTTGGGATGATCCTTTTAGGTACCTCGAGAGAGTTTTACATGTAACCTTTCGACTAGCATGACTATCACAGGACGTAGGGGAAATAGACAATGTTTTATCATAGATCACAATGTTCAACTGATTGCCTAGGCCAACCTCGCATTGATGCCATTATTGGAACTAGGTCATCATGCAATGGATTAAATTGGTGAATTTTAAATTTGTTTTACCATTTTGGCAATTATTGGGCCTGTGAAGCCTAAATTACTTTAGGTTTAATCTATATAAATTATAAATAAAATCATTATTTCATTTCATTGGTTAATAAAAAGATTTAAGTTGATTATATAAATGATATACAATGTGTACGTACATATCAAATACACATGTATGTGTACGTGCATGTGCAAAATATAAAATATGCAGGGTTTCACATGTTCGTATCTAGGTGTTGGGATGTACACCACATGAGATACATTAGCCCCTTCCACTATAAGAAAAAGGTCTATTAATTGCAAAGGCAATAGCACTGTAACATTTCTTGCCATTATTAGCTATTTAGGAGTCGTTTGATTAAAAGTATACTCATGTATGTGCTATTATTAACGAAAATAAAAGGTTGGCGACACATTTTTTCTCTCCCTCTCTCTTGTTCCTTTTCCCACGAACCCCTCTTTTCTGAAATTTTACAACCAATTCATCCGCCTCTTTACCCTTTCTCCTTTACGTCCAACCCTAAATATTCTTCTGCTCCTAAATCACGCCTTTCCCATGTATTGACGTCCACCTCTCCTTTGATACCCATTGCATATGTTTAAATCTACGGATCTCTACATCCTCCTCCCGTTGCTGTTTTGATTCCTATTTGATAATCCCCTCACCTCTTCCGTCTCCCCTGTTTCTTTCTCTAGTCCTCGGTTTTCATTATCGAAAATTTGGTTTTAGATCTCAGCTAGATAATCTTTGATATATTCAACCTATCTGAAGTCAAAATAAGATTTTTCCCCTAATTCTGGTCCCTTCATTCTTAGCTGGATTGGATTTCGCAACTTTGAAGCTTTATCTTAATTGTGTTGGTCAATTGGCTCTTTTTCCGTTACCAATTCCTATTCCCACGCGGGAGAAATCTAGTATTTTGGGTGTTGGTTTCAAATCTACAGCAATTATGTCAAAAGCTTCTTATGTTATTAATATGTGCTATCAATTTTTTTATTGTTATAGTTCTTCCCGCTGCACCTTAGTTTCATTCTAATTTCAATGTATGCCGGATGCTTTACAAAGAAGTCTTTTGCTATTGAAAGTTAATTGACTTTATTATGATAAGCATACCTTATAATTTTTGAGATGATTGCATATACATATATACAATCGTAATAATGTTCTCCCTTTTTATAAATTTTAATGTTGAACATTGCTAGTGTAGATACTTGGTACAATATCGAGTTCTATAAAATTTTATATGTTTCATATTGTCACAATTTTCTTTCTCAAACAAAGTAATGAATGTATCTATGTTTGCCAAGTTTGTTTATATTTGTTATGCAGCAAATATTACTATTTGCATTCATGTTACCCCTTAAATTGATCATGAATTTCTTTTCACACAAGAACATTTGTAGCACAGTTCCTATCTCATAGAAGATAAGCTAATGTAACAAGTTTGTAGCCTATGGTGCAGTAAATAATTCCTATTTTTATAATAATTAGGTTAATCATTTTTCATCGAGATTACATCATTTCAAGCCTGCCCTAAAGGATAATATTATTGGTAATAAACCAATGGTTAGTTCGTGTTGCCTTCGCATAGAAACTGGTTTTTTTAACAAAAAAATGGAGCCATCAATCTCTGAAATGAGTGCATCTATGTGAAATATGAACCCATTCTCCATTAAATATTCAGCTATAATGTGTACTTCAACATCAAAAGTTCATATGTAATACTGATAATGAGCTGAATTAAACATGCATTGCTCCAAGTAGGTACTTTTATATAACTGACTGGACATGTGATTGAAATCATACGAATAGTTATCCTATTACACAATGTAATGAATTATTTACTCAAAACTACATTTGTAGGGCGGCTTCAATGTTAAGCTCAATAAATCATGATATCACTATTGCTCCACAAAGTAAAAGAAGAGGTCCTATTATAAAAATATTGTAATTTTATAGTTTCACTCCTATATTACCATTTTTTACTCTTTTATAATCGTATATATCTTTGGTATGCGATTAATATATGTTCTATAATTCCAATTAATAAAAATGTAATTTAGAACTTTTGCCTTACATTCGGCTTAGTTCCTCCAAGGACACTTCCACCTTCCTTCTTTGTTGGCCAGTGTACAACATGTTTATTGGGTGTAGAAGGTGCAAAAAAGCTTTAACGTTGATATTAATCTGACTCACAGGACAAAAGGTGACTGTTTAACACTTTTAGGTTTATTGAAAAGCTTAGAATAATGCTAATGAGGAAATTGGAAGCTATCATATATAATGCAAGCATTTAGGGTAGACTATAATCTATCATATAGTATCAAATATGAAATAAAGGTAGGGTATTATTGCATTTAAATTATTAGGATGCTAGCTATTGAGGTACCTAATCATAACATAGCCAATAACATATTACAAATGTCAAATCTGGTACAATGTTGTAAAGATATAATTCGGTGGCAACAAATATTTCTTCAATGTGCTAAAAAAAATATTCATAAAACAAGCCACTGTCTAATCACAACATAAATACAAAAACCAAAGAAAAAATGTGATTAACATAAGTCACGAGTCAGCCAAATTATATTTAAAAACTGCTTTATCTTAATGAATAAATACCAGTTTTAAAAAACTTGGTTAAATAAAAAACTATTAGCTCATTTTATATATATTTAAGGTTCCCTTTTCTAATTTATTGTTTTTCTCTTACCTGACACCGCATTAAAGTTACTGCCTCTAAACTAAGCAGTTTTTCATTGCCCAATAGCTAAAAACAAAACTATAGTAAGCATGAAAGTGGCTTTACTTATGATTTGATATACTTGAAGCACACATAGTATGGTTTCAATATTATTTGCTTTCATTTGCATTAATGGTTAACCAACGGCATTGAATTTTATGTGCCAGTTGATTTATGATGATAGGTTTATAAAAGTGGTTCCTCTTCCAACCATACGAAAATGAAAATTTTCTATAGAATGAAACTTATCTAAAACGACGATAACTTTTTCAAAACTTATTCAGGTGGTGTAAAGTCATTTACGGCAAAATATTATTTTGTATAAGCTATTCATAAAGTTATTAACCTAACATATATATTTTATAGTTAAATAGTATTTTGCATAAAAAATTTATTCATATGTTGGTTATAATTCAACTTTACAACCAGTTTGATTGATGATTTTCTGAAACTTATTTCTATTCATTTGTCATTAACTGAGCAATAACTTTAGTAACAGAAAATGATTGATATCCATAGTTTTAAAAATGTAATTAGTTAGTTTAATCAACCACTTGAATTATTCAATCAATTTATCTTGGCTATATTTTCTTATATATGGTTTTAGATACGTTTTGCACCGTGAAAAGGTCAAAACTTCTTTCTTTTGGTCTGTTAATTAAGGATTACCACAAATTACATGTGCATATGTGTGTGTGTCGGTATAACGCATGTAGAAAAACCTCCTTCACCACCATTGATTTTCTCTTTTGGGTTTTATATTTTTTGTGCTTAGTCATTAATGTTATGATGGGTTTAAGGCATGTGCTACACTTTATACTCATTTCTATATGTTTTCTAAGTTTAACACAATAATTATGTATATTCATACTTACTAAATTTAACCGATTTTGTAATGCATTGAATTAATATCTCTATGGATAGAGTATAATGGTGCAAATACCCTTTACACCGATTGGTAAAATATTGTGTCCGGTAAGCGATAATACGTGTCTTGCTGGGATATTTTATGTTTTTCACTTGGCATTTGTGCAAAGCTTCAAATTTGAACCTATGTTGTATAAAATGATGAATTTTACTTCTAATTGCTTTTAGCTTTTTTCGAAAATGCACTTTATATACAACATGTCACAAGGAAAACACATCACACATCAATAAACGTTCGAACGTAAGTTTCGAACTTGTGACCTCTCGCACCAAAGCAGAATCACTTAACCACTTGGACAATGGTGCTTGTCGCTTCCTTTGAGCTTTTCCGAACTGTTCGGATGTTCTTACAATCCCATTACCAAATTCTATGTTTTCTTTTTTTGTTTAATTCTCTAGGTTATTTTGGTAGGATCTTGACCACAAAAAATAAAAGATCGAGGGTTGTTGTTAATGAATTTGTATTATTTATGCAAATAAAATTGCTTTATTTTTTCTAGGTTCAAATGAGGTACATCAGTTTTATTTATGTGTATTCTTTTTTATATTTATAAGATTCGGTTAAAAAAAATTGCTACTTGAATGCTTTTTTTAGACTGAAATATTAATTAGCAGTACTTTTTCATATAATTACATAGCTACAATTTTATTGCATGTAAAGATAGATTCAAACTCTTCAACATGTTGCACATAGAATTAAATTTTTTTAATAAATTTAGTGTTGTGAAAAAGTCGACAATAATTAGGTCGTTGATAGTAGAGACTACACGACTTAAATTATTTATTTGATAGGGAGGTATAATTTATTGTAAAAATGTAACAAAAGTCGAAGCCATATCAATACAATTATCATTCCTATTACATGCATTTTATTGTAAAATATATATAGTTTTTCAATATTGCTAATTTAGTTGTTGATTTTTTTTGTAGATATTCCCAAGCCACAGCGGTGACAATATGACTCACTTTTTCATACACTGGACAGTAAACAGTACATCGTGTATCTATGCTCACTAAATTAGGAGAAATCAAGTAATTATCCTAATAAAAATATCAAAATACTATATGTTGATTAAAATGTGTAGCGAAAGTTGATCTTCGTATTCAATATAGATAGTGTATAAGTTATAATATGTAAGACTCTGTCCTTTTACCATTGTGTACCATGTATTATTACCATTTGCTAATTCTAAGAATATCTTTCTTCTTATGTGATGTTGCTATGTTGAATATATGTAGATTTTATTTTATGTTATTTCTTTAAAGAAAAATATTCTATTGTACAACACTTTGTTTTTTGAACCAATCAATATTGGAATTGTCATACAATGGTAGTTTTCTAATAGAAGATTAAATTTTGACAGTTGACAACATGTTATGCATGACTTATTAATATTATTCCTGTAAACATACTCTTAATAATGCCTTTATAAATGTTCTTTCTCTTTCCTTTTCTGAAATCTCTGTATTAGGGATGCATTATTTTCTATACATGTGTATTGTTATAGTATATACTTTATGTTATCCTGCCTTTTTTGCAAGGCCGTGATATCAAAAGATCAACCGAAAAAACCAAAGATAGTTCATCTCAAAAGCAACCCAGCTGCTCGAAGAAAGTGCACAACCTAAGACCTAAGACTTAACGACCTAAGACCTAACGACCTAATGACCTAAGACCTAAGACCTAAGAACTAACGACCTAAGACCTAAGACCTAACGACCTAAGACCTAACGACCTAAGACCTAAGACCTAAGACCTAACGACCTAACGAGCTAAGACCTAACGACCTAACGACCTAAGACCTAAGACCTAACGACCTAAGACCTAAGACCTAACGACCTAAGACCTAACGACCTAACGTTCTCCTATAAATACCCCAGCTATTCCACATTGAAAGGGGGACTTTTTTCCCGGGACTTTCCTGGACTTAGAAGCTCGAAGACTCTGCTACTCTCACGACTTCAACAACACTTCAACTACCAACATCACTTCAAAGAGCCGAGAGAAGCGATCAAATACATTCAACATGAATCCAGAAAGCAATTCATCATCAAAGTTCAAACTGTTTGTTGTATTGGTGTTGAATATGAAGGATGATTGTAAAAATTGTAATGAAATCGGTGATAGAAAATAATAAGTGGACGTAGGCTTGACTTTGAGCCGAACGACTATAAAAACTGTTGTCTCTTTATTATTTTCGGCTACTTTCTTCTTATTTTCAGTTCTCGTAATAATGGTTGGTGCTTTCACTTGATTACTACTTATACCGGGGTGTTAGCGTACACTTTTCAACGTTAACATTTTTGGTGCTTTCACTGAGAACTAAACACAGGAGCGTTTTCACCATTACTTCGCAAAGACTTGTCGAAAGACTCGCTTTAAGAACCAGGAGTCTATCCGAGATTATGGCTCCTGGAAGGAAAATAAGTAGAAGATAGAGACCAAAAAGAAGTCAGCACGAAGGGAGTCAAGGGGCTTCCTCAGGAGAGAACCAGGCTTCAGTCTTTATCACCAGGATGAGATGGAGGCAATGATGAAGAGACAGGAGGAGATGATCCAGAATTTGTTTCAGCAAATTAGACAACTTGGAGCGCAAAATCAAGGAACAGCTGGAGTTCAGAGTGGAGCAGGACCATCTGACGCAGCACCAAGATTAGGGGACACTCATCTAGAGCACGTAGACCCATTACCAAGAAGAACATCGGCTGTATTTGAGCAACATGGCATTGGCAGAGGGATATGCACTCAACCAGGGGGCAGATACCTAAAAGCTCTAATGGACTCGAGGGCCAGGTTGAAGGCAATGAACGAGGACTATATCTTGGAGACAATGATAGATTGTCAGAAATGGTCAGGCGAGCCATGAGGGGTGGTCTAGTGAGTAGAGATCTTGAAGATGTAAACAGAAGTCCCTTTTCTTCTGCATTAGGACAGCTAGGAACCCACCAGAGTTCAAGTTACCATCGGTGGAGATGTACGATGGAAGGATGGACCCCGCGGTCCATCTGACAAGGTATATGAGGCATATGGAAGTGCTGGGGGAATCACAGGAAGTCATGGCTCGGTGCTTTCCAATGTATCTGACAGATATTGCAGCACTATGGTTTAGGCAGCTGGAAAGCAACTCCATAGGAGCGTGGGCTGATTTAGCCGAGAAGTTCATGAGGCAATTTAGGGTTCACATCGCAAGACCCAAGAATGTAATGAGTTTGGCAACTTTAAAACAGAGAGTTGGGGAGTCTTTGAGGAGTTTTTTAATACGATTCAATGTGGCAGCGGCATCGGTGGATCGACCAGATCCATCCATGGTTATGATGGCAGCTGTGTCTGGAATAGCTGATGGTACAAAGTTCAAAAATTCATTAACTAAGGATCCACCTATGGATCTAGGAGAATTCTATCATGAGGCCGAAAAGTTTTTACGATTGGAAGATGCTAGTGCAGAAAGGGATGAAGGAATCGATGTTTACACAATCAAGGGCGGAAATCCTCTTGAGAAAGGTGTAGAATCTAGAAAAGGTAAACGAAAGGCCGAGGATAACAGCGATAGATCAGTACGACCACGAAGAGAGCCAAGGTTCACCTCATACACGGAGTTGAATGAGACTTTGGAGTGGATCTACCAAGACACCAAGGGATAGGTTCCTTATCGAAAGCCGATAAGGAGAGATCCAACTAACAACGAGAGAAAGTCGAACAAGTATTGCTCATTCCACGAGTTGAATGGTCATAGCACAAATGACTGTAGACACTTGAAAGACGAAGTTGAGGGGCACATCCGGGATGGTTTGTTATCACAATATGTGAAAAGGAGGATCGCAACGGTGGAACAAGAATGACCACCACCAGCACCAACTGAAGACGGCTCAGGATCCAGACGTCAGCTTATTATCAGTTGATTAAGATTATGACGAATGAGTGGAAAACTCTACATCGATACAACTAGGTTGTTCACACATGTACTGGACCACGAACGATCCCAAGGCATACTCTGACACAACTATAAATTGTATCGATGTAGGCGTTTGCACTCGGACGTAACTACTCTGCTTTTGTGTTTTACTTCTGATGTTTGGATTTGACTTTGTCAGACATTTTTGTGTTAAAACTCTTCAGTTGGTTGAATATTGAATTTTGATAAATCTAAAAAAGCTAAGTCACTTACACATGTACGGGGTCGCGAACGGTCCTTAGGCATGCTCTGAGTTGGCTAAGCTTCTTACACATGCACGGGGTCATGAATGGTCCTTAGGCATGCTCTGAGTTGGCTAAGCTTCTTACACATGTACGGGGTCACGAACGGTCCTTAGGCATGCTCTGAGATGGCTAAGCTACTTAGACATGTACGGGGGTCGCGAGCGGACCTAAAGCATGCTCTGGAATGACAGTAAATCAACTTGGCACACAAACGATCTAGGAACTCACCCGAACGTAAACCTGGCATCGATAATACTATGCCCCCCGGGCACACTTACTCGCCTCGAACATGCACCCTACCTCGAACGGTCACAACTCGCCTCGAACGGCACCCGACCTTGAATGGTCACAACTCGCCTCGAACGGCACCCGACCTCGAACGGTCACAACTCGGCTCAAACGGCACCCGACCTCGAACGGTCATAATTCGCCTCGAATGGCACACTGACCACGAACGGTCACATCTCACCTATAATGACTCGATCTCGAACGGTCGTCATTCGAGGCAAGGCGTTTGATCATGAACGGTCACGTTTCACCTCAAATGGCTCGATCTCGAACGAACGTCATTTGAGGTCATATAAAACTGTTAATTTCTCTGCAGGACATCAACTGGATATGAACATCCAGCATATGGCATTACAAAACACACCTTCCTATCGCAAGGCATGTTTTGGGGGGGCAAATGTTATCCCGCCTTTTTTGCAAGGCCGTGATACCAAAAGATCAACTGAAAAAACCAAAGATAGTTCATCTCAAAGCAACCCAGCTGCTCGAAGAAAGTGCACAACCTAAGACCTAAGACCTAATTGACCTAAGACCCAACGACTTAAGGCCTAAGACCTAACGACCTAAGACCTAACGACCTAACGACCTAAGACCTAAGACCTAGGACCTAACGACCTAACGACCTAAGACCTAAGACCTAAGACCAAGATCTAAGACCTAAGACCTAATGACCTAAGACCTAAGACCTAACGACCTAAGACCTAACGACCTAAGACCTATGACCTAACACCTAAGACCTAAGACCTAACGACCTAAGACCTAAGACCTAACGACCTAACGACCTAACGTTCTCCTATAAATAACCCAGCTATTCCACATTGAAAGGGGGACTTTTTTGCTGGGATTTTGCTGGACTTAGAAGCTCGAAGACTCTGGTGCTCTTACGACTCCAACAACACTTCAACTACAAACAACACTTCAAAGAGCCGAGAGAAGCGATCAAATACATTCAACATGAATCCAGAAAGCAATTCATTGTCAAAGTTCTAACTGTTTGTTGTATTGGTGTTGAATTTGAAGGATGGTTGTAAAACTTGTAATGAAATCGGTGATAGAAAAGCATAAGTGGATGTAGGCTTGACTTTGAGCCGAATCACTATAAAAACCGTTGTCTCTTTATTATTTCCGGCTGTTTTCTTCTTATTTTTAGTTCCCGTACTAACAGGTGGTGCTTTCACTTGATTACTACTTACACCGGGGTGTTAGCGTACACTTTTCAACGTTAACACTTTATAAGGCTTTGGATATTATTTGCTGCACGTAGATACTCAAAGTTGCTTTCCAAATGATGAATTGAAGAGTATATCTCATGTTAGCATCGAATTAAAAATGTTCGATATTATATGTATCGATATATTTGTTGTTTTGTTATATTTTAAATGTAGGTCAAAACGATGATATAACCATGTGATATTCTTAATGTCTTTAGAACTTAAAGTTGTTGGAAGTGAAGGTTATAATTTTTTTAGCACTTATGTTTTTCCATTATGTTCGAACATTTGGTTAGACTAAATGTGAATATTACTTATATAATACATCCTTCTTTTTTGATTCAGATTTTTAGTTAAAACGTTGACTGTAAATTGAAAGAACCTTTAATGTATTTTCGGCATAAATACAATCGCACATATATAAATTCTGTAACTTGATAGTACAAAAATGAAATTAATTCTCATCTTTATTTGTTTGAAAGTTGATACTTTTGCAATAGTTAGAAAAAATAAAATTAACAAAGATTTATACATTATAATATTTAAAATTAACTAAATTTATAAAAATTAACTAAGATTACTAGACTTAAGTTTTATAAAAATCATGTTCTCTATTTTGAAATCATTGTTAATTTGTTATAAAGGTTCACTAAGATTTACAAAAATTATCCAATTTTTATAAAAATTAACTAAGTTAACTAAGTTTTGTAAAATAAACTAATTTTAAACAAATTACTGAGTTTATAATAATAATAATAATAATAATAATAATAATAAATTAATTAAGTTTAAAATAATAAACTAAGTTAATTAATTTTTATAAAATTAATTAAGTTTTGTAATAATTAACTAAACTAAGTTTTTTAAAATTAAATAACTTTACAATATTTTTATGTTTTATAAAAATTAACAAGTTTATAACAATCGACATGCAATTGTTGAGTAAAGTATTTAAAATAGAATATAACATTAACAAAGTTGTCTAGGTTTCATAAAAATTTAAAAAAATACTATAAAAATTAACTAATCTTAATAGAAGTTAACTAAGTTTCAAAGAAATTAAGTTAAAGTTTTCAAAATAAATTAAATTTATAAAATAACAAAGTTAATAAAATTTAACCAAGTTTTATTAAACTCGACCAAGTTTTATAAATATTCGATTAAATTAATTAAGTTTGTAAAACTTAACCAAGTTATATAAAAAGATAAATATGTTCTGTAAAAATTTAATTAATTTTTGTAAATTAAACTAGGTTAGGTAAATTATAAAAATTAACTAGGTTAACCATGTTTTATAAAAATTAAATAATTTTCTAACTTAACTATTTTTAGAAAACTAAAAATAAATTTATAAAAACTAACTAAGTTGTGTTAAAGTTCAAATAAGTTAAACAAGTTGTATATAAATTAAATAATTATCTAAATATTGACAAAATTTTGTAAAAGTAAGTAAATTTGTAAAATAATAATTAAGTTTATAAAAATTTAAAAAAGTAATCAAAGTTTTTTTAAAAAATCAATCTAATTTATAAAAATCAATTAATTTGTATAGAAGTTAACTAAGTTTTATACAATTAAGCAAGCCTATAAAAAATAACTAAGTTTATAAACTTTAATTAAGTTTTTAAAATAACTTAAGTTTATAAACACAACAAGTTAATAAAATTTACGTAATGATTATAAAATTTAACAAAGTTTTATAAACATCCGACTATATTAATTAAATTTGTAAAATTTATCCAAGTTTGATAAAAAAATTAATTGTATTTTATAAAAATTTAACTAAATTAACAAAGTTTCTACAGAATTTATTAAGTATCATAAAGATTGCTAATCCAACTCTAAAACATCACAAACCACCAGCTTCTTCATTAAGTACCGTTAATTACATAATTAGTTATTATTAAGATTGTGTTAGAGGAATTAGAGGAATTGTTGTTGAGGTTGTGTTAGAACTAATATTCTTTATCTATCAATATGAACTTGTCTATCACTTGAAGCTAACAAGAAAAGTTAAAATAATTTTGGTAATTTCATTCTTGAATTACTATTTTTTTTGCTTTATCATGTGAAATGGTAAATATCATAGTTTATGTTACTCGTTTCAGGTTTATGGTATGTCATGGGTTATGATTTTTCTTATTTGATTAGTTTCTCCTACTGGACACTGCATTACATTTATTTATGAAAATAAACTCAACCTATTCTGATTTGTAACATATATGAAGCAATCGGCATGCAAATAGTTATTTAATTATATAATGTAATAAAATTAGGTCCTAATCTATAAGCATTTTTTGTTTTATATGGAGGAAATGGCTTCTTTAACTAAATATATTTAGATGCGATGGTTCACAATCTTATGAAATATCATGTAAGAACAAAGTATGTTTACCATGTTAATAATTAAAACTGTGTACTATGGTTGTGTATATATAACTAAAGCATTAAAATTGTGGTCATGTATATAATGTTGCTTTCTCTGCTCCGTTTGTGGCCCTGGATGAGTACCATAAGTTCGCCAACAACGAACAACGAAAGTTGGATGGAGGTGAGGTCGCAGAAGCTACCGTGATTAGAACTCCTTTGAGGAGAAAGCCCGATCGAGAGAACACTAAAGTTGTAGCATAAAGTGAATAGGCAGCTAGTCTAGGGTATGCTGAAGTAGTTAATAGTCCTTTCCTAACTCCAGCAATAAATTATGGTGCTTATGGAAAGTTCAAGCTAACAACTTCCAGTAGGACGGTTCAACAAACACCTATCCCAAATGCCGGTAGTTCTCGTTATAATAATAATCTCACGCCGGTTGGTAATTGTCACCATGATAGTTCATAGGTAAGTTAACTGTGGCATTTCTATTAATATCAAGTGAACAATGGTTTCCATGATGATTTCTATGCATTACTGATGTGTATTTCAACTTTATAGGTATGCCAACCAAAAAGTTCATCAATTTACATAAACATGCTCTAGATGGTAGTGTGGATTTGAATAATGCTGCTGAAACTCTGGAGGTAAAAAGAAAATACATAATTCATTGGTGTTGGGGGGAAACTAAAAACGAATTTGTGATTCTTAGAGAGGCAAATCCCGGCATGGACTTGTTGCTCTGTGAGGGTAAGAGAATGGGGGCACTAGAAGTTAACATTCTCTTAGATAAGAGACAGTAAAAATTAGGGCCCTGTTCGTCGTCTTTTTTGGTCCTACAATGTATTTTTTTCAGGTACAGAAAAGGCGAATATATGACATGACGAATGTTTTAGAAGGAACCAAACTGATAGAAAAGACACTGAACAATAAAATATGTTGAAAGTAAGATGTTATCGCTTACCAGTAACTTCTAGTCTTATACTAAGAACTATGTTGCTTGTATTTAGATGTTACTCCCTTTATCTCTTTGAATGAAATCTTCTAAGACTGAACATGATATCTAACTAAGTTAATTAATTTTTACAAAATTAATTATGTTTTATTATAATTAACTAACTAACAAAGATTTTTAAAATTAAATAAGTTTATAAAATTTCTAAGTTTTAAAAAAATTAATAAGTTTCATGCAATTGTTGAGTACAGTATTTAAAACAAAATATAACATTAAAAAAGTTATCTAAGTTTTATAAAAATTAAGTATATTTATAAAAATTAACCTAATTTATAAGAAAATAACTAATTTTTATAGAATATAACTAAGTTTTATAGAAATTAAGTAAGTTTAAGTTTTCAAAATAAACTAAATTTGCAAAAATAACAAAGTTAATAAAATTTAACTAAGTTTTATAAAACTTGACCATGTTTTATAAACATCCGATTAAATTAATTAAGTTTGCAAAATTTAACGAAGTTTTTTAAAATGCCAACTATATTTTACAATAATTTAATTAATTTTTGTAAAATTAAACTAAGTTAGATAAATTATTAAAATTAACTATGCTAACCAAGTTTTATAAAAAGCAAATAATTTTCTACCTTAACTAAGTTTTAGAAAACTAAAAATAAATTAAAAAAATTAACTAAGTTGAATAAAAATTTATTTAATTTAAACAAGTTGTGTATAAATTAAATAATCTAAATATTGACAAAATTTTGTTAAGGGTAAGCAAATTTATAAAATAATAATTAAGTTTATAAAAATTTAACAAAGTAATCAAAGTTTTATGGAAATTAAATAAATTTACAAAAATCAACCTAATTTATAAAAATTAACTAATTTCTACGGAAGTTAACCAAGTTTTATACAAATTAAGCAAGTTTATAAAAAATAACTAAGTTTATAAACTTTAATTAAGTTTTTAAAATAAATTAATTTTACAGAAATAACAAGTTAATAAAATTTAACTGATTATTATGAAATTTAACCAATTTTTATAAACATCCGACTAAATTAATTAAATGTGTAAAATTTATCCAAGTTTGATTAAAAAAATAACAACTTGTTTTCTAAAAATTTAACTAAATTAACAAATTTTCTATAGAATTTATTAAGTATCATATATATTTTGCTAAGTTAATTAAGTTGCCAAAAGTTAAACTGGTATCATAGAAATAAATCAAATTTTATAAAGGTTAAATATGTTTTAAAAATTAATGGTATCTGCACTCGTTTAAATACAATAGTGGTTTAGAATTTAATAATTCATAAACATCATATATCGCTATTCAAAAGTGTCACTTTATATGCATATTTTTCAAAATCATGTCTATTATGACTAATTTTTGAACTTTTTCTTTGCAGGTAACTAATACATTTGGTGCCAGGAAGTAGCGACAATGTGATTTGAAGTAATATATTGTGTCATGTGTATATTTAGTGTTTGAATATTTCTATGTATCGTTTTGGTAAGATTGCTTAAGTATAATATTAATTTTGCTTACTTGAATTTGTTATCTTCATACGTAGTTATGAAATATAATGAATGCATGTTGTTTCGGTGCAATTTTTTTTTTTTTGAACTGGTACTTTATATACAACAAATCATTGGGATAACATATCCCATGTCAAATAAATTCGAAAGCAAGTTTCGAACTTGTGACATTCTGCACCAAAGCCGAATCAATTAACCACTTGGACAAAGGTGCTTGTCTCGGTGCAATTTTATTTGTTTACATATAACGTATTGGTAATCAAATGTGATTTTAGTGATATTTAAATTCGTTATACATATATGCGTTAAAAACATCAAAAAGAAGCACAGAAAATCTTATGCAATAAGATGATAGCATTAAAAATGCCATAAAAGGTAACAATAGCGTTTTCTAAGTGCAATAATATGTAACTATTGATAGCAGTCCAAAAACGCTACTGGTAAGAAAGTTTTGGTGCATTGGTAAAACGCTATTGTTGGAAACTTTTTATAGCTTTTTATTCTTGCTGTCTAATAATCCTTCCTATTTATAACATGTTTTTTTTCTACAGCGAGTGCAAAAACGCCATTAAAACAGTTTACAGGATTTTCCAAACGCTATTAAAAGAACTCATTTATGGCATTTTTTGTGTTGCTAAAGTCACAGTCCTATAATAAAATGTTGATATACAACGTTTATAAAAACGCTATAAAAACCGTTTGTAGGGTTTTCCAAACGCTACTAAAAGTCCAAATAGTTGTAGTGTTCAAATATGTAATTACTGTCTGTTGTTATATAATTTTGGTATAATATATCACATAGTATAATATAAGACATACTTAATTAAAGAAACTCAAACACACATATATGAGCATTAAAGTAAATATATATACATAAAGATGTACATATTTATATGTAAAAAGATTTTATATAAATTTAAAAATAAAACAATTTAAAATTCAAATTAATCCCTTTAAAAATTCAAATTTGAAACTAGATTTAGGTTTGAAATATCCTTTTAAATTCAAATTCAAATTTAAACGCTATATAATTATATTTTAACTTATATAAAATCATAATAGTATAATTAAGTATAAAATATAATTATATATAAATATATTACTTTCCGCGGTAGATTAATTTAAGAAAAATCAATTTTTTATTAGCAACCCATGTGGATTAAAATAATTTTTCAATTTAGATTTAAAAATTTTGTATGGAATAAAAGAAAAAAATTATTTTTTATCAATTCCACGTATAATTATTTACACACACATATATATGTATTAATAAGTTGAAATTCAATAAATAATATGTACATCATTAATATGTACACCATTTAAATAAAAAAATACGTAAACAGGATTAGTTTTCTTAAATAATAAAATATGTGAAATAATTAATATATACATCATTCAATAATTAATATGTACATCATTTTAATAATTATTTGCACACACTCCTACAGTTATCGGTAACCTTCCCCTCTATATCGTAATAATATCCACCGCATATCATAAACAAGCTATGGGACTACGCTCTACATTAATCACGATCTGACACGTTGCCCTTATAAATAACTGACTGTCGACCTAGGTGACACATGGGAAAACACACACAGCTAAGGCATAAACCAATATATACCGACATACGGTAAGAGGCCGACACACGACCAAATATATAAAATGGTATTATAGATCTGGGATGCAACCACTGCGACTAGGTCACAAGGCTGGATACTAGGTAAAATGGTTCACTTTCGAAACAAAAAGGAAGTTTGAAAAGGTAGATAAACACAATAGTATCTACACTCAATAGCTAACACGTAGCTGCTCAAAAATACCAACTCATGACTCTGTGTATATTGCTGCCATACAGCTTGATACTATTGCCAACACGTGGCTATAAATATTGCTCCACACAAATTAATAATATTGCCAACACATGGTAATACATGTGACTCACCGCAGCGAGCTTCTACAAATCCCCATCACACGAGTGTCATCTACTTACAATGAATAATTTGATAAATATCACAATAACGTCCTATATCACCGCATTATACTCCAACATTTATTCACTGCTTATAAACTCTACTCAATCTCTACAACATTTATTCACGCACAACACATACAAACTCATGCATAGCCCGAACACACGCACAGCTCATATAAACACAAGCACAACACATAAACAGATGATTATACAACTTATAGATTTGCACTCATATACACTGCTCTGCACTTATGCACGCACGGCCTCTCACACACACCTACATTCAACAGTACATACATAGCCTTACACATGCACATGCAAAACTGAACGCACACAATTGCACTCATACCCAAATCCGCACACACTCACATAAAACTGAATTTACACACACGACACACATAAAATATTGCAAACACATATGCACAAAACTACTCATACACACACAGATTTACACATATACGCTCACATATATTTGCATACACACATTGAATGCACATACAAGCACACAGGAAAACACACAACTTGCACAAAAACACAATAGCACTTACACAAATGCAAATCTCATACACATGCACATCTCACACACACAAACACAACAATACACATAAACATAGTAACACACTCATGCACACAAAAATTACACATGCACAACACACCAATTCATAGCATACACTATTATATATTCAAATATCATTTCAATTCATTCTTTTGTACATAACATCATAGGATTCAACATAGAGTGTGAGTGAAAAATTCAGCTATACACTATGTTCCATCCTCTACCTCTTTCTCCTTGATCGCAGCATCCAAATTCCAACACCTTAATGAAACTCTGACCGCTTCTTTGTGTGAGTGTATACATTGGCGTCGTGAAACACATACTTTAATTTAGGGATTTATAGATTTATATTTCAATTAAAATTGATTTATTAGAGAGGTAGGGTTTAGGGATGAAGGCAATTTGCAAAAGTTTGATAATGTAATCATCGATTTTATATTTGTAGGATCAGATGAAGAGTCGAGAGACAGAAAATTCTGGAGTTTGAAGAAGTAAAGAAAAACATTGTACAGGGTTTAGGATTGTTGGGCTTTTGGGCTTTACTTCATTTCCGTTTTTTTTTTGTTTTCTTAAACTTACATTTAGTTTTTAATTTCAAAACAACTTATACATTCAAGCCTAAATAAAAATCATTATTTGGTTTGCAAAATTTATTTTCTATGATTTTACTTGACCATTTTCTTAAAATATTTTACTAACTAATTTCAAAACTATATTAACAAATTTATTCACCTATCCAAATAAACTTGATATTTTGCCAAATTTTAATTTATTTCCTTGTTTTAATTCATTTAACTTTAAATGCCTAATATTCTCATTTTAAATCCGTTACTAATTAATTTTCAAATTAATTTATTTTATGATTCTTAAACACCTATTTTTAATTCATTGAATACTTATTATTAATTACCCCTAAAACCGAGTTGTTACAAGTAAAAGCCGCATTTAAATCAAATTCAAATGCACATCAGTATCGTATATCGACACATGTGTATATAACTTTTATATGTGTGCAATTATCAATGCTAATTCAAATAAATCAAATAAAATTCCATATTAATATTTCAATGATATTATTAATTTATAATAATTCCGTACAATTTAAAAGTTTTGAAACTGAACAACTATTTGTTTGTTTGATTGTATGGTTGTTTTGTATTTGTTGTGTATGTTGTTTGTTGAAATTGTTGGCTTTTGTATTCATTTGTTGTTAGTGATTGAAACCACTATAATATTTCACTTTATATAAATTGTTAACCCTTTGGATTTTATAAGTGAAATGCAGGTTATGGAAGCAATTGTACTGCTTTTGGTTCCGTAAATTAAGCGTAAAATGCCCGAATAATAGGTACGCTTCGGATTTCGGTTTATAGCACTATTTTACATATTTTCCCGTGTAGGGATATATTAATTTGAAAATATATGTTGTATATTGCTATATTTAATATTATATTTTCTCTCGATCCTCTCCGTACAAAGGAGACTCTGCCAAAATTTTCCTTAAATTTTGGGCTTAGAAAATATTTTGAAAATGTTTTCCAAAATTTAGTAATTTAAGTATAAAAAGATTTAATGGTTATAAATTGAGATATTTTATCTAAATTAATTAATTTTATAAATTTAATTGTTTATAAAGTTAATGTTTGAATAAGGTATATTGATTTCTTAGTGTCCCTTCTCCTTTCTTTTCCCTTTTCGGGGACGAAAAGTTTTGAGTAGGGTAGAGTGTAACGACCCGTAAATTTCGACAATTTAATTTGTTTATTTAATAGGATTTTTGTAAGTTAATTTAGTAGAAACAATAAAGGGTAAAAATAAATGTTAAAATGAAGCTAAAATAAATTATGTAAATGGTGACTTAAAACCTATTTATAGAAATTTGAATAAAATCCAAATTGAATTAAGTAGAAAAAGGATTCTTACCTGGATATAAAATTTAATATGAGAAATTAATGAAAATATTAAATTGATTTAATGCAATAAAAGAGTATAAACGGTAATTGGAATAAATTAAGGAATCATGTTATTGCAAGTTAATAATTTACGACTTGAATGAAATTCCAATTCATTAAAATCATTTAAATGTTATGATTTGATTTTAAATGGAATATGTGAAAAAAAATGTAAAGATTTGATTAATATATATGTTATTTATTCAGGATATTGAATAAAATTGGGAATCCAATTATAATTTATGGTAATAATGTTGGTATTAGCAAATAAATTAAATTTCAATGCAATACCCATAAATGAATGGAATGAAATGAATGTATATAAATGTATACTAGGTTATTTATCAAATAGAAGGAAATAAAAGTAAATATCGAATTTGATTGATGAATAAATATACATTGAATAGAAGTTGAATGTAAAGTTAATGGTAATTGGATAAAATCAATATAAGATAATGAATTGCAATAATTGTGGGTTGATAATAAGGTGTGAATGGGAAAGTGATTGTTATATTAATTGAATGGAATTCAAATTTTATGGGAAAGGTAAATGGGTATTTGGTAATAAATTTAAACGGACTTAAATAGTGAATTTATCTAATTAATATATAGTAAATAATTACTGAATAAAAACCTATACCTGTAAATATCTATAATATTTGAGTAGAAATAACAAACTTATAAATGTGGGATTGAGAGTTTTACAACCATTATTATGAGTTATATACTTAGTTCGTTCAATTAAATCAGAAATCATTGCAATAAATATAAATTTAATGTTATGCAATTGAGATAAACAATTGGAAAATATTAAAGTATTTGGATATATATACTAAAATAAATGGTACCCAGGATGGTATTATGATAAATAGTGAATTTAAGAATATGAATCAGGATTTATTTATTTTGGAAACTTAAAGTCTAATAATTGAATTTAGTTGCAATTAAATGAGATTGAATATAGTTAAATAATTCGTTATTTGAAATAAAGATAATGTGAGAAATTTGTGTGATAATTTGGAATCCAATATTTAATCCATCTGTTTGACAGGAATGAATGGATTACGAATTAATTTATTTAACTAAACGAAATTTTAGGATATTATTTATAATTTGGGTATTTAATGAATTAAGGATTTATATTGAAATTTATAAATTTACCTTCTTTAAATTTGACATCTAAACTTGTTGGAATTTTGTAAATTATTAAGAATTTTTAAAACTGATAAAATGAGTCAATTTTAGAATCTAAATATAAAATTGGATTTTAATTATTTATTTTAATTTATTTAATTAATATAAAAATAGCCATTTTTGTCACGGAATTGGATTTCGACGAAACTAGTTTCATCGGATCCGTAACAGTGAATTATTGTAAGGTTTCGAGTTTCGTAGCGATCGGAGTTGCCGTTTGATCGTACGAATGCGAAACGCCTTGAAATCGATTTAATTGAAATCAATTTGAAATCAATTTGAAAATATTGTTTTCAGCATAACTTCTACATACGATGGAATTTGGACGTGAAACTTTTTCCATCATGTTCAGAATATTTTTAAATGCCTATTTCGATATATGGGTTTACCCAATTTCATTCCGGAGACAGAATGGGCTTTTTGGTCCAATTACCGTTCAGCACGTTTGTTTATCGGATCCATCTACTCTATGTCTAATCTACCTATATAAACCCGGTTATAAACCCTAGCCTCCATCTATCTTCATTTCTTTGTGCGTTCATTTCCTTCAACTCCTCCTTTCGTATGGCTGCAAACGCTAGATCCAGTTTCAATCCAAATCAAAAGTCAAAAATTCAAAGTCCATAGAAAAATTCCAAAAAAATATATGTTGTAGTTTTCATCGATATTAATCTATACGCAGTCTCTGTTTTTGCAATAGACGCTCGAGCAAACCAGAAATCACGGTCACACGTGAAAAATTCGAAACCCTAAAGGGTGATTTGGGGCTTTCTGATTTCTTCATCAATTTGTGAAATTGAAACATGGGTTTGGTAAAGATTTTTGCATGGAGTTGTTTGAAGGTAGTCGGAGGTTGTGTAGTGGCGTGTGGTGGCCGGAATTGGCAAACTAGGGTTCGAAAACCCTAGCTTGGAGGCGGTGGCAACCAGGGAGGCGCGCATTGGCAGGGTGGGTGCGGCTATCAGAGGGGAGGACGAGGAGGTTGGTCGGCGTGGCAATGGAGGCCGGAGGCGGCGCAGAAACGTGGTCGAAGTCGTGGTCAACCCTGGTGTTGCGTGCATGATTTTCATTTGGGCGTGATCTGTAGAGAGAGAGGAACGTGATTAAGGTAATGATGTGTGCAAGTAACGTTATTTCTTATATTATTTTATTTTATTTCGAATTCCAATGTTCAAATTCTAATAGCATTCTCATAAGTTATCCGTTTCACACGAATTTTTTTTTTTAGGATCGCAATAAAATTCTGGATCTATTGACGCTGGTTTGGACAGATTCTGAGACCGTCGAATTTTTGGGTTTAAATTGGATATAAATTCAATTTAAATTCAAAAGGTGAGTGTTTTAACCCACTCACAACTTCTAAAATTTCTTAAGTTTGTTAAATTGAATTAAGATATGGGTAGAAATTTATTTATGGCTGTTTGGCATGTTTTATTCAACATCTCTGTTAAATCGCATTTATTTAATTTAACTATTAATTAATATTATTATTGCTTATAAATTGACAGTTAAAATTTATTTAAATTGCCTATAAAATTCCAGTTTAACAGTTATTAATTTATTATTGAATATAAATTGTTAGTTAATAACTGTCATTTATTACCTGTTATAATTTATATGCTATATATTTTGATGTTTGTTTAAATTGATGATGATTGAATTAAATTGGTTGATGGTTGATATTGGGTGAATGGATGATGTGTTCTATCTTATAAAATCTGCAGGTTATCATGCATATTCATTTCATTCGGGATTGCGGTTTGAAATGATATACAACCGCATTTTATTTTTAAATTGTGGATTGAAATGATAAATATCCGTATCATTTTACCATAGGATAGAAAATTATATACAGGCACCGCGGTATATATATAAAATTATTTTTGAAATGATTTTTATGGTTTGGGTATGATACGGTTTAACAAATATTAAACTTGGATATGATATAAATATATTTTATATATACATACGTAGTTAAATTGTTGAATTTAAGCTATGCATAAACCTGTTAAATAAAAATGAATAAGTTGAAAATGGCATTTGATAATTTATATCATATGATTAAGTACAGGTTTAAGATCTTGTGTGTGTATATATATATATATATATATATATATATATATATATATATATAGAGTTATAAATGATTCAAATCAATTAAGATTGAAAGATAAATTGGAAATTTAATTGGAATTGAGCTTATTTGAAAATTTAACCCCATAAGCTGATGTTAACTTATAAAAATTAAAATTTTAAAGGTATGGTGTTTATAACTAGATTTAATGAATAATTCTAGTATAAATAAATGGAAGGAAATTTTTAGTGTTAATAAATTTAGTTTATTTTAAATGGTTATGGATTTATCATGTAAACCTTTCAAACTAAATAATAGGAAAATGAATTGTTGACTGAAATTCCCAACCTTAATTTTGAAATTCATTAAATACTCTAAGTTTGAAAATATTGAAATCGAAGTGTTTTATTTAACTGAAAGTGAATCTAAAAGTTACGTGTTTAGAATGAATTTAAAATGAATAAAAATTATGAAGGCGTAGAAATTATTTACTTTTAAAAGAAATTTTAAATTCAACTGTTTTATTTTATATACTGCTGAATATCCAAACCATTTAAAATTTTAAAGTTATGGTTTTAAAACTATGGATTTCGAAGTGTTATGTTGAAAATTAAATTTCAAATATTTGGTTACGAGGTATTATAAATCTTAAAAGTGGCATGATTTTGGAAAAGAAATATATTTGAAATAAAATGATATCATATTTATTTGGGTTTTAAAAAGGAAATGATATCGTATTTATAGGTTTTGAAATGGATAATTTTATTCTGGTTTTGAAAGTATAATTATTTTAATGACCGCGGTGTTATAATAACCTTTGGTTGTTGAAGAGACTGAGATCGGAAGTTGTCATACTCTCTGCCAACTCCGAAAACCATTTGAACAACCGTGTACGCGGTGGAGATTCCAGAATGAAGTAGGTTGGTGGCGGCGTTTCCTGTAAGGTAAATACGTGGATCCAACTCCCGTATGTAGCGACCCGAGTTCCTATCTCCAGGAAATCGCATCACTAGTGAAGAAAGAAAGGGATAGAAGAAGAAAAGAAAGAGAAAGAAGAACACAAACAACATCAAAGAACTCACAGCGGAACGAATGAAATATAATAATTAACATAAAATATTACATAGTATCTCATTACATCAGAGTACACAACTATACAACACATATTAGACAGTTATAAACATCTGTCTAATCCATACAACTCAAGTATACAAGACAGAGATACAACATACACAGCGGAATCATAATATATATCTACACGTGGAAGCCTCCTGCTCCACTACTCCTCCAGAATTCGTCAAGCTAACCTGAACTACTTGACTACTCATACATAATATGAGTACCCAAGAGTTTAATAAAACAGAAAATAAACACTCGGGTCAGACAGGGGTCTGGTGTGAGTAAACGGTTTAAGATTGCTTAACTTTAGAAAATCCTTTGAAAAGAAAAGGTATCACGTAAGACTTCCCACACATAAACATGGAAAAGTTTTTACCTTACGCTAACCAAAACATTTGATAAGAAATCCGGTGATATTATAATAGTGTCTAGGGTTTTCAAGTAAATATGAAATAGTTGAAATTGTTACATCTATTAAATTCCAGCTACTAGCCACAAAAGTGGGTAATACAAACAAAACCGTAGGGTCTCGTAGAGAAAATGGGTTTCCATCAATGGCAGGGCTACTGGGGTACCGCCCGTCACAGTACGTGGCCTAGATCACCGTACCGAGGAGTACTCCCACTCCCCTGCAACACAAGGCCGGGACCATTCCTTACTGAACAGTCTCGAACAAGACAACCCCGGCAGTTGTCCGGATAAACCGCCCCACACAGCCGAATAAAAAGGGTCTTCTAGACAGGAGTAAATCTTGCTCTCTAGTGGGAGCTACCCACGAAGCCTTGCGGCACCTCCCATGTTTTAGCCATTCCCGGTTGATGAGGCTTGAGGCTGCGATTACCTTTATAGAACACATTTATCTTAGAATGCTCATCGTCCGCCTGACGATGTGCTGAAAGCATTCAATCCATACAAGTTCGTTCCCGGTTCTAACGAAACCGAAGGCACTATCTCGTTGCACTCATATTGGAATCACCCTCAGAGTCAACGACCATAGCCCTTGCACTCTAAATCTCCATCTCGAATCTATAAGCACTATTCCGTCAAACTCATTACGGAATCACCCATAGAGTTATACTGACGTATAGCCCTTACACCTCGAGTCTTCACTTGCTCCCCTTGGATTCACGGCCTAACGTTTAATTGGAATCGATGTGGTTTTCGGATATCCAAATATGGAAATCCGATCCCGGTCTCACCGAAACCAAATGCCATTTTAATGTCCAAGTTGTATTTAAGGGATTAAACAATTAACTTATATTCAGGATGATATAAACAGATAGATGTATAACATTATCACAATAGATAATTCGTATCAACATTCATCTCATAATGCAACATATCACATATCTCATAGACATCCAAATCATCCAGTATCAACCAAACACCCAATATCAATCATCCAATATCATTCAACATCCAATATCAATCACTCAATATCAACCATTCATTATTAATCAATCACCCATAGCAGAATTGATTAACCCTTAATCAATTTAATTAACCTCTAATTAAATTAATTACTATCCTTTAATCATTTGGATTATCCTAACTCCTGCTTCCTTGATTTAATTATCTTTTAATTATATTCAAGTAATTACTCCTAACCATATTCAGTAATTAACCTTTAATTGCTATCATTAATTACAATAATTAATGACCCTACATTAATTAATTAACTATAATTAATTACATTAAACCTTAATTAACTTGTAATTAATCATCTCATTAATCATAAATAGTAATTAACAATTTGTAATTACTTATCTAAGTTAATTAACTTCTTAATTAATTAACTTCTAAATTAATTATATTAATCCTTGATTAATCAATCCATTTAATTAATCTTTAATTACTTCATTAAGTAATTATTAATCAATTTAAATTAACAATTTATCCTTAATTAATTACTTATTAATTAATTACATTTTAATTAATTACACTTAGTAATTAATTAATTAATCATATTAACTAAAATAAATTAAGTAATTAACTCTTAATTACTTACATAAGTGATTATTCCTTGTGACGACCCGTCCTTCTATCACCAGAAAGACGTATCATCATTAAGAAAGAAAGGGATAGAAATAGAAAAGAAAGAGAAAGAAAGAACAACAAACACGAAATCTCACAGCGGAATGAAATAAAATATAATACATCACATAATAATTACATAGTTTACATATATCAGAGTTATACAATATTATACACTTGACAACTTTTTATATACATCAGTCACTACATACATCACAATATACAACATACTCTAACTAACACAGCGGAACTAGATAAATATCTACGACGTTGAAGCCTCCTGCTCCATTGCTCCTCCAGAATTCGTCAAAGCTAACCTGAATCCCTTGACTACCCGTAAAAATTTGGGTACCCGAGAGTTTATGAAAAACAAAATATAAACTCCGGGTCAGACATGGGTCTGGTATGAGTAAACAGTTTAAGGTTGTTTAACTTGAAAAACTTTTGAAAATAAAGGTATCACGTAAGACTTCCCACAAATAAATACGAGTCAGTTTTTACCTTACGCTAACCAAAACATTTCATAGGAAATTCTGTGATATTATAATAGTGTCTAGGGTTTTCAAGTAAATAGAAAATAGCCGAAATTGTTACATGATTAAATTCCAGCTACTAGCCACAAAAGTGGGTAATACAATCAAAACCGTGGGCACTTATTGGAAAATGGATTCCATACAATGGCAGGGCTACTGGGGTAGCGCCCGTCACAGTACGGGGCCTAGATCACCGTACCGAGGATTACTCCCTTCATCCCCTGCAACACAAGGCCGGAACCATTTCTTACTGAACAGTCCCGAACAAGATAAACCCCGTGGTTGGCGCGCCCAACCACCCACTAAGCCGAATAAAAAGGGACATCTAGACAGGGGAAATATCTTGTCCTGCTTGGGCATGACCCACCTAACCTTGCTGCATCTCCCCTGTTTTAGATATTCCCGGTTGATGAGGCTTGAGGCTACGATTACCTTTACAGAGCAAATTTCTTAGAATGCTCATCGCCAGCCGGACGATGTGTTGAAAGCATTCAATCCATACAAGTTCGTTCCGGGTTCGAACAAAACCGAAGGCATTATCTCGTTACACTCATTTTGGAATCACCCTCAGAGTTAACGACGACAACCCTTGCATTCTGAATCTTCATCTTCACATCAGATTAACGACCCAACGTTAATTTGGATCGATGTGGTTTTCGGATGTTCCAAATGTGGAAACCCGATCCCGGTCTCATCGAAATCCAAAACGTGTCTTTTAGGGCCAAATTGTTTTAAAGTTATAAAATAAACAATGTAATTATCCATATGCACACAGATAGATAACTCACAATATCACAATAGAACATCATCATCATAAACAGGTAATTATCATCACAACAGATAATCCATATTATTATCATACTACCATCATGCATACATTTTATACAGCATCATTTATCTCATACTAGAAATTCAAATCATTCAAGATAAACAAAATAATCCATCCATATATAAGCAATCATATCAGCTATAATTAATTTAAAATGAATTAAATTAATTACTTGCATCTCTAATTAATTTAAAGTAAATTAAATTAATTAATTAACCATTTAAATCTTGCTTATATAACCATTGACCAATTATCAATCAATTAATAAATTAATCACACTTGATTAATTAACATTAAATTTTATTCAAGTAACCATCTTTTAATTATTTTTCACCAATTATCCTAATATAGAAATTATCTTTCACTTACAAACATTACATTACTTCTTTATTATACATATTAATTACTCTTAATTCCTTGTTATTATTTATATTTATTAATGATTACTAATTACATTTTAATCTCATTATTCTGTATTGAATTTATCACCTTAAGTAATTAATTTTCAATTAAACTATATTTATTTATCACCCCTGATAAATACTATTCAGAAATCAATCACCTTTAATTACTCTTATCACATCACTTAATTACTCCTTAACTGAGTATCAGTCCCTTGATTAAATTTGCACAAAGTAATTATACTCAATTACTTCCATTATCAAATCATCCTTATTCAATTATATCCAGTCATTATCATTAATTTCTTCTCCAAGTAATTTACTTATCACATCATCAAATAATTATTTAAATTAATTAAACTTGATTAATTAACTTAAACAATTCTCATTAAACTTCATTGATAAGAAATAAATTCCTTAATTACTTGATTACTTAATTAGCTTTTCCTTAATCACTCAACCACTTAATCAATTTGTTTAACCTTAAATACTTAATTAACTATTCTTTAATTATAAATTAACATCTTAATAAAACATAATTATTCATTTATTTAGTACTAATACTTAGTAAATTGTTAATTTATTCTTAATTAAATTACTTAATTAATTAACTATTAATTCATTCATTAATTATCATAAGTAGTTAATTACACTTTATTAATCACATAATCATTACCTAATCCTTAATTACACTTGTAAAGTAATTATTCTCAATTAACTATTTATTTATTTTATCTTTAAAATAGTTTATTGACATTAATTTGCTCAAATTGATTAAACATTAAAAGTCTTCTTTAAAATTTTGAAAATAGTATGGGCTACAAACTTTAATGTTAATCCCTTCCATACTTAACTTAATTATTAAAATCATAATTAAATGTGAAATACATTGTTACTTATTAGCCTAATAACTTAAAACTGGTATTTAAATCTGTTAAACATTCTTCCAGGTTACTGTAAAAACAAGATTCACAAAATCTTATTATTAATATACTTCTTCCTGAGGATTATAAGAAACCCGAGTCTCCCCCTAAGAAATACCGTGTTTACTTCGAGTCGTTCTCACTTTTCCCCGGGTCTTCCAGTACGCTCCCCTTCTTCTTCTTCTTATTTTTTTTTTAAAGCTGATAGGATACAACATTAAATGCTAATGTACTATTGTCTACCTTAAACCTATTAGTACACAAAATATCTTACTAACTTGCTTTACCACAGTCATTTGCAGGTTACAATACATTCAAACCTGTTATATTATTTATCTTTATATACTTAACTTCTGCTATATAATTATGTTGATCGGATTCATCACTGCAAAATAAAGATTTGTATGTTATATATGAACACAATGATGTGCTCGAACAGAAGAGCATTAATTGATGTGTTGTTTAATTTGTTTACACAATTATAATCCTGTTGTGCTGAGAGAATATTGTATGTGTTTATGTGAGGCTATGTACTCAGTAAGTAGCATGCAACTGAAAGTACTTGTATTAAAACAATTTGTCAGGTTCTTTATATATATAGTTAATTACTTTCAGATATTTGTCTTGTTTTTATTTTTCAAATTGTATACTCACATGTGTCAGGTTTGTGTTTACACTTTTGGTTTGCTTTAAAAATATTTGTTTAATTATTTTATATGATACTGTGTAAAAAAAATGTTTTATTAATTTCTTGTTTGAATAATGAATATATTTGGGTCTGATTTATTTTGACTTTGGTTCGGTTTGAAAATAATTTGTTTCATTACTTAAACTTGAATAATTGTCATATAGTTGTTGTTATGAAAATATTTTGTTTTGCTGACTTAATGTTTACTTAGTTTATACACACAAATCTGAGTTTGGTTTTACAGTATATATTGATTTCATTTTACTTTACTTTGTGTTTTTATCACTTATTCTTATTCTAACTTTGTTTACAAATTTATTAAGTTATGTTGTATAAAGTCTTAATTAATTAATTCTTATTTTAAATTTTACATTAGTACGTTATATCTAACTATCAATGTTCAAGTCATATTTAAAATGATTTTCTCACTTATATTTGTATTCATTTCCATTTGTACTTTACTATTACTTATTTAAATTAAGTTATATACACATATTTGATTTATGTTTGACATTTATTTTTTACATTTACATTTTATTTTGTCAGAATTAGATTTTAAATTTTAAACATTATCATCCATATATATATTTCCAAATGTAAACAAGGTACAGTATTTTAATTTAGTTACATAAGGTCAATATTATTAAAAGGTTCTATTTAAATTTCCAAGATCAAATTCCCTATTAAAATACAAATTTATATAAACAATTGGCAATTATTCCAAAATCATATTCATTTGAAAATAATTAGTTCATATTTTAATAAATCAGATTAAAGATTTATTAAAATAAACAGGGTCAAAATTCAGGGTCGTTACATTCCTTTCCCCTTAAAAGAATTTCGTCCCCGAAATTTAAAACAAAGATAATTTAAAAGCTGTTATACCAACCATTCACACGTACATATCATTCATACAATAGCAAACAATCAAACAGTTTATCCTAACAAGCAACACCAACAATCCAAACATAAATCTGGATAAACTTCCCTAGAACTATCCAGAGTCTCCTAGGTGCAATCACTGGGATTCTCTCTCCACTGCACTCGACAAGCTTCACTACTAACTCCTGAGTTGCCTCTCATCCTGATCAACAATCCGAACAGGATTCCTGACTACAGTCAAAATCCGCTTGACTTCCAAATCTCCCTGTACTACTAGTTCTACAACTAATGATGGATCCTAAACAAAATTCTAAGATGAGATGCATGGGATACATTATGAATTCCAGACATCAGTTCTGGCAATTCAATCCTATAAGATACAACTTCAATCCAAGTTGAATTTTATATACATATATAACTCAAGGTCTCAGCCTCCCATTCATTTTAATTCACAATCAAATTTATTAATTCACCATCCAACTTTATTTGACCAATTCTAATTTCACTTACATACTTTATTTGCCAATTTATTTCATCTTAGTTTATTTCCACTTCCAATTTAATATTTGATTTTATCTGAAAAATCTCTTTATTATAGTTTTTGAGTTTATTTCTAGTTTGTAATTCTGATTTGGATATCTATTACATTTCCTAAGTACAAAATAATTTTATTTTGGCTTATAATTTCATTCTTAACTTTATGAGCCTCAGTTTCATATATTCTCCATACTCACATCCATTTATTTTTAACCACATTCATTTCCACTTTAAATTTTAGATCTTACCTGCATCAAACAAGTATACTTTTTATTTCCAACATTTAAATTCTTTTAATAAGCCATCAGAGTTTATTTATCCAAATTTAAATTCTTATCCAACTATTTCTATTTGAATAAAGATTTTATTTCAACTTAATTTATTAAAGCTTTTACTAAATAAACTCTCACTTCCCTTGAAGCTATGCTTCTATAAAGTTTAATCTTTGGTTAATTTACTTGTTTAATTTCATACTTAAATTATTTCCAGCTTATTTGATACTCACAAGATCAAATTCCATTTATTATCTCATAATCAAACTTCTATTTAACCAATTTAACTTCCATTAACCTATTTAATCAACCAATTTATTCCAAATTAGTTCACTTCCATTTATTTTATTTTGATAAATTCCAAGGCCATATTTATTCCATCCATACTTGAATTGGATTTTATCTTCCAAAAATCATCTTATTATTTTATCAGTGTTCAATTTTATTTTATAATTCAAATTTTGGATTTTTATTTCATTTTAACTCAAGATTGAACACTTATCCATAGCCAAAACAATATTCCTAATCAGTGTGTTGTTAATTTCTCTTACAAGTTACCGGAACCTATTTATTCCAATTCAATTCCATTTCATCTTACTTTTATTCATTTAAGTAAGAATTTAATTTATTTAACACCATCTATATCTCAACTGAATTCTATTCCAATTCAATTTGTTTATCTTAACTTCCAGTAAATTAAGCACCATACCATTCCCTTTAATCTACCAACCCACTTGGATTTGATTAAATAAGAACTTAATTCCATTTACTCATATCCCAATTCATTTCATTCCAATCTTAAATTTAAATCCAATTATTATTAAGCTTAAGTTAACCACAACCAAAATTTTATAGCCAATCCAATTTATTTCCATTGTAAATTTGATGTACTTCATTAATTTATTTACATCCTAATTATTATTATTATTAGTTTAATTCCAAATTAAACTTTCAACATTATCTAAAAATAAATTCATTTTTAACTTCACTTTTAATTCCAAATTTAATTTCATACTTCCCTTGGTTACACAGGCCATTGTAAAAATTTTATAATCTCATTTGTCTATTAACACTATCATCCAAATACTATAATTATATATATATATATATATATTAATTTACAAAAAAAAACCCTTTTTTTTATATATCAAAATAGATTTTGGATGAAATTATTTAATTCACCCACCTTGAAAACAATACCATGTCGAATTGTTCTATTCAAGTGTTTAGAAACCCCTTCGGTACAGTTGTGCAGACTATACTGACGAAGGTTCATATACCACTCAATAAATCAATCAACATAATATAAAATTATTTTATATTCACTAACAAGTACGCGCTCATATCTATTATTACGCTCAGACTCATTCTAGAGTACTACCGACTCTATCTCTAATGAGAAATCTTCGCCAGAGCCAAGGTTCTCACTTAACCTTTCAGCTCTGATACCAACTGTGACGACCCGTCCTTCTATCACCAGAAAGACGTATCATCATTAAGAAAGAAAGGTATAGAAATAGAAAAGAAAGAGAAAGAAAGAACAACAAACACGAAATCTCACAGCGGAATGAAATAAAATATAATACATCACATAATAATTACATAGTTTACATATATCAGAGTTATACAATATTATACACTTGACAACTTTTTGTATACATCAGTCACTACATACATCACAATATACAACATACTCTAACTAACACAGCGGAACTAGATAAATATCTACGACGCTGAAGCCTCCTGCTCCATTGCTCCTCCAGAATTCGTCAAAGCTAACCTGAATCCCTTGACTACCCGTAAAAATTTGGGTACCCGAGAATTTATGAAAAACAAAATATAAACTCCGGGTCAGACATGGGTCTGGTATGGGTAAACAGTTTAAGGTTGTTTAACTTGAAAAACTTTTGAAAATAAAGGTATCACGTAAGACTTCCCACAAATAAATACGGGTAAGTTTTTACCTTACGCTAACCAAAACATTTCATAGGAAATTCTGTGATATTATAATAGTGTCTAGGGTTTTCAAGTAAATAGAAAATAGCCGAAATTGTTACATGATTAAATTCCAGCTACTAGCCACAAAAGTGGGTAATACAATCAAAACCGTGGGCACTTATTGGAAAATGGATTCCATACAATGGCAGGGCTACTGGGGTAGCGCCCGTCACAGTACGGGGCCTAGATCACCGTACCGAGGATTACTCCCTTCATCCCCTGCAACACAAGGCCGGAACCATTCCTTACTGAACAGTCCCGAACAAGATAAACCCCGTGGTTGGCGCGCCCAACCACCCACTAAGCCGAATAAAATGGGACATCTAGACAGGGGAAATATCTTGTCCTGCTTGGGCATGACCCACCTAACCTTGCTGCATCTCCCCTGTTTTAGCCATTCCCGGTTGATGAGGCTTGAGGCTACGATTACCTTTAGAGAACAAATTTCTTAGAATGCTCATCGCCCGCCTGACGATGTGTTGAAAGCATTCAATCCATACAAGTTCGTTCCGGGTTCGAACGAAACCGAAGGCATTATCTCGTTACACTCATTTTGGAATCACCCTCAGAGTTAACGACGACAACCCTTGCATTCTGAATCTTCATCTTCACATCAGATTAATGACCCAACGTTAATTTGGATCGATGTGGTTTTCGGATGTTCCAAATGTGGAAACTCGATCCCGGTCTCATCGAAATCCAAAACGTGTCTTTTAAGGCCAAGTTGTTTTAAAGTTATAAAATAAACAATGTAATTATCCATATGCACACAGATAGATAACTCACAATATCACAATAGAACATCATCATCATAAACAGGTAATTATCATCACAACAGATAATCCATATTATTATCATACTACCATCATGCATACATTTTATACAACATCATTTATCTCATACTAGAAATTCAAATCATTCAAGATAAACAAAATCATCCATCCATATATAAGCAATCATATAAGCTATAATTAATTTAAAATGAATTAAATTAATTACTTGCATCTATAATTAATTTAAAGTAAATTAAATTAATTAATTAACCATTTAAATCTTGCTTATATAACCATTGACCAATTATCAATCAATTAATAAATTAATCACACTTGATTAATTAACATTAAATTTTATTCAAGTAACCATCTTTTAATTATTTTTCACCAATTATCCTAATATAGAAATTATCTTTCACTTACAAACATTACATTACTTCTTTATTATACAAATTAATTACTCGTTAATTCCTTGTTATTATTTATATTTATTAATGATTACTAATTACATTTTAATCTCATTATTCTGTATTGAATTTATTACCTTAAGTAACTAATTTTCAATTAAACTATATTTATTTATCACCCCTGATAAATACTATTCAGAAATCAATCACCTTTAATTACTCTTATCACATCACTTAATTACTCCTTAACTGAGTATCAGTCCCTTGATTAAATTTGCACAAAGTAATTATACTCAATTACTTCCATTATCAAATCATCCTTATTCAATTATATCCAGTCATTATCATTAATTTCTTCTCCAAGTAATTTTACTTATCACATCATCAAATAATTATTTAAATTAATTAAACTTGATTAATTAACTTAAACAATTCTCATTAAACTTCATTGATAAGAAATAAATTCCTTAATTACTTGATTACTTAATTAGCTTTTCCTTAATCACTCAACCACTTAATCAATTTATTTAACCTTAAATACTTAATTTACTATTCTTTAATTATAAATTAACATCTTAATAAAACATAATTATTCATTTATTTAGTACTAATTACTTAGTAAATTGTTAATTTATTCTTAATTAAATTACTTAATTAATTAACTATTAATTCATTCATTAATTATCATAAGTAGTTAATTACACTTTATTAATCACATAATCATTACCTAATCCTTAATTACACTTGTAAAGTAATTATTCTCAATTAACTATTTATTTATTTTATCTTTAAAATAGTTTATTGACATTAATTTGCTCAAATTGATTAAACATTAAAAGTCTTCTTTAAAATTTTGAAAATAGTATGGGCTACAAACTTTAATGTTAATCCCTTCCATACTTAACTTAATTATTAAAATCATAATTAAATGTGAAATACATTGTTACTTATTAGCCTAATAACTTAAAACTGGTATTTAAATCTGTTAAACATTCTTCCAGGTTACTGTAAAAACAAGATTCACAAAATCTTATTATTAATATACTTCTTCCTGAGGATTACAAGAAACCCGAGTCTCCCCCTAAGAAATACCGTGTTTACTTCGAGTCGTTCTCACTTTTCCCCGGGTCTTCCAGTACGCTCCCTTCTTCTTCTTCTTATTTTTTTTTTTAAAGCTGATAGGATACAACATTAAATGCTAATGTACTATTGTCTACCTTAAACCTATTAGTACACAAAATATCTTACTAACTTGCTTTACCACAGTCATTTGCAGGTTACAATACATTCAAACCTGTTATATTATTTATCTTTATATACTTAACTTCTGCTATATAATTATGTTGATCAGATTCATCACTGCAAAATAAAGATTTGTATGTTATAAATGAACACAAGGATGTGCTCGAACAGAAGAGCATTAATTGATGTGTTGTTTAATTTGTTTACATAATTATAATCCTGTTGTGCTGAGAGAATATTGTATGTGTTTATGTGAGGCTATGTACTCAGTAAGTAGCATGCAACTGAAAGTACTTGTATTAAAACAATTTGTCAGGTTCTTTATATATATAGTTAATTACTTTCAGATATTTGTCTTGTTTTTATTTTTCAAATTGTATACTCACATGTGTCAGGTTTGTGTTTACACTTTTGGTTTGCTTTAAAAACATTTGTTTAATTATTTTATATGATACTGTGTAAAAAAAATGTTTTATTAATTTCTTGTTTGAATAATGAATATATTTGGGTCTGATTTATTTTGACTTTGGTTCGGTTTGAAAATAATTTGTTTCATTACTTAAACTTGAATAATTGTCATATAGTTGTTGTTATGAAAATATTTTGTTTTGCTGACTTAAAGTTTACTTAGTTTATACACACAAATCTGAGTTGGTTTTACAGTATATATTGATTTCATTTTACTTTACTTTGTATTTTTATCACTTATTCTTATTCTAACTTTGTTTAAAATTTATTAAGTTATGTTGTATAAAATCTTAATTAATTAATTCTTATTTTAAATTTTACATTAGTACGTTATATCTAACTATCAATGTTCAAGTCATATTCAAAATGATTTTCTCACTTATATTTGTATTCATTTCCATTTGTACTTTACTATTACTTATTTAAATTAAGTTATATACACATATTTGATTTATGTTTGACATTTATTTTTTACATTTGTATTTTATTTTGTCAGAATTAGATTTTACATTTTAAACATTATCATCCATATATATATTTCCAAATGTAAACAATGTACAGTATTTTAATTTAGTTACATAAGGTCAATATTATTAAAAGGTTCTATTTAAATTTCCAAGATCAAATTCCCTATTAAAATACAAATTTATATAAACAATTGGCAATTATTCCAAAATCATATTCATTTGAAAATAATTAGTTCATATTTTAATAAATCAGATTAAAGATTTATTAAAATAAACAGGGTCAAAATTCAGGGTCGTTACATTCCTAATTACTTTTATTAATCAATCTAAATTACTTTCTTAATTAATTACTTAACAAATAATTAATTCCATCATTAAATAAATCTTAATTAACTAATTAATTACTCCATAATTTATTATCTTCAAACAAATAAGTAAATCAATTACATAATTGATAACATTAAGTGATTCCACTAATCACTTTCATTAATTACTACCATGAGTAATTTCCCTAATTTCTTCCCTAAGTAATTAACATACTAATCATATTCAAAAATTAACCATTGATTACTTCATTAAGTAATCTCACTTAATTTATTCAAATTAAGTGATTATTCTAAAATTAAATAAAATATTAACTAGTTATTTAAAATTAATTAAATAATTAATTAACATCTTATATTTCAAAATCTTTTATTAATTAAGAAAAGCATTTACCTTAATTAATTCTTTAATTACAAATCATATTCAATCAAGTGTTCTCAAGTTAATAACAAAAATAAATTATCCCTATGCAACTTCATAAATAAATTATTTGAAATTAATCAAATTTTTATAACTTAAAAACCAATTATTCTATTTGGTTTTTGAAAATCTTAACATTTACCTTATTTGAAAATAAAATTTAGATATCATTTTTGAAAGTTAAAACACATTAATTATCTAATTTTCTTATATATTTCAATATAAGTTTGAAACTTTGTTTTTAAATCTTTACTTAAAAATTTTACTTGAGATCTTGATTCAATATTTAAATTCACTTGATACTTAAAAGGTTTGATCAACATTTACTTAAAGAGAACAAGTTTTAAAATTTGTAAATTAATTTCCTTTTAAATTAAACACAGTTTTTAACTGTAACTAAAACGCCACAGGACCAAGACAACTCACTCGAGTTACTTAGCACTTGACTTTAATTAATTCAATAACCAGTTATAGTTCAGCAACAATATAACCAAACTACAGTACTTAAACAAAACACACCCACCTTAACCCGAGCTAAACCCAGCAGTGACACGCTTACTACCCGAGACAACCCACACTACTCCTTACCCCGAGCCGACACGCGAGAATCACGAAAGGGACTTCGAGTTGCCTTCGTCTTCTCCAAAGCAACGCTCCAGTGTACATGCCATCACAGTGCACATGCACCAACCACGCCGGCCTCCATCGTCCATCGCGTCAACCCACCACAGTCCCAAAATCACTCGCGGGCATGAAAGAGAACCCAGATCGAACAGAACAACGTCGTATCAAATTTCGACCAAACGTTCGAAAATCTCCAGGAAGTTCGATCACAAATCCTTCCCCATTACCGCCATCGCGTCGCCGTTCATCCCCTCCGATCCCACCATAGAGACCCCACACCCATGCGCAACGTCCAACCCAAAAACGAGCGAGCTCGATTTGACTTACATGAGGCAGTGTCTCACACTCATGCCGAAAGCAATTGCAGCCAATAAACCCTAATTTCCCCAAATTCCCTTAATTCACTCATTAGAAAAATAATTTTGCAATTTTCCCATCTTCTACACTTCATTATCTAGCATCAATCAAAATTTCAAACTAAATTGAAGCATGGATAATCGGTAATCACCAAAACATCCTAAAACACTCAAACCAAAAATTCTCATAATCTACCAAACTAAAAAGTACAAATTGCATCCCTAAATTCATGATTTATCATCACAATTTCATGCATGTAATCAAAATTTGAATTTAAGATAATTAATTTTTATCAAATATTCAAGTTTTACTCTAAATCCTTCTTTTATAATTATTTGTTGCATTCTAAATTATGAAACTATTTTTATAATTATCAACAAACAACAACACACAACTTCTCTTCAATCCATAAAGTCAAGTGTTTATGTTATTGAGAGATTTGAATTTGTGAAGTAAATCTATTCTTAAATAAAAAACAGAACAGGGTGTTTAGAGGCATAAAGGAATATAACTATAAATTCAATAAATAAATCTGAGGTGATTTCCAACCAACATCAAGGTAAATTTTCTGATCATCACATGCATGTAGTACAACCCAGATCAAACTGTTTTAAAAAAAGTAGTTTACTCACCTCAAATTATCTTACAGAACAGATTATTACTTCCAGGCTTTAAACAATTTGCATGTTGTTGAAGTTAATTCCTTTGCATGCCTTTGAATTAAAGTTGTACTTCATGCAGGTTGAATATTTACTTCAATTGCAGGTTGATGATGAATGTCGATTTTCATACTGCAGATTTTTAATTTTTGCAGGTTGAAGATTATAGGTTGAAGTTGAGAGGAATCTTTGATTTTGATTTTAAAATCTCAGGTTTGTAAATGGATTTCTGATTTTAGCCATTAACATTTGAAAGAAAGAAAGTGTTTTTGAAAGAAGCTTGTTTTCTTCGAAAGACATTTATTAAAAATTAAAATTATATGTTGCCACATGTTGTTTAAACTTACATTTGTCATTTATTTATTTAATTGCCTTACAAATGCCTTAAACAAGTTAACATGTTTACACCTATTACTTAAGTGTTTTTAAACAAATTTTTATTTAATTTAAATGATCATATAAACTTACATATTAAATTTAGTTTATAAATAAATACTTGTATATGTGAATATAAATTTACTTTTAAGAGAAAATATTCTAAAACACTTATATTTATCATTTATAACCATTTTGAAATTAAACACCTTAAAGAAAAACAAAAGGAAAACTTTATTTAAACCCTTTTTAAACTATCACATTTTAAATACTTTAAAAGAAAGACAAAGCAAAACTTTGTTTAAAATCTTTTTAAACTATCCAATTTAAAATAAACAACTATCTTATATTTTGAAAACAATTTGAATTAATCTTTAAATTAGCTTTTGAAGAATATTAATTTTTAAACAAAGCTTTAAATCATAATTTAATACATATTCAAATTTATCAATAAATTTAAATTATATTTCAAAACAACTCAAATTATAACATATACATACATATATATTACAATTTGAAAATTCAATCTTTATTTAAAACAAATGATATTCCCATTCACAATATATATCAAACATATATATTATAAATAGAATAAAATTTCATTACCTTTGGAAAATAACTCTTATAAATATTGTCAGATTATAATTTATTGTTATTTAAAAGATTAATTTAGCCAATTTTATAAAGAAAAATCATCAAACTAGCTAAATTATTTACACAGATTATTAAATCGATATTGCCCAAAATTCCGAGTCGTTACAATCCTCCCCCCTTAGAAGAATTTCGTCCCTGAAATTTAAAAGCAAAGTTAATTTAATAACCCAGCAAAGATTTTAATTTCAATCAGCAAAGCATTCCTAACAACCAGTTACTAACAACCAAAGCAATCAATTACGCAAACAAACTTAACTAACTATCCTGACATAAATCAGAATAAATCCTTCTAATACTATTTTGAGTTTACCAAGTATAAATAACCGGGAGACTCGCTCTTCAAAAGCCAACAAACTAACTACACTACCAAAATTCAGAGCTCCTCTCTTCCCTAGATCCACCAATCTGAACAAAATATCAGATTACTCTCAAATCCAGCTCAACATCCAACTCTAACTGAACTACAGATTCAACAAGCAACAATAAATTATACACATACTCCCTCAGAGATTCGTGAAATAAAATGAACTCCAGCTATCCAAACTGCCAATTCAATCTCATAGACAACAAATCTCATCTTATCAGAACACGGATAAGAAATCTCAAATGCCTCAGAACTACCCATCCAATCTTATCCACTATTACTTCTCTTAACCAAAGAAATCCTAACAACAATGAAGTCCCCAACTTCAAACTCCAAACTCCTCATCTCATCAGACAAATCCTGGGCTGCCAATCTCTTCCTGATCATCTCAACCAATGCTGATACTTCCAGAAACAACTAGACCAAAGCAAACTAGATTTTGGATCCTATTCAACCTGTGCAGTTAATGCGCTCGGTAGATTCAAAGCGGTGGAGGTGCAAAAAGTCATAGCGGGGATACAGCGAGGATATAGCAGGATATAGCGGATGGCTCTAAAATAGCATATAAAACTCGTACTTAATGTTTTTACAAATATATAAATGGTAATTAAATGAAAAATTATCATTCAATTGAATTATAAATAATACATAAATAATTTTAAATAAAAACATGTGCGAATATACTTTAAATAAACGAAAAACTGTTATATAACATAATTGAATTTGGTAGAATATTAGAGTATTTTCATTTCTGAAAATATATTAAAAATTAAATCAAATAAATTAGTTTCATAATTTTATAATGTATAAACGTAAAATTTCAATTCATTTTATTGAAAAAGATATAGCGGGAATAGCGGAATATAGCGGAAATAACGGGATATAGCGGAAATAGCGGGGAGTAAAGCGGAAAGGCTATATTCTGGGGCTATATGGAAAAATCGTAGCGGTAGAAATCCGCTATGAGATATAGCAGGGTTGTAGCTGGGTAATAACGGGGCACTAACTACACAGTATTCAACAGAAAAGTCTTTATAATCCGTCGAAATCCAGAACACAAACACTACTACTCAAACAATAGCAAACAGAACTTACTTCCCTCATTGCACAGCTGCTACCTCGCTTCCGCTGCACAACTCTGATTCTGAAGTAGATAAGAATACTGTTGATGAACACGAATACAAACTTATCCAATATATGAGAAACCTTGTTCATCAAATCCATATAATCTTAGTGACACATCCGACTTGGTCACACAACCTTACACAGAATACAACTCAAAAACAAGATCTAACCAAACCAAATTCCAAAAATAAATTCCTGAGCTACTACACCAATCTCTACTTCTCTAAGAACCATCCTACAACCAGGCTAACTTCCAAATCACTTCTGGAACCAAAACAAATATGGAACTCAACTCAAGATGCAGACGAACTTTTGATTACATCAACAGCTCCTACTTCCACATGAGAATCCTTAGTCCCAAACAAAAGAATGTCAAGAAAATCCCAAATTAATCGCAAGTCACTTTTGCGATCCAAACTAATCCGGATTCCAAAGAAACCGTTCTCACTTCACCAATTAGAACAGCCTAAAGCTTCTCCAACCCAGGTTAACTCTTCAAGATAACTTCCACCTACTGCTCGGGCTGGTGATAGAATAAACACCAAGATTCCCAAACCATCGGAAAGACAACCAACACTGCAGCTTCCAAACTCAACTTCGATGATACTGCAAAACTAAAAGACCTTCTCGTCAGCACACCGAACACTTCGAGCAGAACTGCTACCGCAACTATCCACAGACTTCTAATCCAAATGCTCAACTCCAAAACCTTCAACAAACCACACAACTGACTCCAAGATGGCAGAAAACTTCTCAAGAAACTTGGACTCCAAACCAAGCATCAACACCTCACTCCCCTTAAAAATGACAAATGAGACCATGCCGAAGCGAAGCAACTCATAGACCTTAGTCTCATATTCCAGAACAGCCAACTTCCATACTGAAGATCCAGATAACTTCTATACAAACGAGTCTTCCCTGAGGCAGGAAAAGACTGCTCCTCAACCACTGTAAAACTGCTTCAAGTGGAAACACCTTCGGAAATATCCAGGAATACTGCATCTCATCCCGTAGTTATCGAGATACCATCACTTATTTCTGCACTACCAAAATCCAAACTCAAGAAAAATTCGCTCACCCGAGCGAAATCCAAACTTACACTTCAAAGATAAACTCCGAATCTCGAAAAAGATTTCCTTCGGATATCAGAGAAATTCTTACTCCAAACAACAAATCTCACTCGAGACGGTATTAGGTCTACAGTCTCGACAAATACTTCCAACCTCAACATATGGACCTCTTCCATCAGTGGTAGTCGTATTACACACACAAACCACTACTCCACTATCTCCCTCTATAACTTATGCTGGAGAATCCGAACAGATAACCCAACAGATCAGGTAGATATAAATGTGTGTGTGTATATATATATATAGTTATATATAAAAATTACAAGTACGCTCTCTCAAGAAAGACACCACTCCAGAGCCTAGGTATTCGCTCAACCTAGCGCTCCCTAAAGAAAGACACACTTCAGAGCTTAGGTATTCGCTCAGCCTAATGCTCTGATACCAACTGTAGTGACCCGACTTCCTATCTCCAGGAAATCGCATCACTAGTGAAGAAAGAAAGTGATAGAAGAAGAAAAGAAAGATAAAGAAGAACACAAACAACATCAGAGAACTCACAGCGGAACGAATGAAATATAATAATTAACATAAAATATTACATAGTATCTCATTACATCAGAGTACACAACTATACAACACATATTAGACAGTTATAAACATCTGTCGAATCCATACAACTCAAGTATACAAGACAGAGATACAACATACACAGCAGAATCATAATATATATCTACACGTGGAAGCCTCCTACTCCACTACTCCTCCAGAATTCGTCAAGCTAACCTGAACTACTTGACTACTCATACATAATATGAGTACCCAAGAGTTTAATAAAACAGAAAATAAACACTCGGGTCAGACAGGGGTCTGGTGTGAGTAAACGGTTTAAGATTGCTTAACTTTAGAAAATCCTTTGAAAAGAAAAGGTATCACGTAAGACTTCCCACACATAAACATGGAAAAGTTTTTACCTTACGCTAACAAAAACATTTGATAGGAAATCCAGTGATATTATAATAGTGTCTAGGGTTTTCAAGTAAATATGAAATAGCCGAAATTGTTACATCTATTAAATTCCAGCTACTAGCCACAAAAGTGGGTAATACAAACAAAACCGTAGGGTCTCGTAGAGAAAATGGGTTTCCATCAATGGCAGGGCTACTGGGGTACCGCCCGTCACAGTACGTGGCCTAGATCACCGTACCGAGGAGTACTCCCACTCCCCTGCAACACAAGGCCGGGACCATTCCTTACTGAACAGTCCCGAACAAGACAACCCCGGCAGTTGTCCGGATCAACGGCCCCACACAGCCGAATAAAATGGGTCTTCTAGACAGGAGTAAATCTTGCTCTCTAGTGGGAGCTACCCACGAAGCCTTGCTGCACCTCCCATGTTTTAGCCATTCCCGGTTGATAAGGCTTAAGGCAGCGGTTACCTTTATAGAACACATCTATCTTAGAATGCTCATCGTCCGCCTGACGATGTGCTGAAAGCATTCAATCCATACAAGTTCGTTCCCGGTTCGAACGAAACCGAAGGCACTATCTCGTTGCACTCATATTGGAATCACCCTCAGAGTCAACGACCATAGCTCTTGCACTCTAAATCTCCGTCTCGAATCTATATGCACTATTCCGTCAAACTCATTACGGAATCACCCATAGAGTTATACTGACGTATAGCCCTTACACCTCGAGTCTTCACTTGCTCCCCTTGGATTCACGGCCTAACGTTTAATTGGAATCGATGTGGTTTTCGGATATCTAAATATGGAAATCCAATCCCGGTCTCACCGAAACCAAACGCCATTTTAATGTCCAAGTTGTACTTAAGGGATTAAACAATTAACTTATATTCAGGATGATATAAACAGATAGATGAATAACATTATCACAAGAGATAATTCATATCAACATTCATCTCATAATGCATCATATCAGATATCTCATAGACATCCGAATCATCCAGTATCAACCAAACACCCAATATCAACCATCCAATATCATTCAACATCCAATATCAATCACTCAATATCAACCATTCAATATTAATCAACCACCCATAGCAGAATTGATTAACCCTTAATCAATTTAATTAACCTCTAATTAAATTAATTACTATCCTTTAATCATTTGGATTATCCTAACTCTTGCTTCCTTGATTTAATTATCTTTTAATTATATTCAAGTAATTACTCCTAACCATATTCAGTAATTAACCTTTAATTGCTATCATTAATTACAATAATTAATGACCCTACATTAATTAATTAACTATAATTAATTACATTAAACCTTAATTAATTACAATTAATTAATCATATTTAAATTTATTAATTAAATTAATTACTTCATTAATTATATTAATTAATAATCTTTATTAATTAATAATCCTTTAATTAATTAAATAATTAACTTGTAATTAATCATCTCATTAATCATAAACAGTAATTAACAATTTGTAATTACCTATCTAAGTTAATTAACTTCTTAATTAATTAACTTCTAAATTAATTATATTAATCCTTGATTAATTAATCCATTTAATTAATCTTTAATTACTTCATTAAGTAATTATTAATCAATTTAAATTAACAATTTATCCTTAATTAATTACTTATTAATTAATTACATTTTAATTAATTACACTTGGTAATTAATTAATTAATCATATTAAATAAAATAAATTAAGTAATTAACTCTTAATTACTTACATAAGTGATTATTCCTAATTACTTTTATTAATCAATCTAAATTACTTTCTTAATTAATTACTTAACAAATAATTAATTCCATCATTAAATAAATCTTAATTAACTAATTAATTACTCCATAATTTATTATCTTCAAACAAATAAGTAAATCAATTACATAATTGATAACATTAAGTGATTCCACTAATCACTTTCATTAATTACTACCATGAGTAATTTCCCTAATTTCTTCCCTAAGTAATTAACATACTAATCATATTCAAAAATTAACCATTGATTACTTCATTAAGTAATCTCACTTAATTTATCCAAATTAAGTGATTATTTTAAAATTAAATAAAATATTAACTAGTTATTTAAAATTAATTAAATAATTAATTAACATCTTGTATTTCAAAATCTTTTATTAATTAAGAAAAGCATTTACCTTAATTAATTCTTTAATTACAAATCACATTCAATCAAGTGTTCTCAAGTTAATAACAAAAATAAATTATCCCTATGCAACTTCATAAATAAATTATTTGAAATTAATCAAATTTTTATAACTTAAAAACCAATTATTCTATTTGGTTTTTGAAAATCTTAACATTTACCTTATTTGGAAATAAATATTTAGATATCATTTTTGAAAGTTAAAAACACATTAATTATCTAATTTTCTTATCTATTTCAATATAAATTTGAAACTTTGTTTTTAAATCTTTACTTAAAAATTTTACTTGAGATCTTGATTCAATATTTAAATTCACTTGATACTTAAAAGGTTTGATCAACATTTACTTAAAGAGAACAAGTTTTTAAATTTGTAAATTAATTTCCTTTTAAATTAAACACAGTTTTTAGCTGTAACTAAAATGCTACAGGACCAAGACAACTCACTCGAGTTACTTAGTACTTGACTTCAATTAGTTCAATAACAAGTTATAGTTCAGCAACAATATCACCAAACTACAGTACTTAAACAAAACACACCCACCTTAACCCGAGCTAAACCCAGCAGTGACACGCTTACTACCCGAGACAACCCACACTACTCCTTACCCTGAGTCGACACGCGAGAATCACGAAAGGGACTTCGAGTTGCCTTCGTCTTCTCCAAAGCAACGCTCCAGTGTACACGCCATCACGGTGCACATGCACCAACCACGCCGGCCTCCATCGCGTCAACCCACCACAGTCCCAAAATCACTCGCGAGCACGAAAGAGAACCCAGATCGAACAGAACAACGTCGTATCAAATTTCGACCAAACGTTCGAAAATCTGCAGGAAGTTCGATCACAAATCCTTCCCCATTACCGCCATCGCGTCGCCGTTCATCCCCTCCGATCCCACCATAGAGACCCCACACCCATGCGCAACGTCCAACCCAAAAACGAGCGAGCTCGATTCGACTTACATGAGGCAGTGTCTCACACTCATGCCGAAAGCAATTGCAGCCAATAAACCCTAATTTCCCCAAATTCCCTTAATTCACTCATTAGAAAAATAATTTTGCAATTTTCCCATCTTCTACACTTCATTATCTAGCATCAATCAAAATTTCAAACTAAATTGAAGCATGGATAATCGGTAATCACCAAAACATCCTAAAACACTCAAACCAAAAATTCTCATAATCTACCAAACTAAAAAGTACAAATTGCATCCCTAAATTCATGATTTATCATCACAATTTCATGCATGTAATCAAAATTTGAATTTAAGATAATTAATTTTTATCAAATATTCAAGTTTTACTGTAAATCCTTCTTTTATAATTATTTTTCGCATTCTAAATTATGAAACTATTTTTATAATTATCAACAAACAACAACACACAACTTCTCTTCAATCCATAAGGTCAAATGTTTATTTTATTGAGAGATTTGAATTTGTGAAGTAAATCTGTTCTTAAAAAAAACAGAACATGGTGTTTACAGGCATAAAGGAATATAACTATAAATTCAATAAATAAATCTGAGTGATTTCCAGCCAACATCAAGGTAAATTTTCTGATCATCACATGCATGTAGTACAACCCAGATCAAACTGTTTTAAAAAAAGTAGTTTACTCACCTCAAATTATCTTGCAGAACAGATTATTACTTCCAGGCTTTAAACAATTTGAATGTTGTTGAAGTTAATTCCTTTGCATGCCTTTGAATTGAAGTTGTACTTCATGCAGGTTGAATATTTACTTCAGTTGCAGGTTGATGATGCATGTCGATTTTCATACTGCAGATTTTTAATTTTTGCAGGTTGAAGATTATAGGTTGAAGTTGAGAGGAATCTTTGATTTTGATTTTAAAATCTCAGGTTTGTAAATGGATTTCTGATTTTAGCCATTAACATTTGAAAGAAAGAAAGTGTTTTTGAAAGAAGCTTGTTTCCTTCAAAAGACATTTATTAAAAATTAAAATTATATGTTGCCACATGTTGTTTAAACCTACATTTGTCATTTATTTATTTAATTGCCTTACAAATGTCTTCAACAAGTTAACATGTTTACACCTATTAATTAAGTGTTTTTAAACAAATTTTTATTTAATTTAAATGATCATATAAACTTACATATTAAATTTAGTTTATAAATAAATACTTGTATATGTAAATATAAATTTACTTTTAAGAGAAAATATTCTAAAACACTTATATTTATCATTTATAACCATTTTGAAATTAAACACCTTAAAGAAAAACAAAAGGAAAACTTTATTTAAACCCTTTTTAAACTATCACATTTTAAATACTTTAAAATAAAGACAAAGCAAAACTTTGTTTAAAATATTTTTAAACTATCCTATTTAAAATAAACAACTATCTTATATTTTGAAAACAATTTGAATTAATCTTTAAATTAGCTTTTGAAGAATATTAATTTTTAAACAAAGCTTTAAATCATAATTTCATACATATTCAAATTTATCAATAAATTTAAATTATATTTTCAAAACAACTCAAATTATAACATATACATACATATATATTACAATTTGAAAATCCAATCTTTATTTAAAACAAATGATATTCCCATTCACAATATATATCAAACATATATATTATAAATAGAATAAAATTTCATTAGCTTTGGAAAATAACTCTTATTAATATTGTCAGATTATAATTTATTATTATTTAAAAGATTAATTTAGCCAATTTTATAAAGAAAAATCATCAAACCAGCTAAATTATTTACACAGATTATTAAATCGATATTGCCTAAAATTCCGGGTCGTTACACCGTGAGTTGGCATAAGGTGGCTAAAACAGGAGCGATTTATGGGTTAATAAGGTTGCACCTTTGATCGAACACATCCCTTCGATATTATACTTTGACTTTTGGATTGTTTCGGTGGCCACTTTTGATTTCTTTGATTTTGGGGTTTGGCTCGATGTGGGCGGTAGCTGCGGCTATGCGTTACCACCGATCCGGAAGCGTAATTGGTATATCTATCCTGGCATTGCCTAGTTGTGTCGTTTCACCTACCCTATCGCGCCTTATACGATTTTGGTTTTGTACCAAACCTATGTAGTGCCCTTTGACGATGCCTAGTACGGGGGAGATTACGGTACTGTATAGACTATGGGAATATATTATGTGTTAAGGTGGAAAATGTAAAGCCTTAACGCTATTTAAAAGTAAGTTTATTTTACAATTAGACACTATTATAATAGCGCAATATACTACATAGTAAATAGTTTAACGGATCCTTAGGTGATGTAAATTCCGAGCATCTCTTGAGTTACTACACTCATATTTATTTCTGTTAATTTAACTTACAAAAGATCTTTTAGTTCTGACTCGAGTGTTTTGTCTTTGAAATTCGCTCGGGTCAGTCCGAGCGGTTCAGGATTTGAAGATTTAGCTCTGGAGGACGAAGACGAAGATTTGTATTACTATTATCTAGTATATTATTCCACTACAACATTTAATTCCGCTGCATTGATATTTTGGTATGTGAACTCTGATATTTATTATATAAAGAAGAAGCAAATGTTTTGTAAAGAGTTTTATGAACTATATATTGATTATTATATTTTATCCTTTCGCGGTGAGATTCTGTTATTTTTCTCTTCTCTATTTTTCTTATTTACCCCATTACAATCCGCCCTTCCGCACGGTTTGATTTAGCAAGTGTGTTGATTTGAAGCATGCGAAAAGGCGGGATGTTACATTTGGTATCAGAGCTTTGGTTTAGCGATAAACCTTAGCTTTGTGGGGTTTGACTCTTTACTAATAGGGTAGTAATAGCCTATGGGAGTCGCTGAGTGTATATATGAGAGAGCGTATTTGTTAGTGTTATAAAAAAGGTTTTATTTTTGTGTTAATATGTTCCATTTTGTATTTATAAATTCTGGTTGGTGCATGGGATGCTGTGACATCAATAGGGATTTCTAAACACTTAATATGACAGACCAACATAATATTTGTTTTAATATAGGTGAATGAAATAATTTTTCCTATTATATTTTCTATATAAAATAAAAAATTTCAAATGATATCTATATTTGGCTGCAACAGATTGGTTGTTAGGTAATAAAGTGTATAAATAATAATAGAAATAAGATTGAAAAATAAAATAAAATAAATTTGGAAATTTAGAACTTAAGATCCGGGGTTTTGTAATTTCTGTCGAATAAATTTTGGAATATAATAATATTGTTTATAAGTATTTTCTGATATAAATATTTAGTATAAAATTCGGAAGAATTGTTTTAAAGAAGATTTTGGAGAAAATAAGTTTTGTACTTTCCTCTCTATCGCAGGAAAATAATTTCGGTGATGGCGGCCGCATCATCGACTTTCATTTTCGAGTTTCGAAGGGGGAAGGCCACCGTAGTAGTTTTACTGCAGATTCATTTTGATTGAAAAATATAAATTTTGAATTGTTGTAGATATAATTATAGATATATAAGTTTTAAGAATATATTTATCTATTGTTTTAAAATAAATTGAAAATGTAACCCGGTATGTAATTCTTAAATTTCCGTTAAAAAAATTGTTTCAATTATTGTAGTGAATTGAAAAGTAGGTAATTAATAATTGAAACCCTAAATAAAATAAGAGATGTAAATGCTAAATTATAAATGGAAACTAAAGGAAATTTGAAATTTGTAACATATGAAACAAAGAGTAATATTGTTGAACATTAAATTTAATTAAAGGATGAGATAAAACTTGGATAAGTTCATTTGCGTTTTCTTTAACATATATAACTTACCAAATATAAAAGGTTGAAATGGTTAATAAAGAATGTAATGGAAATTGTACAAGTAAAAGTAGGTAATGAAGTATCCAATGAATTGGATGTTAAATGAGAATTTAACGTTATAAACTTAAGTTATAATTGAAATTTTACCAAGTAAATATAATGAAAGGTATAAGTATGACAATAGGTGATTATAAACTTAAGTAACTAAAGTGCAAAAAGATGAGGTCATGCAATTATAAATGAATGTAATATAATAAAGAGAAATTGTAAACTTAAGAAAAAGGGTTGAAGTTATTTGTAAAGAAAATGAAAATAAAATTGAAAGAAATAAATGGAAATAAAAAGAATAAACCGTTATATGAATGAAAAGAATCAAACAACAAATGTATGAATGGAATAAATAAGAATAGACTAAATAAATTGCTGAAATTGTTGTTTGTCATGGTTTGTGCTTGATTGGGTAAGGAAACTTTAAATTTGTTGGGATGGATGAATAATCCATTGTGTTTAATCTAAGACTTTTGAGTAAATGATGCACTTGATGGTTTATTCTTCATTCCGTACAATTTAAAAGTTTTGAATCCGAACAACTATTTGTTTGTTTGATTGTATGGTTGTTTTGTATTTGTTGTGTATGCTGTTTGTTGAAATTGTTGGTTGCTGTATTCATTTATTGTTAGTGATTGAAACCACTTAAATATTTCACTTTATACAAATTTTTAACCCTTTGGATTTGATAAGTGAAATGCAGGTTATGAAAGTAATTGCTACTGCTTTTGGTTCCATAAATTAAGCGTAAAATGCCCGAATAATAGGTACGTTTCGGATTTCGGTTTATAGCGCTATTTTATATATTTTCCCGTGTAGGGATATATTAATTTGAAAATATATGTTGTATATTGTTATATTTAATATTATATTTTCTCTCGAGCCTCTCCGTACAAAGGAGACTCTGCCAAAATTTTCCGTAAATTTTGGGCTTAGAAAATATTTTGAAAATGTTTTCCAAACTTTAGTAATTTAAGTATAAAAAGGTTTAATGGTTATAAATTGAGATATTTTATCTAAATTAATTGATTTTATAAATTTAACTGTTTATAAAGTTAATGTTTGAATAAGGTATATTGATTTCTTAGTGTTCCTTCTCCTTTCTTTTCCCTTTTCGGGGACGAAAAGTTTTGAGTGGGGGAGAGTGTAACGACCCGTAAATTTCGACAATTTAATTTGTTTGTTTAATAGGATTTTTGTAAGTTATTGTAGTAGAAACAATAAAGGGGATAAATAAATGTTAAAATGAAGGCTAAAATAAATTATGTAAATGGTGACTTAAAACCTATTTATAGAAATTTGAATAACATCCAAATCGAATTAAGTAGAAAAAGGATTCTTACCTGGATATAAAATTTAATATGAGAAATTAATGAAAATATTAAATTGATTTAATGCAATAAAAGAGTGTAAAGGGTAATTGGAATAATTTAAGGAATCATGTTATTGCAGGTTAATAATTTACGACTTGAATGAAATTCCAATTCATTAAAATCATTTAAATGTTATGGTTTGATTTTAAATGGAATATGAGAAAAACAAATGTAAGGATTTGATTAATATGTATGTTATTTATTCAGGATATTGAATAAAATTAGGAATCCAATTGTAAATAATGGTAATAATGTTGGTATTAGCTAGTAAATTAAATTTCAATGCAATACCCATAAATGAATGGAATAAAATGAATGTATATAAATGTATACTAGGTTATTTATCAAATAGAAGGAAAGAAAAGTAAATATTGAATTTAATTGATGAATAAATGTACATTGAATAGAAGTTGAATGTAAAGTTAATGGTAATTGGATAAAATCAATATAAGATAATGAATTGCAATAATTGTGGGTTGATAATAAGGTGTGAATGGGAAAGTGATTGTTATATTAATTGAATGGAATTCAAATTTGATGGGAAAGGTAAATGGGTATTTGGTAATAAATTTAAACGGACTTAAATAGTGAATTTATCTAATTAATATATAATAAATAATGACTGAATAAAAACCTATACCTGTAAATATATATAATATTTGAGTGGAAATAAAAAACTTATAAATGTGGGATTGAGAGTTTTACAACAATTATTATGAGTTATATACTTAGTTCGTTCAATTAAATCAGAAACAATTACAATAAATATAAATTTAATGTTATGCAATTGAGATAAACAATTGGAAAATGTTAAAGTATCTGGATATAAATACTAAAATAAATGGTACCCAGGATGGTATTATGATAAATAGTGAATTTGAGAATAGGAATAAGGATTTATTTATTTATATGGAAACTTAAAGTCTAATAATTGAATTTAATTGCAATAAAATGAGATTGAATATAGTTAAATAATTCGTTATTTGAAATAAAGATAATGTGAGAAATTTGTGTGATAATTTGGAATCCAATATTTAATCCATCTGTTTGACAGGAATGAATGGAATACGAATTAATTTATTTAACTAAACGAAATTTTAGGATATTATTTATAATTTGGGTATTTAATGAATTAAGGATTATACTGAAATTTATAAATTTACCTTCTTTAAATTTGACATCTAAACTTGTTGGAATTTTGTAAATGATTAAGAATTTTTAAAAGTGATAAAATGAGTCAATTTTAGAATCTAAATATAAAATTGGATTTTATTTATTTAATTTAATTTATTTAATTAATATAAAAATAGCCATTTTTGTCACGGACTCGGATTTCGACAAAACCAGTTTCATCGGATCCGTAACAGTGAATTATTGTAATGTTTCAAGGTTCGTAGCGATCAGACCTACCGTTTGATCGTACGAACGCGAAACGCCTTGAAATCGATTTAATTGAAATCAATTTGAAATCAATTTGAAAATGTTGTTTTCAGCATAACTTCTTCATACGATGGGATTTGGATGTGAAACTTTTTCCATCACGTTCAGAGTATTTTTAAATACCTATTACGATATATGGGTTTATCCAATTTCGTTCCGGAGTCAGAATGGGCTTTTTGAGCCAATTATCGTTCAGTACGTTTGTTTATCGGATCCATCTACTCTATGTCTAATCTACCTATATAAACCCAGTTATAAACCCTAGCCTCCATCTATCTTCATTTCTTTGTGCAATCATTTCCCTCAACTCCTCCTTTCCAATGGCTGCAAATCCTAGATCCAGTTTCAATCCAAATCAAAAGTCAAAAATTCAAAGTCCACAGAAAAATTTCAAAAAAAATATATGTTGTAGTTTTCATCGATATGAATCTACATGCAGTCTCTATTTTTGCAATAGATGCTCGAGCCAACCAGAAATTACGGTCAAACGTGAAAAATTCGAAACCCTAAAGGGTGATTTGGGGCTTTTTGATTTCTTCATCAATTTGTGAAATTGAAACATGGGTTTGGTAAAGATTTTTGCATGGAGTTGTTTGAAGGTAGTCGGAGGTTGTGTAGTGGCGTGTGGTGGCCGGAATTAGCGAACTAGGGTTCGAAAACCATAGCTTGGAGGCGGCGGCAACCAGGGAGGCACGCATTGGCAGGGTGGGTGCGGCTATCAGAGGGGAGGACGAGGAGGTTGGTCGGCGTGGCGATGGAGGCCGGAGGCGGCGCAGAAACGTGGTCAAAATCGTGGTCAACCCTGGTGTTGCGTGCGTGATTTTCGTTTGGGTGCGATCTGTAGAGAGAGAGGAACGTGATTAAGGTAATGACGTGTGCAAGTAATGTTATTTCTTATATTATTTTAGTTTGTTTCGAATTCCAATGTTGAAACTCTAATAGCTTTCTCATACGTTATCCGTTTCACGCGAATTTTTTTTGTTAGGATCGTAATAAAATTCCGGATCTATTGACGCTGGTTTGTACAGATTCTGAGAACGTCGAATTTTTGGGTTTAAATTGGATTTAAATTCAATTTAAATTCAAAAGGTGAGTGTTTTAACCCACTCACAACTTCTAAAATTTCTTATGTTTGTTAAATTGACTTAAGATATCGGTAGAAATTGATTTATGGCTTTTTGGCATGTTTTATTCATCATCTCTGTTAAATCGAATTTATTTAATTTAACAGTCAATTAATATTATTATTGCTTATAAATTGACAGTTAAAATTTATTTAAATTGCATATAAACTTCCAGTTTAACAGTTATTAATTTATTATTGAATATAAATTTTTAGTTAATAACTGTCATTTATTACCTGTTAAATTTTATATGCTATATATTATAAAGTTTGTTTAAATTGATGATTGAATTAAATTGGTTGATGATTGATATTGGGTGAATGGACGATGTGTTCTGTCTTATAAAATCTGCAGGTTATCATGCATATTCATTTCATTCGGGATTGCGGTTTGAAATGATATACAACCACATTTTATTTTTAAATTGTGGATTGAAATGATAAATATCCGTATCACTTGACTATATGATAGAAAATTATATACCGGCACCGCGGTATATATATAAAATTATTTTTGAAATGATTTTTATGGTTTGGGTATGATACGGTTTAACAAATATTAAATTTGGATATGATATAAATATATTTTATATATACATACATAGTTAAATTATTGAATTTAAGCTATGCATAAACCTGTTAAATAAAAATGAATAAGTTGAAAATGGCATTTGATAATTTATATCATATGATTAAGTACAGGTTTAAGATCTTGTATATATATATATAGAGTTATAAATGATTCAAATCAATTAAGATTGAAAGATAAATTGGAAATTTAATTGGAATTGAGATTATTTGAAAATTTAATTCCATAAGCTGATGTTAACTTATAAAAATTAATTTTTTTACAGGTATGGTGTTTATAACTGGATTTAATGAATAATTCTAGTATAAATAAATGGAAGGAAATTTTTAGTGTTAATAAATTTAGTTTATTTTAAATGGTTATGGATTTATCATGTAAACCTTTCAAACTAAATAATAGGAAAATGAATTGTTGATTGAAATTCCCAACTTTAGTTTTGAGATTCATTAAATACTCTAAGTTTGAAAATATTGAAATCGAAGTGTTTTATTTAATTGAAAGTGAATCTAAAAGTTACGGGTTTAGACCGAATTTAAAATGAATAAAAATTGTGAATGCATGGAAATTATTTACTTTTAAAAGAAATTTTAAATTCAACTGTTTTATTTTATATACTGCTGAATATCCAAACCATTTAAGTTTTGAAAGTTATGGTTTTAAAACTATGGATTTCGAAGTGTTATGTTGAAAGTTAAATTTCAAATATTTGGTTTCGAGGTATTATAAATCTTAAAAGTGGCATGATTTTGGAAAAGAAATATATTTGAGATAAAATGATATCATATTTATGTGGGTTTTAAAAAGGAAATGATATCTTGTTTATGGGTTTTGAAATGGATAATTTTATGCTGGTTTTGAAAGTATAATTATTTTAATGACCACAGTGTTATAATAACCTTTGGTTGTTGAAGAGACCTGGATCGGAAGTTGTCATATTCTCTGCCAACTCCGAAAACCACTTTAACAACCGTGTACGCGGTGGAGATTTCAGAATGAAGTAGGTTGGTGGCGGCGTTTCCTGTAAGGTAAATACGTGGACCCAACTCCCGTGAGTTGGCATAAGGTGGCTAAAACATGAGCGATTGACGGGTTAATAAGGTAGCACCTTTGATCGGACACATCCCTTCGATATTATACTTTGACTTTTGGATTGTTTCGGTGGCCACTTTTGATTTCTTTGATTTGGGGGTGTGGCTCGAGGTGGGCGGTAGCTGCGGCTATGCGTTACCACCGACCCGGAAGCGTAATTTGTATATCTACCCTGGCATTGCCAAGTTGTGTCGTGTCACCTACCCTATCGTGCCTTATACGATTTTGGTTTTGTACCATACCTACGGAGTGCCCTCTAACGACGCCCAGTACGGGGGAGATTATGGTACTGTATAGACTATGGGAATATATTATGTGTTAAGGTGGAAAATGTAAAGCCTTAACGCTATTTAAAAGTAAGTTTATTTTACAATTAGACACTATTATAATAGCTCAATATACTACATAGTAAATAGTTTAATGGATCCTTAGGAGATGTAAATTCCGAGCATCTCCTGAGTTACTGCACTCATATTTATTTCTGTTAATTTAACTTACATAAGATCTTTTAGTTCGGACTCGAGTGTTTTGTCTTTCAAATTCGCTCGGGTCAGTCCGAGCGTTTCAGGATTTGAAGATTTAGCTCTGGAGGACGAAGAGGAAGATTTTTATTACTATTATCTAGTATATTATTCCACTACAACATTTAATTCCGCTGCATTGATATTTTGGTATGTGAACTCTGATATTTATTATATAAAGAAGAAGCAAGTGTTTTGTAAACAGTTTTATGAACTATATATTGATTATTATATTTTATCCTTCCGCTGTGAGATTCTGTTTTTTTTCTCTTCTCTATTTTTCTTATTTACCCCATAACAATCCGCCCTTCCGTATGGTTTGAGTTGGCACGTGTGTCGATTTGAAGCGTACGAAAAGGCGGGATGTTACAGAAAGTAGGCTTTGTAATTACGTATGCATGAACCATATATTCAGATGATTTCAAAGTTCAATTCACTAAGCGTATAAATATAATTCTTTAGTTTACCTGCTTTATGAATTCTATTAGGCCAAAATTCAGATTAATTCGGCGTGTTCTAGTCACGTGGAGTCAAAGCCACTTGAGTAAGTTGAATTAATTAGCCAAGTACGCTATTGTTTGAGTCCACATGAAGTCATTATGTGAATTTTTCTATGTGAGATTCCTTGAATAAAAATTGATAAAGTCGTATAAATCCAAACAGCCATTAAAATCACAATTTAAGCTCTCTTTATTATGCAAGAAGTAAAATGAAAACAGAGAAGAAGATCAATTTGGAATAAGCCGCTTTCTAGTGGATAGTAAATGTCTATTTATAGAAAAATCATGCCCTTGCTATGCCTAGATATCTTATCTGTCTCTCTAGGAAAATGAATACCCCAGAATTTTTTTTCATTTCAATAGTTATTCTTTATCTCCACTCAGACTAATCCACCTACTTGGCTTCTTGTACTTAAAGTGATTTGTGTATCTACTTCAGTGTTACTATTGTTCTGAACCATTAGGTACGAAGATATGGGTAAGATATGCACCTCTTTAGGAATAAAAAACCGATCCACTTTCATTTTGTATTTTGGACTAAATTCTTTTACTCCTTGATACTCAATCAAATCTTCTTTTTTACGATTGATTTTTAACCAATTATGTGCTTCAATATAATTACCTGGAGTAAGAGCTATAGCCTATTTCTAATACTCAGTAGTTTGATCGAACCACGCCTCTGCAATTTCAGAATCACCCTGTAGAATGGCCTGTTCTCCGCAGTTAGAACAGTTGGTTCAATTCCTTCACTTAGAAACGTACTTAGTATTGACATATGGAACTAAAAGAAAATGAACGACTGAGACTCTGTTGACATGGCACTTTGATGATCTATTAGCGTAACTTTCCTTTGATCCCTCTATGGCGGTATGGTTTGGTTGGACCAACTAAGGATTGCCACGTGGCCTTAGGGGGCCCTTTATGCATTGATTTTTGATGTGTGGTAGCAACCAACTAGGACAGCTCCATAAGCGTTATATGTGATGGCTTCATGAACTTACTTATGCTGTAGCCATAAGCCTTTAGCATGCAATGGAACCATAACTGCAATATTCGATGGCTTGTTGATTCAACATAAAATGGCTCTTTACCCCAACATGCGATAACTCCATAAACTTAATATGCTATAGCCACATACCTTTGGCATGTAATGACACAATATCTTTAATATGCGATGGTTTGATGATTCAACGTGCGATGGCTCTTTACCCCAGACATGCAATAGCTCCATAAACTTAATATGCCGTAGCCACATACTTTTAGCATGCAATGCAACAATATCTTTATTATGCGATGGTTTAATGATTCAACATACGATGCCCCCTTAGCCTCAACATGTGATAACTCCACAAACTCAATATCCTATAGCTACATACCTTTAACATGCAATGACACCATATCTTCAATTGTGATGGTTTGATGATTAAACATGCGATGGCTCCTTAGCCTCAACACGTGATAGCCCATAATTATCATTAGATGATAGCTCTCTTAAGTCTTCAACATGCAATAGCTTCGAAGGTGTCAGCTTTCGATAGTTCAATGGTCATCATGCGATGGCTTTGCGAACATCAACCCTCGATAACCTATTTTATCAACATGCGATAGCTTTGGGATCATCAATTTTCGATAACCTATTTTGTCTTCAAGCGATAGCTTTGGGATCATCAACCCTTGATAACCAATGTGGCATGTTGGCGATGGACCAGCCCGCATAGGAAGTAATGAGTGAATTTCAAAGTTTTTTATAATTTTGGATCATTATTGGGCCTATGAAGTTATTTATTTAGAATATTTCTAAATTTCTTTTAAATAAAATCATTATTTTAATTGTATTTATAATATTGTTTTATACTATATAGTTAATATTATATTATATATGTATGCATGTTACCATACACACATGTGTGTGTGTGTGTGCATGTTTAACATAGTAATTACGCAAGGTTTAACATGCCATGCGTAAGTGCTACGATTTACAATGCAATGGACATGTTAGCTCATACACTATACAAACAAATCATCTAAATTTATGTTTATATAATTTAGTTTATGTATCAACATATTTCATACATATATTGTATTCTATTTTGAAATATTGTGAATATACATATCTTTGTGTGTGTGAAATTTATAATATATATATGTATATATTTAAATCATTTGAAATATATCAAAATTTATTTATTTATTTTACCAAAAATTCAATATCAAAATTGCCTTTTTTTATATTTAAAACAAACATATATATATATATATATATATATATGTATATGTATATGTATATGTATATGTATAATATGTGTGTATCAATATATCTTATAAAATTTAATAATAAAAAATGTATTCTTAAATGATGTATGTGCATATATATATGTGTATGTGTGTGTGTGTAAAATATAATATATATATATATATATGTATGTATATATCCATACAAAAATTAATATGCATAAAAATATTTTTAAAAGATAATTTCAAATTTAAATATTTTAGCAAAAATCTTGAAGATATTTTAATATTTTAGTATCATATATATATATACATATATTATAATTTAAAATCAATTATTAATTTAGGCAATTATTAAAAATTGAAATTATATAAGAATTATTATTAATTTCCTGAAATTTTTATTAGGTGTACATTTAATTTTATAAAATTTAAAACATATTTTATCATATATATATATATATATATTGATATTACTTATTTACCAAATCAAATGATTTATATAATGTTAAAATAATATATATATATATATATATATATTGTTTTAACTATGACGAAAATGTTTTTAAGTATAAAATTACTTATATAAATTTTTAAAAGCATATTTTGTGCAATGTAAAATCTAATATTTAAATTATGAAGCTTATATAAATTAACTATCATATATTAAAATAATTTATATTGAGAAAACTTCTCTATCGTAAGCGTTAAAGATATGTTTACGTCATTAAAAATAATTTTTTTAATTATATTAGTATACAATCATACAACCGTCCTGAATATGATGATATATCGATATATCAAAATCATCACTAACAAATAAAACAATATATATGATATACATACACACATACATACATTCACACACACATACACACATATATATTATCTTCATATGAATAAAATTTGTAGATCAAAAAATTATCTTATTTCCAAAACCTATTAGTACACATTAAAACGATGAGATCAACTCCTTAAACTAGTTTGCAATCTAGAAGGGTGCTAGCTCCGGAACCGATGACCATTAGTTATCGAATAGTAATCAAGGTTTCTGCTGTGTGATTCTTTAGGTGCAAATTCGTTCAGCGATTAATATTGAATTATTCAAACATTAATGTTCGTACTTCACTTAGCAAGTGGTGTGACATTTTGGCCAAATTTATAGCTTACATGGTTTCGGTAAAATCCAACTTTGAGCTGTTACGCCAAGTTCTAAAGCATGGGTGCTTTTATACATTAAGAAAAGATAGACTGTAATTGTATAGTGGTGTCTAAGAACATATCTTGGGGACATCCTAAAGCGCTCATGGTATCATTATGAATATACAAACCAAACTGTGAAAACCTACAAATATACATGCCTAGTTTTGGTGTGATATGATTTGGTAAGCATTATTTATTGTATTTACACCAATTCTCTTCATCAATAAACTATATCACTTTGGACTTATGAAATTTGATAACGGTCAAAATTCCAATATCATCCATATTCAACTCTATAGTCAAATACAAAATCCTTTGTTCAATAATAACAACTATTATCAACCGAACGACTCTGTCCAAAGATTTGACGTTGAGTCGACCATGATACTACCCCATATAACTGAGGAGATAAATCCTCTCTTGAATAGTATTTCACTTCCAATACTTCCACCCGACCGAACTACAGTCGCTCGATCGATGTCGTGCCCTAATTTGACTATAATCAAAGTGAAGCTTTTATATTAAAGATCAATGGCATGCTCAAGTCAAGAGAACTATGTAAATAAGTCACATTGATATTTTTGGTTTGACCTTAGTTATATTAACCAACAGTAAACTATCGAGTAAGTCATTTCATAGTTATCCAATAACTATGAGTACGTAACCCTTTGGTGCCCCCAGCAGTAATGAGTAATATAGTGCCTAATATTTGAAGAGTGTTATGTACTCTAGTCTTAATAGAAACGTCGATATCCAGTCTCGATGTATCTTAACTAAGAATGTTTAGAATGATGTTTTTATTATATTGTGATACAATGTTCATGATTACAACTATTTATAATTACTATCATAAACACACCATTTATCGATTTCCTATTAAATAATTTTAATTAAATATTTTATTATTCATAACACATTATAATAGATATATAATAAAAAGAAGAAAATTGGTTACGAATAAAAATTGATTACCGAGTTAGTTAATTAACAATAAATTACCAAATTGCCCTTATTGTATGTCCCTTACTTTATCAATCTCTCACCTGCACTTAGATAATTATGGAATCTCAATCCCATCCCTTCAATCAGCTTCTTGAGAGTCGACTGAACTAGACATTTAGTGAATGGATCTACTATGTTGTCTTGGTATCCGCCCTTTGTATCATGACCTCTTTCTTCTCATCAAATTCTCTAATGAGGTGGAACTTTCAAATAATATGCCATGACTTCTTATGTGCTTCTGGCTCCTTTGCGATCTGTATCGTTGCATTGTTATCACTAAACAATGTCATTAGATTCTAGGTATTGGGTATCACTCCGAGCTTACTCAAAAACTAATGCATCCAAATTGCCTCTTCAGCTGCTTCACCGAAGGCAATATATTCGGCCTCCATCATCGATTCAGCTAGTGTTTCTCACTTGGAACTTTTCAAACTAACGGCTCCCTCCATTAAGTGTAAAGACATAAGAAGACGGCAATTTACTATCATCCATATCACTTTGAAAGCTTGAGTCTATATACCCCTTCATAAGTTCTCCATCTCATATATAAGGAATAAGTCCCGAATATTTCTTAAATACTTTAGTATACATTTTATAGTTGTCCAATTTTTTCTCTAGGATTAGGCTGGTATCGGTTTACACTTTCTAATGTGTATGCCACATCTGGTATGGTACATAGTATAACGTATATTACAGATCCTGTAGCTGAAGCATATGTGGTCCTCATCATATGCTCTTTCTCATCATCAGCACGAAGAGCGTCCTTCTTAGAAAGGAAGATCCTGGACTTCAATGGAACATTTAAATGCTTGGAATCCTCCATACCAAACCTCTTTAGTATAGTGTCCATGTACAGGGATTGGAGCATTGCCAATAGCTCCTTAGATCAATTTTTATAGATCTTTATACCCAGTGTATAGGCTGCTTCTTCCAAATCCTGCATGGATAAATTCCTGGAAGGCCACGCTTTCTTTGATTGTAATAATGAAGTTTTATTTCCAATCAATATTAGATTATTGACATAAAGCACTAAAAATACAATAACTTTTCCATATTCCTTTCTGCAATGCGCGCTCCCTGTCTGTTTTGATAAAACCCAAACTGTTTGAATACCGTATAAAAACACTTATTCCAACTCCTTAAAGTTCGCTTAATCCATGGGTAGACTTCAACAACTTGCAAGCCTTGCATTCATTCTAACTGACCACAAAACCCTTGATTTGTGACATATCGATGGTCTCCTCTAAATCACCATTTTGAAATGTCATCTTCACGTCCACTTGCCAAATTTTATAATCGTAGAATTCTACATTGGCAAACATTATTCAAACGAACTCAAGCATGACTATGGATGAAAAGGTCTTATCATAACCAACACCTTAAATTTGAAGAAACTTCCCTAACTAGCCTAGCTTTGTAATTCCCTATTTTCTTTATGCATTTAACTTTTTCTTAAAAATCCATTTGTAGATGATGTATTTTATCCTTTCAGATACCTCTAACAAAGTCCATACTTTTGTTTCATACATATAATCCATTTCGGATTTTGTAGCTCTAAGTTTGAGTGTGGAGCCTTCATTCTGTGGTGCTTGTTGGAAAAATAAAGGTGTGTCATCATCTAAGACATAATCCTCCTTTTCGCCATCCGTGAGGAAACTGTAGTATCTCTCTGGTGCATGAGAATCCATATTAGACCTTCTAATAGGTTGCATGTTATCGTATGCAGGTGCACTTGGTTCGCCTACTATTTTAACCTCGGTGTTAATCTCTTATATCTCATCAAATTTAAAACTTCGCTGTTAATTTCCTTTGACAGAAATTCCTTTTCTAAAAAAACAATATATGCGGAAACAGTAACTTTTTTCCCATGTTTAGAAAATATATCCACTGCAGTTCTCCAAATATCCTATAAACTTACATGATGTTGATCTCACCTCATGCTTATTAAGGCCAATATTCTTAACGTAAGTTGGAAAACCACATACCTTTAAAGAATTAAAGTATGGTGACTTCCAAAACAATATCTCATATGACGTTCTAGGCACAAATTTAGTGGGTAATAAGTTCACCATATGCGCCATGGCTTCCAATGCATATCCTCGATAGGATAGAGGTAACTCAGCCTTACTCATCATGGAACGAATCATATCTAATAGGGTTTAGTTCCTTCGCTTCAGCACATTCATGTGTTACGGAGTATAGGATGGAGTAACCTGAGAGATAATCCTATTATCTTTTACGTACGGTTGGAGCTCTTGTAACGACCCAAAATTTAACCACTTAAAAATATAATATTTAAAGTGATTTTGAATATAAAATATAAAAGGTTTTATGATTCAAATAATATTAGAAAGGATTTGGAATTACATAAAAATAGTAACATTTCATTTTATCGACAAAAGTGACAAAATCCTTATTTCAGAAAAGTAATTTTAAATGGTTTAATAAATTATTTAATTTATTTATGAGAGTTTATATTTTTAAATAACATTATACAAATTTATTTTTAAATTTGGTTTACAAGATACATAGTTTAAATAAAACGTCAAAATATGACCGTAAGACATTTTGTCAAAAATCAACGTTTTGTCGATTTAAAGTTATCGCAACGTTTTTGCACTTTTATATACACAATTTAATAGATATGTTAACATATAAAATCAGTTAACAATTAACTAAACAAGGTTACTTTTAATAATCGCACTTAGGAGATTCTAGAAAGTAATTGGCAAAACTAAACTAAAAAGACAAAACAATGTCACATCAAATGTGACATAAAGTAAAGAATTGTGACATAAAGTGAAGTAATCATTCTTATTGTTTACTTAACTCTTAAGTTTTGAATTTTAAAAGTGTGATGTGATGTGGATGATAAGTTTTGAATTAAATAAGTTTACTTAATTCTTAAGGAAAGTTATTTAAGTAAAAACACAAATCTATATTTTATTCTTAAATATTTTCTATAAATACATACCCACTTTCTCACTTCTTTCCACACTTCTTCTTTTTAAAATTTCAATCTTCTTATTACCTCTTTTAACGGCTTCCAACCTTAAAAAATTATGCCAAAATATTCCCAAAAATAAAACAAAGAAAAATATCGACAAAACTCCATCTGAACCACTTCAAAACGCCTCCTTCCCTCTTCTATTGCTCATGCCCCACTCTTCCTCCATTTAGCCGAGCACAATTTTCCTTTCAAGCATGGTCGTGGCCTCCTAAGGCAAGTACGCGGAAGTTTTGCAAGTTCTAAAGAGCTTAAAGCAAAGTTTAGCAAAGTTAGAAAAGTTTAAAATAGTTTAAAAGCAATAAAAGGTGAGAACTCTAAATTTTAAGTAGAAATTTTTTATATGATATTTTGCAAGTTATAAATGTTGCTTGGATGATAATAATGATGCTTGAAAAAGAAAGCAACCACCTTTAAGTTGTTTGCAAAAGTTAGTAAGCAAATATGTACATAAATGACAACCATGTGACATTATAATAAAAAAGCTATTAAATTAATAATCAAGTTCATATGATATATTAGAATATGTTAAAGTGGTTATAAACATTGTTTTGGATGTTTATTAGTTGTATATTGCATATATATGTTCAAACAAGTGACAGATTTACACGACATATAGTCACATGGAAATCACTCTCCAAAAGATATGAAATGTGATATGAAATCATTTATACATTGAAAAATGTGCTTTAAAAATCATTCCTATGTGTTTAAACTTGTCTTGGAAAAGTTTGGATATGAATCTCACAAAACGCCAAAAATTTGACGTGCCACATAATGGTTTGCGTTTTAGCATCAAAAGTTTAAATGAACATACGAAGTGGAATATAGTTCGGAATTCTTCGAAGTAAGAATTTTCCGAATCCTTATATCCATATCTTTCAAATAAAAAATAAATCAAGATTTCATCTTGTATATTTCGAATTATGGCAAAATCGGTTTTCAAGAAAAATCCAATTTTTACACTAAATCGCCAAAGTTGAAAATTGATAAAATATTCATTTTAAAAATATGAAATAAATTCTAAAAATCTTTTAAATTTTTTAAAAGTCACTTAAGTTGAAAAGATGATTTTCTAAATGATATAAAAGTCATTTTGAAGAATACAGCATTTAAAGCACTTTTTGCAACACTTTTCATAGCGCTTTTGAATAACTTTTGAAATAAAGGTTGAAACTTAACAATTCTTTCTCAAATCCTTAGTAAATGATTTTAAGTAAATAACAAAGCATGTTCAAATAAATTTGAACAATTTAACATTATTTCAAAGATGGTTAAACAAGTAGTTAAGTGGTTTAAAAGGGAAAATGAGTATGCGGAAACGACTAGTACATTTATCACGCCTGTGAGATCTAAAAGTGGAAACAAGATGTGTAACTAAGATTAGGGATTGAGCAACTAGTGCTCTGTACTTACCTGGCCTCAGTTTACTCTTTTGGACGAGGGGTGGAATATATCGAATGGAAAGCCCAGATGCTCAATTTGGATTTTATACGAATAATCTTCTTGTACTCATTATTAAAATCCAAAGAGGGAACTTGTCCTGTTCGTGGAATTTAAATGGTCATCTCACCGTTATTTTTCCAGTAGCACTCGTTGAGTACGGAAGTTAATTTTGAATAAAAGTAGAATGATTTCTATAATCCTATTTTCTCAAAAGATACTCTTTAAAAATGATTTGAGAAATATTCAAAAAGAGGCTTAAATGATTTCGTATTCACTAAAACAATATTTTGAAAATATGTATCTCTCGAAGATATTTTGGTAAAGGAAATCAATGAATCGAAAAACAATCACCTAATTACATCATTTTATCGATGATTGGATTTCGAAGGTACCAGGGTCGGATTTGGGTGATTTCTATCCGAAAATCACTTCGAACCAGTTTACGTGTTCGAAGGATGAAGATGTTTTAAGGCGGAGATGTTGAGATGAATAATAACGAGGGAATACTTGTTTATTAGTAGCGGATAAACTCTCGATTCACCATATTGTAGCGGTGGTCACTTTGTTATGAAAAAAACCTCAAAACCACAGGGACTTGTCACCTAGTAATGGTCGAGGAAAGTGCCTTTAGTTTGTCCTGTTCTTGGATAACTTGTATGAATGTTTTTCTGACATTGCATTTCTAAAAATTACATACATTGGTTTTTACAAACGTATGTCAGTGATGGCGGAGAAGGGAACTTCTCTTAGCTTAATACCCTCCTTGAGAAGTATGAGCTTAAAAGTCGTATTTTTGTGGAAGGCAATTAGTAGTCAACGAAATTGGAAATATGGCATTCAAAGATGTGATGTGCGCTATGTGAAAAAGTAATTGTAGCCTCGAACCTCATCAACCAAAAATGACCGAAATAGGGTTAGATGCAGCAAGGCTAAGTGGGTCATTCCCAATTAGGGTATTATTATCCTCTTATAGATATATTTCTTCCCGCTACGACGTTCGGGATGTAAATGAATGTGGACGTATGCAAAAAGAGCCCTCGGATAAAGTTTGATAACGACAGGGGGATGACATATTCGCTACAATCAAGTTATAGAGATTGGTCGGTCTTGTGTTAGTAGAACAGCTTTGTGATGGATCCTCGAGACATCCATCTAGAGGTGTACCCATCGAAAGGTAGTCCATGCACCTAGTCATTTGTATGGAAATCCATTCTCTAATAAGAACCTACGGACTTGATTGTAGACCTGTTATGTTGGAATTTAATCAATATAACAATTTCGGCTAAGATTTATAAGTTTATTTGCAAAAAATTTCAAAGAAAGTCATTAAAAATGATATACCCAAATTTTACGTAATAAAGAGTTTTGGTTATCATAAGGTAGAAATCTGTTCCGTGTTTATGTGCAGCGTGGTCTAATGATATACCATTTTGTTTTTAAAACGTCGTACTTTGAGTTCTCACACCAGTCCCATGACTCACCCAGAGTTAGTTTTCCCTTTAAACTCTGGGTTTCCTATTTTTTGGGCAGCCGTGTAGTCAGGATACCTTAGAAGCATTTCGAAGCATGTTGTGGAGCATTTTAGAGAAGTCTTTTAGAGCTATGAATCTAAAGTACCTTATGTAGATGTCTACCCATTTTCCTCTGTGTCATGTAGTATGTATTTCCCAGCATATGTATTGATATCCAGTTATAACTATCCCGTTGGATTTGTACTTGACTCCGATCATTTGTGTATAACTCAAATTTCGAATGCAATGTGAGATTCCATTATTATGTTATCTTTTATCTTCATTCTTTACACCCCCGATAATCTGCCTCCTCGGCACTTGGATTTATGGCACGTGAATATCATGGATGTATTAGTGTCGATTTCTGAGGGTCGAGGAGATGGGTCTTCATACGTGGTATTAGAGCTAAAGGTTAAGAAATAACCTTGGCTTTGTTGGGGTATGACTCATTAGAGATAGGATTAGTAACGCCCTAGTATGAGTTTAGTCTAAGAGAGCGCATAATTGAAACTTTTAAATTGAATGAGTATATTCATACTGCATAGCATTCCCTAAGATATCTCGTCTATATATCCTAAAGATCTTTTTCTTACTATATACATATAGTAGAAAACAAGTGGAAGAAGAGTATGAGGTCGGGGAGGAAGTAATACCACAAATGGTCAAACTCCCACAGCTATAGTAGTCAAGGAAGTAGTTGTTTCGGTTCAGCCTCAAATTAAGTTTGCAACTTTATGCAAGAACATACCAGCCTTGGAGGTAAACCTTTCAAAGGAACAGAAACCATCATTGAAGTACAAGCTGGGATTCGCTCTTGTGAAAGAATTTTCAAAGGACTGGATATTGGAGATGAGCAGGAGAGATTCTTAGGTTCTTGGCAACTACAAGATGGAGCTCTAGTTTTGTGGGAATTTATTACACAGAATGAGTCAGAAGATGATTTCTCATGGGAACGATTCAAAGAAGTTCTGGAGGAGCAGTATATGCCAGAAGCAGGAAAATCCCTTCTTTACTGAAATTTTATGGGTTTTAAATAGGCAGAGGATATGCCGTTTGAGGAGTATGCTAACAAGTTTAACGAATTATCTTTTTTTGGGCCTGAATTGATAATATGCCCCTAAAAAAGAATGAAAAGTTTATTTTTGGAATGAAGAAGCAATACCATGTCAGAATGACAGGGCATGTGAAAGCACCATTTGTAGAATTAATAGACATGGGATATAGATATAAAGCTTTATAAGATAGATCCATCCGTAGTACAAGAAAGCAACAACAATAATTGGAAGAAGAGGAAGTTCAATGGCAAGAAGCAGTGGCAAGGAAAATGCGAAGGAGGATCTCATGATAACCACTTTAAAGATGTCACTTGCTACAATTGCCAACAAAAGGGCCACTTATCAACTCGTTGTAGAAACCCAGGAACTCAAGGAACTCAAGGATCAACACCAAGAAGCTTCTTTAATTATCATCAATCAGGACACAGGATAAAGGATTGCCCCCTAATGAAGAAAGGAGAAAAAGCCAAAGTTTATGTCTATCAAGGATGAGCCTTCAACCTCCAAAGATGTGAAGGGCAAAGGAGTGTTGGAAGGTAATATTTTCATCAAAGATGTTTTACTTAGAGTATTATTTGATACAGGAGCTTCTCACAGTTTTATTTCTAAAACAACTATAGAAGAATTAGAACTTAAACCTAAAATTGTTGACGACCCTACCTACGTAACGAATCCTATAGGAGGTTCCACTAATCTTTGTACGCACTATGAAAAAGTCCCAATTTCTTATCCTTCCCATCACTTTCCTTTCAACCTTTTCATCTTAGATTTTATTGGATTTGAAATTTTACTTGGTATGGATTGGTTAATTTAAAATGAAGCTATTCTAGATTGTTTGAAAAGAACAGTTGCAGTGAAAACAAAGTTAGGAAAACTCATAGAAATACCTTGTGAAGGTCCTAGTCCAAGAAGCGATAATTTTGTTTATGCTTTAGATACATCCTAGGATTAGAGACAATATCTGTTGTTAGGGAATTTGCATATGTCTTTGAGGAAGTAAAAAGTTTGCCCCCATATCGGGAAATCGAGTTCCGTATCGATTTAGTTCTTGGTGTGATGCTAATTAAACAACAAGACAGAAGGATGTCTTCAAAAGAAAGGAATGAGTTGTATAACCAAACCCAAGAGCTTTTAAAGAAAGGACTGATAAGACCCAGTCGTTGAAGTTGGAGATCAGTCGTAGTTTTGTTGCTGAGTCAGATGGATCTTTGAGATTGTGTGTAGACCATCAAGATCTAAATTAGCAAACCATTAAGAACAAGTATCCTCTACCTCGAATAGACGACTTCTTTGACCAGTTATATGGAGCACGAGTTTTCTCTAAAATGGGCCAAGCTACAGGATTCAATCAGATAAGAATTGCAGAAGATTGCATCCATCTAACTGCATTCAATGGTCTAAATACTTTCTATGAGTGGTTGGTTATGCCTTTTGGGTTGACTAAAATGCCCGCTTATTTTGTTGACCTTATGAATAGGGTGTTAAGAGATGTGCTAAAAATTCGTGTTAGTCTTTATAGATGATATCCGCATCTACTCAAAGACAGAAGAAGAACACGCAAGACATCTAGAAGCTGTGTTGGAAATATTGAGGAATAATGTGCTTAAAGCCAAGTTTTCAAAGCTTCATTTTTGGGGAAAGAAGATAAGATTCCTTGGACATATAATATCAAGGGATGGAATTTCAGTGGATCCAGGGATCAGCTATCCAAGATTGGAAGCAGCCACAAACTTCTAAAGAGATTCGTAACTTCTTAGGTTTGGCAGAATATTACAGAAGATTCGTTCAAGACTTCTCTAAGATTTCCTATCACCTAACAAAGTTTACAATAAAGGATGCTAAATTTATCTAGACTCCTAAGTGTGAAGAAGCTTTCCAAGAACTAAAAAAGATATTGATAACTGTTCTAGTTTTAGCAATTATAAATAGAAATTGGATTGACCATTTATACGGATGCTTCTTGTTTGCGTGAAAAATGGCCGCAAACACCCAAAGTCGTATGAGTTGGTTGATTTTATGTTGTTCTTAGTGATTTGGGTGATTTATGCAAATGTATGAAAAGCAGGGACTAAATTGTAAAAGACACACAGATTTATAGTGGTTCGGCAAGAACATGCCTACGTCCACTTTATATGTTATTCTCCTTTTTTCCTTCAGATTACAAGTACAAAGCTTTGATTACAAGTATCTAAAGTTGTTTGAGAGTTCCTTCCAGGCTTGAGCTCTCAAACTTGTCTCCCATTGTTGTACCCCTGCCCCTCTATTTATAGAGTGAGGCTGGGGGAAGGGGTCTTGGATGTTTATAGCTGCTAGCGGGCTTGGGCCGAAGCAATCTGGACTGGCAACTTTCTGGTTCGGCGAAGCTTTGGTTCGGCAATTAGTGGGAGAGAGGTTGATTCGGTGGTAGGGAGAGAGGTTGACTCGGCTATAGGTTGTGTGGGGTGTCGTTTGATCCGGTGGTGGGTTGGACCGGCAGTAGTATTTGGAGCTAGTTCGGTGGTGGCATGGTTCGGTGGCTTGTGGAGAGGCACTGGTTCGGGGGGTGTTTGGTCTGGTGATGGAGGAGGCAAGCTTTGGTTCGGTATTGAGGTGGAGAGGCTTGGTTCGGCATTGGCTTGGAGTGGGTGTGGTCCGGCAATGCTTGGACCGGCATTACATGGGAAATACCGAATGAACTGAGTAGGATGCCGGATGAACAGCGCCGAATGAGATTGCCGAATGAGACTTTAGACCTTTGATTCCGAGTGGACTCTTGCATTGTTTCACCAAATGAACTTTTATATTTGAACCTTGAGTGAAATCCCCGACTCATGTACGCTTGCTTGCTTCTTCTTGGTTCCGGTCGTGGTGGAAATGCATACAATCTTGATATTCCAGTTCTGTCCAAAAATTGGGATAACACTTTGCCCCCCAAAATATGCCTTGCGGTAGGAAGGCGTGTTTTGTAATGCCATGAGCTGGATGTTCATATCCTGTTGACAACCTGTAAAGAGCTTGATATTTTATATAGCCCCAAATGACGACCGTTCGGGATCGAGCTATTTGGGATGAAGCGCGGCCGTTCATGGTCAAGCGCTTAACTTCAAATGACGACCGTTCGTGATCAAGTCATTTGCGGTGAAGTGCGACCGTGCGCGGTCAAGCGCATAAATCCGTGCGCCGATCGTTCGGGATCGAGTCATCTGCAATGAAATGTGACCGTTCAAGGTCAAGCGCTTTACTTCAAATGACGACCGTTCGGATCGAGTCATTCGAGGTAAAGTGCGACAGTGCGCGGTCGAGTCTGTAAGTCCACGCGTCGATCGCTCGAGACCGAGCCTTTTGTGATGAAATGTGACCGTTCAAGGTCAAGCGCCTAACTTCAAATGACGATCGTTCGTGATCAAGTCATTCGAGGTAAGGTGCGACAGTGTGCGGTCAAGTGGTGGTCCTCAAATGACGACCGTTCGCGATCAAGCCATTTGAGGTAAGGTGTAGCAGTCAGTGATCAGGTGGCGGACCTCAAATGACGATCGTTCGCGATCGAGCCATTTGAGGTAAGGTGAGCTGTGCCGTTCGAGGCGAGTTGTGCCGTTCGAGGCGAGTTGTGCCGTTCGAGGCGAGTTGTGATCGTTCGCGATCGGGTGCCGTTCGAGGCGAATTGTGACTGTTCGAAGTCGGGTGCCGTTCGAGGCGAATTGTGACTGTTCGAAGTCGGGTGCCGTTCGAGGCGAATTGTGACTGTTCGAAGTCGGGTGCCGTTCGAGGCGAATGAGTGTGCCCGGGGGGGACTTAATATTATCAGTGTTGGAGTTATTGTTTGGGGAGGTTTTTTCGAATCAAAGACTTCGGCAGTTCGTTGCCATGCAATAGGTGGTGCTCGTGGACCGTTCGCGATCCAACGGGCATACAAGTAAATAACTTTTCCATGGAATTGTAAATGTTAAAGCAATAGTACCTTACAGCAGAAATGTCCAAACAGGAAGAATTCAAATGTTCAAATCGAAACAAAAGCAAAGCAAGGATGTCAAAGTGTAAGTTCCCACCCCGAAGCAGTCAATGATCATTCAGAGCATGCCTGGAGATCGTTCGCGATCTCGTACATGTGTAAATGATTTAATTGCTTTAGTGGAAGCTTACGACTTGTTCATCGTTATTTTAATCAAGCAATCAATGGATAATCAAATGGTGCCCTGATCCAGGGTCACCTCTAGCTGATGTAGAGGGTGGTCGCTCTGGCTCCACCGCTGGAGTTCGCCTCCTCACATACTGAAGGAGCATACCGTTCCGGATAAGCCCTTCCACCTCGTCCTTCAAATGCCTACAATCATTAGTGTTATGACCATTCAATTCATGAAATACACAAAACTTATCTGATTTTCTTTCGTCAGAGGTTGGATCCCTTCGCATTGGTCTACGATACGGAACCTGCCCCTTGGTATTCTGATAAATCCGTTCCAAACTCTCATTCAACTCTGAATAGGTGGTGAATCGTGGCTCTCTTCGTAGCCACTTTGTCCTGTCATCATTATCCTCAGCCTTTCTTTTTCCTTTGCTAGTCTCCGCACCCTTTCCAGGTGGGTTTCCGCTCTTGATTGTGTAAACGTCATCTTCTTCCTCTCTTTCTGCACTAGCATCTTCCAAACGCAGAAACTTTTCAGCCTCGTGATAGAATTCTCCCAGATTCATAGGCGGGTCCTTGGTTAATGAATTCTTGAACTCTGTGTTACCAGCTATTCCAGATACAGCTGCCATCATGACCATAGCTGGATCTGGTCGATCCACTGATGCTGCTGCCGCATTAAATCGCGTTAGGAAGCTCCTCAAAGTCTCTCCAGTTTTCTGTTTCAAGGTTGCCAAAGTCATCACATTCTTGGGTCTCGCAATATGAACCCTGAATTGCCTCATGAATCTCTCAGTTAAATCTGCCCATGTTCCTATGGAGCCGCTCTCCAGTTGTCTAAACCATAACGCTGCAATGTCCGTCAAATACAGTGGAAAGCATCGGGCCATAACCTCCTCTGATGCCCCCAGCACTTCCATATGTCTCATATACTTCGTTAGATGGACCGTGGGGTCCGTTTTCCCGTTGTACATGTCCAATGATGGTAGCTTGAATTCTGGTGGGTTCCTAGCCATCCTGATCGCGGAAGAAAAAGGACTCCTGTTTACATCTTCCAAGTCTCTGTTTACTAAACCGCCTCTCATAGCTCTTCTAACCATCTCTGCTAATCTGTCGTTGTCTCCAAGCTGTAGCTCTCGTTCACTGTCTTCGACCTGCCCCCCAAGTCCACGGGAGTTTCCATGTGTATGCCTCCTTGGCTGAACGTTCATTCCTCTATTGCTACCAGGTGGCTCGGATGCCCCCATCTCACTTCCCGGGGTCGGATCAACATGCTCTGCGTGAGTGCCCCCTAGCTCTGGTGCTGCACCAGATGGTCCTGCTCCGTTCTGAATTCCAGCCGCTCCTTGGATCTGTGCTCCAATTTGCCCAATTTGTTGAAGTAAGTTCTGGATCATCTCTTCTTGCCTTCTCATCATGACCTCCATCTCATCCCTAGTGATGAAGATCGACGCTTGATTCCCTCTTGAGGAAGCCTCTTGACTTCCTTGGTGTTCGCTTCTCTCTGGCCTTTGCCTTTTACTTGTTTGTCTCGTCATAACTCTTAGATCTGAACTCTTAGATTTTCAAATTCAACTTCTGTCCGTGTAGCGGAAGCTGGTTCCTCTCAGTGAAAGCACCAAAATGTTTGCGTGAAAAATGGCCGCAAACACCCAAAGTCGTATGAGTTGGTTGATTTTATGTTGTTCTTAGTGATTTGGGTGATTTATGCAAATGTATGAAAAGCAGGGACTAAATTGTAAAAGACACACAGATTTATAGTGGTTCGGCAAGAACATGCCTACGTCCACTTTATATGTTATTCTCCTTTTTTCCTTCAGATTACAAGTACAAAGCTTTGATTACAAGTATCTAAAGTTGTTTGAGAGTTCCTTCCAGGCTTGAGCTCTCAAACTTGTCTCCCATTGTTGTACCCCTGCCCCTCTATTTATAGAGTGAGGCTGGGGGAAGGGGTCTTGGATGTTTATAGCTGCTAGCGGGCTTGGGCCGAAGCAATCTGGACTGGCAACTTTCTGGTTCGGCGAAGCTTTGGTTCGGCAATTAGTGGGAGAGAGGTTGATTCGGTGGTAGGGAGAGAGGTTGACTCGGCTATAGGTTGTGTGGGGTGTCGTTTGATCCGGTGGTGGGTTGGACCGGCAGTAGTATTTGGAGCTAGTTCGGTGGTGGCATGGTTCGGTGGCTTGTGGAGAGGCACTGGTTCGGGGGGTGTTTGGTCTGGTGATGGAGGAGGCAAGCTTTGGTTCGGTATTGAGGTGGAGAGGCTTGGTTCGGCATTGGCTTGGAGTGGGTGTGGTCCGGCAATGCTTGGACCGGCATTACATGGGAAATACCGAATGAACTGAGTAGGATGCCGGATGAACAGCGCCGAATGAGATTGCCGAATGAGACTTTAGACCTTTGATTCCGAGTGGACTCTTGCATTGTTTCACCAAATGAACTTTTATATTTGAACCTTGAGTGAAATCCCCGACTCATGTACGCTTGCTTGCTTCTTCTTGGTTCCGGTCGTGGTGGAAATGCATACAATCTTGATATTCCAGTTCTGTCCAAAAATTGGGATAACACTTCTAGAGAAGGAGTTGTTGCAGTTTTAATGCAAGATGGGAAGGTGATTGCTTACGCAAATAAACAGCTGAAGACACATGAGAAGAATTACGCAACACACGACTTAGAACTATTAGAAGTTGTGTTGGCTCTAAAGATATGGAGACATTATTTGCTAGCTAAGAATCTTTCATAGTTTTTTTGATACAACTTTGAATTGACCTTAGTAAATAGTATTCCATCTTTTAGGTGAAAAATTCGAACTCTTCACGGACCATAAATCTTTGAAGAATCTTTTCATCCAGAAGGATTTGAACATGAGACAGCAACGCTAGCTAGAAATTCTCGCATCATATGATCTACATATTCTATATACACCCGGGTAAGCAAACTTAGTAGCTGATGCATTGACTAGGTAGTTAGCTACTATTTCTTATTTGGTAGAAACTTCAACTCTTAAGGAGAAAATAACTAGCAAGCAAAAAGAAGATCGATCCCCAATGGAGATTATTGAAGAGATACACAGAGGAAGGAGTTCAAGCTTTAAAATAGACAATCGTGGATTACTGCGGTTAAACGGAAGAATTTGTGTTCTAGTTAGTGGAAATCTTAAGCAAGAAGTATTAGCTGAATGCCACACAGCCAAACTTAGCATTCATCCGGGGATTCGTAAGATGTATAAGGACATGAAGTGTACATTTTGGTGGAGAAGCATGAAGAGGGACATATTTATTTATGTTAGCCATTGTGAAAAATTGCCAAAGAATCAAAAGTGTCCAACAAAAGACGGCATGATTACTTCAACCTCTGGATATTCCAGCTTGAAACTGGGATCAAATATCCATGGATTTCATTGATGGCTTACCCCGAACAAGGAATGGAAATGAAGGCATTTGGGTTATCATAGATCGATTAACAAGAAGTGCACACTTTATTCCAGTAAAGCCAACAAGAACTGCAGCAAGCCTTGCAGATATAAATATGAAGGAGATTGTCTAATTGCATGGAGTTCCAAGTAGTATAGTAAGCGATCGTGACCCAATCTTCACTAGTCAGTTTTAGGGAGCACTACAAACACCTTTGGGAATGAAGCTGAGTATAAGCACTACGTATCACTCCCAAACTTATGGACAGACATAAAGAGTCAACCGTGTTTTAGAAGATCTTTGAAGAGCATGTATTCTAGACTTTGGCGGCTCATGGGGGAATCATTTACATTTAGTAGAGTTCTCCTATAATAATAGCTATCAAGCTAGTATCAGCATGGCACCGTATGAAGCTTTGTATAGTCATCCACGTAAATCGCCAACATGTTTGATAAAAAATGGAGATCGATTAGTGCTTGGCCCAGATGTGATATAAGAAGCTTGAGAGAAAGTTGATATGATTAGAAAGAAGCAAAAAGAAGCCAAAAGTAGACAGAAGAGTTATGCAGACCGAAGGCATAGAAATCTGAAATTCTCAGTTGGAGATTCAGTCTTTTTGAAAGTCTCTCCAATGAGAGGAATAGAAAGTTTGGAAGAGCTAGAAAGTTAGTACCTCGATATATTCGACCTTTTCCCATTCTCGAAGGAATTGGCCTACTAGCTTATCGAGTACAATTGCCTGAAAGATTATCTGGTGTACACAATGTTTTTCATGTATCACATTAACGAAAGCATGTATATGACCTAGAACAAATCATAGAAATGGCTGCTCAGGATGACTTGGATATAGAACCAAACTTGGCAGTTATTAGAGGACCCATTCGAATCGTGAATCAAGATGAGAAACGATTAAGTAGGAAGGTTGTAAGGTTGGTAAAAGTTCAATGGAGCGGGGATGCTGACGATTGCACATGGGAAACAGTAGATAGAACGAGAAAAGCATATCCCAAGTTTAGGATCGATGTGTAAACTTTATCTATCATTTGAGTGTACTCATCGCCTTTGGTGTAGTCACTTATTGTATATATTCCATCTCATTGAATATATATTTCTGTTTGAGCTATTTTCTTCTTATCTAATTTTGATGATGAAATTCTTTTAAGTAGGAGAGACAACGACCCAAAATTTAACCACTTCCAAATATTTCATATTTAAAGTGATTTTAAACATAAAATATAAAAGGTTTTATGACTCAAATAATATTAGATAGGATTTGTGTGGCGCCCTACCTCTATACCCACTATAGCAAAGGACACTAGGGGTAATGCCGTCAACTAGCACGGAGAATAAGGCTGTTGAGGAGCGACCATCTATGTAATTGCTTTGTGCGAGTTTCGATATGTCAGATAAAAGTATAACTTTTCATCTCAAGGGAAAATCCGACATATCGACACAGACTCAAAGCTACTACAAGTGGCTATATGTAATCTTCGGAAACAAATATAGAAATATCATAACACAAATCAGTCACAGAAGTTTATATCTCAACGGCGAAATTAGATATGAATATTACACATAAAAGTGTATATCAGAGTAGTAGTCTAAACAGATCCACAATATCATAAAGGAATAGTTACAAATGCTACATAAAAGAATAAGTATACATCATGGAGTCTATATCTCAAATGTATACAACAAAATAAACTACTAATCTAAGTAGTTAGCCAAAAGTCAGAATAATAATCCCAGATGAGGAGTCAAGCAGAAGCACTTGTAACATCTCGGTCTGACCCGAGTATTATTTAACAAGAAAATAATAAACGGATCAGTCTAACTATAGATATTAGATAAAATGAGATAGAATATGAGATGTGACAAAAACGTATGATAATAATAATGCCATTCAATGACAAGTATACCTTAGACAACAGGAAAATTATACAACATCTCAAGGAATCTCAAAACACAGCAAAGAATGTCATATTCTTTATTTTCGTTCACCAAACCATAAATATTGAAAATTTTATCAATGCCAATCAGAAAAGTTAATGACACACAAATTAACCGATGCACAAATATTGATAAAACTTATCAATGTAAATCACGAAAATTGGTGAAACACAAATTCTAGAAATCATCAACTAGAAATCCAGAAATCACAAAGAGGGGGGAAAGAGGCCTATAACAAAACGGGAGCATGAAAGCTCACCAACACGTGTATCACAAAACGGAACGCTATTCTATGGTTGCTAACCATTAAATTTGAGCCGAGGCTCCACAAAACGGCCCGAAGACCATGGGTCGCTACCCCACCAATTTGAGTCGAAACTCCACAAAAACAGGGTTTAGTCTCCCTCACAGATAAAGAGACATTGCACAATGCCAGTCTAAATCACAGAAATGACCACCATCGATCACGAAGAAGTGTCAATTACACTAAGCTAGTAAATATATGAGTTCAGCTTCATATCCTGTAACCACTAGCTTAACTTAAATATTTACGAACAAATTATAGATCTCCACTAGATAATTGTCACAAGAGATTCAATCGAACAAGTCTAAGAATTAACCGATGGAGTAAACGCAAGCATTTCATACCACTTGTTGTACTAAGTCGTTTAATTAGATTTCTCATACGAGTGAGGTAAAGGTTTGTATATACTAGTAGATTGGAAAACGGTTTAAGAAACGAGCTTTGTAATAAAATAGTGTTGAAATTATTACGATGAAAGAGTTTTGATATTTACTACTAGTATTGAAACTTTATATTTTTAAAGTGACAAATCACAAAAATGATTGTAGAAAAATCAATTACCAAAATTCACATTCGAAGACGTGAATAAAATCCAAAAGAAATCGATACCGAATCCATCAAAATGGATATGCCCAAAAATCTCGAAGAAAACGTCATCAAAGTCGATAATAAATGATAACAGCAAAAGAGAAACAACACGAATCGATTAAATTAGGAAACTTAAGCTAAATAGGAAAAACAGGCAAAAACAAGCAGATTCAGACGTCTGAATCTGGAAAACAAAATATTTTCCAGAACATAATTCAGACGTCTGAATATTTAATTTCAAACGTCTGGAAATGCCAATTTTTAGCCTATTTCTTCTCTGGTTCAATTCGAACCAATTTAGACGTCTGGAACCTTAATATTCAGTTGTCTGAATCCTATGTTTCAGACGTCTGAAAATGAAGTTCAGGGCATTCCCAGAACCTAGGCCAATGATGGCCAAAACAATTATCAGAAGCGATCGGACGAGCAACAACCGCTAAGGATTTATGCCAAGCGACAACCCATACTTGAAGGCTCTTCGATACACCTCGAATATCAATGTCCAAATATCCATAATAGGATTTCATAAAATTAGACCAAAACACCTAAAATTGGAATACTCACCAAATCAATCCAAATCAAAATCAAATGCACATGAATAAGTGTTAGGAATTCATATCTAACAATCAAAGATAGCTATAGACTAAGATGTGAGATAAAAATCTCACCTTTTTACACAAAAACAAGGAAGGAGAAGCTTGAAAACAAAGGAGGATCAACCACTCTTCAACACAACCCAAATGAGCTTGAATCTAAGCTCAAAATAAGAACATTCCCCAAGTTAGGTTTAAAAAATTTCTGAAATTAGAAGGAGAAAGAGTTGGAGAAGAAGAAGAGGATGCTTACCAATAGCTTCTCTTTGAAATTTGGAGTAAGAATTCGAGTTTGCAATTGGAACTAAGGCTTGGAATTTCTATTTCCCATTCTCTTCCCCCATTTTCAGTTGTGCTTGAGCTTTAGAATGAAAATGAATGAATGGAAGAAGAGAAGGGCTGAGTTGGTGTATAGATTGGGTGAAACCCAAACCCTAAAGCCCACTTAGCAAATAGCAAAATACGACTTACTCCAAACATATCGAAGTTTATACTAAAAATGTTCGCAAACGTCATTTTGAACTCAATGGGGGTGGTCTTGAGTCCTAATTCGACCGTTTGCAAAAAGTAGCATTTTGGACAATAATCCGACTAACGATGCTGTATTTAAATAAAATATTTAAATACACAATCGTAAAATATGCGGGTTGTTACAGACTCCCCTCCTTAAAGAAATTGCGTCCTCGCAATATTTAAGAAGAAAATAAAAAGTAACAACCATAAAAGCATATCAACACAAAAGAAATTTGTAATAAGAAGTTTTCCTTTTAGGAGCGTGAGAGAGTAAGTCTGGATGTGTTCGCTCGATGAATTCTCTAGATTCCCAAGAACAATCCTTAGGATTTGAAGACCACTGAACTTTCACGAGAGGAACATCTTTATTTAGAAGGCGCTTAACCTCCGAAGCAATGATTCGAATAGGATGTTTCTCATAATTCAAATTAGGTGAAACATCAATTTCATTAACAATACTGGGCTCAAGAATAGAATCAGTATCACGACGGCATTTCCGTAATTGAGAAACTTGAAATACGTCATGAATAGAAGAAAACCGGGCTGGTAATAAAAGGCGATAAGCCATAGAACGAATACGTTCAGTGATAGGAAAATGACCAATATATCGAGTGCTAACTTTCCCGATCGACTAAAACGTACAACATCCCTCATAGGTGAAACAAGAATAAACACAAAATCTCCCACATAAAATTATAATTTCCTTTTTCGGTTATCGGCATAGGATTTTTGTCTACTTTGAGCTTCTTTCATCCCATGACGAATAAGGTCAATCTTTTCTGTGGAATCACGAATAAAATCTGGACCTAAAACCAGCTTTTCGCCGGCCTCAAGCCAACAATAAGGAGATCGGCATGGCCTTACATAGAGTTCCTCGAAAGGTGCCATATAATTACTAGACTGGAATCTATTATTATAGGAAAACTCGACAAGAGAAATATGATCTTCCTAACTTCCAGCAAAATCAAGAACACATGCACGAAGAAGATTTTCAAGAGTTTAATTCACACGCTCGGTTTGTCCATCGGACTGAGGATTTAGTAAGTCTATCAACTATCACCCATAGGCTATCATGACTCGAACAAGAACGGGGAAGGCCGTCAATAAAATCCATGGAAATTTGATCCCACTTCCAAATCGGAATGTCCAAAGGTTGCAATAACCCACTGGGCCTTTGATGCTCGGCCTTAACAAGTTGGCAAGTCATGCAACACTTAACAAAGTTAGCAATATCAGATTTCATCCCATCCCAATAATAAAGACGCTTCATATCCGCGTACATTTTGCAACTACCGGGACGAATGGTAAATTTAGAACGAGGAGAATCTTCTAAAATATCTTTACGTAGATCACTAATATTTGGTACGATAAGCTACTAAATTTTCGAATACCGCCAGGAGAATCAATATCAAAGTCTTTCAAACCTTCAATATTAATTTTATCCCTATAACTTTGGCTAAGAGCCAATTTGGGATCTAGCTTTTGAGCATCAAGGATGTGGTCTAAAAGAGAAGGATGAGCCTCAAGGCTACATAAAACAAGAGATGAACATAAATCAGATACACGTTCTCGAATCTCACAAGTGGATAAATTCTCGAGATCATTCCATTCGGATATCATCATGGAAACAACCGGCTATTGCTTTCGGCTAAGGGCGTCGACAACACGATTTCCCTTTCTGGGAGTATAAAGAATATCAAGATCATAAGATGATAGGAACTCGAGCCAACACTGTTCACGCAAATTAAGTTCCTCTTGAGAAAATAAATACTTCAAAGATTTATGATCGGTGTAAAGAATAAATTTTCTCCCAAAAGATAATAACGCAAAATTTTAAGGGCGAAAACAATTGCCGTGAGCTCTAAATCATGAGTGGTATATCTAGTCTCAACTGGATTCAATTGTCTAGAAGCATGAGCAATAACACGTTCTCTTTGCATGAGAACGGATCCCAAACCAACACGACTAGCATCGGCATAAACAATAAAATCTTGATTCCCTTTAGGAATAAGAAGAATAGGAGCATTGGAAAGGAGTTCTTTTAATTTCTGAAAAGAAGCTTAACATTTGTCCTACTAAATGTATTTAACTCCTTTCTTTGTCAAACTAGTAAGAGGCACGGAAATTTTAGAAAAGTCTCTTATGAAACGGCGTTAATAACCTGCCAATCCAAGAAAGCTATGAATTTCTGTCACACTCTCCGGTCTCTTCCAATTTTGAATCGCTTCAATCTTTGAAGGTTCTACGAAAATTCCTGATTCAGAAATAATGTGATCGAGAAACTTCACCCGAGATTGCCAAAAGTAGCATTTAGAAAAATTTTATTTCAATTGATTGCTCCTAAGAGTTTCCAACACAATCCAAAGATGCTTTTCATGCTCTTCCTCGGTTTTAGAGTACACAAGAATATCATCAATAAAGATGAGAACAAATCGATCGAGAAAGTCTTTGAAAACTCGATTCATAAGGTCAACAAAATAAGCCGGAGCATTAGTTAAACCAAATGTCATAACAAGCCATTCATACGATCCATAACGAGTACAGAATGATGTCAAAGGATTCTGCCAAAGTCTAATTGTGAAAAGATTCTAGCACCACTAAGTCTAATTGTGAAAAGATTCTAGCACCACTAAGTCAGTTGAATAAATCATCAACCTGAGGTAAAAGATATTTATTCTTGATAGTAAGATCATTAAGCTTCTGATAGTCAACGCAAGGCTTAAGGGTACCATCGGATTTCTTCACAAAAATAGCAGGAGCTCCCCAAGGAGTGGAAGTAGAACGAATAAATTGGTTCGTCTCCAATTCGGACAATTGTTTGCGCATCTCCTCGTTATCTTTATTGGACATTCGATAAGGAGGACGAGTAATAGGTAAAGCTCCAGGAATTAGATTAATTCTAAACTCAATTGCTCGCTTAGGAGGTAATCCTAAAACGGGCTCAAATATGTCGAAAAATTCACGAACAACATGAATAAGAGAAATGACATCTTCCTCATCATCATTATCGTCATCACGAAGATTTAGAGAATATAAGGATGCTGCCAAAGTGGAATCCAAATCTTTAAGAACAATAGAAAACTAATTAACAGATTGTGGATGTCGAAGATAAATTGTCCGCACAGGACATAGGATATGAGCTTCATAACGGTTAAGCCAATACATTCCCAAAATCATTCCAAAGCTTAAGTAACGCATGACATGCCAATCGGCTTGGAAAGAAAAATCACATAAAATAATCTCGACATCTTTATAAAGTAAACTGAGTGTTGCGGACCAACCAACCAGATTCGCGATTCTTAAAGAAGTCATTAAAGCAACAATGCTTAAAGATAAAGTATCAACAAGTTCCTTTGATATAAAAGAATGGGACACACCCGTGTCAAAAAGAACTCGAGTAGGATGATCACGAAACACAATAATGTCATCAAGGATAGAATGAGAAATACCTTGACCACGAGAAGTATTGCAAGGGGATTGCGCAACATTAAGCTTTCCCTCCTTCTTGTTTTGGAGTTTGGGGCATGTAGATAAATAATTATCCGGGCTTTTGCAATAGCGACAAGCGCGGGGGTTGTACACTTATTCACATAATGGTCCTTAGAACCACAATTGTAGCATTGCCCACCACTAGAGGCAGAAGTCTTTCACTGCCAGAGATGCTTGTTTCCCCTTTTTATTGGGATAAGGACCTTTGAATTTATTAGGCCTTTTCTTGTTGTTGTTGAAGTTCGGTTTGGCACTCCCAACTTCAACATCACTCTCCCTATCCGCCTCTTCAAGACGAAGAGCAATATCAATAAGTTGATCAAAAGAAACTTCAAGCCATAAAAAAAATCTTTGGTTCTTCTTCAATGAGGTGTTTATGTATTCGACCCAGTATTTAGAAAGTGACTCGAAGGATGCGACATAACCTGCCACGGAAGATTCACCTTGAACAAGGTCTATGAAACGATGAGCAATGTCACCTTCTCGGCTTCTGGCACAAACTTTAATTCGAATCGTTCCCAGAATTGCTCCCAGGTAAGATCTGTTTCATTCATTTCAGAAATCAAAAGCTCGTACCAGTCTAACGCTCTTTCTTGGAGCATACTAGAGGCCACCTGGACACGGTGAAGATCGATAAGATTCATGCGAGAAAAGATTCGATCGCATGTTCTTAGCCAACCCTGGACTTCAATAATGGTTTCATAACCTTTGAATGGCTTCCCACCCAAGTTGGTATAATCGTTACACAAGCGTGCAAATCCAGACTTAGGGTGAGTAGGCTCCGGAATAGAACCAGCAGCTTGAGCATTCTTTACAAGATCAAGAAGCTGTTGGGCAGACATAAAAACTCCATCCTGGGAGTAGCACTAGTTGTCCGGCAGTGGGACGATTTGATCTAACCATTTTCCTTCTTTAACAAAGAAAGAAGAATAAAAGTTATTCTCAAAATAATTATCAAACAATCATGATTGATAGAACAAGGAATCATAAAAGAAAATAGGACAGAACGGTACGAAGACACGAATCAAATCCTAAGGCACGACTCCTAAGAAAGACTTAGGACAATGATCCTTGCTAGATTATTCTACATTGTTCCGAAATTTGGCTCCGATACCAAGCTGTGGTGCCCCACCTCTATACCCACGCTATCCAAGGACACTACGGGGTATTGCCGTCAACTAGCGTGGAGAATAAGGCTGTTGAGGAGCGACAATCTGTATAATTGCTTTGTGCGAGTTTCGATATGCCAGAAAAGTATAACTTTTCATCTCAAGGGAAAATCCGACATATCGACACAAACTCAAAGCTACTACAAGTGTCTATATGTAATCTTCGAAAACGAATATAGAAATATCATAACACAAATCAGTCACAGAAGTTCATATCCCAAAGGCGGAATCAGATTTGAATATTACACATAAATGTGTATATCAGAGTAGTGGTCTAACAAGATCCACAATATCACAAATGAGTAGTTACAAATGCTACACAAAAGAATAAGTATACATCATGGAGTCTATATCTCAAATGTGTACAACAAAATAAACTACTAATCTAAGTATTTAGCCAAAAGTCAGATTAATAATCCCAGATGAGGAGTCAAGCAAAAGCACCTATAACTTCTCGGTCTGACCCGAGTATTATTTAATAAGAAAATAATAAATGGATCAGACTAACTATAAATATCAGATAAAATAAGATAGAATATGAGATGTGACAAAAACGTATGAGAACAATAATGCCATTCAGTGACAAATATACCTTAGACAACACGAAAATCATACAACATCTCAAGAAATCTCAAAACACAGAAAAGAATGTCATATTCTTTATTTTTGTTCACTTGACAATTTTATCAATGCCAATCACAAAAGCTAGTGACACACAAATTCACCAATGCACAAATATTGATAAAACTTATCAATGTAAATCACGAAAATTGGTGAAACACAAATTCTAGAAATCATCAGCTAGAAATCCAGAAATCACAAAGAGGGGGGAAAGAGGCCTATCACAAAACGGGAGCATGAAAGCTCACCAACACGTGTATCACAAAACAGAACGCTATTCCACGGTTGCTAACCATTAATTTTGAGCCGAGGCTCCACAAAACGTCCCCAAGACCATGGGTCGCTACCCTACCAAATTGAGTCGAAACTCCACAAAAACGGGGTTTAGTCTCCCTCGCAGACAAAGAGACATTGCACAATGCTAGTCTTAATCACAGCTCTCCTGATCTCATTCCAAGCTCTGAATTTACCTGATGACTCTTTGTGTGGACCAATGGCATAGTACTTGTGGCTTTAACCAGTATTGATCTCATACTCAGTTTGCCCCCAAGAAGTTAACCCATGATCATCATCGATCACCAAGAAGTGTCAATTACACTAAGCTAGTATATATATGAGTTCATCTTCATGTCCCGTAACCACTAGCATAACTTAAATATTTACGAACAAATTGTAGATCTCCACTAGAAAATTGTCACAAGAGATTCCATCGAACAAGTCCAAGAATTAACCGACAAAGTAAACGTAAGTATTTCATACACTTCTTTTACTAAGTCGTTTAATTAGATTTCTCATACGAGTGAGGTAAAGGTTTGTATATACTAGTAGATTGGAAAATAGTTTAAGAAATGAGCTTTGTAATAAAATGGTGTTGAAATCGTTTTGATGAAAGAGTTTTGATATTTACTAATAGTATTGAAACCATTATATTCTTGAAGCGACAAATCACAAAAATGATTGTACAAGAATCAATTACCAAAATTCACATTCGAAGACGTGAATAAAATCCAAAGAAATCAATACCGAATCCATCAAAATGGATATTCCCAAAAATCCCGAAGAAAATGTCATCAAAGTCGATAATAATCGATAACAACAAAAGGGAAACAACACGAATCGATTAAATTTGGAAACTCAAGCTGAATAGGGAAAACAGGCAAAAATAAGCAGATTCAGACGTCTCAAATGTATGATTCAGACGTCTGAATCTGGAAAATAAAATATTTTCTAGAACATAATTCAGACGTCTGAATATATAATTTTAGACGTCTGGAAATGCCAATTTTTAGCCTGTTTCTTCTCTGGTTCAATTCGAACCAATTCAGACGTCTGGAACCTTTGATTCAGACGTCTGAATACTGGAGCATAAAAATTCCCAGTATAATATTCAGACTTCTGAATCCTACGTTTCAAACGTCTGAAATTGAAGTTCAGGGCATTCCCTAAATCTAGGCCAATGATGGCCAAAACGATTATCGGAAGCAATCGGACGAGCAACAACGACTAAGGATTTATGCCAAGCGACAACCCAGCCTTGAGGGCTCTTCGATACGCCTCGAATATCAATGTCCAAATATCCATAATAGGATTTCATAAAATTAGACCAAAACACCAAAAATTGGAATACTCACCAAATCAATCCAAATCAAAACCAAATGCACATGAATAAGTGTTAGGAATTCATACCTAACTAACAAAGATAGTTATAGACTAAGATGTGAGATAAAAATCTCACCTTTTTACACAAAAACAAGGAAGGAGAAGCTTGAAAACAAAGGAGGATCAACCACTCTTTAACACAACCCAAATGAGCTTGAATCTAAGCTCAAAAGAAGAACATTCCCTAAGTTAGGTTTAGAAAATTTCTGAAATTGGAAGAAGAAAGAGTTGGAGAAGAAGAAGAGGATGCTTACAAATAGCTTCTCTTTGAAATTTGGAGTAAGAATTTGAGTTTGCAATTGGAACTAGGACTTGGAATTTCTATTTCCCACTCTCTTCCCCCATTTTCAGTTGTGCTTGAGCTTTAGAATGAAAATGAATGAATGGAAGAAGAGAAGGGCTGAGTTGGTGTATAGACTGTGTGAAACCCAAACCCAAAAGCCCACTTAGCAAACAGCAAAATACGACTTACTCCGAACATATCGAATTTTATACTCAAAAAGGTTGCGAACGTCATTTTGAACTCAATGGGGGTGGTCTCGAGTCCTAATTCGACCGTTTGCAAAAAGTAGCATTTCAGACAATAATCCGACCAACGATGCTGTATTTAAATAAAATATTTAAGTACACAATCGCAAAATATGCAGGTTGTTACAATTTGAAAATAAAAATATACATAAAAATAGTAACTTTTGCTTATATCTACAAAGTGACAAAATCCTGATTTCTAGAGAAGTAAGTTTAAATGGTTTAATAAATTAATTTAATTTATTTATGAGTGTTTATATTTTTAAATAACATTATACAAATTTATTTTTAAATCTGGTTTACGTAGATAAATAGTTTAAATAAAACATCAAAATATGACCGTAAAACATTTTGTCAAAACTCTATGTTTTGTCTATATAAAGTTATCGCAAAGTTATTACACTTTTATGTACATAAGTTAATAAATATGTTAAAATATGAAGAAAGTTAATAATTAACTAAATAAGTTTACTTTCAATAATCACACTTAGGATATTGTAGAAAGTAATTAGGAAAAGTAAACTAAAAAAGACAAAACACATGCCATAACAAATGTGACATAAAGTAAAGAAATGTGACATAAAGTAAAGTAATCATTCTTATTCTTTACATAACGCTTAAGTGTTTGAATTTTAAAAGCGTGATGTGGTGTGGATGGTAAGTTTGGAATTAAATAAGTTTACATAATTCTTAAGGAAGGTTATTTAAGTAAAAACACAAATCTATATTTTATTCTCAAATATTTTCTATGAATACATGCCACTTTCACAATTCCTTCCACGCTTCTTCTTCTCAAAATTTCAAGCTTCTTCTTACCTTATTTAATGGCTTCTAACCTTAACAAAGTTACGCAAAATATTCCTAAAAATAAAATAAAGAAAAATGTCGACAAAACTCCGTCCGAACCACTTCAAAACGCCTTCTTCCCTCTTCTATTGCTCATGCCCCTCTTTCTTCATTTGGCCGAGCACAATTTTCCTTTTATGCATGGTCGTGGCCTCCTAAGGCAAGTTTGCAGAAGGTTGGTAAGTTATAAAGAGCTTAAAGCAAAGTTTAGCAAAGTTAGAAAAGTTTAAAATAAGTTTGAAAGCGACAAAAGGTGAGAACTCTAAATTGTTAAGTATAAAATTTTTATATGATGATTTGCAAGTTATAAATACTTTTTGGATGTTGATAATGATGTTTGATGATTGTTTGAAAAAGAAAGCAACCACTTTTAAGTCGTTTGCAAAATTTAGTAAGCAAATATGTACGTAAATGACAACCATGTGACATTGTAATAAAAAAGCTATTAAATTAATATGCATGTTCATACGACATGTTAGATTATGTTAAAATGGTTATAAACATTTTTTGGATGTTTGTTAGTTGTATATTAAATATATATATGTTGAAACAAGTCACGGATTTACACGACGTATCATCACATGAAAATCACTTTCCGAAAGATATGAAATGTGATATGGAATCATTTGTACTTTGAAAAATATACGACAATGCTTTAAAAATTATTCCTAAGTGTTTAAACTTGTCTCAGCAAAGTTTGGATATGAATATCAAAACACGCCAAAAATTTGATGCGCCACGTAATGGTAGTTCACGTTTTGGTGTTAAAAGTTCAAATGAACATACGAAGTGGAATTTAGTTCGGAATTCTTCGAAGTAAGAATTTTTAGAATCCTTATATCCATATCTTTCATATAAAAAATTAAAATCAAGATTTCATCTTATATATTTTGAAATATGGCACTACGCCATAAATTGCATAAGGCAACACCCAAGAAGTGATGCAGAAAGTGCCAAAAAATGTTATTGTAGGCTAAAAAAGGGCAAAGGCAACACTTTCTCGGTGATGCATTTTGCCGCGTTGTCTTAAAGTCAAAGGCAACATCTTTGCGGCCTTAGGGTAACATCGGTTCTATTGTTGCCACAGGTACTAAATTTACTAAAAAGTAGGCCCCACAATCTGGGCCACAACATGTGATCCCACATTGTGGGCCCCACTAATTTTGTGGCCCACCTTTACGGAACCCTGTTGTAGGGCCCATATTCATTAATCTATGATAACTCTTTTATCATCCAATGACAACATTTTGCTAGTTCATTACCACATTTAACATCACATACTGCAACATTATATCATATCCATGTCAACACCTTTTACAATTTAAATTGGAAATGTACTGCAACATTATACTACTGCAACGTTATATCATACCTATGACAACATTATACTGCAACATTATATCATATCTAATGGAAACATTACACTGCAACAAAGAACTTTTCATTTCAGAATAACCAGCAACAGAATTTTTACTTAATCGAGTAAAAATAACAAACATATTTAAAAACATAGCCAGTGTATTCATAGTTACAGCCAGTACATACTAAATTCAACTTATTAACAGTACATTCATATTTGCGAGCATCCAGTGCCATCTGTGCCATCAAAGATATTTCCAAGAATACCTGGACCTAGCTCAACAGACAAGGGCTATAAAGAAAATCATCTTTGTAAATCCATATCAGGATAAGAATAAATTCCAACCAAAATCACAAGTCTTTTCCACCAGAAAGAACAAATACTGCAACAATACTGTTCGCTCCATGAGAACAAATGCAAACGGAAAAAGGATAAAATGGAAACTTGCATGAAATAAAAAAAGTAAATAAAAGCCATACTCTTCCAATTGTTTAGTTCTCATTACAAATCCTCATCCCCTTCATTACCAAAATTATTGTTAACTAGTCAACAAAATCTCCATCATTTACTAACCCCTCAAACCTATTTGTTATAGCGATATCAAATCTTTCCTTTATAGATTTCTTTGTTAGCCGCTTGTTTGTGATTACAAAATCTTCTTCTGTAGGCAAAGCGGTTGAAGGACCATTCACCATTTCATTAACAGCACTGATGCATTTATATTCATCCAAAACAGAACATGATTTTTGTAATGCTTCCTTGAATCATATTCAATCATTACAAGATCACATAATATTGGATCTTTAGGCAAAACAATCTTAGGAACATTCACGGTTGTATCAATCAACCAATCATCACCTGCCCATTCCACCTCACTGTCATTTCAATAATTATCCATATCAGAATTGACGTACACATTTCCATTAATCTTTTTCACACCCAATTCTTTTGATATATTTATAAAATCATTTTTTGCTTAGCACAAAGGTTTACAAAGTTTATGGCATCAAAATACAGACATAAAAACTCCCAATTTAATCAGGCAACTGATCTAATCACACAGTTATCTATGTAGTAAACTACAAGAATGCAAGTACATAGGTGATAAAAAGAGAAAGGAAAACAACACAACAAAAATGAAAAATCGACTGTTGATATTAAATTATGTTTAAAAAATAGCTTTGAATTTCCTTATGGGTCCTCAAAAGTGGATCATTCACCATCAACCCTGCTGTGTCTTCATACATTATCAACAAGAAATAAACCAGTAATTAATTTGGTAAATCTAACTTTCACCAATATACCATAAACTATATACCAAAATAAATATGATAGTTAAAACTTAATTGAATGTAGGATACTACAATCAAGTGATGATTATGTTTAATAAAAACTTAAAATAGTATACCAACTTAAAGTACAATCAACAAAATTGTAGCCAAAAGTATCCAAATAATTTAATGGCTATCAGGCAAGAAATTAAATGTCTAAATACAAAAGAATAAGTAAAAAGAATACCTTGAATCATAGATGAATCACCTTCCAGTCTAATAATCCCTCCTACCAAATTATCATCACCAACTCTAACCAATTCGTACATGGCAGCTCCATCTATTCCATCTTCTACGGCGACTGGACGAAATGCCTACTCAAAAGAAACTAATTTAAGGAACGATACCATTCGAATTTCATAAATTTTATCAAATTGGATGGAATTATGTCGTACCTTACAGATGCGACCATTTTGATGCCGATTACGAGCTAGGGTTCTGATTTTATCGTTCAAGAATGAGAATCGCTATTTTAAATTTTAGATCCAAAAGAATATTTTTGTACCTTGCAGACGTAACCATTTTGATGTCGATTGCCGACGAACTTGAAATATACAAACACAATAATAGAATCAGGAATATGATTACACTTGAACTCACAAGTAAATCACTAAATTAGGCAAAACAACAATCAAATCAGGAAAAACTTGAAATATACGTAGAGTGATACCTTAAGCAGCAGATTAAATCAAAGCCCTAACTGAAATTCGAAACCCAAACGAATCCCAATTGAAGACCTAATTGAAACACCGAATCTCTAATAGAACTTGAACTCGAACTTGCCATAATCGAACCCCATTTAAGCTTGTAGACTTAGAACTTTTAGCCCTAATTGAAATCGCAGAGTGTTTGAGTGTTTGAGAGGTCGAGCGACGAAGTATGTATTTGGTTAAGTGTTTGAGTAAAACCTTCAATATTTTGTTAACTTTTGCCGCTTTGTTTTTGCTTCCCGCGTTACAAATTATTTCAGTCCGTTTTTTTTAGCCCGCACTCTTTTTTAAAATATTTTTATAAGTCTATAGCTACTGCGACATAGTGTTGATATCTATGCTAACATCCTGAAGCTAATGTTGTAATAGACAAAAATCAGCATAGCTGTCGTTACATTGTAGCAAGCAACATCTTGTATTTTCTTTGCAATAGGCCATCTATGGCGTAGTGTGGCAAAATCAATTTTGAAGAAAAATCCCCTTTTTACACAAAATAACCAAAGTTGGAAATTGATAAAATAATCATTTTAAAAATATGAAATAAAATTTAAAAATCTTTTGGAAATGTTTTAAAAGCGAATTAAATTGAAAATGGTTTTCTTAATAATATAAAAGTCGTTTTGAAGAATATTGCTTTTAAAGCACTTTTTGTAACACTTTTCATAACGCTTTATAATAACTTTTGAAATAAAGGTTGAAACTTAACAATTCTTTCCCAAACCCTTAATAAATGTTTTAAAGTAAATAATAAAGCATGTCCAAAGAAATTTGAACAATTTAACATTATTTCAAAGATGGTTAAACAAGTAGCAAAATGGTTTAAAAAGGGAAAATGAGTATGTGTAAACGACTAGTACATTTGTCTTGCGTGTGAGATCTAAAAGTGGAAACAAGGTGTGTAACTAAGGTTAGGGATGTAGCAACCAGTGCCTTGAACTTACCTGCCTCAGTTTTCTCTTTTAGGCGAGGGGTGGAACATATTGAAAGTAAAGCCTGGATGCTCAATTTGGATTTTGTACAAATAATCTTCTTATACTCACTATTAAAATCCGAAGAGGGAACTTGTCATATTCATGGAATTTAAAAGGTGATCTCACCATTATTCTTCCCATAGCACTCGATGAATACGGAAGTTAATTTTGAATAACACTAGAATGATTTTTATAATCCTACTTTCTTAAAAGATACTCTTTAAGAATGATTTGAAAAATATTCAAAAGAGGTTTAAACGATTCCGTATTCACAAAAAGAATATTTTGAAAATATATATCTTTCTAACATATTTTGGTAAAGGAAATGAATCAATCGAAAAACAATCACCTAATCGCATCATTTTATCGATGATAGGATTTCGAAGGAACCGGGATCGGATTTTGGTGATTCCTATAAGAAAACCACTTCGAACCAGTTTACATGTTCGAAGGATGGTGATGTTAGAAGACGGAGATATTGAGACGAATAATAACGAGGGACTACTTATTGATTAATTGGGGATAAACTCTCGATTCACCATATTGTAGCGGTGTTCTATTTGTTATGAAAAAGACCTCAAAACCACAAGGACTGCTTGCTTAATAATGGACAAGGAATGTGTCTTCGGTTTCTCCTATTCCTAGACAACTTATATGAATGTTTGTGTGACATTGCATTTCTAAAAATTATGTACACTGGTTTTTACAAACATACATCGGTGGTGGCGCCAAAGGCAACTTCTCTTAGCTTAACACCCTCCTTGAGACGTACGAGCTCAAGGCTTGTATTTTTGTGGAAGGCAATTAGTAGTCAACGGAAATGGCAATCTGGCATTCAACGATGTGATCTGTGCTATGTGAAAAGGTAATCGTAGCCTCGAACCTCATCAATCGAAAATTACCGAAATAGTGTTAGATGCGGCAATGCTAAGTGGTCATTCCCAATTAGGGTATGATCATCCCTTGCTAGATATATTTCTTTCCGCTGTGACGTTTGAGATGTAAACTAATGTGGATGTCTGCGAAGAGAGCTCTCGGATAAAGGTCGGTAACGACAGAGGGATGACATATTCGGTACTGTCCAGTTATAGACATAGGCTGGTCTTGTGTTGGTAGAGGAGTTTTGTGATAGTTCCTCGGGACATCCGTCTAGAGGTGTATCCATCGAAAGGTAGTCCCTTCACCTGGTCATTTGTATGGAAATCCATTCTCCATTAAGAACCTACGGACTCGATTATAAACCTATTATGTTGGAATTTAATCAATGTAACAATTTTGGCTAAAACAAATAAGTTTATTTGCAAATGTTTTTAAATAAAGTCATTAAAAATAATATCCCCAAATTTTACGTAATAAAAGTTTTGGTTATCATAAGGTAAAAACCCGTTCCGTGTTTATATGTGGAATGGTCTTATGAGATAACTTTTTGTTTTCAAAACATCGTACTTTGAGTTCTCACACTAGTCTCATGACTGACCCAGAGTTTGTTTTTCCCTTTAAACTCTGGATGGCCTATTTTTCGGGCAGCCGTGTAGTCAGGATACCTTAGGAGCATTTTGAAGCATGTTGGTGAGCATTTTGGAGAAGTATTTTGGAGCTATGAAGCTAAGTACCTTATGTAGATATCAACCCATTTTTCGCTATGTCATGTAGTATGTATTTCCCAGCGTATGTATGGATAGCCAGTTATAACTATCCTGCAGAATTTTTATTTGACTCTGATCAATTATATATAATTAAATTATTGAATGCGATGTGAGATTCTATTATTCTTTTATCTTCTCTTTATTTTCTTTACATCCTTGATAATCTGCCTCCCCGACACATGGATTTAGGGCAAAGGAATACCGTGGATGTATTAGTGTCGATTTCTGAGGGTCGAGAAGATGGGTCGTCACAACTCCTGTCTAACATACTCACCTCCTTAATCGGATTGTAGGATTTTAATCTTTTGGTTCATCCGATTCTCGACTCCATTCTTATACTCCTTAAATTTCTCCTAAGACATTGGATTTTTTTTCTTTATAAAATACACATATCATAGTCTCAAGAAATCATCCTTAAAGGTAACAAAGTAAGAACTAGTATCTTTGGTTACTACAGGCACGAGGCCACATACATAATCATGCACTATCCCTAAGAGTTAAATAACTTTTTCATTGGTCCTACTAAAAGGGTGCTTGGTCAGTTTTCTTTTAGGACACGACTTACATGTTCAAGTATTCAAAATGAAATGATGGTAAGAAAACCTTAATTTTTTATTTTGTGTAGTCATTTCTCACTAATATGACCTAGCCTACAATGTCAAGGATAATTATCATTTATATTACAACTAGAATTACTCACAAAACCTACATAATTTTTATTGATCGCATAAATTTCATTTTCAAGAGAACCATCAAAAACTTTATTTCCATTCAAACTAATGTTCATAACATTGTTTGCACAATGAAATATATCTCAAGTCTCCGACAAACTAGAATAAGAAATAATTCCAAAAATAAAGTCTTTTGCAAAATAGCGTTTATTTAATATTAAAACAACCACTAGGCAAACATAAATGTAAACCTCTCGCTGTCGTTTCATCTATGATATATAATATATTATTTAATTACTTAACCTTTAATTAATTTTTATAATAAACAATGTTAATTATATTACTTTCCAAATTCATTTTATATACATACTTGTATATTTATAATATTTTAACATTTTAAAACAACATAACATACACCATAATATATAACACATGTATATATTTTTTAACTTATTTAATTAATACAATTTATTAACCTTATAAATAAATTAAAATTTCAAAATTAATTTTATATTAATTTTCAAATATTTTGAAATTTTTTATCATATCGTAACATTTATAATGTGTATCTATTTTATTTTAGATTTATCTTTAAAATTTAAAATCTTATATTTTAATTTTCAAATAATTTTGAAAATTAGCCCAAGACCCAATTCAACTTGGACTTTTCTATTAGGGGAAACCTTTGGACTTGCATACCTATTTGGGGTAGGTCAATAGCTAGGTAAAGCATAGTACTTGATTATCCAAAATCGATCATTTGATAATATATTTTTTGACACCCTACTATCTGGGCTGTGAGCTTAATTAGTTAATTCTAACATGATTTATTTAAACTGCTAGGCTGTTGGGCTCTAATAACATTGTTTAAACTAGGTTAGCATGCAACGGAAGTAATAGATGAATTTCAATTTTTTTAACTAATTTTGATCTTTATTAGGCCTATGAAGTCTGATTTATTTGAACATTTCTAAATTTCTTATAAATAAAATCATTATTTATATTTCTTTTCAACAGGGACTATCACATGCCTTCACGAATAATAGGATGCTAAAATATAGATGTTAGGGCTCAAAACCTCTTCTTTCATTAGGGAACCGAGAACTCCTACCCACTCAGATAGAGCTGCGGACGTAAAATCATTATTTTATTTATATTTATAGAGTAGTTTCATATTAAATGATTAATATTATATTATATATATGCATGCCATATATATTGTTAACAAGAAATCTTGTCGAAACCCCAAAGTAACGTTAGAGGAGAATGTTGTAAGGGAAAGCCAAGAAGAAGCCTTGGTGAAGCCTTTCAATGCACAAAAAGGGAGAGTATCGATGTCGTCAACATACCCTTTCGAATTGGTTAATATGGTCCATAGTTGTGATCCAATGGTGTCGAAAAGTATTATGTGTCTTGAATAGATCCTATAGTTTCGCAACGAACTCCTTCATAAGGTATAATTGTTTATACTCCCTAAACAAAGCCTTATGCAAGAAGTAAATCTGAAACATGTAATTGAGAATGCTATGTATTCATTTTTTTGATAACTTCTATGAATACAAAGACTTAAGTGTAGAATGAAGTGAA